>CM048841.1:50591539-51791539 GCA_026545765.1 Plantago major | reverse complement strand
GTCCATGGAAAGATAATTCAAAGGGCTACAACTTTTGTGCCAAAATTGTAGCCAAAGTCTTCCTGAAGAAAAATATACAGACATCACAAGTTGAATGTCAGAAAGCATCTTCGCCGCGGCGAGACATTTAGGCGCGCCGCAACGAGAGTTCCCGAGAGCTTATTTGCTAGGCGATTTTCTGGTCGAATTATGCTAGGATTCTACTCGTTTTTTCTCCTTTAAATAGATTTCTTTCACCATAACTTCAGACATAACTCCTTTTACCCTAGATATGCATAGGAAAAGCTCAAGAACTAGGTTTTGACATTGATTGATCTTGGAGCTTGGTTTACCTCTTGTAAGAAGCATTGATATCGAATTCTTGGTAATCTTTTGATAACTCTCTATTTTTTATCTTCAATTCGTGTTTTCTTCTGTTTATCGAATTGTATGATCTTGCATGCGATTATCACCATGTTTATGCTTGGCATATTCAATACCTTGACGCCTTTCATCTTTGCTTCCCTCATGAGTAGTTAAATCACTCAACACGGTAGTTATGTGATAGTCTTGCATATTCGCTTTCTGGTTTTCGATTCACTCATATAGGTTAGTCTCAGATAAAATCTTCGTAAAAACCTTCAATTCGATAACTCCGTATTAAATTCTCTAAATTGTTCATGTTTAAGGATCGTGAATTGACGACTCACGATTTCTCCAGTATAATATATTCTAAGAACAATTGGTTGAATCAAATTGATTGATTTATGTACGCCGACCGTGTGACAAATATGAATGATCGCCTAGAACTAATTAGCATTACTTGATCATTACTACAGTGTTCATCTTCTCTCTTTGATCAAACCTGTTTATCTGTTTCTTGTTTCAATCTGTGTTTTAGAAGTAAAAACATCCAAAACTTATCTGTTACTCACAAACAATCTGTTTACTCTCACTTGTTGTGGTAGCTTGATTAACTCCCTAGAGAATGATACCGAGTTAAGCATAGTCTACAACTACAACTTATTCTCTTAAGTTATTTAGATTATAATTTGAGCTCATCAAATTTGGCGCCGCTGCCGGGGAATTAATTCCTACTGCTGCGTTTGAGTGTAATTTTTGTTTGTTTATAGTTTTTATTTGTTTATAGTTTTTATTTGTTTAGCTAGTTTTTTTTTGTTTGTTTGTCTTTTTTTTTTTTTTTTTCGTCGGAACTACTCGTGGTTTCCTGTCTTTGTGTGTGCAGGAACTTATGACAACCGAGAAGCCATACAAATCCCCACTCGTAATCAAAAACCTATGGAGAATGGCTTATCGAGCGAGCACAGCTCCGCCAAACAGAGAGGGAAGTGCTTCGCAGCTTTCGACAATTTTGTGGAGAAAGATTTGACGAAGCATGGTTTCGGTTTCTAGAGTTGCAAGAAGAATGCATATGCGGATCGGAGGATAAGGAATGGATAGGATGTTTCTATCAGTATTAATCAAGATTAGTAGAATGATGTTAGATGAAGCTGCAAGACAACCCATAGATGAGTTCGAACTTGGACAATTCTTTGAGTTTATCAATGCACAGGTTTCTATTTATAAAGAGACGATGTTGTGGCATGAGAACATCGAGCGTGAGAAGACAAATTGCCTTGCTGAGCTAACTTTCGAATCTGCCCCCACAGAACAAGATGAAATACATTCTACTCCATTACCGCCAGGATTCGCATTTATTGGTTCCATCACATACATTGGATTGCCTAGGGAGTTTCGACCCAATTTCTCATTTTTATTTTCCCTCTGTTTCCCATAGTTATTTTTTAGTTTTTAAATTTTCTGATTTGTTTAATTTTAGTTTACAGGGAATCATGGAATTATTAGAGAACTTGAGGAGAGGAGCTAAGGATGGCTCACAAAATGTTGAGGATACCGGAAAGGATGCAAGAGATTCGTTCCCGTTTGATAATGGATAGCAGCATTCCCAAAATGTCGAGCCAACGACTATAATAAAAGGCGCTTCCCGGGAGGCAACCCGGAGGTAAGTTTTTCTTTATTATCTGTTTTTTGTTTTTTCTTATCTGTTTCTTCGCTTGCTTAAACTTGAAACTCGAGGACGAGCTAAAGTTTAGGTTTGGGGAGGGATTTCATGTGTTTTGTGTCCGTTTTTATCGCTTTCATAGTGGTGGTCGGTGAGCCACATAGGATTGCATATCTTTTTGCGGCCTGTGTGCCTTATTTGTCTACGTGGGGTGGTATGTTAGCCACTTTTATGTGTTTGTTTTGTTTTCGCTTATGTTTCAGACGTGTTTGTGGGAGCGGAACCTTTGTACTCACACGAGGAAACTCGTGAAATTCTAGCCGAGGCATGGAATTTCGATCTCGCGAGGTGAGATCGCATTAGAGTCAAAGAGAAAAAAATTCGAAATTTCGCCCTCGCCGCGGCGAGCGTTTTGCTTCGCCGCGGCGAGATAAGTCGAGAGGACGGGATTTAGTTTCGTAAAATCTCGCCGCGGCGAGCCTTTTGCTTCGCCATGCAGACCCTTCCCATAATTTTTTTTTCGTTCAGAACTCGCCACAAGTAGACTTTTCGCCTACCGCAAGAAGTTTTCCAGTTTTTTTTTTTAAATAGAGTCTTTTTGCCTACTTTTGGATTTTTGTGGTGAGTCTGAGTTGTTCTCCCAAGTCGAGCATCTATTGTGATTGTTAAATTTGATAGTCGCTATGTTTTGCATGATATTCGATCGAAAGTGGCGGTGGATTTAATATCCTATAAGTCCTGCTTTTCTTGTAAATAGCAAGTATGTAGCTCTTCGTCCAAAAGCCGTGAGAAACCTTTATCCGCTGAAAAATATTGTACCGCAAGACTGTGATTTATTCGAAGTGCAAACTCCTTGTTTGCACTCATCATGCTCATGTGTACTGTAAGTTAAGTATGACGAACGCCATGCTCTTCATGATCTATTTTATCAATGCCAATCCATCATTACAAAGAACCGGTTTGGGGAGAAGAATTTCAGATTGATATGTTTAATTTATACTTGTAATCAGATTGCTTCTCGATTATTTAATATGACTTGAGTGTATCTGGTGCTCATCACCGTAGTCGGTTGGCGGTTTCAAATACTACCTATATACCGTCAGGTCCTAAAAAGCCATATGACCGTGAGGGTTGATGGCACGATAATTAAATCGACACGCACAAAAGTGCGGACTTCGGTAAAACAGACACTACCAAAAAAGTGAGACTAAAAGAGTCCATTGTGGCCAATTGATTAGCATATAATTCATAGTATGCAAGAATGTGGTGATATGGAAGTTGGTTTGTATGTTTTGACAAGCTGCTATGTGCAAGGAAAAAGTCCCTTCTGACTTAACTGATGGAGTACATTGCATGAGTTATTTGAGGCACTTTTGTGACAAAAGTCACCTTCCTTTCTCTTGATATTCTTGAGTGATTAACCCACTAGACACTTCCAGAGTGTGAGAGAGAGTTGCATAGGATCCTCTTGTGAGGGATTAGCGAGTTAGACTTAAGTGCTATTTACTTGAGAAACTTTCTTGTTTGATTTTCTGTGCACTATTCTGCCAAGGTTAGTTGAGCGCAAAACCTTTGCATCTTGTGAATTTAATGTTTACAATGGTAGATTCGGTCACTTGGGAGTTCAACTCTTTTATGTTCTTCTTGTTTGTTTTTGTTTTAGTCTAGTTTGTTTAGGTGTGTTTGCTTGAGGACGAGCAAAGGTTCGGTTTGGGGATTTTGATGAGACAATATTCTAACGCCCTGCTTGGTCCTTTTAGCGGTCTTTTGTTAGTCTTTGACCTTAGTTTTATAGTTTTTGTGCTTTTATGCTTTGGTACTTTGTTTGTGTTTTGTAGGATTTTTGTGTTATTTGGTCCCAAGGTGAAAATCGGAGTGAAGACATCGTTATAGATCTCTAATGAAGAGTAATCACAAGAAGGAAGTGGATTCGGAGTTCGGACGAAGAATAGAGAGGCGTTTTAGCGACTTGCAAAAGTGATGATTTACGGAGCAGTCTAGCCATTTTGGACATAACTTTCTCATATGAAGTCCGATTTACCTAATCTTAGTTCATGGAAAGATAATTCAAAGGGCTACAATTGTCATGCTAAATGATAGCCAAATTCTTCTCAAGAAAATGATACGTATATCGCAAGTTGATCGTCAGAAGCATCTGCCAAGGCGAGACATTTAGGCGCTACCAGAGAGTTCCCGAGAGCTTATTTGTCAAGTATTTTCTGGTCGAATTCGCTAGATTCTACTCGCTTTTCCCCTTTAAATAGATTTCTTTCACCATAACTTCAGACATAACTCCTTTTACCCTAGATATGCATAGGAAAAGCTCAAGAACTAGGTTTTGACATTGATTGATCTTGGAGCTTGGTTTACCTCTTGTAAGAAGCATTGATATCGAATTCTTGGTAATCTTTTGATAACTCTCTATTGTTTATCTTCAATTTGTGTTTTCTTCGCTTATCGAATCAGATGATCTTGCATGCGATTATCACCATGTTTATGCTTGGCATATTCAATACCATGACGTCTTTCATCTTTGCTTCCCTCATGAGTTTTTAAATCACCCCGAACACGGTAGTTATGTGATAGTCTTGCATATTCATTTCTGTGGTTTCGATTCACTTATATAGGTTAGTCTCAGATAAAATCTTCGAAAAACCTTCAATTCGATAAGTCCGTATTAAATTCTCTAAATTGTTCATGTTTAAGGATCGTGAATTGACGACTCACAATTTCTCCAAAGATAATATATTCTAAGAACAATTGGTTGAATCAATTGATTGATTTCATCACAATCGTGTGAAAAATATGAATGATTGCCCTAGAACGAATTAGCATTACTTGATCATTACTACTGTGTTCATCTTCTCTCTTTGATCAAACATGTTTATCTGTTTCCTGTTTCAATCTGTGTTTTAGAAGTAAAAACATCCAAAATTTATCTGTTACTCGCAAACAATCTGTTTACTCTCACTCGTTGTGGTAGCTTGATTAATTCCCTAGAGAACGATACCGAGTTAAGCATAGTCTACAACTACAGCTTATTCTCTTAAGTTATTTAGAGTATAATTTGAGCTCATCAGTACTACATTCTAAAAACTCGACTGAAAATGAAACATGGCAATTAGGAGAATATTGGAAGGTGGATATCAATGTGATCTGCTCGCAATATCTCATGTGTTAAGTACTATTCCTTTAATGTTATGACTTAAATTTGTAATGTTATAAACTATATCACTAATGTTCTTTTGCTATATGTTCAATGTCTCACGTTATAAATATTTCATCGGTTCCGTCAATGCTGACATAGTTGACGAGGCAAATGAAGAACCTGAGGAAACTCTAAATGTGATTTAAAAAAATAAATACATATATCAGCTAATGTTGTCTGTTGTATATCCAAGCAATGTTCTTACATATTCATATGTGTGACACACCATATATTACGATTTTGAGAAATGTTTTTCACTATTTGTGCAATGTTGTTAACAATTTGAGTAATGTTCTTATTTATTTGATTGATGTTGTAGATTATAATTTTCTAAACTATGTTGGTAATGTTCTCAACTATTTGATTAAAATGTTCTTAGGTATATGAGTGATGATTTAGGGTATAATGTTCTTAACCATATTGGTAATTATTGAGGGGTAAAACCTAACACTAACTAAACTATTACAAGTAACCTAATCTAGGATCCGCTTCCTACTTGAAGTCCAAGCAAGACTGTCCGAGCTAGAGTACCGAAAGGACTAAGTGGGGGTTAGAATGGGTTACCCGGATTGCATATGTCAATCCGTAAGAGACTTTACTCAAGAGAGAGTTGGAAGCTCTCAATGTAATAGTTATGAGGAAGGTTATGAAATCAAGAGTGTTTATCACTTAGGGATCCTCACTTTGATATTGCTTATCACTTGGGAATTGTGACTTACCTTAAGGTCTTGGACCTTGTGCTATACTTATAGTTATCAAATCTTATGAGATTGCTCACAAGATGATGCCAAGTGTATGCTCGATTTGGACACCAATGTTACCTTTCGCCCATGGCCCATTAGTGGATAGTAATCCCATACTAATTAATGAGCCTGGAGGGTAGTTTGACCTTTCCATCCGAGAGTACTGCTCGCATGTCGGGTCCGTAAGTTCCTGGACACCAGATGCTTGGTTGATCCGCCTTAGGCAACTCAAGTCGTCCGACCTAGAGTTCCACTAAGTATCTCATTGGTTCTTATATACGCTTGGTCTTATCAGGATGGTGGCGCCCGAGATTCTCGTCCGCTTAGCATCTTAGGACCGATATGCCAGGTACTTGGAAGGACCATGTGACCTTTTGTCGTTCGAAGTCATCCATATAGCTTGGTCGGACCTAATCAAATGGCGTCGATTTGTAAATACTAGTTGATCCGAGATGGTTTCCTTTATGTCGGGCCATTCAAGGTCGGACTAGCAATGAATAGGCTATCTCACCTTGATGCGCTTTTAGGACATGCTCTATGGCTTTTATCGGATTGGACACATGTCCGCTTCAAAGAATGTTCTCAATTATTCGTAATGTTCTCAACTATTTGATTAATGTTTTCGCATTTATAAAATGTTATTTACTATTTGGCTAATGTTCTCACCTATTTGAGAATGAGGGTTCATTTCTGATTTTGTCTTAAATGGATCTGCACAATAACCCGCAAAATTATATAACACGACACAGCGACCCGCAAAATTGATTGGAAGTGTGGTAAATTCACCTATTTGAGTAATGTTCTACTTATTGAGTAATGTTCTATCTATTTGAGTAATGTTCTTGCTTATTTGAAAATGACACCATTTCGATTTTGTCTAAAATAGATCTACTCAATAACCCGCGAAATTATATAACCCGGCCCAACAACCCGTGAAATTGATTGGAAGTGTAGTAAATTGCAAATCTGTCCGTCTTTTTTATCTCTCTAATAAGTTGGTATTTCCCAAAACTTTGTGATGAAGTTATGCTGGTCGGAAGGAATAGTAGTCTCCTATTACAAAATGTACCCAGCTCATTTATCACCAGAAACACAATGTTGACTATACTAAAACATGGACATTTTTTTTGTCTTTTCACAATTTGAGGTAAATTTGCAAAAAGAAAGAAAGAAAGAAAAAGGAATAGTTAACAACTTTTAATCAACCCATCTTCTTTTTCTCCCAAGTCATATTCCCTCCAATGTCATCGGTTATAGCTTCCTGTCTTCGAAGTTCGTGAATGAACAATTAACAACTCTTAAATAATGTTGAATTGAAATTGAAGGAATGTTGGAGCTATACAATAAAAGCAAAAGTTATTGATGAACTTAAATTGAAGTCAGGAAGCTAATTAAAGAAGGACTTATATGATTTGGGAGAAACACAAGATGGGAAAAAACTATCCATTTTCTGATTTAGTTCAGATCATTGACACTCCATTTTTCGGATGAACTTCCAAATTGTTCGATGTAATTGTCATGTTTCTATATCACTACAAGAATTTTGTCAGATGTTAAAGGATTCTAAGGATTTAAAATAAATCGTCCCAAAATTAGCGACGTAAGTTTCTACCAACGGATTAATGACACAAGTGACGGGTTTCAAATCCATTGCTAATCTGTCGACCGAGTTGTTTTGTTAAGTATTCGAACCAAGATCGCAATAAAACCAATCAACTACTTGACAAACACAATCACCAACCAAAACAATAAAACACAAGCACAATATAACGTGGTTCGATTGAATAAATCCAATCTACGTCCACGGAGAATCAATGAATTTTATTACTCCACAACCTTCCTCAATCCAACTAAGTTACAGAGAAATTGACCCAGAATTATGCCTTGAATTCTACTACACAATCCTCACAACTACAGCTATAACCACTATTCTAATCACAAAGAATAGCACAAAACGGAAGGCGAATTTGCTTGTGAACTGGTGATGCAGAATCTGATCGATCTCTGCCTTGGATCGATGCTCTTGATTGCTGCATGAATGGACGTTGTTGCTCTGTTTTATAGCCGCAGAAACAGACTAAGTCGAACAGGAACAGGAAGAATTCCGAATTGGTACAGGAAACGATGGCTTGAGGAAGAAACGTGTTTTTACTAATTCCTTTTCCTGTTACGTTTCTTTCCTAATTTGAACAAGAAACCAACAGCTCTTCCATATTGCAAACAGGTCCCTGTATTTCTGAAATCTTCGAAACACACCCCCAAACTTCACAATCTCCACATTGTTGAGAAGATAACAGGAGTAACTTCATTCATCTCACTTTCTCTTTATCACTATCATCCTTTGATGGATAATAGCTCCAAAGACATAGTGCCGCATCCTCAACACTTTGAGACGCCAACCAAATTCAAACAATGTAAGAACTTAGTTCGATTTAACACCTTGTTAACATATCCGCAGATTCTCTAACGCCGACACCTTCTCAATCTTTACTTCACCTTTATCCATGATGTCTCTGACAAAATGCAACCTCACATCAATGTGTTTGGATCTCTCATGAAACATCTCATGCTTGGACAGTTATATAGCACTTTGACTGTCACTAAGTATAGTTACAGCTCCTTGTTGCAGACCAAACTCATTGATAATTCCTTCAACCATAAGCCTTCCTTCACCGCTTCGCTTATTGCCATGTACTCGCTCAAGGTTGATAATGCAACCACACTTTGCAGATTAGATTTCCATCTTATAGTTGATCCAAACAAGGTGAAAACATATCCAGATTGAGATTTTCTGTTATCAAGATTTGCTGCATAATCTGAATCCACATATCCTAGTATAGGATCATGTAACCACTTGTCATTCTTGTAGAATTTTATCCCAATATCTGTAGTTCCTCTTAGATATCTCAGTATGTTCTTCACAGCATTCCAATTATGTTCTCCAGGATTAAACATGTATCTACTTGTAACACTTATTCCATTAGCAACATCTGGCATGCTGCAAACCATAGCATACATTATGCTACCAATGGCATTTGCATATGGGATCTTGTTCATATGCTCCACCTGCTCCTGTGTTGTAAGACTATTCCAGTGATAGTCTAAAATGTTGAGCCAATGGAATGCTACTAGGTTTGCATTCCTGCATATGAAACCTCTGAAGTACCCTCCTCAAGTAGTCACCTTGATTTAACTTCAATACTCCAGCTTTTCTATCTCTATAGATATCCATCCCAAGAATCCACAAGAATTCACCTTGCATTGCCAAGATCTTTCATCTCAAACTTGTTATTGAGTTGGTCCTTCACTTGATTCAACTCATCCATGCTACTACTAGCAATCAACATGTCATCTACATACAGGAGTAGATATGTAATGACATTTGCATCCTCTTTCTTCAAGTATACACAGCTATCATATGCAGATTTAATGAAACCAATTTCTTCCATATACTCACTGAACTTTTTGTACCACTGTCTGGGGCTTTGTTTTAGTCCATAGAGAGACTTCTTCAGTAAACACACCTTTTCCTTATTCTCTGGTAGAATGAATCCTTCAGGCTGTGACATATAGATGGTTTCTTCAAGATCACCATGCAGAAATGCTATTTTAACATCCAAATGCTAGAAGTTTAAGTTAAATTGAGTTACAATACTCAATAGAATTCTTATAGAGGTATGCTTGACCACTGGGGAGAATATATCATTGTAATCCACTCCCTCCTTCTGAGTAAATCCTCTAGCAACTAGCCTTGCCTTGTACCTCACTTGTTCTGTATTTGTAACTTCAATCTTTCTCTTGTAAATCCATTTACAGCTTACTATCCTCTTGTTCTGTGGTTTTGGGACCAATTCCCATGTCTTGTTCTTCTCAAGAGATAGCAACTCCTCCTGCATAGCAACTATCCATTCTTGCTTATTCACTCATGTACTTGCTTCTGTAAAATTCTGAGGCTCTTAATATTCAATATTATGACAAGTACTTAGTGAATATGCCACCATGCTGCTAAAACCATACATATTCGTAGGTTTAGCCGCCTCCTCTCTATCTCTTGTCACCGGAAGTTTCGATTTCTTCAGAATCGTACCACATTCCTCCTTGGTGGTTTCTTTTCTCAAGAGTCGGTCAGGTAACTTCCGGAGCTTGTTGCTCTGTGTAGAAATACTAGTTCGTAGTCGACTAGCATTAATCCTATTATGAGATCTCTGTTGTCAGACATTCTCATATGTGAGCTTTGTGATACTTCAACCCAGCTTGAGTTGTTAGGCTGATCACTTGCATCTTCTTGAACATGAGAATCACTCACCACTTCGTGATTTTCTTTAACTTGATCATTTATTCTCATAAGCTCCACCTCAATCTCAGAATCTTTAAACTCCTTCATATCGGGCTGTGTGATGATCAATGTTCTTGTATGGGAACACATCTTCTTCAAACATTACATCCCGCTAATAACTACCTCGAAAGCATTCTTCTCAATACACCATGTGTGTATCCCTTCACACCCTTAGATAGCCCAAGAAAATGCATTTTAATGCCCTTCGCTCAAGTTTGTCCCGCTCGACATGTACATATGCTAGACAACCAATACTCTTAAGTGTGAGTATTCCTTCACAACTCCATACCACAATTCATCAGAGTTTTCATCTCAGATGATCGATGATGGAGTTTTATTGATGAAGTAACACATGAGTTACAACTTCACCACGTATGACTTAGGAACTCCAAATTTGAAACATGATGCATCTAGTTCTCTCTAGAAGAGTTCTATTCATCCTCTCAACTAAACCATTTTGTCGAGGATTACTGTGTATTGTTCGTGTCTCTTAATACCTTTATCCATGCGTAACTTGTTGAATTCCTTTGATAAAACTCTAAACCATTATCAGTTCTCAACACTTTAACTTTCAAGCCCTTTTCTAGCTCGACCTCTCCACACCACTCTTTGAATCTAGAGAATGAATCACTCTTGTTTCTCAGCACATACACCCACACTCTTCTAGTGTAGTCATCTATCAGTGAAAGGAAATATCTACCTCCACCTTTTGTCTGCACTTTTGCAGGACCCCATAGATCTGCATGTATGTAATCTAGAGGAGCATCGCTGGTATGTACACCACATGGGAAGGGGTTTCTTTTAGCTTTTCCCATAATACATTGCTCACAAGTTTTCAGCTTCTCAATCTTGCTTTTATCAAATACCTGTTTCTGCTGCAACTCAATCAACCCCTTCTCACTTACATGTTCCACTCTCCTGTGCCATAGCTCAGTATCATCCATACTAGCTACATATACCTCACCAATAATCACCCTACACCTCATATAGTAGAGCTTATTCCTCCTTATGCCACTCATGACAGCAGATGCATCTTTATTATACACAAGTTAGCACACCATTCTCTCGAGCTAAATCTATACCCTTTATGCTCTAATGTACCAAGAGAGATTAGATTTCTTCTGAGCTCAGGAATATACCTGACATCTGTGAGTGTCTTCACAGATTCATCATCCATTATGAGCTTTATGTCACCAACACCTTGAATGTTGCATATCATATCATTCCCCAGCATAACTCTGCCTCCATAGCTAACATCCAACTTGGTAAACCACTCCTTATATGGTCAAATATGGAATGTGCATCTAGAATCAAGAATCCATTCACCATCGGATATTTATCACCTCATCCGTGATATTTAACACATCCCCATCATACTCAATATTCTCAGAACTCATGAGAGGTACTCCTCCACCTTTATTGTCCTTTGTCTCTTTAACAAGAAATAATTTTTCTTTAGGTGACCGTGTTTCTTACAAGGATGACAAATTCTAGTTTCTTTGTTTGCACTCCACCACCAACCGGTGCTTTATCCTTGTTCTTCCTGTACTGGTGAAAACTTAGGCTTGTAGTTATTGTTCGACCATGAGACCTCACCAGATGCCTCCACCTTAGTCGCCTCCTTTGTTGCTCCTTCACTGATTAAACATTGAACTTCCTCCAATGTAACCTTCTTTCGCCTCAGAAAGCAATTGCATCCCCGATGCTCTCACAAGACTTAGGTAGAGAATTAAGCAAAATTATTGCTTTATCTTCATCCGAAGCTTTGAATCTTACAATGCTATCAATCTCATCAAGAGTTTTGTTGAACATAGCCATTGCTCAAGAATGTTCCTATCTCGATTCATCCCGTAAGAATACAACAGTGATTTCATAAATAATCTCCTAGCTAAAGATCGTGGTTTGATACAACGATTCTAGCTTCTTCCACATATCAACTGCAATTTTCTCCGTAGCAACCTCCCTTAATGGTTCATCACCCAAACTCAATATGATTATACTTCTGGCCTTCCCTGAGAGAGCTTTAACTCATGGTTTGTAATTGTTGCAAAGAACTTCGCCATTTAGGCAATGATGAGACAATATTCTAACGCCTCATTTGGTCTTTTTAGCGATCTTTGTGAGTCTTTTTCTTTAGTTTTGTAGTCTTTTAGTTCGCTTTTACGCTTTGGTGTTTTGTTTGGCTTTTGTAGAAATCAGGTCTTTCGAGCCGCTTTGAAGACAAGTCGGTTAGCATGGCTTCGCTACCGAGATTTTACGAGCTTGGAATCGATGTTCCAGCATGGTTTCGCCATGTAGGAAATCACCGCCATGGCAAGATTTTACGAGTGATGTTCTGCTTGAAGATTGAAGTCACAAGCAAAGGAATTAGTCCGCCGCGGTGAGATTTTACGAGCTGGATATACAGTGCGATTAAGAAGGCTCACCGCAAGAAGCTATTTCTTCACTACCATGACGCATTTAATTTATTTTATTTTCCTTATTAGATTAGAATTTTGGATTCCTTTAAGATATACTTCTTTAACCTAGTTTTGAAAAGAGCTCCAAGAGCCTTACATCGACATTGAGACATATTTGAGCTTGGTTATTCATTGATTTGATTCATCGATTATTGGTATTGATCTCTCAATTGCTTGTTCTTTGCAATCTTATTCATCTATGTTTCATATGATTATTACCATGAATCTTTGTATGCAACTATCAGTTACGAGTAGTTAAACACCTTTGAATACAGTAGTATGTGAAGATTTTGCATATTCGTTCTAGGGTTTGTCAAAGCACTCATATAGGTTAGTCTCAGATAAAATCTTCGAAAACCTTCGATTCGATAAGTCCGTATTAAATTCTCTAAATTGTTCATGTTTAAGTATCGTGAATTGACTCACTCATTTCTCCGTATAATATCTTCTAGGAACAATTGGTTGAATCGAATTGATCGATTTTCAGACAACGACTGTGACAAATATGAGTGCTATCCTAGTTCGAATTAGCATAATTGATCTCACATCAGATTCATCTTTCTCTCATTGTTAATTGTTATCTTAACTTTAATTAAACTAGTTAGAAGTATAAACAACCCATCAATCAGATTATTACTCGCAAGTATCTGTTTACTCTCACTGCTACATAGCCTGATTAATTCTAGAGATCGATCCTCGAGTTAGGCTTTAGTCTACAAATCATGCCTTATTCTCTAATTGCATTTTAGAGTATAATTTGAGCTCATCAAATTTGGCCACGCCGAGAATTAATTCTCATCAGAAGGCAGGGTGTAATATTTTACTTGTTTTTGTTTTACTTACCCGCATTTCTACACCAATGTAAACTAAGATTTTTCGAGGTTTTGATTTTGTAGAAGAACCTTTGCAGTGTTTATGCCGCATAATATCGCAAGGAACACCTTTGCAACCTCTAGTACCGAGATCGATAGACACTACCATCACTTCAAGATGTAACTTAACCGGCCGTTGAAATGGGTGACGCTAATCTAGAATACTCCCGTAGTCAATGATGTTGTTGAGACCGTGATTACTTATGGAACTATATGCACTCGGTGAAATTAAGGTCAGATCACCACAGTTTCTAACGAGGCTAGGAACATGGAGATCATGTCTCATCACTTCCATGACATGCCTAAGTATTATGGGATGGCTAATGAGGACGTTATCCGGTTTCTCAAGGAGTTCGAGGGGCTGGTTGCTAGGATTCCGCTCACTGTGGGCTCGGTAACGCTTCATGAGGAAATCAGGAAGAAGGTATTTCCCATGTGTATGCAGGATAAAACAAAGAGTTGGCTGTTGAATCAACCTGAGGCTCTCTGGCTACTTGGGATGATCTATACAGGGCCTTTATGAACAAGTTCTATCCGGCGGAGAAGACTAGGCAAAAAGTGCATTGAGAAGTTCATGCAGATGACTGATGAGAGCTTTTACGAGGCCAGGGACCGATTCCTAAAATTTCTCTCTCAATGCCCTCACCATAGGTTGAGTGAGATGGATTTATGCTACAAGTTCTATGAGGGACTCGATTGTGAAGCACAGAACATGGTGGATATGACCGTGGATGGCTCTATCGTTACGGCATCTCCGGCTGCATTGAACGCGGCTTTTGAGAAGCTTGCCACCATCTCCCAGCTTAAGGGAAATAGAGGCCAACCAAGGAGAGCTGAATTTCAAGCCATGGAGCAAACACCAAGCCCCAATACTATTGAATTGGCCGAACATATTAAGGAGATGAGGATGTTTGAACTATCCTCGCACTCAAGGTCTTGCTAATCTAGAGGTGTAATCTATGTGGTACTTTGCATGGTGCTAGTATGTAGACTTCGAGATTACAAGGAGAACCCAACTCGAGATCATTTGTCGGGTGCAAACAGTGGGTGGTTGGCAACCAAATCCAGGAATGAATGCAGGCGCCACTAAGGTGAATCCTTTCAACCCCGACCGTTCCAATTTATCCTATGGAGGTAACTTCTATGAGAATGCACCATAGCAGGTTCCGCACAGAAGTTCCAACAAAGAAGTCTGCTTCAACAGTTCGCTTTCAACAAGGTCCAAGATAAGCCAGTTCGCCTTACTAGTGCAATCCGCAAAAACGATCGAGATTAGAGCTCACATGGAGAGATCAGAGAGGTTCAAGGTATAATGGAATCATGCCAAGAACGACAAGAGGTTTGAAAATATTGAGCAATCACAAAGAGGTCGAGAAGACTCGTGATTTAGTAAGCGCCTAGCAAAGAGAGAAGGGTAAACTCCCGCGACTTTCGAGAATAATGTATACTTGCCGTGGAGGTAGTTTTGACAAGCCAGAGTAGTTAAGACTATTACGACTTGCACTTGTAACTATGATAAGGTGGTTCCCCAAGTCGAGGCAACACCGCACAGAAGTAAGAAGGGTGATAACATCCGTCCAAAGGATTCCGTAAAAGGCTAATGCAGACCAACATAGATGATCCAAAAGGAAGAGGAGCATTAGTGATGCAAGCTTCGATTTGGTTGTCTGGATGGGCGCTCTTCCGAGGTTACAGGTATTATCGACACCGAGTTCCAGCTAACTTGATGACATTCAAACTTATGAGGAACTCAACCCAAGGGTCTAGAACCGAGAAGATGCTTGTGACCACGGCTAATGGTACTCAAGCAAATGCATGGGAGTTGTTGAAGATGTCCCAAGAACTATTGGAGGTGATGTGTTTATGACGATTTCGTGGTTGTTGAGTCACCGCAGATGAAGATCAAAGAGATGGACAAGGACATGTCCGCTTCGGTGCCCATTCATCAAGGCTACTCGCATGATAGTCGATCTATGGCCGTACATGTACTATCCTGTGTTCATGGTGAGAAACGCGAGTTACAAGTCAGAACTACATCATATTCTCCCGCATGTCGACACAAGGAATTACATCAGAAAGCACACCGGTCCACTCTACACCTACTCTCGCTCACGAGTGACCATGGGGACAGAGGAGGCTGGTAACCTCAAGCTCAATTAGCTCCAGCAAGAAGAAGTCGAGCTAACGACTATAAACAAAAGCCCCCTTTTTGTTTTTTCCATTCTTTTAGACTGATTTTTCATTCCGTACACTTGCTTGTTATTTCACATTGTTAGACTATTTGTTTATGTGTTTGCTTGTTTTCGCCTATGTGTCTCGAAAGTGGGACCTTTGCCATAACGGAAACTCAGAACCTGAGTCGAGGCTTGAGCTTCGATCTTATGACGAGGTTGAATAAAGGCAAGTAAAATTTTTTTCGAAAAAATTGCTCTCGCCGCGGGGAGGTGGACTCACTGATCCTTTATGTGCATTCAGAATTTTACATGAAGGCCTCTCTTCTCTTTCCCAGTTTTTGTTCCAGAATTTTCACCACAAGTGAGCCTTTTGCTTACCAAGCTAGCTTCTCTTCCTTCCCGCTTTTTGTTTCAGAATTTTCACCAAGTAGACTTCTCTTCAACAAGGAAAAAAAATTTCCCATTCCTAGCGTAATCTGATTCCCGCTTCCTTCTTATTCTCTTTCTCCTCCCTTCCTGCTCGATTTTTCTCACTCCTACCACATAAAAATCTCTTCTTCTACTTCATCCCAAACTCACAAGGTACATTGTTTTCAACTCCTTTCTTCCCTATTCTTTCAAGTTCTTCGACTTATGTGGTTGATTGTAGTTTGATATTATCGCATGAGCTTTGTGTGTGCTGTGATTGTGGATAGGTTTGGGAGATCGCTTTCTCTTCTACCTCTCATCCTTTGTTATCACCGCATGTTCTTGAATAGGTTTGGGAGGTAGTTCTCTAACCCCACCACTATCTACTAACATCTTCTTCGCAGTTCCATGGCTTCTAGTGCACGACGACACTCCACCGCGGGTGACTCGAAAGCAGAAAGCACGCTAATTTTGGTCCTCATCTTGTCACTACAAGGAGCTTGGTTTACGTGCAACAACATGCTAACATGGAGTTTATCCCGATCTTGGGGTGGATTTGACAGGGGAACGTTAATACACCAAGCTGTTTTTGGAATACAATACCCCCCTGAAAGAGATGCTGCAAACTAGGAGGTGGATCAAATTGGCCAAAAATCCAGGTTCCTATGATCGAGATCTTGTGATGGAGTTTTATAATTATGCTGTGAAGATTGATGAGCAATTACACACTGCTTGGGTACCAGTTCGTGGGGGATATGTGGAATTTTCACCTAGTGCCATTAACCGCTTCTTCGAGACCCCCGACGAAGACAATCAGCTGAGGGCAACTTGCCGGATCCCTAATGAGCAGCTCCACATATTCTACCAATGGCTCGCCAACTCCTTTTGCCCAGGAGGGCATGTGGATTTCAGATCCGCTGCCCTACTTCGATATCATGGCCGACACCCCTATCCATATTGGAAGAGTGGTCATCGCACAGTTCGAGCACATTCATACTCGCCCTTGGGGTAACAAGATGGTTTTCCCCTTCCTTATCACTTCCTTCCGATGCCGCATTGCGTCCTACCAAATGTTACCGCCAAGGATATTGCTCACTGGAAGGAAGCTTTTCCACCTGCATGTGATGGATGATTTTGATGCAATCGGCCAGCGCAAGCGCAAGGCTGAGCCAAGGTGGCCCTTCAGATCCGCCGATCACACTCGAGACAACACTATGGTTGGTCATTCTATACAAATGTTTACACTATTCATTGCTAGGACTAGCACTTGTTAGGTTTGGGGAGGTGGTCATCGATCTTTAGCTAAAGTTGTCTCATTTTGTACTCTATTCCGCACTCTATTTTTTAATTTTTATTTTTATGTATCCTTAATTGTGTGACTATGGTAGGTTAGCCACCTTTACGTGTTAGTTTTATATTTCCTTTCCAAATGAGTCCAAGATAGGTGTTAGTATTTTATTTTCTCTTGTGGTGAGTCTGAGTTGTTCTCCCAAGTCGAGCATCTATTGTGATTGTTAAATTTTATAGCTGCTTATGTTTTGCATGATATTTGACTGAAAGTGGCGTGGTGGATTTCAAATCCTATAAGTCTGTTTTTCTTTAAATAGCAAGTATGTGTAGCTCTTCGTCCAAAAAGCCGTGAGAAACCTTTAGCCGATGAAAAAATATTGTACCGGCACCTGTGTGATTTATTCGGAAAGTGCAAACTCCCTTGTTTTCACCTCATCATGCTCATGTGTACTCTGTGTAAGTTAAGTATGACGAACGACATGCTCTTCATGATCTATTTTATCGATGCCAATCCATTACAAAGAACTGTTCGAGGAGAAGAATTATGCTATAATCGATATGTTTAATTTATACTTGTAATCAGATTGCTTCCTCGATTATTTAATATGTCTCTGAGTGTATCTATGGTGCTCGCTATCACCGTAGTCGTGTCATGGTTTCAAATACTACCTATATAATGGACGTGGTCCTAAAAAGCCATATGATCGTGAGGGTTGATGGCACGATAATAAATCGACACGCACAAAAGTGCGGACTTCGGTAAAATAGACACTCCAAAAAAGTGAGCCTAAAAGAGTCCATTGTGGCCAATTGATTAGCATATAATTCATAGTATGCAAGAATGTGGTGATATGGAAGTTGGTTTGTATGTTCTGGAAAGCTTCTATGTGCAAGGAAAAAGTCCCTTCTGACTTAACTGATTGAGTACATTGCATGAGTTATTTGAGGCACTTTTGTGACGAAAGTCACCTTCCTTTCTTTCGATATTCTCGAGCTATTGACCCACTGGACACTTCCAAAGTCGACCGAGTAGTTTTGTTAAGTATTCGAACCAAGATCGCAATAAAACCAATCAACTACTTGACAAACACAATCACCAACCAAAACAATAAAACACAAGCACAATATAACGTGGTTCGATTGAATAAATCCAATCTACGTCCACGGAGAATCAATGAATTTTATTACTCCACAACCTTCCTCAATCCAGCTAAGTTACAGAGAAATTGACCTGCATTATGCCTTGAATTCTACTACACAATCCTCACAACTACTATAACCACTATTCTAATCACGTAAGAATAGCACAAAACGGAAGGAGAATTTGCTTGTGAACCGTGATGCCGTTGCTGTGAATGGACGTTGTTGTTCGCTTTATAGCAAAAATGTATTTTAAGTTTAAGAACAGAAGAATTCAATTGCTAAATTGAATTATGTGAAACGATGGCTTGAGGAAGAAACGTGTTTTTACTAATTTTTTCTCACGCTTTTTCCTAATTTGAACAAGAAACTAACAACTCTTCCATATTGCAAAGTCCCTCAGATTAAATCTTCAAACACACCCCAAACTTCACATATTTACATGGATATGACCGGTTTAGCAACGGTTCGCCATCGCCATTCATGAATTTCCGTAGTGTATATTGTAAATGGATGTTACTAAACTCGTTGTTCACTAAATTCGCCAATGGTGAACTCGTGATTAATGAACGAAGCAGTATGATCAATGCATGAATGTATTAAGTCATTCCAAAGATATGTATTTATGTTCCATTCGCTAAAGTTTTTGCTTAAGAGCAAGGTTATCTAAAAATGCCAAAAACGACGTAAGGGCAAAACTAAGTTTCATCCCATAACAGCCTAATAAAGGAGGCCAAGGCCATGACCTCGAGGGGGGGACCGACTTGCGAATTTTCATTTTTATGTGGATATCTCAATTATCATGAATGGACACCTCCAGAAGTGTGTAGTTGTCAACTATTCATGTTGTCACTAATGAATGAAGGGATAACACACTTAATGAAAGGTTGTATCAATTCGAAAGGATTTGAAGCAAGTATACATATGGGGTGAAATTCATTACATTCATACACTAGAAATTACTATTCTCTTCCTTGTGCTCTCTTTTCACTCAATCATACTCAAAGTAAATTCGACGATTCCACAATTGAGTCTCCTTAGTCTTCTTGGAGTAGTTTATCCCCATTGACAATCGCCACAATACCCAAGCACCAAAGTGGGAGAAATATTGTCTCGAAAGTTAGATGGTCTAACTATCACCTCTACTATTCTATGTTCTTCACTCATTCATCTTCAAACACTATATCTCGCCTCCAAAAATATTAAAACCTCCAACAATCTTTTAGACAATATTTCTAGTTTTCAAGATGGCTTCATGAAGATACTTGTTGATGTAATGTTCGTGATCGCCTACCCCTTTAGATCACGCCACGAAGAAATTGCAATCGCGTTTAGCTAGACCACCCATTTGGGTTTCATCGTTCGTTTTAAATTAATTATACCAGATTGTCCCTCAGGAGCCAAGGCTTGGCCATTTGAACCAACATATGACCCGGAGAGCAATACAAGAATAACCGTGATCAACCCAGAGGATCGGGGCCCAACCCACAAAGGCCTTGCATTGTGCCTTTATATATAACTAGTAATAACTCGTATGCATGCTAATAAATATGTTGATACTAAAATTTGTCCAATTACAGACACCTTTGGAACGAATCCTAAGGCTTCAAGCCGGTCCGACCCTCCCGAGTATAACGTGAAATAGACCAAAGACAATAGGTCCGACCCAAACCATGGTCCGGCCATGAGCATCCGACCAACGACGGCTCGATGTAAGTCCTTAACCTCATAAGGAACCAAGTGGATCGCACCAAGAGAGAAAATAGGTCCGAGACATCAAGGTCCAAACCACTATGCCTTGTGGTTTAGAGAGTTGCTTTACGTAATGATGACCGACTGCACTGACCCACACTTCCTGGACGAAGGTCCGAGACGGACTTCAAGTCTCTAATTTCTCTGAGAATGACTAAACCACCCTCGAAAAGCCCAAAAGGGAAACGGGTTAAGTCTTCTTAATGGGCCATGGCCCACGGAGCATTGTCAAGCAATTGAGCCTTACACTTGGCACGATCCAACGGAGTCCATCCTCTTTGGGAGATATCTATATATATGGCACACATTCCCATGATAATGGAGGTAAGTCAAGTCATCTTTACGAACCAATCCGGAACACTATACAGAGTAGATCTTCAGTCTCTCAAGTAAAGTCTACACGCTGACACCACGCAACCGGTCTTCGGCCCAACCTCCCTCCAAAGTTACTTGTGCATGTTCTACCCGTTAGTGCTTTAGACCTTGGAGTGCTTCGACCCTAGCTTTGGACCTTGACTTGGGACGTGATTTGGACTTGGTACGATTTAGGAAGAACTTACTTAGAGCTTAGGGGACTTCACCAACAACATAATAATTTAATTTAAATAATATACTACAAAGAGTATAATTAAATCGACATAATTAGAGTACTAAAACTAAAAACAATACATGCTCATAATAGAATTTAATCGACTGCAAAGCAAAAAATAAAAATGTTCATATATTAGTAATTCAAACTCAAAGAGAAACAAAATAAGGAAAGATGTTTTCCAACACATTTTCTCAAAAATCTTATTTTCATTCTTTTCTTTTCCACATTTTTCAAACCAAATGAAGCCTAAGTTACCTTTAAAGGGTGCAAATTTTTTGCTTGTAGACAATGTCAAGTTATGACCCAGAGCAAGTTC
The DNA here is from genome assembly GCA_026545765.1 of Plantago major. Classification (NCBI taxonomy): domain Eukaryota; kingdom Viridiplantae; phylum Streptophyta; class Magnoliopsida; order Lamiales; family Plantaginaceae; genus Plantago; species Plantago major. Next base: position 51,770,247 of record CM048841.1, on the reverse strand, counting down.
AGTGGTAATCCGTGAAATGTCAATTGTAAATGTGTATGGTGTTCCCTCTTTGACATTGATTTCAAAATGTGTTTATCTCCAAATAACCAATGGGATTCCATGTTTATCGCTTCTTTTTTTTTTTTTTTTTTTTGAGAATTATCGCTTTCCTTAATTACTCTATATTTGCCAGATTTAGCTTTTTAAATGGGTAAGGTCCAACTTAATCGAACCCCGCTTGAAACTAAAGGGTTGATTCATGTTGGTTATGGTCGTTTGCATGTACACCAATTCAACATGATAATTATTAATGTGTAAATAATCGATAGGTGTTTATTAAAATTAAAAAATCAATCTCAATTCGCTTTGAAAATAAGGCAAATGAACTCGCTTCGTATTCTCAATTTTAACTTTTATTATGTTCGAATCTCTTATATAAGCTTTTAAACGGGCCGGAAAACAAACAACTCAACTAATCCCGTTATGACCCAACGGGTTGATACTCAATATTCTTATCTAGTTGAAACTAATGTACTCCATCCACCCCGGTTGAGAACTTAATGCATTAGGATGGCGCAGAATTTTAGGTGAAAAAAAAGAAATTAATAAAACATAATAATGTAGTTTTTTGCCTTACCGTCAAGTCATTCCATGTTCAAGAAGATCAACCTTCAATTAACATGATCTAATGGCTAAGGATATGTGATCTTAACCAAGTGTTGATTAGGTCCTATGCATAAGGATCTCTTCAACAATTTCATATCTCGTCATTATTTGTTCCATCGATTTCAAATTTTCCTCCAACACGCAATAACCATAAGTTTCGATGATTTCAACCTTGAACTCAGATCCACCATAATTATAAAATAACAAATATAAGTACATATTAGAGAAATTTACTCACGCTTTTTAAATGATCAAGAGGAAAGTGGCATGATATGATGTTTGCTACCCTTTAGTATTAACCGTTATATGTTTTAAGTGTCCACCAAATGGCTAACCAATCTACTAAATGGTTTCTCATCGACTCCCCACTTACACCTCTCCTTACCTCTAACATTACGGTCAAAGGCATAAAAACAAATTATATTATTCATGGAGGTTTGATCATGTGGCAATGCAACTATACATAAATCGTATCGAGTATCAAACAAATGAAAGGCAACACGGAGTACGCTTTTTTAACGCGAAACATAACGCTACCTCCAAATTTTGTTAAACACCTACTTATAAACCAAAATAGCGGTGAATTCAAATTTCATGAGTTAAAATTATATAGTATTATTCTAAAGTTGAGTTCCAAGGTTACAAATATAAAATTTTAAGTCGGTCACCACTCCAAATTGAGTTCAAATTTGGAATCCTTTTTGAGCATTTTACCACAAAACGGGTTTTACTATTCAAATTAAAGTTTTCAAGCTATAATTATCTCCACTAAAGTTGGTTTATACATCGAATTTAGTTGTCAAGTTCAAATTACGTAATTCCCATTCTTAGAGAATATTTCCAACATTCCGGTTGCTCCTTTCATTAGAAAGTCCTAAAGTTGTAATTACTTTTATTAGAGTTGGTTATTGAGTTCCAAATGTGCAACTAACTATTACAAATAATGAGCTTACCTTTCAATATAGTCTCCAAGTTATAATTATCACATTTTTGTAGTCAAGTTTGCTAACACAATTTGAGTTTAAGTTAGGGATTCACCACATTTTATAGTCGAGTTTATGCTACCAATCGAGTCGAGTCCAAGTGTGTCGAAGCGCCCTCTTTGAATAAGTTCTTCATATAGTATGGCGGTCTCGAATGTAGTCCCTAAATCAGAATTATACCAATAACTTAGAAAGCTCGTTTTACCCCTGCAACTGAAGTTCTCAAATGAAATTAATTCAGATTTTGTGGAGATTTTACTGCCACATAAAGTGGCTTTACACGTTTAATATAGTTTTAATGCTTAAATGATTTCAATCTGTAAAATATTTTTACCTGCTTCAAACAAAATTAATTTAATCTGGTACTATCTGATCGGTGACGGTTTTCAAATAGTATGGATTATCCTGCATTGTAGTTCCCAAGTTGAACAAGTATTATTTTTTACAATTGTTTTGGCCTTCAAATGGAGTTCTTCAATTAAGAATTACTTCATTCTAAAGATGAGATTAACTCTGAATTGAATTTACACCTGTTAAAAATGTCTCATTGCTAAAGTGTGCCAAATTTTCTTGAATTGAGTTCCCGAGGAATTTATGTATTTCTTCCAGCTTATTTTTTTCATATATAGTGCAGGCTTTACTATTCAAATAGAAAGTTTCCTCAAGTCGATTTTCGCTTTTAAGAGTCGCTTTTAACTTCAAATCGGTAAGCTCAAATTGTAATGATCCAATTTTAGAATTTTGTTTGCTTTCACGCTGAGCTCCCATGTAGGAACCATCTAACTTAAAATTGAAGCTTACTGCCTCGAACTACCGCTTAAGTTTTTTTTTTTTATCTCAATGTTATAGTTGATCGGTCATAGGCCCAATTGATTTCCCTGTTAGATTATCCGGATTTCTTTTTTAGTTGAGTCATCAATAAGTTTTCCCAGGTTTGAATCATCTCTCATTATATTTTTCCATATAATGTGGTTGGTCATCGAATAGAGCTTACATGTTGTAATTATCCTAATTTCAGTTTATTCTGACCTTGAAATTGAAGTCTCATCGTCTTCAATTATTTCAGTCCATAAAGGAATTCTTTACTTTACTAAGTTTTGTTCCCAAGTTTAATGGATTACATCCCATTCTTCACAGTTCTGCTTACCTCAACGAGTTCCTAACTGGAAATTATTCCTCAACAAATTCTTTTCAAAACCCATCTCAAATGCATAGTCTGGTTTTAGATTGCATCACACCAAACAAGTACCAAATGATTCCCAACTTATAATGAAGCTTGAAACTAATTAAATGTAATCTAAAAGTCATCAAAGATTATCTAATTTATTTAATTTATAATGATTTTAATCCTTTTCTTTTAATACTTGAAATTGAAAATTGCTAAATAATTGAAACAGTAAAATTACAACAATTAAAATATCACTACATTCACAAGTGTACTTTCAAATTCAAATGAAGATGTATTTTTTAAATTTGAGAAGTAACGATAAAGATATTTCTCAGTTGCCACATATAATTATTATCATACTGGAACATTCAAGAAACGAAAATAATAAAAAAAGATAAAAGAGAAAAGATGAAAGAAAATGTTATGAAAGAAACAAGAATCGTGAAAAAGCTAAAAGAAAGAAAAACAAGAAAGTTAAATGAAAACAAAAAAATTAAAAAATAAAACCCAATACGGGAAATACGGATTGTTCCAAATTCTCGGACGAATCTGAGTCCTGAATCGAGAAACCAAGAAAGGTTGTAACTCCATGTTGCAAATAATCGCTAGATGTTCTTCTATAGTAATATTTGTGATGAACCAAATAAATTATTTCCATATATACCAGTATAGACATAACATTGACTTATATGCACAATCCAAACACACAATATTCATAATTTCTTTTTTTATCTTATAAAACGCAATACTTTTGTCTTCATTAATATTCAAGCCTCCTAAACACACTCATGAAAGGCACATCACTTAGAGCCAAATGCCTCCCATTAAGTATGAAGATGCCATGTCCCTGCATATCACCCTACATGTATCACATACCGTTGGGCAAACTCTAAACCTGTAGTCACTCCCATTCTCTTAAATCTTGGAACCAGTTGCTAATGGTTCCTGCGGCGCCTGCCCCTTGGACTCCACCAGCTCATTACCGAAGTTTGACTCAAATTGGTGTCCTGATCGAGCCCACAACGTTGATTGGATGTCGTATAGCAGAGAATTGATGTCTAAATCAGTCGACAATTTGACAACGCCTAATAGCAAATTAAGGAAAATGTTAGTTAGGTTTGTTAGTTACATCAAAAATTATGGGTTCAATTCTTCGAAATGTTTTATTATAAAATTTCTATTAACATATCCCTTTAAACGGTTATGTTTAAAGAAAATAATTATTTGACGTCCTGAGTTTTGGATGTGTTTTGTATTGCTAGGAACATATATAATCAAGTATAAAACACCAAAATTCAAAGAAACCTTATTTTATTCAAAAACGTATAAAACTAGAATTGTAAATTGGCTTAATTACCTTGTGTGGAGTTTACTGGCATTTAGAAGGACACTGGGAGACCACTATCGACTTCTTGAAACCTCTTGAACCACATCCAGTGGACACGTTCTATTGGCACAGTATTGGCGTGAGCCCGCCACCACCACTGACGTGATAAAGTGGTAAGACATAGTAGTCTGACCCGGCTTGAGGGGTTTCTAGCTATGTCGAGGACTGGAGCTAGTTCTTGAGCAGGCGCCTGATGGGAGCAAGACATAGTTTATGTAAATGGAAACAAGAAAGAAAGTTAATGAGAGATTAATGGTCTTCATTGCTAATTTTTCATCTAATTGTGACAAGTCTATTCAACAAATGGATGAGATGATTACAATTTATAGGTTGTGGAGAACGGGTGATGATGTGTAAATGTAAAGGGCAAGAGTTCTACAGTATTGTGGGATCAACAAATTGTATTAGATAAATGTGAAATTGAAAATGCATGCGTACAAGCAATGTTGATCATGGACTAAAGGTAATCAACATTTATGCATCCAAGTCAATTGTCACATGTCAAAATTGTTGAATGGTACCACAATCAAACTCATCAGATGAGTACATGTGAAACGATTTCAAACCAACTTACTCTGCATTCAATGAAACGAGTTTTGACAATAAAAAAGTTGGACCAGTTATCTCTAATCACTCTTGGCTTGTATTCTTCTAATCTAGTCTATTAGGATATTTTTAATTACAATTGACCAGAGGTAATCAATGTTTATCCATCCAAATAAATTGTCAAAATTGTTTACTGGTGGCAAAATCAAACTAAAATTACCCTAAAGATGTGAAAATTCATTTGCCTTAATAGTTAAAATTGAAGTTTATTAATTATTAGAAAGTTAAAATAGAATATTGCAGGCCCTAACCCGGCCTAGTGTTCAATTTACAAAGATGAGACTCATAAGAGATAACAAGAATTCAAGACATAAAACTTGTGTTAAACAAGTTTGATACTCAGCAAATTATTAAAGAGTTGATTGCATTTATCAAGGAAAGATAGTGAACTTAATTGAAGACACTCAAGACCACAAGGATTGTCATTCCAAAGTTTTAACGTAACTAGCTTATTAGTGTTGTACAATTTCCTAACTTGTACTCTCTCTATTAGTTGTTAGTTAAAAATACTAAATAGAGAGATTAGTTTCTCACTTCTTCTTCTTCAATTTTCTTCATGAATTCTCTCGTAACTATTCCTTTCGGAGATTCAATTAGGTTATTAGGTTACAATTTGGTTTCGATTTTATGGAATTGTGAGAATTCTTATATGGTATCATTCGCTCACGGTTGATCTGGTTTCCGCATTGTTGTTTCTTGACAGTGATTATTACGATCAATTGTTCTCTGATTTTTGTTAATCGATTTACGTTTGATTCTTGTATTTTCTTCATCTGATGGCGTGACAATGACTAATGCACACTAGTTTGTGGGATAGTTCAAGGATTATGATCTCTGAGATCTAATTCCTTTTCTTCTTGCTGGCACGGTGATCATCCTAGTTTGAAGAGTAATTGTAGGAGAACCTTTATTAGAAGGGATAATTTGAGAACCGGAAAGTTGTTGTTAGGTTTGAATGTCACCAAGCATAAAGATGGGCTTCTGTAGATACGATTAAAGATTCGATTACGATGTCGATGTGCCTTGCTTTATGATGTCTATGCGTTGTTGCCTTGGTTAATGTACTCGGTTGCTCTGATAATAGGGCTCTGCAGTTAATCTTACTTGAAGTAAAGGGGTTTTAGGAAATCCTCCAACTCGATTACGCTCGTTGATCTACGGTTTCCCAGCATTGTTGTTTCTTGGTGATTGTTAGATCGATTGTTCTCGATTTTTGTTAATCGATTTGTTTGATTCTGTGTTTTCTTCATCAATGGCGACAACATTAATGCACACCTAGTTTGTTAGGATAGTTCAAAGTTAGCGAGGTCCCTCTTGAAGATCCTAATTCCTTTTTTCTTCTTGCCTTTGGTAATCATCCTGGATTTGAAGGTAATTATGAAACCTTTAATAGGATAATTTTGAGCTTGGAAAGAAATTTGTTGTTATGGGTTTGAATATTAAGCATAGATGAAACTACATGTAATGCGATTAAAATTCTGATGTTTTAGATGTCGTATTGCTTACTTGGCATCGTGTCTATGGGTGTTGCTTGCTTGGTTAATGTATAAGTTGCTCTGATATGGGGCTACTATGATTAATCTTCTTTTGAAGTAAAGGGTTCAGGATGAAATTCATATACGTTACATAGTGATGGGTAGCAGCAAGGAAGGCTTTGAGCAATATTCATCGTGGTCCACAATCTCTGGTTACATACTACAATGGTTTTAAAGTTCTCTAGGATTAAAATTTTAATTATAGGCTACTCCACAATGTGTCCGTAAGAAATGTCGTTGTAATTGCTAGGAATATTTGTTTAGATTTTGATCAAGAACCTAATTACTTATCTTAGCCTGTAAAGGTGGTTAGTACTCTTGGTTCACTTGAACACCTAAAAGAGGAAAATCACTAAGTATGATAGTCTAGCAAATCTTGTATAGGATGTTAGGTCTCTAAATATAATTTTTATTTCCTTAAAGAAGATCAAGAAGAATGCATCCAAAGAGGAGAAGTTCATTTTTAAATGAAGTTTTGAAGATCAGACTATTTGATTAAGACAAGGTTATCGATACTATGTCCATATCTTTGACAAACAAGTGTTTCTCAATGAACCGATTTTGCAAAAGATATCCGAGAACGCAAGGTTTCGAACGAGGAAAAGTGCCCACAAATATCTAATTTCGAGATACCTTGGATAAAACTATGTTTCTGGGAAACAATGTTTCAGGAACAGTTTATCCGAGATGAAGGTCTCGGAAAGGGACAATTGATGCAATGTTTTAAAGCGTGCATAGTTCCGGGCACTACAGACAAAAATAGTACAATGCAATAAATGCGCATGAGACATCTCAACAAAGGAGAAAATCTCGGAAAGAGACAACGCCTTCATACAAAGATTATTTTCGACATCAATAATTTGAATTTCATTGTTTAACGGATACTATTCAAACGGCATGATTTTCAACTATAAATATCATCACTTAGAATGCTTCAAATACACACAGAACTTACACACCAAGAACTTACATCTACGAACTTGTCCATTCAAGCATACAAGCCTTCAATCTACTTATTCTTCACAATTTTATACATCAAGCTCTTGAATTCTAAGTAACGTAAAGTTCTAAGTGTCCCGATCTCAACAAGCATTGCTATCTGAAGGAGTTGAATCAAAAGATCAAGAATCAGATTCATTCTAGAACATTTATCATAGACATGGGTCAAGAAGAACATATCACCACACATTGTGAAGTGTGTTAAGTGACTCTTGTTCAAGAAGGTAGTATTACATAACCCAGAGAAGTTATTAATCTATCAAATCCTGGCAAACTACCTTAACCAACACCTTAAACGGCGTGGAGTACAGGAAGTACTTAGTTTGGGAAACTAAGGAATAACTCCAAGGTTACTGAGCATAGGAAGTACTTAGTTTGGGAAACTAAGGAATAGCTCAAAGGTTTCTGAGTATAGGAAGTACTCAATGAGAAAGCCGAATAACTCAGAGGAACACTTGGGGAACCTAGTGTATTTAGGAATCGAGAGAAGATATTTGTAAGGTGAACTCATATCTATCTTAGTGGATTCTAGGTCCAGAAAGGCCAAGTGGATTAGTCAAGGATTACGCCACCTTCGTATACCACTATAAAGATCTGTTATTTACTTTCAGAATTTATTACTTACTTTATTTACCTTTGAGTATTTACACATATCTTGTCGAACGCACTTATCACGTAAAATTCTTCCGCCTCCTAAATTAAGTATCAGATATCTTCACAAATATTTGAGAAATTGTGTTTATCGACAAAAGTTGTAAAAGACTATTCACCCCCAAGTCTTTTCCTTTGCTGCTATCTGGACCAACGAGTGGTATCAGCGGTGAGGTTCCCAAGCCTTCCAGACCGAACCTAGATCCCATATAAGTGCCTACTAACCGCTTTTCACCTACACTTGATTTGTTTGTTTAGTGTGTTTGCTACAAAGATGTCTTTATGACGCCCAATTCTCAAGCCAGAGAATTATGAGAAATGGAAGAACAACATGATGCTCCACATAGAAGCCATCAGTGACTAAATGATCGACGTGATAAAGAATGGACCCCTAGTCATTATACAACTCAAGCAGGTCATGGAGGTTTCGAATGGTAGAGATAGAGTTCCCACTGATGAAGAACCAAGTGGTGGTTCCTCACAAACATGTGCTTCAACAAGTGGAAGACCTACTGGTCAAGTTATTTACGAGCCAAAGCCCAGAGAACTCGACATCGAAGATGCCAAGAGAAATCGATCGATGGTCGTGCTCATAATATCATCATCGCTCCACTCAGAGCACATACAAGGTAAATGGGGTGTAAAATGGCGAAAGTGGCTCGCAACCGATTGAGGAAATTTGCTTAACCGAAAACAAAGGAAAATAAGTTCGATTTTTTGAAGCTCAAATTCCAAAACTTTAAACAAGGTCCCACAGAGACTCTTAAAGAACTAGATTTCCGGTTCACAACTTTGATGAGTGAAATGGCTGCACTTGGTGAAAGTGAGAGATACTCTAACTCTGAAAAGGTGAAGACTATCGTGAGAAGCTTGAATCAAACCGGGAACACACTCAGATTTTTATTTCAACAAAGGAATTCCAAATATCACTCCGTAGAACTCCTTCCCCACTTAGCTACTGTCAACTATGAAACTACTCAGAGAGAACAAACAATTGCTGAGAAAGTTCACAATGTTGCTATAGTAACACAAGGTACTTCTGAAAAGAAGGATACCAAGGAAATGACTGAGGAAGATGCTCTTCAGAAAGCAAATGAGAAAATATGTCACCGAGATTGAGAGAAGAAAATCCAAAGAGAACTCAAACCATCTAGGCTCAAATTATCACCAAAGACAAAATATGCAAATTGCCAAGCTCGCTAAACAAGTACCAAAGAAGCATCTAGTACCGAGGAAGCGTAAATCGGAAATGATATTTGTTTCTATTGTCGAAACCCGTCATTTTAAAAGAGATTGCTTTCAATAAGCTAAAGACAGGTGACAAGAATGATAGAAGAAACTTCAAGAGAGGTCAGAGAGCTATGCTCACTGAAGAAAGGAAAAAGATTCAAATCCAACTCGATGCTCTTGATAATGAGTCAGAATCTGAGGAAGAAGACTCAGATGATACCAAATTACCTTCTCCAGAATTATGTGGCATCACTCATGAATTAGTTGACTTTGGTCAAAAGAAATGGGAATTATGCGGGGTTGCTGAGGAGATCTATCCGCATTGCTAACATTGAGCCTTGCCTAATGGCAGACGAGGTAACCAACATCTCTCAATTCATAACTTATGAGAGTGATGAGGAAGAAATCAGAGATTAAAAATATTTTAGAAGAGAACTTGATCTCTACAAAAGAGAATTTCAAATGATCCGAGCTAGAGCCAACATTCTTGAAGAAGAAAAGAATTCTCTTGAGAAGGAAAATTCACAATTACTCAAGATATCTGAGAAAAAGGATGCTGAAAATGCATTTCTCAAAGCAAAGATATCTGAAAAAGAGAAGTTACACAGAAAGACAATGGATATACTCCAAAAGGAAAATAAAGATCTTCTTTCTGAAAATGAGGAACTCAAGAAGAAAGAACTATCTTTTCAATCCTATGCCAAAGCTTAGACACTCTTCATCAAGTACACTCTTATTTAAGAGATCCTTCAGAAAAGGGAGGACTTGGGCTGGACACCCAAGATGGTTCCCAAATAACATATAGCATTGGTCAGAAAGCTAAGGTTGTTGACAAAGGAAAGGCAAATACCAAACCTTTGTGGGAAAAACAAGTCCAAAAGAAAATCGTTGGGAATGTTTCAGAAGAAACATAACACCAAAAGTGTACTCACCCACAAGGTCGCCGTAAAGGAAAAATTGCGAGGAGCAGTAAATTTTCCATCATCACGCTCGAAAGAAAGACGCTCCAGAGACTAGCAAAGTCCGAAAGCAGAGAACTCAAACAAGACCAGTGCTCGAAATGGCATTGGCTATAAAGCCATCGAAACAACTTCCGGGAGTATAAACAAGAGCAAGAACGATGGATGAAAGCCAGGATTGCGCATAGCAATCATCAGAAGTTGAAGAAAGAACAGGTTACGACCACTCTGAATGCCAGGGCTAGAAGAAGTCTGGTAAGGAAAGCTAAGTTTGCTGAAAAGTAGACTCAGCACTCTGGCAGGTTTTTGAAAGCACCGCGAGGAGCACCAAGGAACACACCAAGAAGTAAAATAGCTTTAAATGATAATGATACCAATCATTTACCTAAAATTCATCCTTATGTTCCAACAAGACAAAAGAATATCCCAAGGAAGTTCATTCAGAAATGGATTCCTACAGGGAGATTCCTTAGTCCAGAAGGTTCCATTGTTGGAATGAGAGCCTAACTCCTTGTTTCTTTGTAAACACTGAGAAGAACCCAAAGTGGCATTTTGATAGTGGATGTGGGAAGCACATGACAGGAGACAAAGCAAATCTGATTAACTACAAAAAATGCGATAATGGACCAATTATTAGATTTGCTGGAAGAGATGAAAATCCAACCATAGGATTTGGCAATCTGAAGTTTGGAGCCCTTACAATCTCTGAAGTACTACATGTAAAGGGATTGAAATATAATCTCCTAAGCATGAGTCAATTAGTAGACAAAGGGTACAATCCAAGATCAAGTCAAAACTATGCAAAGTGATTGACAATGAGTCAAAGGCATACCTTGCTAGGCGAAAAGAAAATATTTATGTTATTGATTTGGCATCCGCCATAATCAAGAATGTCTCATGGTGAGTCAATCTGCCAATCAAGAAAATTGGCTATGGCATAAGAGAATGAGTCACTTGAATTTCAAAACTCAACAAGCTAGCCAAGAAAGAATTGGTTGGTTTACCCAAAATGGTATATAGAAAAGATGGTATATGCTCTTGCCAAATGGGAAAACAATCCAAAACATCTTTCAAGTCTAAAACTAGACACTCCAAAGGAAAGGCCAACGCAAATGTTACATATGGATCTTTTGAATCCTCTCCGACCAAATGCAGAAAGAAGTATGGTCCGGTTTTGTTGATGATTACTCAAGATTCACTTGGGTTGTATTTCTCAAACAAAATCATGCAAGGGTTGAAATACCCAACTTGTGAATAAACTTGAAGTCATGAAAAATAACAAGGTATCCGTAATCAAAATGACCATGGTATCGAAGTTTGTGAACCAAGACATAAAAGAGTTTTAGACCAAAGGTATACAACATCAACTATCTTCCGTAAGGACACCACAACAAAATGGTGTTCAAAGGAAGAATAGGACCTAAAAGAAGCAAGAACAATGCTTGCGACACCTAAATAAGTGAAATCTATTGGGTTGAAGTTTAACACACCGCTATACTCAAAATAGATGTTTGATTAACAAACACCATGACAAAACTCCTTATGAGCTTTTGATTGGTAGACCCCCTAGTATCAAAAACATCTAAGGGTGTTTGGTTGCAGATGGTTTGTTCTTAACAATGGAAAAGAATATTTGAGAATATTTCAACCAAAAGCAGATGAAGGAGTATTTCTTCGTTATTCTCTGAATAGCAAAGCCTACAGAATCTACAACAAAAAAAACGCAAAAGATTGAAGAATCTGTTCATGTAGTCTTCTACGAAGGAAACAAGAAAGTACCCTTGAATGAAGAACTCTTAGATAGGTTCAAAGAGCTGATGATTAAAGATTCTGAAGAAGAATCCTGAAAAGGAAACAATTCTATCATTCACTTAGAGGATGAATCTGACGATGAAAAGCAACCATTGCTTAGTAACAACCAGATGACTCTAAGACATGATGAAGAATTTCCTATGAGAATTCCATAAATGGAACAGGTTACTGAGAACCTTCATCATGAAGAGGTTTTTGAGAATGAGATTGCTGAAAATCAAATTCCAGATATCTCAAACACTGAAAAAGTGTCAGATATCCATGGCATTTCCCATGTGTTAGATATCTCAGATACTGCACAAGTATCCTATCAAGATCATATTGATTCACATTCAGATCAAAATGATATTGATCCTACTAGTTCAAAACCCATTATGAAATGGATAAGAAATCATCCTGCCAAGGATGTGATCATGTTAGGAATATCTGTTTAGATTTTGATCAGCAACCTAATGACTTATCTTAGCTCAGAAAGGTGGTTAGTACTCTTGGTTCACTTGAACACTGTAAAAGAGGAAACTCATAAGTATGATAGTCTAGCAAATCTTGTATAGCATGTTAGGTCTCTGAATGTAATTTTTTATTCTCTAAAGAAGACCAAGAAGAAGGCATCCAGCAGGAAAAGTTCAACGAATTTGAAGATTTGAGGACTGCACAAGATTGCTGAAGACAAAGGTTTTCCAGATACCTATGACCAGATATCTTGAAGACACAAGCATTTTTAACTAAACAAGGCAGAAGATATCTGAGAAATAAAAGGTTTCTGAAATGAGGAAAGTGCCCACAGATATCTACACTGAGATACCTTGGACATAAACTATGTTTCTGAAAAGAAATATATTATAACAAGTTGTTTCAACAAATGGTATCTGGAGTTAAAATAATATCTTGAAAAGGACGTGCACAGCATCATAGAAATCTGATTATATTAAGGTCTCTGATACAATGCATAGTTCCGTTGGCACTACAGGACAAAGTATAGTACATTACATTAAATGTGCGGACAGAAATGTCTGAACAAAAACGGTAGCTTCTGAAAAAGAAGACAAATCTACTACAGTACTATACTCAGATATCAATAGTTTGAAATTGAGTTAAGCCTAACGGATACTATTCAAACTGCACTCAAATTTATCTATAAATATCAACACTTAGACTGCTTGAGAACACACCTTTGAACACTGAACACACAGAATATTGAATACTCTCACAAGCTCTCTCAAGCACACTACTTACCTTCAAGCTTTCTGTTGCGACCAAAGCTCTTGATTCTAAGTAGCACAAAAGTTCTAAGTGTCCTGATCCTTAACAAGCATTGTTATTTGTGAAAGAGTTGAACTAAGATTTCATATCTGAGATTCTTGAACACTTATCATAGACTTGGGTCAGTAAAGAACAAGATACCATACATTGCAAAGTGTATTAAGTATACTTGATTCATAGAGCTATCTGAATAACTGAACAAGTTATTAAAGAAGCTCACCTGACAAACTACCTTAACCAACACCTTAATCGGCGTGGAGTACAGGAAGTACTTAGTTTGGAAAACTAAGGAATAACTCCAAGGTTACAGAGCATAGGAAGTACTTAGTTTGGGAAACTAAGGAATAGCTCAAAAGGTTTCTGAAAGTAGAAGTACTTGGGTCAGGAAAGCCGGGGAATAATTCAGGGGGAACACTTGGTTGGGAACCTAGTGTATTTAGGAATCTAGAGAAGATACTTGTAAGGTTACCTCAATTATCTGTCTTAGTGGATTCTAGGTCTGAGAAAGGCCGAAGTGGATTAGTTGAAGGATTATGCCACCTTGAGATACCACTATAAAAAGACTTGTGTTATTTACTTTCTGTAGTTTATTACTTGCTTTATTTATCTTGCAAAGTATTTACACCTATCTTGCTGAGCACATGCATTTATCACTCAAAAGTCTTCTGCTCTCTAAAATTAAGTATCAGATATCTTCACAGATATCTGAGAAACTGTGTTTATCGACAAAAGTTTTAAAAGACTATTCACCCCCCCCCCCTCTAGTCTTTTACTTTGCCGTTATCTGGACCAACAAGTGGTATCAGAGCAGGAGGTTCCCAAGCCATCTGCACTGAACCTAGATTCTAGATAAGTGCCCACTAACTGCTTTTCACCTACACATGATTTGTTTTTTTAGTGTGTTTGCTGCAGGATGTCTTTAAGTGATGCCCCAATTCTCAAGCCAGAGAATTATGAGAAATGGAAGAACAACATGATGCTCCACCTAGAAGCCATCAGTAACGAAATGATCGACGTGATAAAGAATGGCCTAATAGTCATTCAACAACTCAAGCAAGTCATAGAGGTTTCTAATGGTAGAGACAGAGAACAATGCGATGGGTCTTCATGCATGACAAGGCCAAAGGGAGACGCCACCAAGTTATTTACGAACTAAAGCCCAGAGAGCTCTGGACATCGGAAGATGCTAAGAGAAATCGATTGGATGGTCAGGCTCGTAATATCATCATACGTTCTACTCCAGAGCACATACAGTGTAAACTGTGGGGTGCAAAAACGGCAAAAGTGGCCTGGCAACTGATTGAAGAAATTTGTGCCGGCATTGAGAAAACGAAGGAAAATAAGTTCGAAGTTTTGAAGCTCAAATTCCAAAACTTTAAACAAGGTCCCGCAGAGACTCTTGAAGAACTAGATTTCCGGTTTACAACACTTATGAGTGACATGGCTGCACTTGGTGAAAGTAATAGATATACCCAGTCAGAAAAGATTAAGCCTATTGTGAGAAGTCTAAATCATAACTGGGATCACACAAAGTTTTTCTACTTTAACCAAGGAATGCCAGATATCACTCCAATTGAACTTTTCTCTCACCTTGCCACCGTTGACTATGAGACAACTCAAAGAGAACAAACAACTGAAAAGTTGCAGAATGTTCCTTTAGTTGCTCAAGGAACTTCTGAAAAGAAGGAAGGCAAGGAGGTGACTGAGGATGCTCTTGCTGTAAAGCAAATGAGAAAATATGTCAGTCTAGAAATTGAGAGAAGAAAAGCCAAAGAGAAGCTGAAAAAGCATATAGGCTCAAACTATCACCAGTACAAAAATATGCAAAGCTCGCTGAACAAGCCGGCTCAGAAAGCATCAAGTACTGAGGGAGCAGAAATCAGAAATGATATCTATTTCTATTGTCAGAAACCTGGTCATTTCAAGAAGGATTGTCCTGCCTTCAACAAACTAAAGACAGGTGACAAGAAAGATAGAAGAATCTTCAAGAGAAGTCAAAAAGCTATGCTCACTGAAGAAAGGAAAAAGATTCAACTCCAACTGGATGCTCTAGACATTGAGTCTGATTCTGAGGATGAAGACTCAGATGATTCCACACTGCCTTCTCCGTAAATGCGTGTTTCATGAAGTAATTGACTTTGGACAAAAGAAGAAAGAAGTGTGGAATGGTCAAGAGATCTTTCCATATCTCCAACATTGAACCTTATCTAATGGTGATGAGGTAACACATACTTCTGTTATACTTATGAAAGTGATGAAGAAGGAATCAAAGATCTAGAAAATCTCGTAAGAGAACTTGATCTCACGAAGAGAATTTCTAATGGTCCAAGCTAGAGCCGAAATTCTTGAAGAAGAAAAGAATTCTCTTGTAAAGGAAAATTTGCAAATACTCAAGATATCTGAGAAAAATGATGATGAAAATGCATTTCTCAAGGCTCAGATATCTGAGACCGAAAAGTCACATAAAGAAGCATTGGCCAATCTTCAAAAGAAATGTGAAGATCTTCTTTCTGAGAATGAAGAACTCAAAAAGAAAGAACTATCTTTTCAATCTTATGCCAAAGCTAGTGACACTCTTACTGAAGTACAATCTTATTTAAGAGATCCTTCAAAAAAGAGAGGACTTAATTTGGACACACACACACGCTTCTACCACTCTGAATAAGAGTGATGAAAGACGAACATTTGTCGGTTTGCTCGAAGGTGATTCCCAAACAATCTACATGATTCGGAAGCTAAGGTTGTTGACAAAGGAAAGGCAGCGATTCAAGCCTTTGTGGGAAAAACAAGTCCCAAGGAAAATCGTTGAATGTTTTCGAAAAGAAACATAACCGAAAAGTGCTATCACCCACAAGCTATGTCTCTCGAAAGGAAAAATTGCGAGCTAACAAATTCTCCTATGTCACGTTCCGGAAAGAAAATAGATTATCCAGAGACTAGCAAAGTCACGAGAAAGATCTCGATAGCACCAGTGCTCGAATGGTATTGGCTTTAAAGCCATCGGGAAACAACTTGCTCGTGAGTACAAACAAGAGCAACAACGATGGTTAAAGGCTAGAATTGCTCACATCAATTATCAGAAGTGGAAGATAAATCAAGCCACTGAAAATCTGAATGCCAGGGCTAGAAGAAATCTGGCTAGGAAAGCTAAGTTTGCTGAGAAGTAGACTCCGAAACCTGACAGGTATCTGAAAGCACCAAATGGAGCACCAAGGAACACACCAAGGAAGAAAATAGTTCTTAATAACAATGACACTAATCATTTAACTAGATTTCCTCCTTATGTTCCTGTTAGACAAAAGAATGTTCCTAAGAAATTCAATCAAAAATGGATTCCTACTGGAAGATTTTTTAGTCCAGATGGTTCCATTGTTGGCATGAGAACCTAATCTCCTGTTTCCTATTTTGTGCAGAACACTCTAAATACTAATTCAAAGTGGCATTTTGATAGTGGATGTGGGAAGCACATGGCAGGAGACAAAGCAAATCTGATTGACTACAGAAAGTGCAATGATGAACCAATTATCAGGTTTGCTGGAGGAAATGAAAATTCAACCATAGGTTTTGGCAATTTGATGTTTGGAGCCCTTACAATTTCTTAAGTACTTCATGTAAAGGGATTGAAATATAATCTCCTAAGCATGACTCAACTAGTAGACAAAGGGTACACTGTCAAGATCAAGTCAAAACTATGTAAAGTGATTGACAATGAGTCAAAGAAGACAGTCTTGGTTGCTAGGCGTAAAGAAAATCTTTCTGTTGCTGATTGGGCATCCGCCACAATCAAGAATGTCTCATGGTGAGTCAATCTGCCACATCAAGAAAATTTGCTATGGCATAAAAGAATGAGTCACTTGAATTTCAAAACTCAATAAGCTAGCCAAGAAAGAGATGGTGGTTGGTTTACCCAAAATGGCATATAGAAAAGAAGGTGTATGCTCAATGCCAAATGGGAAAACAATCAAAACATCTTTCAAGTCTAAAACTAGACTTTCCATTGAAAGGCCGCAAATGTTACATATGGATCTTTTTTAATCCTCTGTAACTAGTTATGCAGGAAAGAAGTATGGTCTGGTTGTTGTTGATGATTACTCAAGATTCACTTGGGTTGTCTTTCTCAAACAAAAATCTAATGCAAGGGTTGAGATACTCAACTTGCTGAATAAGCTCGAAGTCATGAACAATGACAAGTTATCTCAATCGTAATGCACTATGGTACCGAAGTTTGTGAACCAAGACATAAAAGAGTTTTGTACCGCAAAGGTATACAACATCAACTATCTTCAGAAGGACACCACAACAAAATGGTGTTGAAAGAAAGAATAGGACTCAAAGAAGCAAAGAAGAACAATGCTTGTATTAATGAAATATGTGAAATCTATTGGGTTGAAGCTGTAAACATAGCATGCTACACTCAAAATAGATGTCTGATTAACAAACACCATGAAAAAACTCCTAACGAGCTTTTCATTGGTAGACCCCCTAGTATCAAACATCTAAGGGTGTTTGGTTGCAGATGTTTCGTTCTTAACAATGGAAAAGAATACTTGAGAACATTTCAACCAAAGGCGGATGAAGGAGTATTTCTTGGTTATTCTCCTAATAGCGAGCCTATAGAATCTACAACAAAAGAATGCAAAAGATTGAGGAATCTGTTCATGTAGTATTCTATGAGGAAAACAAGAAAGTACTCTTGAATGATGATCTCTCAGATAGGTTCAAAGAACTGATGATTAAAGATTCTGAAAAAGGATCCTCAGAAGGAAACAATTCTATCATTCAAATAGAGGATAAGTCTGACGATGATAAACAACCTATGCTTAGTAACAACCAGATGACTCTAAGACATGATGAATAATTTCCTATGAGAATTCCGTAAATGGAACAGTTCGAGAACCTACATAATGAAAAGGTATCTGAAATGAGATTGAAATGCAAGATTCGATATCTCTAACAACGAAAGAGAGTCGATATCCATGGCATTTCCATGTGTCGATATCTCGACATCAAGACAGTATCTCATCAATATCATATTGATTCACATTCAAATCAAAATGATACTGATCCTACTAGTTCAAAACCCATTATGAAATGGATAAGAAATCATCCTGCAAAGGATGTGATTGGTCCCATAGACCAAGGAGTTAGAACTAGAAGAGCAATCGCTGAAAATGCAAATTGTCTCTATGGATGTTTCATCTCAAAAATTGACCCAAATACTATAGAAGAAGCATTAAAAGATCAAGATTGGATCTCTGCAATGCAAGAAGAGTTGGATCAATTTGAGAGAAACAATGTCTGGAAACTGGTTCCATTTGTTGACGGAATATTTGTAATCGGAACCAAGTGGCTTTTCAGAACAAAATGAATGAGTCTGGTGAAATAACCAGAAATAAAGCTAGGTTGGTTGCCAAGGGATTCACCCAAACTGAAGGACTAGATTTTGATGAATCTTATGCACCAGTTGCAAGATTGGATGCAATAAGACTCTTTCTAGCCTTTGCAGCTCATAATGACTTTCTGATTTATCGATGGATGTCAAGAGTGCATTTCTAAATGGTGAACTTGCTGAGGAAGTCTATGTTGAGCAACCACCAGGTTTTGAAGTTTCCTCAGAAAGTAGGATGGTCTATAAGCTTCAGAAAGCTCTGTATGGGCTGAAACAAGCTCCAAGAGCATGGTATGATACATTGGCCAAATACCTACTAAAAAGTGGTTTCAAGAAAGGAGATGTTGATAAAACACTCTTCACATTGAACCATGATGGGAAACTACTTTTAGTTCAAGTATATGTTGATGACATTATATTTGGATCTAAAGACAAGCAACTTTGTGAAGACTTTGCTGAACTTATGAAATGTAAATTTGAGATGAGCATGATGGGAGAATTGAATTACTTCCTAGGGCTGCAAGTCAAGCAACTCAATGATGGAATATTCATTAGTCAAACAAAGTATGCAAAGGACATGCTCAACAAGTTTAATCTAAAGCCTTCTGAAAAGAATGCCAAGATACCAGTGAGCATTGGAACCAAAATGACCTATACTGAATCTGACAAGAGTGTTGAAGAACACAAGTATAGAAAATTGATTGGGTCTCTATTGTACCTCACTGCAAGTAAACCTGATATTCAATATGCAGTTGGAGTGTGTGCTAGATTTCAGACAAATCCAATGAAATCACACTACAACATTGCTATGAAAATATTGAGGTATGTAAAAGGTACTGTAGAAGTTGGATTATGGTATCCAAAAGATAGCTAATAGCCAAAATTCATTAAATGGGCACAATTACAATTGTTGATTGTGATCATTGTTGAAGAAGCAATGGTGACCCTTGATGAAACGGGCGATTGATCTTTACGGCAGAGATTAATTCTCTGTAAATAGTGGACTGTTGAAATTCAGACATGGCCCACTATGCATTTAATGCCGAACAAACTTTTACACACGCCTGACTGCAATTCACAGATACATATATACAAAACCAATTTGTATGTATATGTTTGTTTGAATTACGTTGCTATATATATATAAGATTTTCGCAAAAGAAATTACTTTCGCCTAATCCAACATTCAGACTTGCACAAGAATAGCAAAAACCATTCTTCAACCTCTGCAAATTTCTGTTAGTTTTTCAGCAAAGAATCACTAATCTCTCACCCAAATCTCTTTCAGACTTTCAAAACACTTGCACTATATAGTGAATAATCGATTGGTAGGAGACTTTAATCCCGATCATTGGACTTCAAATCATAGAATGATTTGGGGTGATGCCATGATTGAGGAATACCTCACGGCTGCTGTTGAAAACCAAGCCGATAGGAAGCTAATTCTTGACAAGCTTGAAAAGGCACAAATCAAGGGTTTTCTATCTGCTCTTCCCAGTGGAGTTTCTTCACTGGATGTGTTAGAATTCTACAATAACTCCAGGATTATATCATGTGTTTCTGAAGGCACTGCAATAGTGTCTATAAAAACTACGGTCCAAGGAAAGGAAATCCTTTTGGACTTAACAACTTTCTGTAAGTTGTTTGATCTTCAAAATTTTGGAAAGGATTTTGAAATAAACACCAAGGATGATGATCTCCTTGAAGGTGTAAAGCAGACAAAGGTTGTGTGATCTTGAAAAACCAGATACACCCACTGATTTCAAGCTTGCTGACATCAGAACCAGACATCTGCTGTTTCACTGGGATGTGTTGGCATGCATTCCTCACAGATGCTTTGATGGTCTACAAGGAGCTGCTGACTAGATAAGCCAAGAACGCTGGATGATGATGTTCTTGCTGCAACAACAAGACAAAAGGCTGGAAAACCCTTTCAATTGGGGAAAATACGCCATTATGAAGTTTGTGAAAAAGATTCAAGGCTTTGAACCTAAAATCGCTAAGGGACTTGCTGAGCCAAAGGCCACAGTAATCTATGGTCTAAAGATATGCTACTTGCTGGAGAAGCTTGGCATTGAGCTCAGAGAGAAGGCTGACATAGCCAACAGTAACCTACTCTACAAATATGAGTATACGAACTTGATGAAAAAGGTTACTGGATCTCAGAAAGGTTCCAAGAAGCAAAAGACTGAAGAGGTATCTGAGGGAAAGGTTGCGACCAAGAAGCCCAGAACTTCACGAAAGAAGTCTGCCGGCAAATCAGAAGGCACACCCAATGAGGTTGTCGATTCCCAGATACCTGTCGCCACTGCAGATGAACTCATCAATGCTGTAAAAGAGGTATCAACTACTGAACAAATAGACTCAGCAAGAGAAAGTGCTTTCAGAAATGTCAAAACTACTGCCGAAAGCCTTGCTGATGAACTTATCAATGCTGCTAAAGAAAGTAGTGATAGGTACCAAGCTCTATCTGCAGAAACCGCAGGGATTATGGACCAATCAGTTCCTAATGTTGATGAGAGCTCTGGCAATGAAGATGATGAATTAGTCATCTCTCAAGTCCTAGAAAAATCAAAAAGGGCTAAGGTTACTGAAAAAGTAACTAGTGTAGATGTAACTGAATAAGAACCTACACCACAGGTTGCTAAACAAGCACCTGTTTCAAAGGTTGCTGAAGAAGCAACTGTGTCCAAGGTCACTGGACAAATTACACCATCAGAGCAAGAAAGACTGAAACATATTGAAGATGCTTTGATGAGTGATAACTTAGTGTTGGAGGATACTGCCATTGCCTCAGCACTCAAAAGTCTGTCTCAAGCACAACAACCACAATAGCCAGATGTGGATACTGCTGAAATGGTACTTGAGTTACAGACACCAGCATCTTTTATTGCTAAAGAAAATCCTGCAAAAGAGCAGGTTCCCCAACTTAATGAGAGGGATCAAACTGAGGCATCTACTAAGAATGATCAACCAGGGGAGGCAACTTAGTTGCATACTCAGGAAAGGTCTGAAGTACCTAAAACATCAAACAAAGAAGCTGAAATGGAACAACAAGACCAACGCATGGAAGGATCACAAGTTCCAGAGACCATTCAGCATGACATTGCTCAGATAGCTGAATGGTTTAACTCTTTACTTGTGATATTTTTATGTCTAATAAATCTTGTTATTTAATGAAATTTCTTTGTTACAAGCTGATTTAGAAACACCACAACAAGAGGAAGCTGCAAAGCTTACCTCAGAGTCTGAGAAGGAGGCTTCCATAGCCTCACCACTTAAGGAACAGGAGCCTGTCTCACAGGTACAAAATAATTCCTTAAGATATAACTCAGATATGTGATTTATACACTTGACTAATAAGTGTTTGTTTCTAATAGGCTCCAACTGAGAAGAAAAATGAAGAGACTGAAAAGTCTATCTCTTCAGAGAGGAATCCAGAGACTTCCAAGGTCTCTGAAGAACGAGTATCTGAACCTTCTGCAGAGAAGGTACTTCATTCAGATTTCTATATTCCTCAAAGAACAAATCTCTGTTCATTTTTCTCAAACTAACACATTCTACTTAACAGGTTCAAAAAGAAGTAGAAGTTGTTGAGGAGTTGCCCACTCAATCCTCACAACATATGGAAATTGATGAGGCATCAAGGCCTTCATCACAAGAAAAGATTCCAGAGACTGCTCAAGTCTCTGAGAGACAAGTATCTGAGCCTCCAACGGAGGTAATTGACCTCTCAGATATCTGATTTGTCACTAAATTTTTCTTGATAAAATTTTCATAAGTGTTATGTTTCTAATCTCAGGTTCAAACAGAAAGAAAGACAACTAAGGATCAGACTTCCCAGTCTCCTCCTCATATCCAGATATCTGAGGCACCTGGAACCTCAGTAGTCAAGTCATCTGAGCCTGTCACACAGAGTCAAACAAGTGCCACTATGGTCCCTGTTGATGAGAAAGAGGACCTGCTTCCTTTCTTCAAGGAACACACTTTGCCAAAGCATCTGAAATGCTTCAAGAAATGGAAAAAGCGCCGATGCTCCGATCTATCTGATATCTTAAAGGTGACTGATCACCACACAAGGAGAGCACGAGCCCTTGACTTGGAAAACTACGTCCATGCAATGTTCCCCACTGAACAATATTCTTCCGGAACATTGATGGATAAGGATTTTGTCGAGGAAGTGGCCAGAAAGCTGATCCAAGCTTTCAACCAAGCGGATGGTCAAACCAGACTACAGATGGCATTCAAGCCTACTTTGCCCCAGACTCTACAATACATACCCTCTGAACAAGAGGAAGTTAATGGGCAAACGGTCACTATTCCAGAAGTGATCAACCTGGTCTCTGAAGATGAAGAAGAGAAGGAAACTGATGAGAACAATTATGAAGATCCTCCTTCTGACCATCACAAGGATGAGGATAAGAAGGATGATGATGATGATGCCCCTGCACCAGGGACAGGAGGGATTCCATAAGGAAACAATGCCTCAGCTGCTGAAAAGCACACTAAGATGACATCACAGCAATCCCCTCCTCCATCTCCTCAGAAATCTACCCATCCATCTCCCCAACACAAAGACACTACTGAACAAGTAGTTGAGCACTCTGAGGAAACAACTCAGAAGATATTGAATACACAAACCAGAGCTGCTCAACTCAAACAATTGTTTGAAGACGAACAACAGCTCCATCTTCAACTGGAAGAAGAGCTAGCTAAATCTAGAGATAAGCTTAATCAGCTTCAAGATCAATACTTACCAGAAATGGTAGCTTACTCTGAGGTTAAAGAGCTCCAGGATGTTGTAAATGCCATTACTAAGGAGCTAGATACTGAAGAAGTATCTTAAGAAAAGCATGATGCTAAGACTGCATCACCATCAAAAGATATACCATCCTCCTCTCTGAAAGGAAAGAAGCCCATCTTTGAGATGGTTGCTGGACTAGAAAATCTTGAAAATGTCCAAGAGGATGAAGATCACTGGGCTGATGACTCAGATGATGAAGAACAGAAGAATTTGGCTGAACACCACAATGAACACTTAGCGGTTTCTCATTTGAAAAGGAACCTAATTGCTCCTGAAATATTCAACAAGCTGCCAAATGTCAACTCCAATGAATACTTGAACAGATATCAAGTACTGGCCAAATTGAAAAAGGAGTTGTTTTCTCAAGATAAAGCCGCCACTGCATCAGTCCCTGCAGAATTGAAAACATTCACTGAGCTCATCACTCAGAGGACAACCAGTCTGGTCATTGCTCAGAAAGACCTAGGCATGGTTAGGGATGATGACTAAAACTTGGCTGCAAAATCCTTTGAGGAGGCTAGTTATGCTGCTGGGAAAGCAGATGCCATTCAAGGCCCATTGGCAGAGCTCACTAATAAGGAAAATGGACTTATCAAACAAAATCAGGAGCTCAAAGATGAACTTCACAAGTTGGTCACTCCCTATAACTGCTTACAAGGACATTTTGAGTCTCTCTCAGAATTCTTTGTGAATCTTAGTCAGTCAACAATGACTAAGGGGGAAGAATTTCAAGATGCTCAAAGAGGAAGAGGAAGAGGAAGAGGAAACAAAAGAAAATCTGAACAACCACCTCTCAGAATAAATGAGCCCTCCTCCAGTCAGACTGCTCCAGATAGTGGCCACCACTCAGCAACATTCTGAAAAGGAATGACAACAAGGGCCAGAGCACAGAAACCTCCAAGGAGTACCAAGGCTCCAAGGAGAAGACAAGTAAGAGGGATTGATGAGTCTTCTGACGAAGAAGAAGAAGAAGGCCAAATCAAATCCCTAGGCAATGAAGAAGGCTGCAAAACTCTCACAGGAATTAATCTTGATGATGATGAAGAGACTGATGAAGATGAAGCTCCTCTTCACAGAAAAAGAAAAATTGATAGCCTAATTGAGCCCATAGCTACAAAGCCTTTGGCAGCTAAAACACCCTCTAGAAATATCAAGTCAATCTAGAGTGGTTCTTCAAGCAATCCAAGGGAAAACTCAAGGCAAAGGAGGAATAGATTGAGAGCTGAAAGAAGAAAAGGTCAACTTCCACTCAGGCCAGAAGAAGCCAGAATTGAGTATGTGAAGACTGACAACAATTCCTCCTCCTACAGGTGTATTCATTAGAGGAATGGTTACTGGATATTGGAACTCAAGCACTTGCTTGTAATGGAAAAGGATTTCCAGTACCCATCCATCAATAACTTATGGCATGGAGAAAAGATAAGCCAATCTTGATCAACACCAATCATGTCAAAGCTTGGTTGGATTTTGAAGTTGTCAAGAGAGTTGACGCCATGAGGAAGGACCTTAATGATGAATGTCCTTATGGAAAACCTGATGATGTGTATAAAGTCCCAAACCTCACTGGAACAGACACAAGGCCAAGACTTGCTGTGGAACCCTTTGAGTCATTCTACATGACTGAAGATCAATACAAGGGTGACATCAGATATCTGAGGATCATATATGATTACTTCAAGCTATCAGATATCAGAATTGAGCATGCCTGGAAATGGGGAAAGTATTTATGGGTCAAACACTTTGTCAAAAAGAATCCCACCAAATCATACAAAGAAGTATGTGGTTATGCCAGAGACACTGAGATGATTGTCAGAACTCTTCTCTATGACTACTCTGATGACATCAAAAGATTTGGAGATAGGGAGTATGCAAATTGATCCTTGAAGCTGCTGAAGATTTGAAGACTTAAAGACTAGTTTATTAGGATATCTACTTGGAGCTTGGTTACTCATGTTGTCCTAATTTACTATGTAACTTTTTGTATCTTGCTGATTGTACCTTTTTTTTGTTGTTTATCTTGTAAAATTTATCTGAACTTTCTTTGTAACATATCTGATGAACCTACTCTCAGATATCATTCTATAAAAGATAACTTGTCAGCAAAGATCACACCTTGCGATTTGGTTGATGTTTACTTTCTACACTTAATTATATGAAAAATCATAAGAAATGATTAAGTGGTGGATTGTTTCCTCATCCAGATTTGTAATAGGTCAGATAGTCATCGTTGACTGATCAAAATGGGGGAAATTTGTTAGGAATATCTGTTTAGATTTTGATCAGCAACCTAATGACTTATCTTAGCTCAGAAAGGTGGTTAGTACTCTTTGTTCACTTGAACACTGTAAAAGAGGAAACTCACTAAGTATGATAGTCTAGCAAATCTTGTATAGGATGTTAGGTATCTGAATGTAATTTTTTATTCTCTGAAGAAGACCAAGAAGAAGGCATCCAGCAGGAAAAGTTCAACGAATTTTAAGATTTGAAGACTCAACAAGATTGCTGAAGACAAAGGTTTTTAGATACCTATGACCAGATATCTTGAAGACACAAGCATTTTTAAATAAACAGTGTTGCAAAAGATATCTGAGAAATAAAAGGTTTCTGAAACGAGGAAAGTGCCCACAGATATCTACACTCAGATACCTTGGACATAAACTATGTTTCTGAAAAGAAATATATTATAACAAGTTGTTTCAACAAATGGTATCTAGAGTTAAAATAATATCTTGAAAAGGATGTGCACAGCATCAGAGAAATCTGATTATATTAAGGTCTCTGATACAATGCATAGTTCCGTTGGCACTACAGGACAAAGTTTAGTGCATTACATTAAATGCGCGGACAGAAATGTCTGAACAAAAACGGTAGCTTCTGAAAAAGAAGACAAACCAACTACAATACTATACTCAGATATCAATAGTTCGAAATTGAGTAAAGCCTAACAGATACTATTCAAACGGCACTCAAATTCATCTATAAATATCAACACTTAGACTGCTTGTGAACACACCTTAGAACACTGAACACACATAACTTATATTGAATACTCTCACAAGCTCTCTCAAGCACACTACTTACCTTCAAGCTTTTTGTTGTGACCAAAGCTCTTGATTATAAGTAGCACAGAAGTTCTAAGTGTCCTGATCCTTAACAAGCATTGTTATTTGTGAAAGAGTTGAACTAAGATTTCATATCTGAGATTCATTCTCTTGAACACTTATCATAGACTTGGGTCAGTAAAGAACAAGATACCATACATTGCAAAGTGTATTAAGTATACTTGATTCATAGAGCTATCAATAACCAACAAGTTATTAAAGAAGCTCACCTGACAAACTACCTTAACCAACACCTTAATCGGCGTGGAGTACAGGAAGTACTTAGTTTGGGAAACTAAGGAATAACTCCAAGGTTATTGAGCATAGGAAGTACTTAGTTTGGGAAACTAAGGAATAGCTCAAAAGGTTTCTGAGTACAGGAAGTACTTGGCTGTGAAAGCCGGGGAATAATTCAGGGGGAACACTTGGTTGAGAACCTAGTGTATTTAGGAATCTAGAGAAGATACTTGTAAGGTTACCTCAATTATCTGTCTTAGTGGATTCTAGGTCTGAGAAAGGCCGAAGTGGATTAGTTGAAGGATTACGCCACCTTCAGATATCACAATAAAAGACTTGTGTTATTTACTTTCTGTAGTTTATTACTTGCTTTGCAAAGTATTTACACCTATCTTGCTGAGCACGTGCACTTATCACTAAAAAGTCTTCCGCTCTCTGAAATTAAGTATCAGATATCTTCACAGATATCTGAGAAACTGTGTTTATCGACAAAAGTTTTAAAAGACTATTCACCCCCCCCCCCCCTCTAGTCTTTTACTTTGCCGTTATCTGGAGCAACAGATCGGTCCTTTAAACCAAGGAGTTAGAACTAGGAGAGCAATTGCTGACTCTCTTTATGGATGTTTCATCTCAAATATTGAACCTAAAACTATAGACGAAGCATTGAAGGATCAAGATTGGATCTCTGCAATGCAAGAGTTGGATCAATTTGAGAGAAACAAAGTCTGGAAACTGGTTCCATTTGTTGATTTAAATATCGTAATTGAAACCAAGTGGGTTTTCGAAATAAAATGAATGAGTCTTGTGAAATAACGTAAATGAGCAAGGTTGGTTGCCAAGGGATTCACCCAGACAGAAGGACTAGATTTTGACGAGTCATATGCTCCAGTTGCAAGATTGGACGCAATTAGACTATTTCTAGCCTTCGCAACTCATAATGACTTTAAAGTTTATCAAATGGATGTTAAAAGTGCATTCCTAAACGGTGAACTTGCTGAAGAAGTCTATGTTGAACAACCACCAGGCTTTGAGGTTTCCTCAGAATGTAGAATGGTTTATAAGCTTCCGAAAGCTCTGTTTGGACTGAAACAAGCTCCAAAAGCATGGTATGATACATTGGCCAAATACCTACTAAAAAGTGGTTTCAAGAGAGGAGATGTTGATAAAACACTCTTCACATTGAACCATGATGGGAAACTACTTTTAGTTCAAGTATATGTTGATGACATTATATTTGGATCTAAAGACAAGCAACTTTGTGAAGACTTTGCTTAACTCATGAAATGTAAATTTGAGATGAGCATGATGGGAGAATTGAATTACTTCCTAGGGCTGCAAGTCAAGCAACTCAATGATGGAATATTCATTAGTCAAACAAAGTATGCAAAGGACATGCTCAACAAGTTTAATCTAAAGCCTTCTGAAAAGAATGCCAATACACCAGTGAGCATTGGAACCAAAATGACCTATACTGAATCTGACAAGAGGGTTGAAGAACACAAGTATAGGAAATTGATTGGGTCTCTACTGTACCTCACTGCAAGTAGACCTGATATTCAATATGCAATAGGAGTGTGTGCTAGATTTCAGACAAATCCAATGCAATCACACTACAACATTGTTATGAAAATATTAAGGTATGTAAAGGGTACTGTAGAAGTTGGATTGTGGTATCCAAAAGACAGTGGATTGAGTTTAGTTGGCTATTCTGATGCTGACTATGCTGGATCATTGCTTGATAGAAAAAACACTTCAGGAACTTTTCAATTTCTTGGTGCTAGATTAATATCATGGTTCAGCAAGAAACAAAACTCAATTGCCACATCTACCACAGAGGCTGAATATATTGTTGCTGGGTGTTGTGCTTCACAGATCTTGTGGATACAACAACAACTGAGAGACTATGAGGTCAATGAAGAGAAAGTAGATTCTTAGCTTTAAGACATAGTCTTGGACTAATGGAGCTACCAAAGAACTGAAAAAGTTCAGATATCTGAAGAAGATATCAAAAGAGGGAAAGAGATATCTGGAACGGGTATCCAGATATAGAGGGAAAAGAAACCTGGAACAGGTATCCGGAAACAAGGTATCTGGAACGGATATCCAGATATAAAGAGAAAAGAGAAATTTGGAACGGGTATCCAGAAAAGAGGTATCTGGAACGGGTATCCAGAAACCACAGGAAAAAGGGTAAAATGACTATTTGAAGATCTCTGAGACAGGTACTCAGATATCTAGATCACTCAGTGAGGGTGAACACAAAAGAGAATAGTACAACTATCTGCAATCAACTACTCTCTTGAAATTTGTATTATTTCTATCTTTGTGTAAAACTTGGACAGATACTGAGTATGAGATAGACTCAGATACAAAAGATGTTCTTATTCACAGAGAAGAAATGTGATTCAGATAGCTAATCACCAAAATTCATTAATTGGGCACAATTACAATTGCTGATTGTGATCATTCCTGAAGAAGCAATAGTGACTCTTGATGAAATGGGCGTTTGATCTTAACGGGCGAGATTATTTCTCTGAGAATTAGTGTACTGTAAAAACTCAGACGTGGCCCACTAAGCTTTTAATGTCAAACAAACTTTACCCATGCCTATCTGCAAGTACACAGATACTTACACATAAAATCAATTTGTATGTATATGTCTTTTGAGATTTTCGTTGCTTCGGGCAAGATTAATATAGGATTTTGGCAAAAGAAATCACTTTCGCCTAATCCAACATTCATACTTGCACAAGAATAGCAAAAACTTTCCTTTAAACTTTTCTGCAAAACTTTGTTCTTCGATTAGTCTTCTGGAAAGAATCACTAATCTCCCACCTTAATCTCTTTCAGACTTTCGAAAACTCTCACTATATAAAGAGATGGCTCCAAAACGTGCTTCTACCCAGAAATCCCAATCTACTACCTCTGGTACTGCTGAAAAGCAAGCACCAGAGTTGGTTATCATAAACAATCGTTTGGTAGGAGACTTCAATCCTAATCATTGGACTTCAAATCACATGATGATTTGGGATGGTGCCATGATAGAGAAATACCTTACTGCTACTATTGAAAATCAAGCCGATAGGAAGCTAATCCTTGATATGCTTGAAAAGACACAAATCAAGGGTTTCCTGTCTGCTATTCCCAGTGGAGTTTCTTCACTAGATATGTTGGAATTCTACAACAATTCCAGGATTATTTCCTGTGTATCTGAAGGCACTGAAATAGTGTCTATAAAGTCAAAAGTTCAAGGAAAGGACATCCTTTTGAACTTGACAAATTTCTGTCAGTTGTTTGGACTTCAAAATCTTGGAAATGATTTTGAAATAAACTCCAAGGATGATGATCTCCTTGAAGGTGTGAAGCAACTGTACAGTGGTGTGTGTGATCTTGAAAAACCAGATACACCCACTGACTTCAAACTTGCTGACATCAGAATCAGACATCTGTTGGTTCACTGGGATGTGTTGGCATGCATTCTTCATAGATGCTTTGATGGTCTACAAGGAGGTGCCGACCAAATAAGCCAAGAACGCTGGATGATGATGTTCTTGTTGAAACAACAAGATAAAAGGCTGGAAAACCCTTTCAACTGGGGAAAGTACGCCTTTATGAAATTTGTGAAGAAGATTCAAGGCTTTGAGCCTAAAATCGTTAAGGTCCTTGCTGAGCCAAAAGCCACAGTAAGCTATGGACTAAAGATATGCTACTTACTGGAGTGCCTTGGCATTGAGCTCAGAGAGACGGCAGACATTGCCAATAGTAACCTACTCTACAAATATGAGTATATAAACATGATGAAAAAGGTTACTGCATCTCAGAAAGGTTCCAAGAAACGAAAGACTGATGAGGTATCTAAGGGTTCCATTGCGACCAAAGAGCCCAGAACTTCACGAAAGAAGTCTGCTGGCAAATAAGAAGGCATACCCATTGTGGATGTCGACTCTCAGATATCTGCCGCCACTGCTGATGAACTCATCGATGAAGATGAACTCATCAATGCTGCAAAAGATACAACTGCTGATGAACTCATCAATGTTTCCAAGGAGAGCCCTGCTGATGAACTCATTGGTAAAAATGAGAGTAGTGGCAGGTACCAAGCCCTATCTGCAGAAACCGCAGGGATTATGGACCAATCAGTTCCTAATGCTGATGAGAGCTCTGACGATGATGATGAGTTAGTTATCTCTCAAGTCCTACATAAATCAAAGAGGGCTAAGGTTGCTGAAAAAGTAACAAGTGTAGAGGTATCTGAAGAAGAACCTACCACAAAGTTCTTGAACAAGCACCTGTTTCAAAGGTTGCTGAAGAAGCAACTGTGTCCAAAGTCATTGGACAAAACACACCATCAGAGCAAGTAACACTTAAGCATATTGAAGATGCTCTGATGAGTGGCAACTTAGTGTTGGAGGATACTGCCATTGCCTCAACACTTAAAAGTCTGTCTCAAGCAGATCTGGATAGGCCCCATACAGTATCACCTTCTTCATCCAGATCAGAATCACCACACCAACCACAATAGCCAATAGTGGATGCTGTTGAGGTGATACTTGAGTTACAACATGAGATACCAGCATCTTTCCTTGCTGAAGAAAATCCTGTAAAAGAACATGTTCCCCAACTCAATAAGAGGGATCAAACTGAGGCATCCGCCGTAATGATCAACTGGGGAGGCAACCGAGTTGCACACTCGTGAAAGGTCCAAGTACAAACATCAAACAAAGAAGCTGAAATGGAACAACAAGACCAACGCATAGAAGGGTCACAAGTTCCAGAGACCAATCAGCCTGACACTGCTCAGGTAGCTGAATGGTTTAACTCTTTACTTGTGATATTTTTGTGTTTGTTAATCTTGTTATTTAATAAAATTTGTTTGTTACAGGCTGAATTAGAAACACAACATCAAGAGGAAGCTGCAAAGCTTGCCTCAGAATCTGAGAAGGAGGCTTCCACACCCTCACCACTTAAGGAACAGGAGCCTGTCTCACAAGTAGAAGATAGTTCCTTAAGATATAACATCTCAGATATGTGCTTTCTACACTTGACTAATACTATTAAGTGTTTGTTTCTAATAGGCTCCAACTGAGAAGAAAAATGATGAAACTGGAAAGTCTATCTCTTCAGAAAAGAATCCAGAGACTTCCAAGGTCTCTGAGGAACAAGTACCTCAACCTTCTGCAGAGAAGGTATTTCATTCAGATACCTATAATCTTCAAAGACAAATCTCTGATCATTTTTCTCAAACTAACACTTTCTACTTAACATGTTCAAAAAGAAGTAGAAGTTGCTGGGGAATTGCCCGCTCAATCCACACAACAAATGGAAATTGATGAGGCATCAAAGCCTTCATCACAAGAAAAAATCCAGAGACTGCACAAGTCTCTGAGAAACAAGTATCTGAGACTCCAATAGTGGAGGTAATTGACCTCTCAGATATCTGATTTTGTAAATAAAATTTTTCTTGAGAAAATTTTCTAAGTGTTATATTTCTAATCTCAGGTTCAAGCAGAAAGAAAGATCACTGAGGATCAGAATTCCCAGTCTCCTCCTCATATCCAGATATCTGAGGCACCTAGAACCTCAGTAGTCAAGTCATCTGAGCCTGTCACACAGGTTACTCAGATACCTTTCTACTCTAAAGCCCAGATATCTCCTATAGTTTTGAAATTAATTCAGAACACTTTCTTTCAGGCTCAATCAAGTGCCACTAAGTTCCCTGTTGATGAGAAAAAGGACCTGCTCCCTTTCTTCAAGGAAAACACTTTGCCAAAGCACCTAAAATGCTTCAAGAGATGGCAAAAGCTTCGATGCTCCGATCTATCTGAGATCATAAAGGTGACTGATCACCACACAAGGAGTGCACGAGCCCTTGACTTGGAAAACTATGTCCATGCCATGTTCCCCACTGAACAATATTCCTTTGGAACATTGATGCATAAGGACTTTGTCAAGGAAGTGGCCAGAAAGCTGATTCAAGCTTTTAACCAAGCAAATGGTCAGACCAGAATGCAGATGGCATTCAAGCCTATCTTTCCCAAAACCCTACAATACATACCCTCTGAACAAGAGGAAGTTAATGGGCAAATGGTCACTATTCCAGAAGTGATCAATCTGGTCTCTGAAGATGAAGAAGAGAAGGAGACTGATGAGAATGATTATGAAGAATGTCCTTCTGACCATCACAAGGATGAGGATGATAAGAAGGATGATGATGATGCCCCTGCACCAGGGACAGGAGGGATTGCACAAGGAACTAATGCCTCAGTTGCTGAAAAGCACACTGAGAGGACATCACAACAATCCCTTCCTCCAACTCCTCAGAAATCTACCCATCCATCTTCCCAACAAAAGGACACTACTGAACAAGTAGTTGAGCACTATGAGGAAACAACTCATAAAATATTGGATGCATAAGCCAGAGTTGCTCAACTCAAACAATTGTTGGAAGAAGAACAACAGCTAACTGTTCAACTGGATGAAAAGATAGCTGAATCTAGAGTCAAGCTAAATAAACTTGAAGATCAAACCATCAAGAAAATGCAAGCTTACTCTGAGATTAAAGAGCTCCAGGAAGCTGTAAATTCCATCGCTAAGGAGCTAGATACTGAACAAGTATCTGAAGACAAGCATAATGCTAAGGCTGCATCACCAAAAGATGTACCATCCTCCTCTCTGAAAGAAAAGAAACCCATCTCTGAGATGGTTGCTGGACTATAAAACATTGATGAAAATGTCCAAGACGATGAAGATCACTGGGCTGATGAGTCAGATGATGAAGAAGAGAAGAAATTGGCAGAACACCGAAATGAGCACTTGGTGGTTTCTCATTTGAAAAGGAAGCTGATTGCTCCTGAAATTTTCAACAAGCTGCCAAATGTCAACTCCAATGAATACTTGAGCAGATTTCAAGTACTGGCCAAATTGAAAAAGGAGTTATCTTCTCAAGATAAAGCCGCCATTACATCAGTCCCTGAAGAAATGAAGACATTCATTGAGCTCATCACTCAGAGAACAACCAGTCTGGTCATTGCTCAGAAAGACCTAGACATGGTTAGGGATAATGACCAAAATTTGGCTGCAAAAGCCTTTGAAGAGGCGTATATCTTTGGAAAACCAGAAGCCATACAAAGCCCATTGGCAGAGCTCACTGATAAGGAAAATGGACTTATCAAACAAAATCAGGAGCTCAAGGCTGAACTTCAGAAGTTGGTTATTGCCTACAATTACTTGCAAGGGAATTTTGAGTGTCTCTCAGAATCCTTTGTGGTACTTAGTCAGTCAACAATGACTAAGGGGGAAGGATTTGGACCTCAAGGTCAGGGGGGAAGGAAAGAAGAAATCTAGAGTTGGTGCTGCTCAGAAAGGAGGAGGAAACAAGAAAACTTCCCAGCCACCACTCTATTAGGAATATCTGTTAGTTTTTTGATCATTCATCACATGTTCCTATCTTAGCCAGAAAGGTGATTAACTACTCTTTGTTCACTTGAACATTGTAAAAGAGGAAATCACTGAGTATAATTAGTCTAGTAAATCTTGTATTAGGATTATAGGTCTCGGAGTGTAATTTTTATTTTAAGAAGACCATGAAGATCAATCCTAGCAATGGAGATTTTCTGTAGATTACAAGACCGGAGATTGCACAAGATTTATGAAGACACCAAGGTTTAGTCTCACTCGGAAAGACTGTCCTTAATCCTTTCTTAAGTACATTTAGTTACTTTTGAAACATGATTCTGGAACATATGACATCATGAGTATGGCGCATGCAAGCCATCAGAAAGGCTAATGTATCCGTTGAGGACTACAGGACAAGAAATAGTACATATGCATTAATTGCATCGGCAGAAAAGCCGCTAAAGCACAGTCCTCTCTGAGATATGAGACAAGGACTTCTGAGTACTCTTTTCAAGATAAGTATAGACTGAATTTGAATTGTGTCTAACGGATAACATCCCAACGACTCTCTAATTCATCTATAAATATCACACACTTAGATGCTGAGAAATACGACCGAAGAACGATCTAACTTGCAAACTCACAATCTAGCAAAGTATTCTCTCAAGCTCTCTACTACCCTTTCTGAAAGCTTTTTGTTGCTTGAAGAATCACTAGTAGTTCTAAGTTGTCCTGAACCTTATCAAGAGATTGTTATTCGTGAAAGAGTTGAACTGTCATATAACCTTTCTGAACCTCATTCTCCAGAACGGACATCAATTACTTGGTCAAGAAGAGCAGATTGCCATACAATGAACAAGTGTATTAAGTAGTCTTGTTCTATTAGGCTCTCTGAAAACATAACTGAAAAGTTATACGAGAAGCCTCTCTGACAAACCTTATAACCAACACCATCAAGGCGTGGAGTAGAGGAAGTACTTGATTTGGGAAATCAGGGAATAACTCCAAGGTTATCTGAGTAGAGGACGTACATAGCTCTAGGAGTGGGAATAACTCAGGGGAACATTTGGGGAACCAATTGTTTAAGAATCTTAGAATAGGATTTTGTAAGGTGAACTCAATTATCTGTTCTAGTGAATTCTAGGTCTCGAAAGACCGAAGTGGATTAGTTGGAGGATTACGCCACCTCCGGATACCACTATACTTGTGTTATTTACCTTCTCAGATTTATCTTCAAAGAAGCACACACACTTACTTTTTGTTTCGCACTTACCTATCTTAAAGTCTTCGTGCGATTTAAGTATCGAAACCCCTGTGTTTCGAGAATCGTTTATCGACAAAAGTTTAAAAGACTATTCACCCTCCCCCCCTCTAGTCTTTTACTTTGCCGTTATCTGGACCAACAAGTGGTATCAGAGCGAGAGGTTCCCAATCCTTCTGCACTGAACCTAGATCCCCAGATAGGTGAAGAAACGTTGTCCCTTTCTGAGGACTATATAATTTGTGTGTTAAGTGTGTAGGTATGTCTCTGAGCGATGCACCCGTTCTAAAGCCAGAAAACTACGAGAAATGGAAGAACAACATGATGCTCCATCTGGTGGCCATTAGTGATGAGATGATCTATGTCATCAATGAAGGGCCTATCAAAATCAGACAACTCAAACAAGTCACTGAGGTTTCTAATGGAAGAAAAGCCTCAGACACGGAAGATGGAAGCGAGGACATGGTTGCTAGTGATAGTGGTCATCTTGCTCGTGGAAGCATTATGTATGAAGACAAGCCAAGAGAGCTCTGGACATCTGAAGATGCCAAGAGACACAGATTGGATGGTCAAGCTCGTAATATAATCATCAGATCGACAGCTGAGCACATACAGTGTAAACTGTGGGGTGCTAAAACGACGAAAGTTGCCTGGCAATTGATTGAAGAAATCTGTGTCGGAACTGAGAAAACCAAAGAAAACAAGTTCGAAGTTCTTAAATTGAAGTTCCAAAACTTCAAGCAAGGTCCCACTGAAACTCTGGAAGAATTTGATTTCAGGTTTACTACTCTTATGAGTGATATGGCTACACTTGGTGAAAGCAACAGATACTCCCAGTCAGAAAAGATTAAGACTATTGTCAGAAGTCTCAATCACAACTGGGAGCACACTAAATTCTTTTATTTAAACCAAGGAATGCCAAATATTACTCCAGTAGAGCTCTTCTCTCATCTTGCTACTGTAGATTATGAGACAACTCAGAGAGAACAAATTTGAGAAGTTACAAAGTGTTGCTCTAGTCTCTCAAGGTACTTCGAAAAGAAAGATACCAAAGACGATCTCAAGAAAATGCTCTTGCAAGAAGACACATGAATAAATTTGAGTCAAGAGATTGAGAGAAGAAAAGCTAAAGAAAAGTGAAAAAGCATCTTGCCCAAACTATCATCGGTTTAAGAACATTCAACTAAACAACTCTCAAGATCCGCATTCGTAAAGGTGTTAGTAATCTTGAATCAAGATAGATAGGAAATGATATATGCTTCTATTGTCAAAAGTCCGTCACTTCAGAGAGATTGCCCCGCTTTAAACAAGCTCAAGACAGTGACAAGAAGGACGTAAGAAATTACAAAAGAAATCAAAGGGCCTTCTTGATCAAGAAAGGAAGAAGATTCAAATCCAGCTTGATGCTCTAGATATTGAGACAGATTCTGAAGATGGAGATTCAGATAACTCAAACCTGCCATCACCAGAATTGTGTGGAATCACCCACAACGTAATCGACCTCGGCCTTAAGAAGAATGAAATGTGTGGATTTGCTGAGATTGCTGGTCCAGACATCTCCAACATTGAAATGTGTCTTATGGCTGATGAGGTAACAAACATTTCACAATTTCTGTACTATGAGAGTGATGATAGAATTGAGGATCTGGAGTTAATCAGGAGTGAATTGGATCGTTATGAGAAAGAATTTCTGGAAGCACAATCCAAAACCAGAATTCTAGAGGAAAGCAAAGAAACTCTTGAAAAAGAGGTTTCTGAGCTAACCAGGGTATCTGAGAACAAGAGCGCTGAAATAGCCCTTCTGAAAAGTCAGATATCTGAAAATGAAAATTTTCACAAACTAGCCTTGGATGAACTTAATAAGAAAATGATGAAGCTGCTTTCTGGTAATGAGGAACTCCGAAAGAAAGAGCTATCCTTCCAATCTTATGCAAAGGCTAGTGACACTCTCACTGAGGTTCAATCATATCTGAGAGATCCCTCTGAGAAAGGTGGACTTGGACTTGATTAACAATCAAGCAATTCGTCTCCTCTGAAGAAGGGTGATGATAGGTTGACCTTTGTAAAAAGTCAACAGAATGGTTCTTCAACCACCTATAGCATTGATCAGAAAGCTAGGGTAGTTGACAAAGGAAAAGGAGTAGCAACTCAGCCTTTGAAAGAACAACAAGTTCACAAGAAATATGTGGATAAGGTTTCTAAAAAGAAACACAACCCTCAGACATGCAACCATCCACAGTGCTATATTACTAAGAAGGGAAGAATTGCTGGAATAGGCAAATTCTCAACTATACCATTTTATGAAAATAAAGATGGTGCAGAAACTAGTGAGGCTTCGGAAGACCGCATTCAGAAAGCCAAAGGTGTTCGAAATGGCATTGGCTATCGTGCTATTGGAAAAGTCCTTTTACAACAATATAAGGAAGGACAAGAACAATGGTGCAAGGCTGATATTGCACGTAGCAATAAACAGAAGTGGAAGAAATCTCAAACCATTGAAAAACTGAATGCCAAAGCTAGAAGGAACCTGGCCAGAAAGACTAAGTTTGCTGAAAAGCAACCCCAGAAACCCAGGATCCAGAAAGCACCAAAGGGAACACCTAGAAACACCCCAAGAAGGAAGATTGAGATCAAAATTACTAATTTCATTGCATCTCCTTCTGTACAAGTTAGACAAAAACAAACTCCCAAGAAATTCACTACAATGTGGATTCCTACTGGAATAATGTTTAGTCTAAATGGTTCTATCTCTGAAGCAAGAACCTAACTCCTGTTTCCTATTTTGTGCAGAACGCCTCTTGGACTAAGGCTCAATGGCTATTTGATAGTGGATGCGGAAAGCACATGACAGGAGACAAAGCAAATCTGGTCAACTACAAAGCTTGCAACACTGGACCAGACATCAGATTTGCTGAAGGAGAATTAAATCCCTCTCTGGGATTTGGCAACGTCAAATTGGGATCTTTAACAATTACTGACGTATTACATGTTAAGGATTTGAAATACAATCTATTTAGCATGAGCCAGTTTGCAGACAAGTGATTCACTGTGAAATTCAAAGCAAAGTTTTGCAAACTTATTGACAATGAGTCAAAGCAGACAGTCTTGGTTGCTCGGTGGAAAGGTAGTCTTTATGTTGTCGATTGGGCATCTGCCACAACTGAAGAATGTCTCATGGTGAGTCAATCTGGTCACACAGAAGAGCACTGGTTATGGCACAAAAGAATGAGTCACTTGAACTTCAAAACTCTGAACAAACTTGCCAAGAAAGAGTTAGTGGTTGGCCTTCCCAAAACATCTTTCAGAAAGGATGGTATCTGTTCTGCCTGTCAGATGGGGAAACAATCTAAGATCTCCTTCAAGTCCAAAATCAGACACTCTAGTGTTAGACCACTGCAACTATTACACATGTATCTTTTTGAATCATCTGTAACTAGTTATGCAGGAAAGAAGTATGGCCTGGTTGTTGTAGATGACTTCTCAAGATTCACTTGGGTTGTCTTTCTGAAGCACAAATCTGATGCTAGGGTGGAGATACCAAACTTGCTAAATAAGCTTGAAGTCATGAAAAATGACAAGGTATCTGCAATCGTAGCACCATGGTAATCAATTTGTCAACCAAGACATAAAGGAGTTTTGTACCAGCAAAGGTATACAACATCAACTTTCCTCTATAAGAACACCACAACAAAATGGTGTTGCAGAAAGGAAAAATAGAACCCTTAAAGAAGCAGCAAGGACAATGTCAATGACATCGAAATAAGTGATGTTTATTGGGTTGAAGCTGTAAACAAAGCATGCTACACTCAGAACAGATGTTTGATAAACAAACACCATTACAAGACCCCTTATGAGCTCTTGGTTGGTAGACCCCCTAATATTAAACATCTGAAAGTGTTTGGTTGTAGATGTTTTGTTCTTAACAATGGAAAAGAGTATCTAAGAACATTTCAACCAAAGGCAGATAAAGGAGTGTTTCTTGGTTATTCTATGAATAGCAGAGCTTACAGAGTTTACAACAAAAGAACAAAGAAGATTGAAATTCTATGAAGAAAGCAAGAAATCACCCTTCGATGAACTCGAAAAGGTTCAAGGAACTAATGTTAAAGGATTCTAAAGAAGAACCCTCAGAAAGGAAAAACATCATTATGGAAAGAGAGGATGACTCTGACGAAGAAAAGCATGAAATGCCTAGTAACAACCAGATGATTCTCAGACATGATGAAGAATTTCCTATGAGATTTCCAGAAATGGAAACTGAAAATGTTCATCAGAGAGCTAATTCTGGAAATGACCTCTCTGACAGGCATGTCCCAGAAAGCCCTCACACTGAGCAAGTGTCAGACATTCAACACCCTTCTGTGGTACAAAATGTCATAGATACTGAAGAAGTATCAAGTCATAATCATAGTGATTCACATTCAGATCACATAGATGTTGACCCTACTAGCCCCAAACCCATGATGAGATGGATCAAGGATCATTCTGCAAAGGATGTGATTGGACCAATCAATCAAGGTGTTAGGACTAGGAGAGCAATAGCCGAAAATGTTAATTCTCTCTTTGGATGTTTCATCTCAAACATTGAACCTAAAACTATTGAAGAAGCATTAAGAGACCAAGACTGGATCTCTGCAATGCAAGAAGAGTTGGATCAGTTTGAAAGAAACAAAGTCTGGAAACTAGTTCCATTTGTAGAAGGAATATCTGTGATTGGAACCAAGTGGGTTTTCAGAAACAAGATGAATGAATATGGTGAAATAACCAGAAACAAAGCAAGGTTGGTTGCCAAGGGATTCACCCAGACTGAAGGCTTAGATTTTGATGAGTCATATGCACCAGTTGCCAGATTGGATGCGATAAGACTCTTTCTGGCCTTTGCAGCTCATAGAGACTTTAAAGTTTATCAGATGGATGTCAAAAGTGCATTCTTGAATGGTGAACTTGCTGAGGAAGTCTATGTTGAACAACCACCTGGTTTTGAAGTTTCCTCAGAAAGTAGAATGGTCTACAAGCTACAGAAAGCTCTATATGGACTGAAACAGGCTCCAAGAGCATGGCATGACACTTTGGCCAAATACCTTCTGGAAAGTGGTTTGAAGAAAGGTGAAGTCGATAAAACTTTATTTACCTTAAATCATGATGGGAAACTGCTCTTAGTTCAAGTATATGTTGATGACATCATATTTGGATCTAAGGACAAGCAACTTTGTGATGACTTTGCAAATCTCATGAAAAGTAAGTTCGAGATGAGCATGATGGGAGAATTGAACTATTTCCTAGGATTGCAAGTCAAGCAACTCAATGATGGAATATTCATTAATTAGACAAAGTATGCAAAAGAAATGCTCACAAAGTTCAATCTTAAGCCTTCTAAAAAGAATGCTAAGATACCTATGAGCATAGGAACCAAGATGACCTATACTGAATCAGATAAAAGTGTTGATGAACACAAGTATAGGAAATTGATAGGTTCACTACTTTACCTTACTGCAAGCAGACTTGATATCCAATATGTAGTTGGTGTGTGTGCTAGATATCAAACAAATCCGATGCAATCACACTACAACATTGCTATGAAAATATTAAGGTATGTGAAAGGTATAGTAGATGTAGGTTTGTGGTACCCTAAAGAAAGTGGATTGAGTTTGGTTGGTTACTCAGATGCTGATTATGCTGGATCAATGCTTGATAGGAAGAGTACCTCAGGAACTTGTCAATTTGTGGGAGCTAGACTTATCTCATGGTTTAGCAAGAAACAAAACTCAATTGCAACTTCTACCACAGAGGATGAATATATTGCTGCTGGTTGTTGTGCAACACAAATTCTGTGGATTCAACAACAACTCCGAGATTATGGACTCAATGAAGAGAAAACTCCCATTTTCTGTGATAACACAAGTGCTATTGCAATCACACAGAACCCCAAGTTCCATGCCAGAACAAAGCACATTGATGTTAGTGTTGGTCCAGATAACGGCAAAGTAAAAGACTAGGGGGGGGGGTGAATAGTATTTTAAAACTTTTGTCGATAAACACAGTTTCTCAGAAACTTGGGGGGTTTCTGATACTTAAATTCAGAGCGCGGAAGACTTTAAGATAGGTAAGTGCAGAAAGAAAAAAATGTGTGTGTGCTTTGCTGAAAGATAAATGCAGAAAGGTAAATAACACAGCAAGTATAGTGGTATCTGGAGGTGGCGTAATCCTCCAACTAATCCACTTCGGTCATTCTGAGACCTAGAATTCACTAGAACAGATAATTGAGTTCACCTTACAATAATACTATTCTAAGATTCCTAAACAAATCGTTCGCAACCAAATGTTCTCCCTGAGTTATTCCCCAGCTCCTAGAGCTAAGTACTTCCTCTACTTAGATAACCTTGGAGTTATTCCCTGATTTCCCAAATCAAGTACTTCCTCTACTCCACGCCTTGATGGTGTTGGTTATAAGGTTTGTCAGAGAGGCTTCTTGTATAACTTTTCAGTTATGTTTCCAGAGAGTCTAATAGAGCAAGACTACTTAATACATTTGTTCAGTGTATGGCAATCTGCTCTTTACTGACCCAAGTAATTGATGTCCGTTCTGGAGAATGAGCTTCAGAAAGGTTATCTGATAGTTCAACTCTTTCACGAATAACAATCTCTTGTTAAGGTTGAGGACAACTTAGAACTACTAGTGATTCTTCAAGCAACAGAAAGCTTTCAGAAAGGGTAGTAGAGTGCTTGAGAGAATACTTTGCTAGATTGTAAGTTTGCAAGTTAGATCGTTCTTTGGTCGTATTTCTCAGCATCTAAGTGTGTGATATTTATAGATGAATTGGAGAGTCGTTGGGATGTTATCCGTTAGACACAATTCAAATTCAGTCTATACTTATCTTGAAAAGAGTACTCAGAAGTCCTTGTCTCATATCTCAGAGAGGACTGTGCTTTAGCGGCTTTTCTGCCGATGCAATTAATGCATATGTACTATTTCTTGTCCTGTAGTCTTCAACGGATACATTAGCCTTTCTGATGACTTGCATGCTCCATACTCATGATGTCATATGTTCCAAAATCATGTTTCAAAAGTAACTAAATGCACTTGAGAAAGGATTAAGGACATAGTCTTTCCGAGTGAGACTAAACCTTGGTGTCTTCATAAATCTTGTGCAATCTCCGGTCTTGTAGTCTTCAGAAAAGCTCCATTGCTAGGATTGATCTTCATGGTCTTCTTGGAAATAAAAATTACATTCAGAGACCTATAATCCTAAAATAAGATTTACTAGACTAATCATACTCAGTGATTTCCTCTTTTACAATGTTCAAGTGAACTAAGAGTACTTAATCACCTTTCTAGAAAAGATAAGAACATGTGATAAATGATCAAAATACTAACAGATATTCCTAACAAATTTCCCCCTTTTTGATCAGTCATCCATGACTATCTTTTAAAGTCCTATTACAAATTTGCAATCCTGGAAGAGAAAACAATCCACCACTTAATCATTTCAAATGATATTCAATTTTAGTTGAATTAAGTGCAGAAAGTAAACATCAACCAAATCACAAGAAGTGACCTT
Source organism: Plantago major (assembly GCA_026545765.1). Taxonomy (NCBI): domain Eukaryota; kingdom Viridiplantae; phylum Streptophyta; class Magnoliopsida; order Lamiales; family Plantaginaceae; genus Plantago; species Plantago major. Next base: position 51,727,263 of record CM048841.1, on the reverse strand, counting down.
TGCTGATAAGTTGTCATCTATTAAAATGTATCTGAGAGTATGATCTTCAGATAGGTACAGTTTACAGAGTGAGATGCAACTTTTACAGATAGAGAAATTCAGAAACAATCAGTAAGATTACAAAAAGTAACAAAACATACTAAGTAAATTAGAACAACACGACAGTCCAAGCTCCAAGTAAACATTCTAAGATACTAGTCTTCAAGTCTTCAAAAATAACTTAGGTTCAGAAACCTCAAGTTCTTCAGCACCGTTTCTGGATCAGTTGACATAATCATCCACTTTTCTGCATTCTTGGACATAGTCATAAACAGTCCTTCTGATAGAGAGTTCTGTCTTTCTGGACAAATCACATATTTCTTGGTAACTCTTGCCAAGTTTATGATTTTTCCTCAGAAAATGTTTGACCTGTATATTTTCCTGCACCGTGCATGGTCTACTTGCAGCTGAGATAGGTTGAAATATTTGTATATTTCTTCCAGATAGTGTATATCATCTATGTATTCATCCAATGTCATATAGAATGACTCATAGGTTGAAACTCCTAGTTTGTTCTTCTTGCTGTAGCTACCATCCATTTTTTGTACCTTGTGTACATCATCGGGCTTTGGGTAAGGACAGGCAAAGGAGAGGTCCATCTTTCTGGCATCGTTTCTCTTCTCTACTTCAAAGTTTAGCCAGGCATGAAGGTGCTCAGATTTTAGCAATTACGCTTGCCTTCTCTCCATTTCAAGATGTCTGGATGAGGATGGGAGTTGGAAACTTATCATTGACAAGTAAATGTTGTAGTTCCAGAATCCAATACCCTCTCTTGTTCAGAATGCACCTATATGAAGACTCTTCATTACTCGTCTTCACATATTCAATGTGGGCATCAGGCTTTTCTTGAACAATTTCTGCTTGTTCCGCCAAACCGAATCCTTCTTGCTTTTACATTGGGTGGCCTTCACGTATCGAGATCCTCTAACCCTTTCTTCCTGCCTTGGGGCTGTGCTGGTGGAAGTTCCTTGTATTGACTTGGTATTTCCAGAAGGAGTTCTGGCTGCCAAAGGCATTGCTGCCAGAGGGGGTTGTGAGGTGCTTGCTTGCCTTCTTCTCTTGTGAAGTGGATGTTCATCTGTATCAGATTCATCCTCATCATCATCATTGAAGTTCAACAAAGGAGGCTTGCAGCTTTCTTGGTCTCTCACTTCTCCTTCTTCTTGGTCTTCTCCTTTTTCAGGATTGTTCTGGTTGTTCCCTTCTGAGATCCTAAGGGACTTGGTTCCCCTAGTGACCATACTTCTCAGCCTTCTGGCTGGTTGATCTGGAACAACTTCTTCAACAGGGGTGTCTCCAGTGGTGTCCTTAATGACTAGTTGACTTGAGGAGGGAGGCATAGATTGTTTTCTCTTTCTTCCTCTGCCCTTCTGAGGCATCTCTTCTTCTTCCCCCTTAGTCAAGAATGACTGACTCATAATGGCATAAGCTTCAGAGAGTGAGTCAAAGTTTTTCTGGAGATTATTGTGCACCCTGAACAATTCTTGGATTTCTTTCTTCAGCTCGTGGTTCTGCTTAACCAGTTCCTGCTCCTTTCTGTTGAGTTCTTCAAGTGGCCTAAGAATGGCGTTGGCTTGCAGAACAGCATGGCTGGCTTCATTGAAAGCTGCATTAGCATTGTTACAATCCTCATCCCTGACCAACCCTAGGTCTTTCTGAGAGAGAGCTATGCTGGTTGCTCTGTTGAGTAACGCAGCAGCTAATGACTTCATCTCTTCTGGGACGGATTTTAGCACTTCTGTGTCTTGAGCAATTAGTGTCTTTCTGAGTTCCAAAAAGATACTATTTCTGGCACGGTGCTCTTCACTTCTTGAACTACTTGGTACAGAGAATATATGAGGAGCAAGTAGACCTCTCTTGTGTTGAGTGAGAAGTCTCTCATCTTCTGCGTCAGTAATCAAGTTTTGGTTGTTTTCAGCATCACTCTTATTATCTTTTTCTTGAATAGTTTGCAGATTGACAACCTTTTTCTGCTTTCCATCAAGTGTGCTGGCCTTCTGAGAAGATGTAGAAGGTCTTTCTGATGCAGTCTCAGCATCATCTTCTTCATCATCATTGTCATCCATGGCATCTATTTCAGCAGCTGTGACAACAATGGCATCTTTCAGATTTCTTTGCTCATCTAGGAGCGCCAATTCCTGGGTGTTAGCTTCTTTGAGCTTTTGAATTTTGGCTTCCTTTTCATCAACAAGAGCTTGGCACTCTAAGTTGATTCTCTTCTCTTCTTCCAATACCTTTCTCAGTTGTTCAATCCTGAACTTAGCGGCAGATATCTCTTCAAGTATATCGTTCTGTTCTATCTGTTGGGTTTTCTGATGAGACTTTGAAGGTGATGATGATGGGGCTTTCTGAGCATTGGAAGGAGTGGCCTTGTCTTTACTTCCTTTGCTAGCCTTCTGAATCCCGCCTTGTCCAGGTTGGGGATCATCATTCTGATCATTATCATCATCATCCTTCTTGTTTTCTTGACTTGGATGCTCAGAAGGGGGTTCTTGATAATCATTCTCGTCCATTTCTTCTTCATCTTCTGAAATCAAGTTGATCACATTTGGGAATGTAATCATTCTCCCATTCACTTCTTCTTGCTCAGCTGGGTAAGTAGTGATCCTACTAGGCAATGCAGGATGCGTTACCATCTGCTCTTGGGTTTGAGCATCCGCAGTTTTGAAATCTGCTAGAAGTTTTTGTGCTACTTCATGAGTGAAGTCTTCATGCATCAGATTGGCAAAAGAATAAGACTCTGTTGGGAACAATGCATGGATGTAGTCTTCCAGATTTAGGGCTATTGCTCTCTTTTCTGGGACGTCGATTAGTCGTGCTATTTCAGAAAGGTCAGCCTTTCTGAGTTTCTGCCATTGTCTGAAGCACTTTAGATGTTTCTTGAGAGTGTGCTTCTGGAAAACCTTGAGTAAATCAACTGGCACAAAACTTTGAGCCTGAAAGAAAGGGATCAAGTTAGTTTTGTTCAAACCACTTGAGTTGGTATCTGTGTGCAAAAGTAAGCTTTCTGAGCATACCTGTGTAGAAACACCAGGCTCATTTGCTTGGGTATCGCTTGTTTTGTACGTAGGCCTCAGATACCTTGTTGTGAGGAGAAGTCTGATCCTCAACAACCTTTCTTTCTGCTTGAGCCTGAGAAACAAAATCAAGTATGTTTAGAAACTGTTATCAGAGAAGATAAATAGAGAGATGCTTTCTGAGACTTCACTTACTTCCAAGTGAGGAAGCTCAGTTGCATCTTTCTCAGAAACCTTGGGGGTTTCTGACACCTTTTCTGCAGAATCGCTTGTTCGTGATTTCAGTTTCTATTGGAGGAGTTTTCAAGGATTTTTCTCCTTCCAATTGTTCTTCTGACTGAGCCTGTAAGAACAAACATAAGAGATTTAGTAGTGGGATTTCCAGTGCATTCTTGGTTTTGGAATGTTGGTCCCTCCACTACTACTTCCTCAGTTAGAGCCTAAAGTAAGACAAAAAGAAATTTAGAACACAAGATATTAATTTTTCAAGCAAGCTATTTCTTATTCAGAGATAACTTAGCTACCTGTAGAATAGGATCTTCTTGTTGTTCTGAGGTTGGAGAAACCTCTTCTTCATTCAGAAGGGTGGACAAATTAACTTCCCCCTGAAAGTTTGTCTCCAATATGGCCTGTAACAAAATGAAGCTTATGAGTAACAAGTTAACATTGAAATGTCGACAAGTTAGATATAAACTACTTTTGCTACCTGAAAAGAGTCAGGCTGATCATTGATCTTTTGGACTTGTGGTGAATCCACAGTCTCTCTGTGCTCATTGTTGTTCTCCTCTCAGAGTATCATTACGAGTCTCCATCTCGGTTTGATCCCTTCTGAGAGTTGAGCTCTCTCAAAGGTTGAGGAACCTGCTCAAGAACAGGTTTTCTTGACAATATTGAGTCTTTGGTATTGTGAATGTGGAAGCAATGTCGATATCTTCCATCATTCTATCTTCCTTACCAGTGCCTTCTTCTTCTCACAAGTAGGGCTCTTATCTTTCTGAAGAGCTAAGTTTGATGCTCCTCCTTGGGTCTCAAGCTTAAATCTTTTGAGCATTGTTGCGATTACTTCATCGTCCTCAGAATCACTGTTCCGTGTTGGCGCAGACCCATCTATGATATTTCTATCATCTCGGGAGAGTTCTAGAGCATTGCTTCGTGATTCTTGGGGCTTCGAATCGCTTCTTTAGGCGAACAACAACTTCTGAGACCTTGTCTCCAGAAGGTTGTGCCTCTTGAATGTTTATGGACTTGGAGGTCCTTTTGCCTTGAGCACTTTTTCTTTTGGCAGCTGGAGGTTTAGCTTGAGCTTGCTCAGAAACCTCCTCACCTTGCAGTGTAGTTTCTTCAGCCTTTCTGAGTACTTGCTCAGCAGAAATTCTCTCCTTTTCTTCAAAGGCGTGTCTGAAAAGGGAGTTGGTGACTGGGATTTCTTGTTTTTCTCTAAGAGTAATCCCCATGGTTTCCAGAATGTAACATATCCTGAGACCAAAGTGCATATTGGCTTTTGGCTCAGCAAGGCCATTGATGATTTTAGGCTCAAATTCCTCAATGTGTCCAAGGAATTTGTTGAAGGCGTACTTCCCCCAATTGAAGTGGGTTTCCTGCCCTTCATTCTTCTGGTTCAGAAGATGCATCATCATCCATCTCTCCATACTTATCTGGTCTACTCCACCTTTGTTGACATCAAAGCAATGGACCAGGATCAGAGCCAAAGTACTCCAGTGTTTCTGAAGATGACTTGTCCTGATAGCTTCCAGAAAAAAGTCTCCTGGGCAACCTTTTGCATTTTCCAACTGGATTGCCTCAAAAAGTTCTTTGACGCCTTGAATCATTGAGGCGTCCTTGATGTTGATATCTTCAATAGTTCCTCGATTTTTCAATCGGAACAATTTGCAGAAAGCCTTGCAGTCAAGAACAATTTCTTGTCCTTGGACTTCAGTCTGCATGTACTTTTCTTCTTTATCATTCACAACCTTTGTGAAGATTTTGGAGTAGTTGTAGAACTCCAGTACATCCAGTGTGGATAGGCCACTGGGTGCTGCAGATAAAAACCTGTAGATATGGGAATTCTTCAACATCCCCAATATTAGTTTCCTTTCTGGTTTTGAAGGTATAACTGCTGGTACATATTTCTTCACTAAGAATGCTCCCCAATTCATTTTATGACTAGGGTTCCAGTCCGAAGGGGTGAATTCTCCCAGAAGGCATTTATTCAACATCTTAAGTTCTTTTCCTCCTTGCTTTTCAGCAGGAGTAGATGATCCGGCCTTAGGGTTCTTGGTGGTCATCTTCTTGGGTGCCATCTCTTTATATAAAGTTTTGAATAAGTGGTTTTTCAGAAGGATTTTGCACAAGTAATTGAGATTAGTTTATCTTTTCAGAAGACTAAGCAGAAAAAGTTGAGTTTGCAGAAGGAGGTTTGCAGAAATCTTGAGAGATTTTGCTATTTTGATGCAAGTTTTAAATTTCGAATTTGGTAAAAGTGTTTGTCTTTTGCCCAATTCCTATATATATAGCAGACAAAACATACATAGATACAACATACATATAGCTGAATATGAATGCGTGTCTTTGCATCTGCATAGGCGTGGTACGTCCTTTGTACTTCATTAAATGCTTAGTGGGCCACGTCTGAATTTCTAAACAAACATTACTTACTTTGTTTTAATCTCAGCCGTTGAGATCAAACGTTTATATTGAATATCTTGTAATGATATCAATCAACAAAAGGTATTGTGCCGACTTGATGGATTTTTAATATGCTACATTCATTGTGTCACTAAGTAAAGAGTAGGAACACTTAATCGTTTGAGCTTATCATTCTGAGTGTCAAGTCCTTATCTATATATTGTTTATCATAAAAATGATAAAAATACAAGACATTGGACATGTTTGACTTTCAAAACATATACCTTTGTGTGTCTTTTCTCTTTATGACTAAATAGTTTCCTGAATTCAAGAATCAGAAACTTCAGTTGTTTGAATGTATTTGACCCACTCTTAGTAAGTAAGTTCTAGTCTTATTTACTCATTGAGTGTGTACCAACTTTTGCCTTTCTGGATACCCGTTCCAGAAATGTTTTGCCTTTCTGATTATTGCTATTCAGAAACCTTTGCATCACTTCTTATCAACTTGGCTTTCTGAGAGCATGTTCTCAGAGGCCTACTTCTTTTCTCCCTTACTAATTCTGACTTTAGAGATTCAGGACATTTTTCAGTCCTTAGGCAACTCCATCAATCCAAGATTATGTCTTAAGGTCTAGAACCGGCTTTCTTGTAGGGGCTTGGTGAAGATATCTGCAAGTTGGTCTTCTGTGCCAATCTTGAGTATCTCTATATTGCCTTTTTCAACATGGTCTCTGATGAAGTGGTGTCTAACATCAATGTGCTTTGTTCTGGCATGGAACTTGGGATTCTGTGTGATTGCAATAGCACTTGTGTTGTCACAGAAAATAGGAGTTTTCTCTTCATTGAGTCCATAGTCTCTGAGTTGTTGTTGAATCCACAGAATTTGTGTTGCACAACAACCAGCAGCAATATATTCAGCCTCTGTGGTAAAAGTTGCAATTGAGTTTTGCTTCTTGCTAAACCATGAGACAAGTCTTGTTCCCAGAAACTAACAAGTTCCTGAGGTACTTTTCCTATCAAGCATTGATCCAGCATAGTCAGCATCTGAGTAACCAGCCAAACTCAATCCACCTTCTTTAGGATACCACAAACCTACATTTAATGTACCTTTCACATACCTTAATACTTTCATAGAAATGTTGTAGTGTGATTGCATTGGATTTGTTTGATATCTAGCACACACTCCAACTGCATATTGAATATCTGGTCTGCTTGCAGTAAGGTAAAGTAGTGAACCTGTTAATTCCCTATACTTGTGTTCTTCAACACTCTTATCTGATTCAGTATAGGTCATTTTGGTTCCTATGCTCATAGGTATCTTAGCATTCTTTTCAGAGGGCTTAAGATTGAACTTTGTGAGCATGTCTTTTGCATACTTTGTCTGACTAATGAATATTCCATCATTGAGTTGCTTGACTTGCAATCCTAGGAAATAGTTCAATTCTCCCATCATGCTCATGTCAAACTTATTTTTCATGAGATTCGCAAAGTCATCACAAAGTTGCTTGTCCTTAGATCCAAATATAATGTCATCAACATATACTTGAACTAAGAGCAGTTTCCCATCATGATTTAAGGTAAATATAGTTTTATCAACTTCACCTTTCTTGAAACCACTTTCCAGAAGGTATTTGGCCAAAGTATCATACCATGCTCTTGGAGCCTGTTTCAGTCCATATAGAGCTTTCTGTAGTTTATAGACCATTCTACTTTCTGAGGAAACTTCAAAACCAGGTGGTTGTTCAACATAGACTTCCTCAGCAAGTTCACCATTCAAGAATTCACTTTTGACATCCATCTGATAAACTTTAAAGTCTTTATGAGTCAGAAGGCGGAAGAGTCTTATTGCATCCAATCTGGCAACTGGTGCATATGACTCATCAAAATCTTAACCTTCAGTCTGGGTGAATCCCTTGGCAACCAACCTTGCTTTGTTTCTGGTTATTTCACCAGATTCATTCATCTTGTTTCTGAAAACCCACTTGGTTCCAATCACATATATTCCTTCTACAAATGGAACTAGTTTCCAAACTTTGTTTCTTTCAAACTGATCCAACTCTTCTTGCATTGCAGAGATCCAGTCTTGGTCTCTTAATGCTTCTTCAATAGTTTTAGGTTCAATGTTTGAGATGAAACATCCAAAGAGAGAATTAGCATTTTCGGCTATTGATCTCCTAGTCCTAACACCTTGATTGATTGGTCCAATCACATCCTTTGCAGGATGATCCTTGATCCATCTCATCATGGGTTTGGGGCTAGTAGGGGTCAACATCTATATGATCTGACTGTGAATCACTATGATTATGACTTGATACTTCTTGAGTATCTATGACATTTTGTACCACAGAAGGGTGTTGAATGTCTGACACTTGCTCAGTGTGAGGGCATTCTGGGACATGCCTGTCAGAGAGGTCATTTCCTGAATTAGCTCTCTGATGAACATCTTCAGTTTCCATTTCTGGAATTCTCATAGGAAATTCTTCATCATGTCTGAGAATCATCTGGTTGTTACTAGGCATTTCATGCTTTTCTTCATCAGAGTCATGCTCTCTTTCCATAATGATGTTTTTCCTTTCTGAGGGTTCTTCTTCAGAATCCTTTAACATTAGTTCCTTGAACCTTTCTGAGAGTTCATCATCAAGGGGTGATTTCTTGCTTTCTTCATAGAATACAACGTGAACTGATTCTTCAATCTTCTTTGTTCTTTTGTTGTAAACTCTGTAAGCTTTGCTATTCATAGAATAACAAAGAAACACTCCTTCATCTGCCTTTGGTTGAAATGTTCTTAGATACTCTTTTCCATTGTTAAGAACAAAACATCTACAACCAAACACTTTCAGATGTTTAATATTAGGGGGTCTACCAACCAAGAGCTCATAAGGGGTCTTGTCATGGTGTTTGTTTATCAAACATCTGTTCTGAGTATAGCATGCTGTGTTTACAGCTTCAACCCAATAAACTTCACTTATTTCAGTGTCAGCCAGCATTGTCCTTGCTGCTCTTCTGTGTGACCTGATTGACTCACCATGAGACATTCTTCAGTTGTGGCAGCGCCCAATCGGCAACATAAAGACTGCCTTTCCGCCTAGCAACCAAGACTGTCTGCTTTGACTCATTGTCAATAAGTTTGCAATACTTTGCTTTAAATGTCACAGTAAATCCCTTGTCTGTAAACTGGCTCATGCTAAATAGATTGTATTTCAAACCCTTAATATGTAAGACGTCAGTAATTGTTAAGGATCCCAATTTGACGTTGCCAAATCCTAGAGAGGGATTTAATTCTCCTCCAGCAAATCTGATCTCTGGTCCATTGTTGCAAGCTTTGTAGTTGACCAGATTTTCTTTGTCTCCTGTCATGTGCTTTCCACATACACTATCAAATAGCCATTGAGCCTTAGTCCAAGAGGCGTTCTGCACAAAACAGAAAACAGGAGTTAGGTTCTTGCCTCAGAGATAGAACCACTTAGACTAAACATTCTTCCAGTAGGAATCCACATTTTAGTGAATTTCTTGGGAGTTTGTTTTTGTCTAACTTTATCAGAAGGAGAAACAATAGAATCAGTAATTTTGATCTCAATCTTCCTTCTTGAGGTGTTTCTAGGTGTTCCTTTTGGTGCTTTCTGGACCCTGGGTTTCTGGGATTGCTTTTCAGCAAACTTAGCCTTTCTGGCCAAGTTCCTTCTAGCTTTGGCATTCAGTTTTTCAGTGGTTTGAGATTTCTTCCACTTCGCTTATTGTTACGCGTAATATCGCCTTGTGCCATTGTTCTTGTCCTTCCTTATATTGTTGTAAAAGGACTTTTCCAATAGCACGATAGCCAATGCCATTTCGAACACCTTTGGCTTTCTGAATGCGGTCTTCAGAAGCCTTACTAGTTTCTGCACCGTCTTTATTTTCATAAAATGGTACAGTAGAGAATTTGCCTATTCCAGCAATTCTTCCTTTCCTAGTAATATGGCAATGTGGATGGCTACATGTCTGAGGGTTGTATTTCTTTTCAGAAGCTTCACCCACAAGTTTCTTGTGAACTTGTTGTTCTTTAAAAGGTTGGGTTGCTACTCCTTTTCCTTTGTCAACTACCTTAGCTTTCTGACCAATGCTATAGGTGGTTGAAGAACCATTCTGTTGACTTTTTACAAAGGTCAACCTTTCATCACTCTTTTTCAGAAGAGATGAATTACTCGATTGTTCATCAAGTCCAAGTCCACCTTTCTCAGAGGGATCTCTCAGATATGATTGAACCTCAGTGAGAGTGTCATTAGCCTTTGCATAAGATTGGAAGGATAGCTCTTTCTTTCGAAGTTCCTCATTCTCAAAAAGTAGCTTTATCATTTTATTATTAAGTTCATTCAAGGCTAGTTTGTGAAAATTTTCATTTTCAGATATCTGATTTTTCAGAAGGGCTATTTCAGCGCTCTTGTTCTCAGATACCCTGGTTAGCTCAGAAACCTCTTTTTCAAGAGTTTCTTTACTTTCCTCTAGAATTCTGGTTTTCGATTGTGCTTCCAGAAATTCTTTCTCATAACGATCCAATTCACTCCTGATTAACTCCAGATCCTCAATTCCATCATCACTCTCATAGTACAGAAATTGTGAAATGTTTGTTACCTCATCAGCCATAAGACACATTTCAATGTTGGAGATGTCCGACCAGAATCTCAAAGAACTCCACACATTTCATTCTTCTTAAGGTCAAGTCGATTACGTGGGTGATTCCACAATTACGGTGATGGTAGGTTTGAGTTATCTGAATCTCCATCTTCGTAATCATCTCAATATCTAGAGCATCAAGTTGGATTTGAATCTTCTTCCTTTCTTCAGTCAGTAAGGCCCTTTGATTTCTTTTGTAATTTCTTCTGTCCTTCTTGTCACATGTCTTGAGCTTGTTTAAAGCAGGGCAATCTCTCTTGAAGTGACCAGGCTTTTGACAATAGAAGCAGATATCATTTCCTATCTCTGCTGATTCAGTACTAACACCTTTCTGAATGGGGGTCTTCAGAGAGTTGTTTAGTTGAATGTTCTTGTACTGATGATAGTTTGGGCCACGATGCTTTTTCAACTTTTCTTTAACTTTTCTTCTCTCAATCTATTGACGCACAAATTTATTCATGTGTCTTACTGCAAGAGCATTTTCTTCAGATGCGTCTTTGGTATCTTTCTTTTCAGAAGTACCTTGAGAGACTAGAGCAACACTTTGCAACTTCTCAGCTGTTTGTTCTCTCTGAGTTGTCTCATAATCTACAGTAGCAAGATGAGAGAAGAGCTCTACTGGAGTAATATTTGGCATTCCTTGGTTGAAATAAAAGAATTTAGTGTGTTCCCAGTTGTGATTGAGACTTCTGACAATAGTCTTAATCTTTTCTGGCTGGGAGTATCTGTTGCTTTCACCAAGTGCAGCCATATCACTCATAAGAGTAGTAAACCTGAAATCAAGTTCTTCCAGAGTTTCAGTGGGACCTTGCTTGAAGTTTTGGAACTTCAATTTAAGAACTTCGAACTTGTTTTCTTTGGTTTTCTCAGTTCCGGCACAGATTTCTTCAATCAATTGCCAGGCAACTTTCGCCGTTTTAGCACCCCCACAGTTTACACTGTATGTGCTCAGGTGTCGATCTGATGATTATATTACGAGCTTGACCATCCAATCTGTGTCTCTTGGCATCTTCAGATGTCCAGAGCTCTCTTGGCTTGTCTTCATACATAATGCTTCCACGAGCAACACGACCACTATCACTAGCAGTCGCATCCTCGCTTTCATCTTCCTTGTCTGAGGCTTTTCTTCCATCAGACACCTCAGTAACTTGTTTGAGTTGTCTGATTTTAATAGGCCCTTCATTGATGACATAGATCATCTCATCACTAATGGCCTCCAGATGGAGCATCATGTTGTTCTTCCATTTCGTAGTTTTACGGCTTGAGCGGGTGCATCACTCAGAGACATTCCTGCGCACTTAACACAAAAATTATATAGTCCTCAGAAAGGGACAAAGTTTCTTCACCTATCTGGGGATCTAGGTTCAGTGCAGAAGGCTTGGGAACCTCCTGCTCTGATACCACTTGTTGGTCCAGATAACGGCAAAGTAAAAGACTAGAGGGGGGGTGAATAGTCTTTTAAAACTTTTGTCGATAAACACAGTTTCTCAGAAACCTGGGGGTTTCTGATACTTAAATTCAGAGCGCGGAAGACTTTAAGATAGGTAAGTGCAGAAACAAAAAGTATGTGTGTGTGCTTTGCTGAAAGATAAATGCAGAAAGGTAAATAACACAGCAAGTATAGTGGTATCTGGAGGTGGCGTAATCCTACAACTAATCCACTTCGGTCTTTCTGAGACCTAGAATTCACTAGAACAGATAATTGAGTTCACCTTACAATAATCCTATTCTAAGATTCCTAAACAAATGGTTCCCAACCAAATGTTCTCCCTGAGTTATTCCCCAGCTCCTAGAGCTAAGTACTTCCTCTACTCAGATAACCTTGGAGTTATTCCCTGATTTCCCAAATCAAGTACTTCCTCTACTCCACATCTTGATGGTGTTGGTTATAAGGTTTGTTAGAGAGGCTTCTTGTATAACTTTTCAGTTATGTTTCCAGAGAGCCTAATAGAACAAGACTACTTAATACACTTGTTCAATGTATGGCAATCTGCTCTTTACTGACCCAAGTAATTGATGTCCGTTCTGGAGAATGAGCTTCAGAAAGGTTATCTGATAGTTCAACTCTTTCACGAATAACAATCTCTTGTTAAGGTTCAGGACAACTTAGAACTACTAGTGATTCTTCAAGCAACAGAAAGCTTTCAGAAAGGGTAGTAGAGTGCTTGAGAGAATACTTTGCTAGATTGTAAGTTTGCAAGTTAGATCGTTCTTTGGTCGTTGTATTTCTCAGCATCTAAGTGTGTGATATTTATAGATGAATTGGAGAGTCGTTGGGATGTTATCCGTTAGACACAATTCAAATTCAGTCTATACTTATCTTGAAAAGAGTACTCAGAAGTCCTTGTGTCATATCCCAGAGAGGACTGTGCTTTAGCGGCTTTTCTGCCGATGCAATTAATGCATATGTACTATTTCTTGTCCTGTAGTCTTCAACGGATACATTAGCCTTTCTGATGGCTTGCATGCTCCATACTCATGATGTCATATGTTCCAGAATCATGTTTCAAAAGTAACTAAATGCACTTGAGAAAGGATTAAGGACATAGTCTTTCCGAGTGAGACTAAACCTTGGTGTCTTCATAAATCTTGTGCAATCTCCGGTCTTGTAATCTTCAGAAAAGCTCCATTGCTAGGATTGATCTTCATGGTCTTCTTGGAAATAAAAATTACATTCAGAGACCTATAATCCTAAAACAAGATTTACTAGACTAATCATACTCAGTGATTTCCTCTTTTACAATGTTCAAGTGAACTAAGAGTACTTAATCACCTTTCTGGCAAAGATAAGAACATGTGATGAATGATCAAAATACTAACAGATATTCCTAACAGTTAGACACCACTTCATCAGAGACCATGTTGAAAAAGGCAATATAGAGATACTCAAGATTGGCACAGAAGACCAACTTGCAGATATCTTCACCAAGCCCCTACAGGAAAGCCGGTTCTTGACCTTAAGACATAATCTTGGGTTAATGGAGTTTCCTAAGGACTGAAAAATGTCCTGAATCTCTAAAGTCTGAGTAAGCAAGGTAGAAAAGAAGTAGGCCTCTGAGAACATGCTCTCAGAAAGACAAGTTGTTAAGAAGTGATGCAAAGGTTTCTGAGTAGCAACACTCAGAAAGGCAAAACATTTCTAGAACGGGTATCCAGAAAGGCAAAGGTTGGTACACACTCAATGAGTAAATAAGACTAGAATTTACTTACTAAGAGTGGGTCAAATACATTCAAACAACTGAAGTTTCTGATTCTTGAATTCAGGAAACTATTTAGTCATAAAGAGAAAAGACACATAAAGCCCGAAAAAGCATAAGTTCTGGGAGTCAAACATGTCCAATGTCTTGTATTTTTGCCATTTTTATGATAAATAATATAAAGATAAGGACTTGACACTCAGAATGATAAGCTCAAACGATTAAGTGTTCCTACTCTTTACTAAGTGACACAATGAATGTAGCATATTAAAAATCCATCAAGTCGGCACAATACCATTTGTTGATTGATATCATTACAAGATATTCAATATAAACCCTTGATGTATAAACGTTTGATCTCAACGGCTGAGATTAAAACAAAGCAAGTAATGTCTGTTGAGAAATGCAGACATGACCCACTAAGCATTTAATGAAGTACAAAGGTCGTACCACGCCTATGCAGATACAAAGACACGCATTCATATTCAGCTATATGTATGTTGTATCTATGTACGTTTTGTCTGCTATATATATAGGAATTGGGCAAAAGACAAACACTTTTACCAAATCCAAAATTTCATACTTGCATCAAAATAGCAAAATCTCTCAAGATTTCTGCAAAACTTCTTCTGCAACTCAACTTCTTGTGCTTAGTTTTCTGAAAAGATAGACTAATCTCGATTATTCTTGAAAAACTCATCTGTAAACACTCACTCAAAGACTCTATATAAGAGATGGCACCAAAGAAGATGACCACCAAGAACCCTAAGGCCGCATCATCTGCTCCTGCTGAAAAGCAAGGAGGAAAAGAACTCAAGGTGTTGAATAAACGCCTTCTAGGAGAGTTTACCCCTTCTGACTGGAATCCAAGTCACAAGATGAATTGGGGAGCTTTTCTTGTGAAGAAATATATTTCTGCAGTCATTTCTTCAAAAGCAGATAGAAAACTGATATTGGGAATGTTGAAAAGTTCCCATATCTACAAGTTTTTGTGTGCTGCACCCAGTGGACTTTCCATACTGGATGTGTTGGAGTTCTACAACAACTCCAAAATCTTCACAAAAGTTGTGAATAATGTAGAAGAGAAGTACATGCAGACTGAAGTTCAAGGACAAGAAATTGTCCTAGACTGCAAGACTTTCTGCAACTTATTCCGATTGAAAAATCGAGGAACAATCGACGACATCAACATCAGGGATGCCTCCATGATTCAAAGTGTTAAGGAGCTATTTGAGGCAATCCAGATTGAAAATGCAAAGGGTTGCCCAGCAAACTTTTTTCTGAAAGCCATCAGAACCAGTCATCTTCAGAAACACTGGAGTACTTTGGCTCTCATTCTAGTCTGTTGCTTTGATGGCAACAAAGGTGGAGTAGACCAGATAAGCATGGAGAGATGGATGATGATGCATCTTCTGAATAAGAAGCATGAAGGGCAGGAAACCCACTTTAATTGGGGGAAGTACGCCTTCAACAAATTTCTTGGGGACATTAAGGAATTTGAGCCTAAAATCATCAATGGCCTTGCTAAGACAAAGGCCAATATGCATTTTGGTCTCAGAATTTGCTACATTCTGGAAACAATGGGAATAACTCTCAGAAAGAGACAAGAAATCCCAGTCACCAACTCTCTTTCCAGACATGCCTTTAAAGAAAAAGAGAGAATTGCTGCTGAGAAAGCTCAGAAAGAGGCAGAAGAGCTTGAAGCTGCCCAACAAGGTGAAGAGGTCTCTGAGCAAGCTCCTGCTCAACCTCCAGTTGCCAAGAGAAAGAGGACTCAAAGCAAGAAAGCCTCTAAGTCCCAAAGTGTACAAAAAGCACAACCTTCTGGAGACAAGATCTCAGAAGATGTTGTTCGGCCAGAAAGGCAACACCAGAAGGCCCCAAGAATTCTGAGACAGGCTGCTCCAGAAATCTCCAGAGATGATAGAAATATCATAGATGGGTCAGCTCCCAATCTGGACAGTGACTCTGATGATGATGTAGTACTTACACAAGTATTCAAAAAGTCCAGGATTGAGACCCATGGAGGAGCATCAAGCTCAGCCCCTCAGAAAGAAAGGAGCCCCTCTGTCCAGCAGGAAGAAGAAGGCCTGGAAGAGGAAGATAGAGTGATGGAAGATGTTGACATTGCTTCCACATTCACAATACCAGCACTTAATGTGGCTGAAGAAAACCCTGTTCTTGAACAGGTTCCTCAACCTTTTGAGAGAGCTCAACTCTCAGAAAGGGATCACACTGAGATGGAGACTCAGAAAGATATTGTAGAGGAGACCAACAATGAGCAAAGAGAGGCTGTGGAAACTCCACTAGTCCAAGAGACCCAAACTCAGCCTGACTCTATTCAGGTAACAAAAGTAGTTTGTATCTAACTTGTCAACATTAAAATGTTAACTTGTTACTCATAAGCTTCATTTGTTACAGGCCAACTTGGAGACACAATTTCAGGGGGAAGAAAACTTGTTCACTCCCTTGAATCAAGAAGAGGTTCCTCCAACCTCAGAACATCAAGAAGAGCCTGTTCCACAGGTAGTAAAGGTTATCTCTGAACAAGGAATAACTAACTAAAATTGCTCTTATGTTCTAATATTCTTAATGTCTCTTCTTAGGCTACAACTGAGAAAGTAGTGGAGGTGGAACCAACACCCCAACACCAAGAGTTTCCAGAGGCTGAAAAGCACTCTGAGGAAGTAGTTACTGAGCCTTCTGTTGAGAAGGTAAGTATCAGTAAACTTTCCTTAAGAAAATTTTGGTAAAATTCACTACTTAATCAATATGTTTGTTCTATCTTACAGGCTCAATCAGAAGAACACTTGGACGGAGAGAATGTGATCTCATCTCCTCCAAGAGAAACTAAAACTGCTGAACAAGCAGTATCTGAAGAAAAGGTTCCAGAAACCCCCAAGGTTTCTGAGAAAGATGCCACTGAGCTTCCTCACTTGGAAGTAAGCGAAGTCTCAGAAAGCATTTTTCCACTTATCTTTTCTGATAACAAGTTTCTAAACATATTTGATTCTATTTCTCAGGTTCAATCAGAAAGAAAGGATGCTGAGGATCAGACTTCTCCTCACATCAAGGTATCTGAGGCCTCTGTGCCCAAACAAGCAGAAGTCCAAGCAAATGAGCCTAGTGTTTCTACACAGGTATGCTCAGAAAGCTTACTTTTGCACAGATACTAACAAAAGTAGTTTGAACAAAACTAACTTGATCCCTTTCTTTCAGGCTCAAAGTCTAGTGCCACTCAACTTACTCCAAGCCTTTAAGAAGCACACTCTCAAGAAACATCTAAAGTGCTTCAGACAATGGCAGAAACTCAGAAAGGCCGATCTTTCTGAAATTGCAAGAGTAATTGACATCCCAGAGAAAAGGGCCATAGCAATCAATCTGGAAGACCATATCCATGCTATGTTTCCCACAGAATCATATTCTTTTGCCACTCTGATGGATGATAACTTCTTAAATGAAGTAGCACAAAGACTCCTAGCAGACTTTCAAGCTGCTGATGCTCAAACCCAAGAGCAGATGGTGACCCATCCTGCCTTGCCCAGCAAGCTCACAACCTACCCTTCTGAGCAAGAAGAAGTAAATGGGAGGATGATCACACTTCCTAATGTGATCAACCTGGTTTCTGAAGATGAGAAGGAAACTGATGAGAATGATTACCAAGAACCTCCTTCTGAGCATCCAAGTCAAGAAGACAAGAAAAAGGATGATGATGATGATCAGAATGATGATCCCCAACCTGGAAACGGCGGGATTCAGAAAATTAGCAAAGGAAGTGCAGAAAAGGCTACTCCTTCCAATGCTCAGAAAGCCCCATCATCATCACCACCAAAGTCTCATCAAAATACCCAACAGGCTGAACAAGACACAATTGAAGAAATCACAACTACTGAGTTCAGGATTGAACAACTCAGATTTAAGTTGGAAGAGGAGAAGAGAATCAACTTAGAGTGTCAAGCTCTTGTTGAAGAAAAGGAAGCCAAACTCGAAAAGCTCAGAGAAGCTAATGCTAAGGAACTGGCACTCCTAGATGAGCAAAGGTTGTTGAAAAATGCCATCGTTGTCACTGCTGCTGAGATAGATGCCATGGATGACAATGATGATGAAGAGCATTATGCTAAGGCTGCATCAGAAAGACCTTCTACTTCTCTTAAGTCCAGCATACTCAAAGGCAAACAAAAGATTGCCACTCTGCAAACAATCCAAGAAAAGGATTATGAGAATGATGCTGAAATAAACCCAAACTTGATCTCCCAAGCAGAAGATGAGAGGCTAATCACTAAGGAAAAGCTAGCCCTTCTGGCGCCTCAAATATTCTCTCGCCTGTACTTCAAGAAGTGATGAGCACAGTCCGTAATGCCTATTTTCTTGGAACTAAGAGACTTGTTGCTCAAGACAACCAAGTCCTACAGTCAGTCCCAGAAGAGATGAGAGATTTGACTGCTGCATTGCTAAATAGAGCAACCAGCATAGCTCTCTCTCAGAAAGACTTAGCTCTGATCAGGGAAGAAGACTGCAACAATGCCAATCAAGCACTAGCAGATGCTACTTATGCTACTCAACAAGCTGAGGCTATTCTAAAGCCTCTTGAAGAGCTCAACAGAAAAGAGCAAGTGTTGGTTAGGCAAAACCACATGAAAGAAGAAATCCAAGAATTGGTCAGGGTGCATAACAACCTCCAGAAGAACTTTGAATCACTCTCTGAAGCTTATGCTATCATGAGTCAGTCATTCATGACTAAGGGGGAAGGTGAGATGCCTCAGAAAGGCAGAGGAAGAAAAAGAAAACAATCAAATCTCCCCTCCTCAAGTCAACTAGTCATTAAGGACACCATTGGAGACACCCCTGCTGAAGAAGTTGTTCCAGATCAACCAGCCAGAAAGCTGAGAAGTATGGTCACTAGGGGAACCAAGTCCCTTAGGATCTCAGATGGGAACAACCAGAAAGCTTCTGAAGAAGAAAATCAAGAAGAAGGTGAGGTAAGAGGTCAAGAGAGCTGCAAGCCTCACAACTGGAACATCAATGATGATGATGAGGATGAATCTGATACTGATGAACATCCACTTCACAAAAGAAGAAGGCAAGCAAGCCCCTTACAACCTCCTCTGGCAGCAAGGCCATTAGCAGCCAGAACCCCTTCTGGAAATACCAAGTCAATTCAAGGGACTTCCACCAGCACAGCCCCAAGGCAGGAAGAAAGAGTCACAGGATCTCCTGACAGAAGGCCACCTAACAGAAAGGCTAGAAGGGATATTCAGTTTGGCAGAGCAAACAAAGAAACTCATCAAAAAAAGCCAACTGATGCCCACATTGAGTATGTGAAGACCAGTAATGAAGAGTCTTCATATAGGTGCATTCTGAACAAGAAAGGGTATTGGATTCTGGAACTGCAACATCTACTTGTCAATGAAAAGTTTCAAACTCCCATCTTCAACCAGATCCTAAAATGGAGTGAAGGCAAGCCAAATTTGCTAAAACATGAGCACCTTCATGCCTGGCTAAACTTTGAGGTTGAAAAGAGAAATGATGCCAGAAAGATGGACCTTTCTTTTCCTTGTCCTTACCCCAAGCCAGAAGATGTGCACAAGACAAGAAAACTGGATGGTACCTACAGCAAGCAGAACAAGCTAGGTGTTCATCCCTATGAGTCATTCTACATGACAAAGGATGAATATCTGGATGATATTCACTATCTGGAAGAAATATACAAGTATTTCAACCTATCTGAGCTGCAAGTAGACCATGCCTGGGTCTGAGGAAAATACTACTGGGTCAAACACTTTCTGAAGAAGAACTAAAATCTTGGCAAGAGTTACCATGAAATTTGTATCTTATCCAGAAAGACAGAACTTTCTGTCAGAAGGATACTTTATGACTATGTCCAAGAATGCAGAAAAGTGGATGATTATGTCAACTGATCCAGAAAGGGTGCTGAAGAACTTGAGGTTTCTGAACCTAAGTTAATCTTTGAAGACTTGAAGACTAGTATCTTAGAATGTTTACTTGGAGCTTGGACTCTCCTGTTGTTCTAATTTACTTAGTTTATTTTGTTACTTTTTGTAATCTTGCTGATTGTTTCTAATTTTCTCTATCCGTAAAAGTTGCATCTTATTCTGTAATCTATACCTATCTGAAGATCATACTCTCAGATACACTCTAATAGAT
This sequence comes from Plantago major, assembly GCA_026545765.1. Lineage (NCBI taxonomy): Eukaryota > Viridiplantae > Streptophyta > Magnoliopsida > Lamiales > Plantaginaceae > Plantago > Plantago major. Next base: position 51,707,570 of record CM048841.1, on the reverse strand, counting down.
GACAACTTATCAGTAAAGGTCACTTCTTGTGATTTGGTTGATGATTACTTTATGCACTTAATTCAACTAAAATTAAATATCATTTGAAATGATTAAGTGGTGGATTGTTTTCTCTTCCAGGATTACAACTTTGTAATAGGACTTTGAAAGATAGTAATGGATGACTGATCAAAAAAAGGGGGAAATTTGTTAGGAATATCTGTTAGTTTTTTGATCATTCATCACATGTTCCTATCTTAGCCAGAAAGGTGAATAAGTACTCTTGGTTCACTTGAACATTGTAAAAGAGGAAATCACTGAGTATAATTAGTCTAGTAAATCTTGTATTAGGATTATAGGTCTCTGAGTGTAATTTTTATTTTAAGAAGACCATGAAGATCAATCCTAGCAATGGAGCTTTTCTGTAGATTACAAGACCGGAGATTGCACAAGATTTATGAAGACACCAAGGTTTAGTCTCACTCGGAAAGACTATGTCCTTAATCCTTTCTTAAGTACATTTAGTTACTTTTGAAACATGATTCTGGAACATATGACATCATGAGTATGGAGCATGCAAGCCATCAGAAAGGCTAATGTATCCGTTGAAGACTACAGGACAAGAAATAGTACATATGCATTAATTGCATCGGCAGAAAAGCCGCTAAAGCACAGTCCTCTCTGAGATATGAGACAAGGACTTCTGAGTACTCATTTCAAGATAAGTAAAGACTGAATTTGAATTGTGTCTAACGGATAACATCCCAATGACTCTCTAATTCATCTATAAATATCACACACTTAGATGCTGAGAAATACGACCGAAGAACGATCTAACTTGCAAACTTACAATCTAGCAAAGTATTCTCTCAAGCACTCTACTACCCTTTCTGAAAGCTTTCTGTTGCTTGAAGAATCACTAGTAGTTCTAAGTTGTCCTGAACCTTAACAAGAGATTGTTATTCGTGAAAGAGTTGAACTGTCAGATAACCTTTCTGAAGCTCATTCTCCAGAACGGACATCAATTACTTGGGTCAGTAAAGAGCAGATTGCCATACACTGAACAAGTGTATTAAGTAGTCTTGTTCTATTAGGCTCTCTGAAAACATAACTGAAAAGTTATACGAGAAGCCTCTCTGACAAACCTTATAACCAACACCATCAAGGCGTGGAGTAGAGGAAGTACTTGATTTGGGAAATCAGGGAATAACTCCAAGGTTATCTGAGTAGAGGAAGTACTTAGCTCTAGGAGCTGGGGAATAACTCAGGGGGAACATTTGGTTGTGAACCAATTGTTTAAGAATCTTAGAATAGGATTTTTGTAAGGTGAACTCAATTATCTGTTCTAGTGAATTCTAGGTCTCAGAAAGACCGAAGTGGATTAGTTGGAGGATTACGCCACCTCCAGATACCACTATACTTGCTGTGTTATTTACCTTTCTGTATTTATCTTTCAGCAAAGCACACACACTTACTTTTTGTTTCTGCACTTACCTATCTTAAAGTCTTCCGGTTCGAATTTAAGTATCGAAACCCTGTGTTTCGAGAAATGTGTTTATCGACAAAAGTTTAAAAGACTATTCCCCCCCCCCCCCCAGTCTTTTACTTTGCCGTTATCTGGACCAACACACTCAGAATAAATGAGCCCTCATCAAGTCAAGCTGCTTTGCAAATAGTAGCTACTTCCCAGCAGCCAACTGAAGAAACAACAATGGTAACAAAGGCCATGGCACAAAGATCTCCAAGGAGTACCAAGGCTCCAAGGAGAAGACAAGTTATAGGGATTGAAGAATCTTCTGAAGAAATCAAATCCCAGGGCAATGAAGAAGGCTGCAAATCACGTAACCAGAGAAATTTGGAAGATGATGATGAAGATGAAGCTCCTCTTCACAGAAAAAGAAGAAAGGTCGATAGCCTATCTGAGTCCATAGGTGCAAAGCCTTTGGCAGCTATAACACCCTCTGGAAATACCAAGTCAATCCAGAGTGGTTCTTCAAGCAATTCCCCAAGGGAAAATTCAAGGCAAAGGAGGAATAGACTAAGAGCTGAAAGAAGAAAAAGTCAACTTCCACTCAGGACAGAAGAAGCCAGAATTGAGTATGTGAAGACTAACAACAACTCCTCTGTCTACAGGTGCATTAATCAGAAGAATGGCTACTGGATTCTAGAACTTAAGCACTTACTGGTAATTTCAAAATTTCCAGAACCAATCCATAAACAACACATGGCATGGAGAAAAGACAAGCCAGTCTTGATTAATACCAACCACATCAAAGCCTGGTTGGATTTTGAAGTAATCAAGAGAATAGAAGCCATGAAGAAGGACCTCTCTGATGAATGTCCTTATGGAAAGCCAGATGATGTGAACAAAATTCCCAACATCACTGGAACAGGCACAAGGCCAAGACTTGCCGTGGAACCCTTTGAGTCATTCTACATTACTGAAGAACAATACAAGGGTGACATCAAATATCTAAGGATCATATATGACTGTTTCAAGCTATCAGATTTCAGAATTGTGCATGCCTGGAAGTGGGAAAAGTATCTGTGGGTCAAACACTTTGCCAAGAAGAATCCTACCAAAACCTACAAGGAAGTCTGTGGATTTGCCAGAGACACAGTGATGATTGTAAGAACTCTTCTCTATGACTACTCTGATGATATCAAAAGGTTTGGTGATAGGAAATTTGCAGATTGATCCATGGAACTGCTTTTGAAGACTTGAAGATTTGAAGACTTGAAGACTAGTTTATTAGGATGTTTACTTGGAGCTTGGTTACTCCTGTTGTCCTAATTTACTATGTATTTTGTATCTTGCTGACTGCGCTAAATTGTGTTTTATTAAAGTTATCTGTGAACTTTCTCTGTAACATATCTGATGCACCTACTCTCAGATATCAATTTATAAAAAGATAACTTGTCTGCAAAGATCACACCTTGAGATTTAGTTGATGTTTACTTTCTGCACTTAATTGAAAGAATTGCAAGATCTTATGAATTGATTAAGTGGTGGATTGTTTCCTCATCCTGATTTGTAATAGGTCAGATAGTCATCGTTGACTGATCAAAAAGGGGGAAATTTGTTAGGAATATCTGTTTAGATTTTGATCAGCAACCTAATGACTTATCTTAGTTCAGAAAGGTGGTTAGTACTCTTGGTTCACTTGAACACTGTAAAAGAGGAAAATCACTAAGTATGATAGTCTAGCAAATCTTGTATAGGATGTTAGGTCTCTGAATGTAATTTTTTATTTCCTTAAAGAAGATCAAGAAGAATGCATCCAGCAGGAGAAGTTCATTTTTAAAATGAAGTTTTGAAGACTGCACTAGATTGCTGAAGACAAAGGTTATCAGATACCTATGTCCAGATATCTTTGACAAACAAGTGTTTCTCAATGAACCAGCTTTGCAAAAGATATCTGAGAACGCAAGGTTTCTGAACGAGAAAAAGTGCCCACAAACATCTACACTCAGATACCTTGGATAAAACTATGTTTCTGGGAAACAATGTTTCAACAGGTATCTGGAGACGAGAAGGTCTCTGGAAAGGGACATGCAATGCTTCAGAAAGCGTGCATAGTTCCGTTGGCACTACAGGACAAAAATAATACAATGCAATAAATGCGCAGACAGAGACATCTGAACAAAAGAGGAAATCTCTGAAAAGAAACTGAAAGTGCGATTTATTGCACTTTGTTTAGTAATTCAACATTTCTTCGTAACATAACCGGTTCAATGTTTGTAGTTGTTTTTCTATGAATATTTTGTAGGATATATCAAGTTGGGCTTAAACATGCTTAATGGATCAAAACGAATCAATGAGCCCAAAGGAATGATATTGCTTGAAGAAAGACTAAGATTAAGGGGGAGATTGAAAGTGCAAGTTGCACTTGATTAAATAATCTTATCTTTCATGATTCAGTCCAATGTTTGTGTTTGTTGTTGTTGTTTGTGAACTGCAGGATTTCAATGTTGTGCAACATTGCGAAATAGTGCCGATACAATGTTGGAACAACATTACAGACAACATAGAAACAAGCAGGCCAATTGGACTGATGACTTGGACTGGAAGCAATCAATTCGAATTTCTGCAGGAATAAGGAAAGAGTTTGAATTGCTTTGGACACAAGGAATGCAATCTAAAAAGAAGGAAAGAGTTTGACAAGTTATGGGCACCTTGAAAGAAAGAAGGAAATAAAAGATTCTCTAGAGATAATCTTGGAAAGATTTTCGAGCCAGCCAGATACAGAGAAACAACGTTAGTTTCTTCCTGCTGAGATCCCGGATCATCACATATGTACAGGAATAACATAGTTGCAAGAAGAATACAAGATTAAAGAGAGAATCTTTCAAGAAGATTGTTGAAGAAAGCAAGAAGGAAATATATTGTTGAAGACACTAATATGGGAATTTCCTTTTAGCTGATTATTGAAGAAAACAAGATAAAGAAAATTGCCTTTGCTGAGATCCTATTGCCTTTCGACTAGGATGGGAGCTGTCGATATCTCAAGTATATATACAAGGATTCAGCCGAGCAATCAAAAAGCCATTTTGATGATCAATCAAGATTTTATTAAAGAGTTTAGGCTTCTTGTTTTCTGCTAGCTTTAGAGTTTGTCTAAGAGTATTCATTGTTGGAATAACTCTTTCAAACATCAACCTAGAATAGCTTTTACTATTAGTTCTTCTAGGGCTAGTTTTGGTTGTTTAATCAATCATCTGTGATTGTATTAAACCTAGTTGATTAGATCTACTTTTCCTGTCAGTAGATATTTTGCCTAAAGGCGCGGCCAACATTTTTATATATGTTGGCTTGGTAATAGAAGTTTCATTCATATACATCCGCTGCATTTTGTTTACTGTGTTGAAGACATTATTGAACAACATTGTTGGCAACATTGTCTGTTGATCTTGTTCCAAGTACCAATTCGGGATCCTACGTTTTAACAGAGACAACGTCTTCTGCAGTACTATTTTCATATATCAATAATTTGAATTTCATTAAGCCTAACGGATACTATTCAAACGGCATGATTTTCAACTATAAATATCATCACTTAGAATGCTTGAAATACACACAGAACTTACACACCAAGAACTTACATCTACGAACTTGTTCATTCAAGCATACAAGCCTTCAATCTACTTATTCTTCAGCTTACAGTTGCGACTAAGCTCTTGAATTCTAAGTAGCACGAAAGTTCTAAGTGTCCTGATCCTTAACAAGCATTGCTATCTGTGAAGGAGTTGAATCAAAAGATCAAGAATCTGAGATTCATTCTCTAAAAAATTTATCATAGACTTGGGTCAGTAAAGAACATATCACCACACATTGTGAATTGTGTTAAGTGAATCTTGTTCAAGAAGGTAGTATTACATAACTGTAGAAGTTATTAATCTATCAAATCCTGACAAACTACCTTAACCAACACCTTAAACGGCGTGGAGTACAGGAAGTACTTAGTTTGGGAAACTAAGGAATAACTCCAAGGTTACTGAGCATAGGAAGTACTTAGTTTGGGAAACTAAGGAATAGCTCAAAGGTTTCTGAGTATAGGAAGTACTTGGCTGAGAAAGCCGGGGAATAACTAGGGGGAACACTTGGTTGGGAACCTAGTGTATTTAGGAATCGAGAGAAGATATTTGTAAGGTGAACTCATTTATCTGTCTTAGTGGATTCTAGGTCTGAGAAAGGCCGAAGTGGATTAGTTGAAGGATTACGCCACCTTCAGATACCACTATAAAGATCAGTGTTATTTACTTTCTGCAATTTATTACTTGCTTTATTTACCTTGCTGAGTATTTACACATATCTTGCTGAGCACGTGCACTTATCACAGAAAAGTCTTCCGCTCTCTGAAATTAAGTATCAGATATCTTCACAAATATCTGAGAAATTGTGTTTATCGATAAAAATTGTAAAAGACTATTCACCCCCCCCCCCCCCCTCTAGTCTTTTTCCCTTTGTCATTATCTGGACCAACAAATTCTGTTGTTGGTGTGCTTGAAGATAGGCAGAGAGATGCTGTGTTGAAATTCTTGGTTGGACCTAATGACAGCTATCTTGGTTTGAGAAGCCAGATCCTTATCATGACTCATATCCCTAATATTAATAAGGTTTATCAATTATTGACTCAAGAGGAGTGTCAGAGAGGCAATGATGTCTCTTAAAGGTAAAAGTGATCAATCTGAGGATTCAATGGCTATGTTAGCCAAGTTTGTTGCTTATAACTAAAAAGAAGGGAGAAATGAAGTGTGCTAACTGCATGTTAGTGGTCACGCTAAGGATTGTTGTTATCAAATCATTGGTTATCCACCTAACTGGAAGGGTCCTAAGGTGTTCGAGGGTCAATCTCATGACAGGAAAACTTACAGAAGACATACTGATACCAGTTCTGCACATATGGTCACAGTTGTGCCTGAGAATGATAAAAGTGCTAATCTGTGTAGTCTTGATCTTTATGATAAGGTTGTTTCTTCCATGCATACTCAGAATCAGGTTCCATCTGTTGCTCATGCTAATGCTGTTATAGTTGTTCCATCTACTACAGGTGGAGGTAAAATGAGAGGTATAATAGCACTTATGTATATTAAAACTTTTAAAGATATTTGGGTTATTAATACATGTGCTTCTGATCATATGACTTGCTCTATGAATGCTTATACATCTGTGCCTATACCTATTCATGTTAATGTGCAACTTCCTACTGGTACTTATATTGTGGCTAAGTTTGTTGGTGATATTGCTCTCACTCTTGATTTTATACTCAAGAATGTTCTGTTTGTGCCTGATTTTAGTTTTAATCTTCTATCTATGTCTAGTTTAACTGCTAAGACTGGTGTTTGTTTAAATTTCTTGCTATCCTATTGTCTTTTGCAGGATCTCAGGTCCAACAAAATCATTGGATGGTCTGATAATAGAAATGGTTTATATCACTTGAATTTGGATGTGACTGCTTTGCCTGCTGTCTTGACAACTCTGAGAAGATCTTTACTTGATAATTTGAATATTGTACCTTGTACTCATGCTTGTAATAGTGTTTCAACTCATGTAATAGATCAATTTTCTTCTGTATTGAATAATTCCTGTAATTCTTGTGATTCTTTTGATGTAATCTCTCATTCTGCTGTAAATGCAACTTTTGTTGGCATTAATAAACATTTGATGTTGTGGCACACAAGATTGGGTCATGTTCCTTTTCTTAAAATGTCTTTACTATCTCATTTAACTCATGCTAAAGTTTGTTATGATGTTCCCCGTGATGTTTGTAAATTTGCTAAGTTTAAAAAGTTGAAATTCTCTGATAGTACTAATATTGCTAATGCTAGCTTTGATTTAATCCATATGGATATATGGGGTCCTTTCTCTGTTCCTTCTTATAATGGTTACAGGTATTTTTTTACCATTGTTGATAATCATTCAAGGTGTACATGGGTTTATCTTATGAAAGCTAAGTCTGAGACAAGACATTTTATTCAAGTTTTCTGTAATATGATTTTGACTCGGTTTAATGCTAAAATTAAAGTAATCAGGGCTGATAATGGTGTGGAGTTTCTATATGATTCTTTATTTGCAGAGAAAGGCATATTACATCAGAGATCCTATGTTGAGAGGCCACAGCAAAATGTAAGAGTTGAGAGAAAGCATCAACATATCTTACAAGTTGCCACGGCTTTGCTTTTTCAATCTTGTTTACCTATTCAACTTTGGTCTAACTGTGTTACTACTGTTGTTCATATCATATATAGATTGCCTACTATTGTTTTGCAAAATAAAAGCCCTTTTCAGGTTCTTTTTAACACTATTCCTGACTATTCTTATATGAAGTCCTTTGGTTGCTTAGCTTATGCTTCTACTTTATCTGCAAATAGGAAGAAGTTTGATTGTAGAGCTAATAAATGTGTTTTTATTGGTTATCCTACTGGTTTTAAGGCTTACAAGCTGTATAATTTGTCTTCTCATAAGATTATAATATCTAGAGATGTGGTGTTTTATGAAGATATTTTTCCTTATCATTCTTCTCAAACTTCTCAATCTGATGTTCCTTCTGTTACTGAAGCAATGTATGATATGGGTTATAATACTCATAATGTTATATTGCAAGATTATGTTGCTAATCCTACTGGATCTGCTATTAATGATATTTTACCAGATGTTTCTGATTCAGATACAGATTCTAATGCTCATTCAATGCCAGATGAATCAGATATGAGTAATAATATTCAAGATGCAGTTATGGATATTGAGAATGCATCTGGGCAAGCTGATTCTATACCTGAAGTGTCAACTAATGATGATGCAGAAGTTATATCTGACACTACTGAACAAAGAAGATCTTCAAGAACAAGAGCTCATCCAGCTCATTTGAATGTGTACAAGTATTCTCTTCCACCTTCTTTACAGATTACTAATAATGATAATGCTACTGAGACTACTAATTCAACTGCTTTGTGTTCTTCTAATGTCAAGTATCATTATCCTATTAGTGATTATTTGTTTGTTGAGCATTTATCTTCTACTCTAAAGTGTTTTACTGCAAGTTTAACTTATATACCTGAGCCTAAGAATTTTAAGAGTGCAAATCAGTTCCCTGTATGGAAACAAACTATGGCTGATGAGATGAAAGCCTTAGAGAAAAATCATACATGGGAATTGGTTAGTTTACCACCTGGTAAATATACTATTGGCTGTAAATGGGTATATAAGGTCGAACTTAAATCTGATGGCACTTTATAGAGATATAAGGCTAGACTAGTTGCTAAAGGTTATACTCAAGAGGAGGGATTGGATTATTATGACACCTTTTCTCCTGTTCTCAAGTTAACTACTGTGAAGGTTTTGTTGGCTGTTCCAGTTAGTAGAAATTGGTATCTACACCTGCTTGATGTCAACAATGCTTTCTTGCATGGTGATCTGCATGAAGAGGTTTATATGTCTCCACCTCCAGGATATGACACTAAAGGACAGGTTTGGAGGCTTGTTAAAAGTCTTTAGGGACTTAAACAAGCTAGTAGACAATGGTTTTGCAAATTAGCTGTTTCTTTACAAGCTTTTGGTTATACTCAATATGCAGCTGATTTTTCTCTCTTTACTAAGTACATTATTAATAAATTTACTGTTCTTTTAGTTTATGTTGATGATATTATTCTATCTGGAAATGATTTGGATGAAATTGTAGCAGTTAAACAATATCTACACCAACAGTTCACTATTAAAGATTTAGGTGAACTCAGGTATATTCTTGGTATTGAAGTAGCTAGGTATGAGAAAGGTCTTGTTTTTAACTCAAACAAAGTATACTTTGGATATCTTGACTGATACTGGTTATCTAGGAGATAAACCTGCTAATACTGCTGTGGATTCTACTTTAAAATGATCTAAAGATAAAGGTTCACCTCTCTCAGATCCTATTCAGTACAGGAAATTAGTTGGTAGATTATTATAGTTAACTGTCACAAGGCCTGATATATCTTATAGTGTCCAATGTTTGAGTCAATTCATGCATCATCCTACTGATATTCATATGTTTGTAGCTCACAGAATACTTATGTATCTCAAAGAAACACCTAGTGAAGGGCTTCTGTATGCATATACTAGTGATCTTAGCCTGGAAGGATATACAGATTCAGACTGGGCTGGCTGTGCGGATACTAGGAGGAGTGTTTCTGGTTTTGCTTTCTATCTTGGAGACTCATTGCTGTTATGGAAATCAAAGAAGCAACAAGTTTTGTCAAGAAGTTCTACAGAAGCAGAGTACAGAGCTGCTGCTAATGCATCCTGTGAGGCTCAATGGATTCTTTTCATTCTTCAAGATCTCAAAGTTGATCATTCTCAGCCAGTCTTGCTATATACAGATAACAAGTCCACTTTTCATCTTGCCTATAATCCAATTCTGCATCAACGTACCAAGCACATAGAGCTTGATTGTCATCTTATAAGAGACAAGATAGTGAATGGAATGTTGAAGTTGATTCATATCAAGAAGGACTATCAAACTGCTGATATCTATACCAAACCTCTTGACTTGCCATTATTTCAGAAATTCAAATCCAAGATGAATATGATCAATATTCATATTCATCTTGAGGGAGGGTAACAAGAATGTTCAAGACATCAAAACTTGTGTTAAACAAGTTTTGATACTCAACTGCAATTATTAAAGAGTTGATTGCATTTATCAAGGAAAGGTGGTGAACTTAATTGAAGACACTCAAGGCCCAAGGACTGCCGTGCAAAGTTTTTCAACTAACTAGCTTATTAGTGTTGTACATTTGGCTTCCTAACTTGTACTCTCTCTATTAGTTGTTAGTTATAAATACTAAATAGAGAGATTAGTTTCTCACTTCTTCTTCTTCAATTTTCTTTCCGTTGAATTCTCTCTGTAACTATTCCTTTCGTTTCAATTCGGTTATATACAATTTGGTTTCGATTTTATGGAATTGTGAAAATTCTTATAATAGACATAAATCCCAACTCGCAAAATCAATATAATGAAACCATGTATTTTGGATTTCACCCAAGACCAAATGTTAATCCATTTTATCTTCACTAAAATCTCTCCTTGATTCCATTTGCGCACCTCCTCCGTTCCTAGCACGCCACATAGGAACCAGATTGTACAGTGGCAAAATAGTTGCCACAATTTTCTAGTTTTAGAAGATGCCATACGCTCAAAATCCATCAGAATGTCTTGAATGCTTCCTTCCACCAGAATTTTTTACTCCTAGTTGCGGTCAATAAATTTTAAATTGGATAAGAAGTATAATGAAATTTTCCTTTTAGAATCTTCATTTTATAATTTAATTAAGCGTTTCTATTTTAATTTAAGATTAAATTGTAGTTAAAATTGAAGTGTATTAATGGAAAAGTGTTAAAACAATATATGTGTTCTGGGATGGAGGATTACATCAAAGTCCAATGATGATAAGTGGCCCATATTCTAGTCAACTACATGAGATTAGACTTTAGTAATTACATACACGGTTATAAGTATGACTTATATCCCAAAAATAAATTAAAAAATATGAAAAGGGGAAATTTCCCTAACTCACTGGCCATGGCTCTTTGATAGTTACAAATCTCTACAACTGCCACATCAGCATTCCACTAAATACAACTCTCTCTGCAACTCGCTATTCCAACGCTTAAGATCCAAATTCATTTTATTTTTTCATTTCCTTCGAATTAACTTTTTATTTCCTTTTAAACACTATTCCTTATTTCATTTTAAATTTCATTAATTAATTATACTAACATCACGTTTAAAAACTACATTAATTGAATATAAAAATTATAATACTTTTAAGTGCAACTTCATAATAATGGTGGATAACCAACATCTAGTTTACATTTTTTTTCATAATAAGGGTAGATGATTAGCACTGGTTTACTTGATCACATAGGTATGTTTCTTGTTATATCAAAGACTTTGGAGGTAGCAACTTTACAAATAACCGACTCAGTTGGAGTAGGAATATCAATGTAATAATTGGTCGAACCAAGCTAACGTGACGTATAGATATTTTGAGTACTAACATCCATGATTTAATTGATCATAGAGGTCGGTTTTTCTCGTTAATTATCTTGAAACCGTATTAAAAGTGGCCTTAGAGGTTCGGTCCAATCGTTAAGTCTTATCCTAGATCACCTGGAACGAAAGCGAGAGCAAAATTGAAAGCGTGAGCGCAAGAGCGTTAAAATTTAAAAAATCTACAAAAGCGCGAGTGCCTTAGAGCGCATGTTATTAATTAAAGGATCAATTACATATACCCCCTGTTAGATGCCCATCTTGCATCTGGATACCCGTTAGTCAAACAATTACATCTGGGTCCTTTAAGATGAAATTTCGATGACCAAATAAGTTGCTATAGTAACTTGTGGCAAAACCAAACAGTCCCTTATCCCACTTCCAATCAAAATTAAAATAAAAGATACAACCAAGTAAGAATTTGCAAACACCACCTCACTAATATTTTGGGGAAATTACGTTTATTACCCCTTAAATTTGGGGCAATTACAATTTAGTCCCTTCTATTCAAATAATTACAGATACACCTAAAACCTGATTTTTTAGTGGACCAGAAATAAAATAAATGGAAAATAAAATTAGTTGGACTTGGTTGCAATTTACATCTTCAATTTACTACACATTTTACTCTAATGTTTTATACATTGCCAAAATGACTCAATATTATTGTAAATTAAAGCCCAATAAAATTTCAAAATATACCCAATTTATTTTTATTTTTTATTCCTCCCTCCTCCATCTTCTTCTTCCTACTTCAAAAAGCTCTCGAGCTATTATATAAACTCTGATTTGAGTTTCTTACAAGACTCGCCGAGTCACATAGACTTCTGACTCGGAGTCAGAAAGCTCCTCACCGGTGATGTATATACACTACAAGAAAGCCTGTTAATAGCCACGGAAGAATAGCGACGGAATCTATCCGTCTCTAGCTAGCGATGAATCGCTAGCTCTAGCGACGGATAAATTCCGTCGCTAGGTTTAACGACGGATAAGCCTATCCGTCGTTAAACATAACGACGGATAGGCTTATCCGTCTTTAGTTAACGACGGATACGACTATCCGTCGTTAAACCTAGCGACGGATAATCTATCCGTCGCTAGATCCTTTGACCAAGAAAAAAAAAAGGGAAAATAATTTTTTTTTAAAAAAAAACTGGAACTCTAGCGACGGATAGGCTTATCCGTCGCTAATAGCGCGGATAGGCTATCTGTCGCTAGAGTTCAAGTGTTTTACGGGAAGCAGAAAGCTTCTTCCCCATTTTCTCTTCTTCCTCATTCTTCTTCCTTTCTTCTCCTTATTTCGCCCAAAGCCATTCCGGTTCAAATCTCAACCATTTTGTCCATTCTTCGTGTACATTCGAAGCTCGTGAATCAAGGAGGTCAATTGTGCCGTCAATTTCAAATTCCATCCGCTCATTTCTCCGAATTCGAAGGTAAACCCTAATTTTTTATATTTGGGAATTTTGTTACTTTGGACTAATTTGAGCAATTGAATGTAAATGGAGAGTATATAGTACTTAGTTTAGATGTAATTAGGTAATGTTTTACCTTTGAGATGTGCAATTGATATATATTGATTGTGAATTTGAATTTTTAGTATAGTATGTTTGTAAGTATGTTGGACTTTTAATTAATTTGATATTGGTGTATATTTAGTAAAATTATGAAGATTTAGTACCTCGTTTTGAAACCCTAACTTTTTGACATATTTGGAAAATTTAGTTAATTTAGACTAATTTAAGCAATTGTAATTGTATGTTTAATTAACTTTGAGATGTGAAATTATTTGAATTATTAATTAGTATAATGTTAAGTATGTCGTAGTTTTGATTTAAGTATGTTAATTAAGATTTGCAATTGTTTCATTTGATAAATTTATACATGTACTAGATTATAAATTATGAGAATTTAATTAATGAAGTGTGTTGATATAATTTGGTGATTACATTCGTAAAATGCATGTAATTTATAATTTATAAATTCGCATTAAAGGGTTGGAATGCTTTATTTGTAATGGGAATTTTGGTAAGAGACAAAAATTTTATAACATGCAAGAAATGGGAAAATGGGAATCGAGTTGAAAAAATACGATCTAATAAATTCAAACGTGTCAGGTTATATAATCATCCAATGAACACCAATCGTTCATGGATGTACCAAAGGATAGTTAATGGCAGAGTTTTACCTAGTTTTGTGGAAGGAGTTGATGCATTCGTTACATTTGCACTGACACAGACTAATTGTTTGAGTGGGGGGATGATGAAGTGCCCTTGCACCCAGTATAAATGTAGAAATAAGCAATTTTTACCTCCGGAAACGGTAGTGGAACACTTGAAAGGTAAGGGGTTTGTAGCTGAGTATGATGTATGGACTTCTCATGGTGAGACATACAAGCCGTTCATGGATTATGAGAATTTGGGGAAGCGTAAAAGAAAACAGGAAACTGTGATGGGAAGTACTCAAAATACTTCTACATCTGATGCTAATAATGATCATGAACGGGTTGAGCAAATGGTATATGATATTGCGGGTCCAGAGTTCATGGACACCAGGGAGCCAGTAACCGAGGGGGATGCGGAGGAGTTTAGGCTCTGACCTGTATAGGCATATGGTGGCTGACATGAAAAAATACCAAGACAAAGGAAATCCGCCACAGTATAGGCATATTGGGGACGAAGAGTGGGCTATGTGGCATGAGTATTGGAGACTTAATCACGTCGAGGATCAGTCCTACAAGAATAAAAGTGAATCGGCCGAGCGAGCGAGATGGTAAGGGCTCTGCCAGGCATCACTTCGGGTCACGAGCTGTTGTCACTGATCGCCAGATGTCGGTATGTATATATATGTGTGTTCTGATTACAACATGATTTGTACACATGTGTATTGCTTTCATTTATACCAATTTACCACTTGTTTGCATTCCTACCAACTTACTAACTACTTATTGCAATATATAATGTTCTTTAGCTGAACCTGAACCAACCCAAGACTTGCCTAGAGCAAATGAAGATGGGGAAGTTCAAGAACGGCGTTTGGGTGGACCAGAAGTCCGAGCTTATTGCGGTATGTGTATTTACTAAGTGTTACAGTTGTATATGCATGTGTATTATAAATTAAATATGAAATTGTAGCTCATTTCGTATACACTTGACTATTACAGAGTGAGGTGGAGCGGATCATTGCGGAGAGGCTGCTCGAGGGTGAGGAGTTGTCCGTGGAAGAACAAGACCGGATCTTTCTACAGGTCAACCCACCCGACAACAAGGGTCGGGTTTATGGTCTTGGTAGTTATGGCGAGACACTGACGCAGAGCTTCTCCGTGTCCCAGCAACAATCTCAGGGACATGGTGGTGTTTATACACAGGTGTCGAAGGATGGTGAATGATGCAAGGACTCCTCTCGGTGAGATTGGAAATCTCGAGGATGAGCAGCTCGTATGAATCGGAGGATGAAGAGCTAAGAGCTTGTATATGAGCGAATACCCCTCGTCTTAGTGATGTTGTGATATTTTGGATACTATGCTACTTTTTACTTTGTTGGATATTTGGATTTATATTCGGATATGTAGACTTTATTTTGGATAATTTATTTTTTGGACGAATCGTTGTTGTTAATTAATGCAATTTCTCCTTTGTGACATATCACTATTATATTTGTTGAAAAAAACAGGTGAAAATTATAAAATAATTTTTAAAAAAAATTAAAAAAAACAGTTTAGCGACGGATAATTATCCGTCAAACTATTAATTATTAGCACGCCTAATTCGTTGTTTAGCGACGGATAATTATTAGTCGCTAAACAACGAATTAGTAAGCGTGCTAATTCGATTAGAGACGGATAATTATCCGTCTCTAATGGCGACGGAGGGTCAACGCCCTATCCGTCGCCAATTCCGTGGCTATTAGCGACGGATAAAAATCCGTCGCTAATTCGCCTTAGAGATGCCCGTCATTAAGACGGGCGTCTATCCGTCGCTAAGGCCTTAGCGACGGATCGGCAGGGGTTTAGCGACGGATAATTCCGTCGCTAAACCCCTGTTTTTTTGTAGTGATAATAGCTCCTATCGGAGCTTTTTTTAGAGAGGAAGAAGAAGAAGTTGACCAAGATTGGAGGTGATGGTGGTGGAAGATGGTGGTTGGAGGTGGTGGAAGAAGGTTGAAGATGGTGGGTAATTAGATTTGAACAGATGAAAATTTTGGGGTTTGTTTGTGAGAGTTAGAAACGTTTTGGGGTTTATTTTGCAATAAGGGTTAATTAATGAATTATACAATTATAAGGTAAAGATAAAATAGGGAAAAAGTTGACTTTTGGGCCAATCTGTAATTATAATTTTTTTTCTATGTAAAAAATGGGTTGATTTGTAATAGTTAGAATAGTTCCATGAATAATTAAATTAGATCCATCATACAGTAAAATCTTTATAAAATAATAAGGGAAAATTAAATACAGTACCCCTGCAATTGGACCCCGAAACAGATTCATCCCCGGATTTGAATTAGAAATACCCCCTTCCCGTTGACCAACACTCAAATATCACAATTTCTCTCTCCCAGTTGGAATTTTTAAAGTTAAATAAGAAAAGATAAAATAAAATAAAATAAAAAATTTTAATAAAGAAAAGATAAAATAAAATAGAAACAAACAAACCCACTTCTTCTTCCTCCTCCTACATCCTTCTTCTTCTTCAAATATAGCTCCGATCGGAGCTATTTATAAAGCTCCGATCGGAGCTTGAATACAGCTCCAATGGAGCTGCAGAAGCAGCTCCGTTGGAGCTTTAAAAATAGCTCCGATGGAGCTGTTTCTACAGCTCCGAAGTACAAGTAGCTCCTTTGGAGCTTAATTGCATCCAATGGAGCTGCAAATGCAGCTTGAAAGGAGCTAATTTACAGCTGCAAATGGAACTGTAATGAAGCTCCAGCAATTAAGCTCCATTGGAGCAGTTTCTACAGCTCCAATGGAGATTGGAGCTGCTTGTACAACTCCGACTGGAGCTGTAAATTAGCTCCAATGGAGCTCCATTTACAACTCCATTTGCATTTGGAACTTCTCGTAATTCCATCTCCAGTTTTGGTTTGATTTTGGTTATTGTTCGTTGATGTTTTGATTTGATTAAAAAGTCGAGGGGTTTGTTTGAGGTTTTTAGAAAACCTATGAGTGCCCAATGAAGAATTAGATATTTTCTAGGTACTTGAATTTGCAATATTCGAAAATATATTAATAAATAAAAAGGGAAAATAAAAGAAAAATAAGGAGAAGGATTAAAGAAATTGAAAAACCAAAATAATTAATGGCATTTTCGTTTAATAACTCCAACTTTTCCCTCCACATAAGCAAAAAGCTGATCCATGTCAGCACGGTTGTTGACTTTTGGACTAATATGTAATTAGAAAAAATTCTCCTTTCATTTTTTGGATGAAACTGTGAATCATTGAAATAGGGGGTTGAATCTGTAATTGGACCAAATTTAAGGGGTACCAAAAGAAATTTTCCCAAATAATAATGTTGGGACCGGAATATTTTATTAATTTAGAGAGATATTATATATTCGATAAATTAATAATTTATTAATGTAAAGAGGTTTTACGTATATGATGTACTAGTTACAATGTATATCAGTTAAAGATGAATAATAAATTAAAAATAAACAAGTTCCAATTAAAATTCTATGAATTCATATTCACATATTAGTTGGATTGGAAACTTGAATGGCAATGTACTGTGTTCTTGAATACAAGTAAATGGATGTGAATCACATGCTAGATTTTTCCAATGATACAATGAATGTTACGAAGTTCAGAGCACAGAAGAAATTGTGGCGGATACCATTCAAAATTCGGTAGATGATGAAGCTGAGGATGATTCAATGGCTTTGGGACCAGTCACTCGAAAAGAAGCATTGCAAACGGCAATAACTCTTCAAAACTTTTTGTTGCAGTACGAGAAGACAACGCCACAACTCTCGAGTGCAATGGGGAGATTTAGAGAATACCTCAATATAGATTTGAAGTTCAAAGAAAAAACAAGTGACTATAGATTCATTTTTTACTAAACATTCTTAGAATTTTCAAGTGGATATATAACACAAATATATATATGCAATTTTTTAGTAGTTTCAAAAAAAATATTATCTTATTATTTTATTGATTGAGGGCCAAATTTGTACTGGTCCCAAGTTGGGACCGGATAAATTATTAGTTTTTATCGTGGTTATTAATTTATCAAGTATTAATACGGAGGTTTTACTGTATTTCGACACCATTTTCAATTTTATAAAATATAAATTGATAAACAATGCAAAATACTAAAAAAAAAAATAGTTTATCGGATTATGTGGGAATTTCAGGATCATATAAATAAGTAGGTATTTCATCACCAAACGTCAGATTTACTAGTAACAATAAGTGTAGTTAATGACAAAGTATCGTAAGCTCAAAAATTTGTAAATAACATAGCATAGTTTAATATTTGGCAAAATTTCCTTTTTCTTTATTAATTAGGTACCGTTTGGTTACGGAGGAAATGTGAAATGTCAACTGATTTTGTCAATGATCACCACGTTTGGTTTTCAATTCGAGGGGGGAATGTTTTTAAGGGAATCGATTCAACCGAATTAGTTGGTCCAGATAACAGCAAAGTAAAATTCTAGAGGGGGGGGGGGGTGAATAGTCTTTTTAAAACTTTTGTCGATAAGCACAGTTTCTCAGATATCTGTAAAGATAACTGATACTTAATTTCAGAGAGCGGAAGACTTCTGAGATAAGTGCACGTGTTCAGCAAGATAAGTGTAAGTACTTTGCAATATAAGTAAAACAAGTAATAAACTGCAGAAAATAAATAACACGTCTATTTATAGTGGTATCTGAAGGTGGCGTAATCCTTCAACTAATCCACTTCGGTCTTTCTCAGACCTAGAATCCACTAAGATAAATGAGGTAACCTTACAGATATCTTTTCTTAGATTCCTAAAAGCACTAGGTTCCCAACCAAGTGTTACCCCTGAGTTATTCCCCGGCTTCCACAGCCAAGTACTTCCTATACTCAGAAACCTTTTTGAGCTATTCCTTAGCTTCCCAAGCTCAGTACTTCATGTGCTCAGCAACCTTGGAGTTATTCCTTAGTTTCTCAAACTAAGTACTTCCTGTACTCCACGCCGTATATGGTGTTGGTTTTAGGTTTGTTTGTCAGGTGAGCTTCTTTAATAACTTGTTCAGTTATTCAGATAGCTCTTTGAATCAAGTATACTTAATACACTTTGCAATGTATGGTATCTTGTTCTCTACTGACCCAAGTCTATGGTAAGTGTTCAAGAGAATGAAACTTAGATATGAAATCTTAGTTCAACTCTTTCACAGATAACAATGCTTGTTAAGGATCAGGACACTTAGAACTTTTGTGCTACTTAGAATCAAGAGCTTTGGTCGCAACAGAAAGCTTGAAGGTAAGTAGTTTGCTTGAGAGCACTTGTGTGAGTATTCTTGAAGTTCAGTGTGTTCTAAGGTGTTTTCTCAACCAGTCTAAGTGTTCATATTTATAGATGAATTTGAGTGCCGTTTGAATAGTATCCGTTAGGATTAAATCAAATTCCAACTATTGATATCTGAATATAGTAATCAGAAAGGTGTTTGTCTTCTTCTTCAGAAGCTACCGTTTTTGTTCAGACATTTCTGTCTGTGCATTTAATGCATTGTACTATATTTTGTCCTGTAGTGCCAACGGAACTATGCATGGTATCAGAGACCTTTATACAATTAGAGTTTTCTGAAACTTTGCATGTTCTTTTCCAGAGATCATCATAGCTCCAGATACCACTTGTTTAAGCAACTTGTTATAATATGTTTCTTTCTCAGAAGCATATTTTATGTCCAAGGTATCTCCGTGTAGATATCTGTGGGCACTTTCCTCGTCTCAGAAACCTTTTATGCTCAGATATCTTTTGCACCTTGTGTGTTTCGAAACACTTGTTTCTTCAAGATATCTGGACATAGGTATCTGAAAAACCCTTGTCTTCAGCAATCTTGTCCAGTCTTCAAATCTTCAAATTCGTTGAACTTTTCCTGCTGGATACCTACTTCTTGGTCTTCTTCAGAAAATAAAAATTACATTTCGAGACCTAACATCCTATACAAGATTTTCTAGACTATCATACTTAGTGAGTTTCCTCTTTTACAGTGTTCAAGTGAACTAAGAGTACTATTCACCTTTCTGAGCTAAGATAAGTCATTAGGTTGCTGATCAAAATCTAAACAGATATTCCTAACAAATTTCCCCCATTTTGATCAGTCAACGATGACCTATTACAAATCTAGATGTGGAAACAATCCACCACTTAATCATTTCTTATGATCTTTTAATTCATATAATTAAGTGCAGAAAGTAAACATCAACCAAATCACAAGGTGTGATCTTTGCTGACAAGTTATCTTTTATATATGAATTATATCTGAGAGTAAGTTCATCAGATATGATACAGAGAAAGCTTACTGATAACTTTTTCAAGATTTAACAGATAAGATCAATCAGCAAAATCACAGAAAACTACTTAGTCAAATAGAACAACAGGAGTTACCAAGTTCCAAGTGAACATTCTAAATGACAAGTCTTCAAGTCTTCAAAACAGTTCCATGGATCAGTCTGCAAATTTCCTATCACAAAACCTTTTTATGTCATCAGACTAGTCATAGAGAAGAGTTCTGATAATCATCTCTGTGTCTCTGGCAAATCCACAGACTTCCTTGTAGGTTTTGGTGGGATTTCTCTTGACAAAATGCTTGACCCACAGATACTTTCCCCATTTCCAGGCATGCTCGATTCTGATATCTGACAGCTTGAAGCATTCATAAATGATCTTCAGATATCTGATGTCACCCTTCTATTGATCTTCAGTTAAGTAGAAGGACTCATAGGGTTCCACAGCAAGTCTTGCTCTTGTGCTCCATGAAGGTTAGAATTACATGCACATCATCTGGCTTTCCATAAGGACATTCATCAGAGAGGTCCTTCTTCATGGCTTCAGTTCTCTTGATTACTTCAAAATCCAACCATACTTTGATGTGGTTAGTGTTAATCAAGATTGGCTTATCTTTTCTCCATGCCATGAGCTGTTTATGGATTGGTTCTGGAAACCTTGAATTTACCAGTAAGTGCTTGAGTTCCAGAATCCAGTAGCCATTCTTCTGATTAATGCACCTGTAGACAGAGGAATTGTTGTCATTCTTCACATACTCAATTTTGGCTTCTTCTGGCCTGAGTGGAAGTAGACTTTTTCTTTGTTCAGCTCTCAGCCTGTTCCTTCTTTGTCTAGAATTCTCCTTTGGGGGATTGCTTGAAGAACCACCCTGGATTGACTTGGTATTTCCAGAGGGTGTTTTAGCTGCTAAAGGCTTTGCAGCTGTGGGCTCAGTTAGGCTATCAATTTTCCTTTTTCTGTGAAGAGGAGCTTCATCTTCATCAGTTTCTTCATCATCATCAAGATTAATTCTTGTGAGACTTTTGCAGCCTTCTTCATTGCCCTGGGATTTGATTTGACCTTCTTCTTCTTCTTCAGAAGATTCATCAATCCCTCTTACTTGTCTTCTCCTTGGAGCCTTGGTACTCCTTGGAGGTCTTTTTGCCATGGCCCTTGTTACCATTGTAGTTTCTTCAGTTGGCTGCTGGGAAGTAGCTACTATTTGCAAAGCAGCTTGATTTGGTGAGGGTTCATTTATTCTGAGTGGTGGCTGGGAAGTTTTCTTGTTTCCTCTTCCTTTCTGAGCGGCACCAACTCTAAATTTATTCTTTCCTTTCCCTTGATCAGATCCAAATTCTTCCCCCTTAGTCATTGTTGACTGACTAAGTACTACAAAAGAATCTGAGAGGGACTCAAAATTCTTTTGCAAGTAGTTGTAGGCAGTGACCAACTTCTGAAGTTCAGCCTTGAGCTCCTGATTTTGTTTGATAAGTCCATTTTCCTTATCAGTGAGCTCTGCCAATGGGCCTAGTATGGCATCTGCTTTTCCAGCAGTGTAACTTGCCTCATGAAAAGATTTTTCAGCTAATGAAACATCATCGTCCCTTACCATTCCCAGATCCTTCTGACCAATGATCATACTGGTTGTTCTCTGAGTAATGAGCTCAGTGAATATTTGCATATCTGAGGGGACGGAGGCAATTACTTCTTTGTTTTGTGAAGACATCTCCCTTTTAAGATGAGCCAAAACTTGATATCTATTCATATATTCATGGGAGTGGACATTTGGCAGTTTGTTGAAAACTTCAGGAGCAATTAGCTTCCTTTTCAGATGAGAAACCGCCAAGTGTTCATTGCGGTGTTCTGCCAACGTCTTGTCTTCTTCATCTTCTGAGTCCTCAGCCCAGTGATCTTCATCCTCTTGGACATTTTCAAGATTCTCCAGTCCAGCAACCATCTCAGAGATGGACTTCTTTCCTTTCTGAGAGGAGGATGGTATGTCTTTTGCTGATGATGCAGCCTTAGCATCATGCTTTTCTTTAGATACTTCTTCAGTATCTAGCTCCTTAGCAATAGCATTTACAGCATCCTGGAGCTCTTTAACCTCAGAGTAAGCTACTGTCTCTTGTAAGTATTGATCTTGTAGTTGATTAAGCTTATCTCTCGATTTAACTAGCTCTTCTTCAAGTTGAAGATGGAGCTGTTGCTCTTCTTCCAACAGTTGGTTGAGTTGAGCAGTTCTGGCTTGAGTATTTAATATCTTCTGAGTTGTTTCCTCAGAGTGCTCAACTACTTGTTCAGTAGTGTCTTTTTGTTGTTGGGAAGATGGATGGGTAGATTTCTGAGGTGATGGAGGAGGGGATTGCTGTGATGTCCTCTCAGTGTACTTTTCAGCAGCTGAGGCAATGTTTCCTTGTGGAATTCCTCCTGTCCCTGGTGCAGGGGCATCATCATCATCCTTTTTATCATCCTCATCATTGTGATGGTCAGAAGAAAAATCTTCATAGTCATTTTCGTCAGTTTCCTTCTCTTCTTCATCTTCAGAGATCAGATTGATCACTTCTGGAATAGTGATCATTTGCACATTTACTTCTTCTTGTTCAGAAGGAATAAATTATAGTGTCTGGGGCAGGACTGGCTTGAATGCCATCTGCAATCTGGTCTGACCATCTGCCTGTTTGAAGGCTTGCACCAATTTGTGTGCCACTTCCTTGGAAAAATCCTTACGCATTAAGGTCGCAACTTTGTATTGTTCAGTAGGGAACATTGTGTGGATGTAGTTTTCCAGATCAAGAGCTCGTACTCGTCTTGTTGGTTGATCTGTGATTCTCAGTATTTCAGAGAGATTAGAGCACTTTAACCTTTGCCATTTCTTGAAGCATTGAATATGCTTTGGCAAGGTATGAGTCTTGAAGAAGGGAATAAGGTTTTCATAGTCATCATTTGACTCCTTCTTGGCACTACTTTGAACCTGAAAGAGAGAGTTTTGAATTAGTTTCAAAACTTGTGTAGATATCTGAGTTTTTAGAGTAGTCAAGTATCTGTCTTACCTGTGCAACAACAACAGGTTCAGAAGGTTGGACTACTGAGGTTCCAGGTGCCTCAGATATCTGGATATGAGGAGGAGACTTGGAAGTCTGATCCTCAGCATCCTCTCTTTCTTTTTGAACCTGAAATTATAAACATAACACTTAGGAAATTTTATCAAGAAAAAGTTCTATTTTCAGAATCAGATATCTGAGAGGTCAATTACCTCCACTATTGGAGGCTCAGATACTTGTTGCTCAGAGACTTGTGCAGTCTCTGGAAATTTTTCTTGTGATGAAGGTTTTGATGCCTCATCAATTTCCAATTGTTGTGGGGATTGAGCGGGCAATTCCCCAGCAACTTCTACTTCTTTTTGAACCTGTTTAAGTAGAAAGTGTTAGTTTGAGAAAAATGATCAGAGACTTGTCCTTTGAAGAATATAGATATCTGGATGAAATACCTTCTCTGTAGAAGGTTCAGATACTTGTTCCTCAGAGACCTTGGAAGTCTCTGGATTCTTCTCTGAAGAGATAGACTTTTCAGTCTCTTCATTTTTCTTCTCAGTTGGAGCCTAATAGAAATAAACACTTAATAGTATTAGTCAAGTGTATAAAGCACACATCTGAGATGTTATATCTTAAGGAACTGTCTTCTACCTGTGAGACAGGCTCCTGTTCCTTAAGTGGTGAGGCTATGGAAGCCTCCTTCTCAGATTCTGAGGCAAGCTTTGCAGCTTCCTCTTGTTCTTTTGTTTGTAATTCAGCCTGTAACAAAGAATTTTTATTAGTTTAACAAGACAGAAAACACAGAGAGATTCACAAGTGCAAACCATTCAGCTACCTGAGCAATGTCAGGCTGAGTGGTCTCTGGAACTTGTGACCCTTCCATGAGTTGGTCTCGTTGTTCCAGTGTTGCTTCTTTGTTGGAAGTTTGAGGTACTTCAACCTTTTCCTGAGTAGCTAACTCAATTGCCTCCCCTGGTTGATCATTTCGAGTAAGTGTCTCAGTTTGATCCCTCTCTTGGAGTTGGGGAACCTGCTCATTTGCAGGATTTTCTTCAGCATTTTGCATTGCTGGCATGTCGAAATGGAGTTCATTTACCATTTCATCAACCACTTATGGCTGTTGTGGTTGTGGTTGTCTGGAAGCAGAAGTTTGAGCAGTTGAGAGTTCTTCCAGATTTTTAAGTGTGGTGTTGACATCAGCGTTTACCAACACTAGGTCACCACTCACCAGGGCTTCTTGAAGTTGTTTATATGTGACTTTCCCTGATGGTGTGTTGGCATCAACAACCTTTGCTATAGGTGCTTGTTCAGCAACCTGTGAGCTGGTTGCTTTCTCAGCAACCTTGGACCTTTTGTTCTTCCCCTTTGCCTTGGTTACTTTTTCAGCAACTTTGGGGGATGGGATCTTCTCTCCTCGTCGATTCATCGAAATGGACAGAGTTATCAACAATCCTCGCCTTCGAGAAAGAGTTAGAAGTTTTTCAGATTTATGAGTTCATCGCCAAGGCTTTTCAATAGTCTTGACATTTCGAAGCACTTTCTTGCTAAGTCTACTTGTTCAATGTCGATGCCTCTTTTGCGGCATTGATGAGTTCATCTTCATTGATGAGTTCATCTGCGGCAATCGCCGTATGGGAATCGACAACCTCAACGGGTGTGCCTTCTGATTTGCCAGCAGACTTCTTCCGTGAAGTTCTGGGCTTCTTGGTCGCAACTTTTTCCTCAGATACCTCTTCAGTCTTTCGCTTCTTGGAACCTTTCTGAGATCCAGTAACCTTTTTCATCAAGTTTGTATACTCATATTTGTATAGTAGGTTACTGTTGGCAATATCTGCCGTCTCTCTGAGCTCAATGCCAAGACATTCCAAAGTAGCAAGTTTTGATCCATAGCTTGTGGCTTTTGGCTCAGCAAGGCCCTTAACGATTTTAGGCTCAAAACCTTGTATCTTCTTCACAAATTTCATGAAGGCGTACTTCCCCCAATTAAAAGGGTTTTCCAGCCTTTTGTTTTGTTGGCTCAACAAGTACATCATCATCCAGCGTTCTTGGCTTATCTGGTCAGCACCTCCTTGTAGACCATCAAAGCCTCTGTGAAGAATACATGCCAACACATCCCAGTGGACCAAAAGATGTCTGGTCCTTATGTCAGCAAGCTTAAAGTCGATGGGTGTGTCTGGTTTGTCAAGATCACACACATTACTGTACAGTTGCTTCACACCTTCAAGGAGATCTTCATCCTTGGTGTCAATCTCAAAATCCTTTCCAAGATTTTGAAGTTCAAACAGCTCACAGAAAGCTGTTTCGTCCAACAAGATTTCTTGTTCTTGGACTTTGGTCTTGATAGACACTATCTCAGTGCCTTCAGAGATCTTGGAAATAATTGTGGAGTTGTTGTAAAACTCCAGAACATCCAGTGAAGAAACTCCACTAGGAAGAGCAGATAGAAAACCCTTGATTTTTGCCTTTTCAAGCATATCAAGTACTAACTTCCTGTCAGTTTGGTTTTCTATTGCGGCTACCAGGTATTCCTCAATCATGGCACCACCCCAAATCATCCTGTGATTTGAAGTCCAATGATCAGGGTCGAATTCTCCGATCAACCGATTGTTAGTAATAACTAGCACTGGTGCTTGCTTTTCAGCAGTACCAGTAGTAGTTGCTTGGGATTTCTGAGTAGAAGCACGTTTGGGAGCCATCTCTTTAAATAGTGAGGTTTTTGAAAAACGAGAAAGAGATTTGGGTGAGAGATTAGTGATTCTTTGCAGAAAAACTAACAGGGATTTGCAGAGGTTGAAGAAGAGTTTTTGCTATTCTTGTGCAAGTTTGTATGTTGGATTAGGCGAAAGTAATTTCTTTTGCCAAAATCCCATATATACAGCAATGTAATCTCCACAAACATATACATACAAATTAATTTTGTGTGTAAGTATCTGTGATTTGCAGGCAGGCGTGAGTAAAAGCTTGTTCGGCATTAAATGCATAGTGGGCCCTGTCGGAGTTTTAACAGTCCACTATTTTCTGAGAGTTAATCTCTGCCGTAAAGATCAATCGCCCAATTCATCAAGGGTCACCATTGCCTCTTCAGCAATGATCACAATCAACAAATGTAATTGTGCCCATTTAATGAATTTTGGCTATTAGCTTTCTGAATCACGTTTCTGTATGACCAAGAACACTGTTTGCATCTGAATTTATCTCACACTTAGTATTTGTCCAAGTTTTACACAAAGATAGAAATAATGCAAATTTCAAGAGAGTAGTTGACTGCAGACAGTTGTACTATTCTCTTTTGTGTTCCCCCTCACTGAGTGATCCAGATATCTGAGTACATCTCGTAAATCTTTGAACCGTTTTACCCTTTAGCCTTTAGTTTACGAATACCGTTCGATTCCTCTTCTGCATTCTTTGATATCTTCTTCTGATATCTCTTTTCTGAACTTTTTCAGTTCTTTGGTAGCTCCATTAGTCCAAGACTGTGTCTTAAGGCGAAGAATCTACTTTCTTGTAGTGGCTTAGTGAAGATATCTGCAAGTTGGTCTTCAGTGCCAATCTCTAGTATCTCTATATTGCCTTTTTCAACATGGAATCTGATGAAGTGGTGTCTAACATCAATGTGCTTTTTTCTTGCATGAAACTTAGGATTCTGAGTTATGGCAATGGCACTTGTGTTGTCACAGAAAATGGGAGTTTTCTCTTCATTGAGTCCATAGTCTTTGAGTTGTTGTTGTATCCACAATATCTGCGAAGCACAACATCCAGCAGCAATATATTCAGCCTCTGTGGTAGATGTGGCAATTGAATTTTGTTTCTTGCTGAACCATGATATTAATCTAGCACCAAGAAATTGACAAGTTCCTGAGGTGCTTTTTCTATCAAGCAATGATCCAGCATAGTCGGCATCTGAATAGCCAACCAAACTCAATCCACTCTCTTTTGGATACCACAATCCAACTTCTACAGTACCTTTTACATACCTTAATATTTTCATAGCAATGTTGTAGTGTGACTGCATTGGATTTGTCTGAAATCTAGCACACACTCCAACTGCATATTGAATATCAGGTCTACTTGCAGTGAGGTATAGTAGAGACCCAATCAATTTCCTATACTTGTGTTCTTCAACACTCTTGTCAGATTCAGTATAGGTCATTTTGGTTCCAATGCTCATTGGTGTCTTAGCATTCTTTTCAGAAGGCTTTAGATTGAACTTATTGAGCATATCCTTTGCATACTTTGTTTGACTAATGAATATTCCATCATTGAGTTGCTTGACTTGCAGCCCTAGGAAGTAATTCAATTCTCCCATCATGCTCATCTCAAATTTACATTTCATGAGTTCAGCAAAATCTTCACAAAGTTGCTTGTCTTTAGATCCAAATATAATGTCATCAACATATACTTGAACTAAAAGTAGTTTCCCATCATGGTTCAATGTGAAGAGTGTTTTATCAACATCTCCTTTCTTGAAACCACTTTCCAGTAGGTATTCGTCCAATGTATCATACCATGCTCTTGGAGCTTGTTTCAGCCCATACAGAGCTTTCTGAAGCTTATAGACCATCCTACTTTCTGAGAAAACTTCAAAACCTGGTGGTTTCTCAACATAGACTTCCTCAGCCAGTTCAGCATTTAGAAATGCACTCTTGACATCCATCTGATAAACTGTAAAGTCATTATGAGCTGCAAAGGCTAGAAAGAGTCTTATTGCATCCAATCTTGCAACTGGTGCATAAGATTCATCAAAATCTAGTCCTTCATTCTGGGTAAATCCCTTGGCAACCAACCTAGCTTTGTTTCTGGTTATTTCACCAGACTCATTCATTTTGTTTCTGAAAACCCACTTGGTTCCTATTACAGATATTCCAGACTTTCTTTCTCTCAAATTGATCCAACTCTTTTTGCAATGCAGAGATCCAGTCTTGATCTTTTAATGCTTCTTCTATAGTATTTCGTTCAATTTTTGAGATGAAACATCCATAGAGACAATTTGCATTTTCAGCGATTGCTCTTCTAGTTCTAACTCCTTGGTCTATGGGACCAATCACATCCTTTGCAGGATGATTTCTTATCCATTTCATAATGGGTTTTGAACTAGTAGGATCAGTATCATTTTGATTTGAATGTGAATCAATATGATATTGATGAGATACTTGTGCAGTATCTGGGATATCTGACATATGGGTAATGTCATGGATATCTGACACTTTTTCAGTGTTAGAGATATCTGGATCTTGCATTTCAGCAATCTCATTCTCAGATACCTTTTCATGGTGAAGGTTCTCAGTAGCCTGTTCCATTTCTGGAATTCTCATAGGAAATTCTTCATCATGTCTTAGAGTCATCTGGTTGTTACTAAGCATAGGTTGCTTTTCATCGTCAGACTCATCCTCTATTTGAATGATAGAATTGTTTCCTTCTGAGGATCCTTTTTCAGAATCTTTAATCATTAGTTCTTTGAACCTATCTGAGAGATCATCATTTAAGAGTACTTTCTTGTTTCCTTCATAGAATACTACATGAATAGATTCTTCGATCTTTTGCGTTCTTTTGTTGTAGATTCTGTAGGCTTTGCTATTCAGAGAATAACCAAGAAATACTCCTTCATCTGCCTTTGGTTGAAATGTTCTCAAGTATTCTTTTCCATTGTTAAGAACGAAACATCTGCAACCAAACACACTTAGATGTTTGATACTAGGGGGCCTACCAATGAAAAGCCCGTACGGAGTTTTGTCATAGTGTTTGTTAATCAGACATCTATTTTGAGTGTAGCATGCTGTGTTTACAGCTTCAACCCAATAGATTTCACTTATTTTGAGGTCGCAAGCATTGTTCTTCGCTTCTTTCGTGGTCCTATTCTTTCTTTCAAAGAACACCATTTTGTTGTGGTGTCCTTCTGAAGATAGTTGATGTTGTATACCTTTGCAAGTACAAAACTCTTTGATGTCTTGGTTCACAAACTCGATTACCATGGTCTGCATTACGATTCTGTATACCTTGTCATTTTTCATGACTTCGAGCTTATTCAGCAAGTTAGGTATCTCAACCCTTGCATCAGATTTGTGTTTGAGAAAGACAACCCAAGTGAATCTTGAGTAATCATCAACAACAACCAGACCATACTTCTTTCCTACATAACTAGTTACTGAGGATTCAAACAGATCCATATGTAACATTTGCAGTGGCCTTTCACTGGAATGTCTAGTTTTAGACTTGAAAGATGTTTTGGATTGTTTTCCCATTTGGCAAGCTGAGCATACACCTTCTTTTCTATATGCCATTTTGGGTAAACCAACCACCAACTCTTTCTTGGCTAGTTTATTCAGAGTTTTGAAATTCAAGTGACTCATTCTTTTATGCCATAGACAATTTTCTTCAGTGTGGCCAGATTGACTCACCATGAGACATTCTTCGGTTGTGGCGGATGCCTAATCAGCAACATAAAGATTTCCTTTACGCCTTGCAACCAAGACTGTCTGCTTTGACTCATTGTCAATCACTTTACATAGTTTTGACTTGATCTTGATAGTGTACCCTTTGCCTACTAGTTGACTCATGCTTAGGAGATTATATTTCAATCCCTTTACATGAAGTACTTCAGAGATTGTGAGGGCGCCGAACTTCAAATTGCCAAAACCTATGGTTGGATTTTCATCTCCTCAGCAAACCTGATAATTGGTCCATCATTGCAATTTTTGTAGTTAATCAGATTTGCTTTGTCTCCTGTCATGTGCTTCCCACATCCACTATCAAAATGCCACTTTGAGTTAGTCTTTAGAGTGTTCTGCACAAAATAGGAAACAGGAGATTAGGTTCTCATACCAACAATGGAACCATCTGGATTAAAGAATCTTCCAGTAGGAATCCATTTTTGAATAAATTTCCTAGGAACATTCTTTTGTCTAACAAGAACATAAGGAGGAATCTTAGTTAAATGATTAGTATCATTGTTGTTAAGAACTATTTTCTTCCTTGGTGTGTTCCTAGGTGCTCCATTTGGTGCTTTCAGATACTGTCGCTTTCTCGATCACCTTTTCAGCAAACTTAGCTTTCCTCGCCAGATTTCTTCTAGCCCTGGCATTTAGATTTTCAGTGGCTTGATTTATCTTCCACTTCTGATAATTGCTGTGAGCAATTCTAGCTTTTAACCATCGTTCTTGCTCTTGTTTGTATTCGCGAGCAAGTTGTTTCCCGATGGGTTTATAGCCAATACCATTCCGAGCACCTGATGCTGTCTGAGATCTCTTCTCAGCAACTTTGCTAGTCTCTGGATGATCAATTTTCTTTCCAGAAAACGTGACATAAGAAAATTTGCCAGCTCCTGCAATTTTTCCTTTTTGAGAGACATAGCACTGTGGGTTATTACAATTCTCAGTGTTATGTTTCTTTTCAGAGACATTTCCCACATTTTTCTTTTGGACTTGTTTTTTCCACAATGGCTTGGTCGCAACTGTCTTTCCTTTGTCAACAATCTTAGCTTTCTGACCGATACTGTAGATTGTTTGGGAATCACCTTCGAAAGCGGCGAATGTTAGTCCTTCATTACTCTTATTCAAAGTGGTGGAACTATCTGTGTGTGTGTCCAGCCCAAGTCCTCTCTTTTCTGAAGGATCTCTTAAATAAGATTGTACTTCAGTAAGAGTGTCACTAGCTTTGGCATAAGATTGAAAGGATAGTTCTTTCTTTTTGAGTTCCTTATTTTTAGAAAGAAGACCTTCACATTTCTTTTGAAGATTTGCCATTGCTTCTTTATGTGACTTTTCGGTCTCAGATATCTGAGCCTTGAGAAATGCATTTTCAGCATCCTTTTTCTCAGATATCTTGATTAATTTAGAATTTTCCTTTGCAAGAGAATTTTTTTCTTCTTCGAAATTTTCGGCTCTAGCTCGGAACATTAGAAATTCTCTTTTGTAAAGATCAATTTCTTTTCTGAGATTTTCCAGTTCTTTGATTCCTTCGTCATCACTTTCATAAGTATAACAGGAAGTATGTGTTACCTCATCAGCCATTAGACAAGGTTCAATGTTGGAGAAATCTGGGAAGATTTCATCAGCCATTCCACACACTTCTTTCTTCTTTTGACCAAAGTCAATTACTTCATGAGAAACACCGCATATTTCTGGAGAAGGCAGTGTGGAATCATCTGAATCCTCATCCTCAGAATCGGATTTAATATCTAGAGCATCCAGTTGGAGTTGAATCTTTTTCCTTTCTTCAGTGAGCATAGCTCTTTGACTTCTTTTGAAGATTCTTTTATCTTTCTTGTCACCTGTCTTAAATTTGTTGAAGGCAGGACAATCCTTCTTGAAATGACCAGGTTTCTGACAATAGAAACATATATCATTTCCAATTTCTGCTTCCTCAGTACTTGATGCTTTCTGAGCCGGCTTGTTCAGCGAGCTTTGCATATTTTTGTACTGGTGATACTTTGAGCCTAGATGCTTTTTCAGCTTCTCTTTGACTTTTCTTCTCTCAATTTCTCGACTGACATATTTTCCCATTTGCTTTATAGCAAGAGCATCCTCAGTCACATCCTTCCCTTTCTTCTTTTCAGAAGTTCCTTGAGCAACTAGAGCAACACTCTGCAACTTCTCAGTTGTTTGTTCCCTTTGAGTTGTCTCATAGTCAACAGTGGCAAGGTGAGAGAAAAGTTCCACAGGAGTGATATCTGGCATTCCTTGGTTAAAGTAGAAAAACTTTGTGTGTTCCCAGTTATGATTTAGACTTCTCACAATGGTTTTAATCTTTTCTGACTGGGTATATCTATTACTTTCACCAAGTGCAGCCATGTCACTCATGAGTGTTGTAAACCGGAAATCTAGTTCTTCAAGAGTCTCTGTGGGACCTTGTTTGAAATTTTGGAATTTTAGCTTCAAAACTTCGAACTTATTTTCCTTTGTTTTTCAGTGCCAGCACAGATTTCTTCAATCAGTTGCCAGGCCACTTTCGCCGTTTTTGCACCCCACAGTTTACACTGTATGTGCTCTGGAGTAGAACGTATGATGATATTACGAGCCTGTCCATCCAATCTATTTCTCTTGGCATCTTCCGATGTCCAGAGTTCTCTGGGCTTTGGTTCGTAAATAACTTGACTGGCAGGTCTCCCACTGGTTGATGTATCTGTTTGTGAAGACCTATCACTTTGTTCTTTGTCTCTACCATTAGAAACCTCTATGACTTGCTTGAGTTGTTGAATGACTATTGGGCCATTCTTTATTACTTCAATCATTTCGTCACTGATGGCTTCTAGGTGGAGCATCATGTTGTTCTTCCATTTCTCATAATTCTCTGGCTTGAGAATTGGGGCGTCACTTAAAGACATCCTGCAGCAAACACACTAAACAAACGAATCAAGTGTAGGTGAAAAGCAGTTAGTGGGCACTTATCTAGGATCTAGGTTCAGTGCAGAAGGCTTAGGAACCTCCTGCTCTGATACCACTTGTTGGTCCAGATAACGGCAAAGTAAAAGACTAGGGGGAGTGAATAGTCTTTTTTAAACTTTTGTCGATAAGCACAGTTTCTCAGATATCTGTAAAGATATCTGATACTTAATTTCAGAGAGCGGAAGACTTCTGAGATAAGTGCACGTGTTCAGCAAGATAAGTGTAAGTACTTTGCAATATAAGTAAAACAAGTAATAAACTGCAGAAAGTAAATAACACGTCTTTTTATAGTGGTATCTGAAGGTGGCGTAATCCTTCAACTAATCCACTTCGGTCTTTCTCAGACCTAGAATCCACTAAGATAAATGAGGTAACCTTACAGATATCTTTTCTTAGATTCCTTAAAGCACTATGTTCCCAACCAAGTGTTCCCCCTGAGTTATTCCCCGGCTTCCACAGCCAAGTACTTCCTGTATACTCAGAAACCTTTTTGAGCTATTCCTTAGCTTCCCAAGCTAAGTACTTCCTGTGCTCAGCAACCTTGGAGTTATTCCTTAGTTTCTCAAACTAAGTACTTCCTGTACTCCATGCCGTATATGGTGTTGGTTTTAGGTTTGTTTGTCAGGTGAGCTTCTTTAATAACTTGTTTAGTTATTCAGATAGCTCTGTGAATCAAGTATACTTAATACACTTTGCAATGTATGGTATCTTGTTCTCTACTGACCCAAGTCTATGGTAAGTGTTCAAGAGAATGAAACTTAGATATGAGATCTTAGTTCAACTCTTTCACAGATAACAATGCTTGTTAAGGATCTGGACACTTAGAACTTTTGTGCTACTTAGAATCAAGAGCTTTGGTCGCAACAGAAAGCCTGAAGGTAAGTAGTTTGCTTGAGAGCGCTTGTGTGAGTATTCTTGAAGTTCAGTGTGTTCTAAGGTGTTTTCTCAAGCAGTCTAAGTGTTGATATTTATAGATGAATTTGAGTGCCATTTGAATAGTATCCGTTCGGATTAAATCAAATTCAAGCTATTGATATCTGAATATAATCTTATGCAGTTTGTCTTCTTCTTGAAGTTACCGTTTTGTTCGAACATTTACATACATGCATTTAATGCATTGTACTATATTTTGTCCTGTAGTGCCAACGGAACTATGCATGGTATCAGAGACCTTTATACAATTAGAGTTTTCTGAAACTTTGCATGTTCTTTTCCAGAGATCATCATAGCTCCAGATACCACTTGTTTAAGCAACTTGTTATAATATGTTTCTTTCTCAGAAGCATATTTTATGTCCAAGGTATCTCAGTGTAGATATCTGTGGGCACTTTCCTCGTCTCAGAAACCTTTTATGCTCAGATATCTTTTGCACCTTGTGTGTTTCGAAACACTTGTTTCTTCAAGATATCTGGACATAGGTATCTGAAAAACCCTTGTCTTCAGCAATCTTGTGCAGTCTTCAAATCTTCAAATTCGTTGAACTTTTCCTGCTGGATACCTACTTCTTGGTCTTCTTCAGAAAATAAAAATTACATTTCGAGACCTAACATCCTATACAAGATTTGCTAGACTATCATACTTAGTGAGTTTCCTCTTTTACAGTGTTCAAGTAAACTAAGAGTACTATTCGCCTTTCTGAGCTAAGATAAGTCATTAGGTTGCTGATCTAAATCTAAACAAATATTCCTAACAGAATTTCCATTGGATGAACCGGAAATGTTTGTTATGTGTAAAATGCTACCAGATTCCCACAAAATGAGTTCCTGAAAATATCAGGTATTCTCAAAATGGGAATGTCAGATGAACAGTACAGACGAATTTAACCTCATGGGCGAGAGATGAAAGCCCCCTTATGTCCTCAACTGTAGCCTTGTTGACCAAATTCGTTGTATAAATAATGTTGTGCACAGTAGATTTGCCCTAATTTGCCAATGGAGATTTGCTTTTTCCTGTCTTTGAGAGAGCGATTGAATTGGGGGCGACATTTTTCTACTTGAGCACTTCCAATCTGGTGAGTAATGAGATTGACTATGTCAATTAATTACAGTAGTGAATAAGAGCGTAGTTGCATTGAAATTCAATTGTATGAGTTCATCTCCATTGTCTGACAAGTATGATCTAGTTTGTTTGATAATTATCAATTTTTGGATGAAAAAATATGAATTGTGTGTGTGTTATATGCCGAGTAATGTATGGTGGTGGGATATTTTGCTAAGCTGTTGTTGTAGTTTGTATTATATAATGATGAAAGGATATACTGTGGCTGGTTTATTTGCTGTCTGTATGCTTGATTTGGGCGATTTGAGTCTGATTAATTGAATGGGTGGGGTTGTTAAACATTTTACATTATTAATGTTCCGTTCATTGGGGGTACTAGATTCCATGGACCCGACTGCTGCGTACAGTAGGAGAGTTTGTGTTGTACTTTTGCTGACTTGGTATTACTTGACCCGTATCCGGCGTCGTGTAGCAGGTAATCGTAATGGTCCTTTACGCTACTCAATTAAGGGGAAGGAACCTAGGCAGTTTGAGTACTTATCGAGGTTGTGTCTAGAAAGTGATAACAATTGCAAGAATGTGTTGAGAATGGAGAGGAAGCCATTTCCAGATCTTTGCACATTGTTAACCACATTTGGTTGTTTAGTTCAGAGTAAGCATGTTTCTGTCATGGAAAAGGTTGCAAGCTTTCTCGTGATCATAGGGCACCACATGAAGAATAGGGTGAATGTGTTTTCCTTTGAACGTTCTGGTCACACTATTCCTATTTACTTCCATGAGGTTTTGAAGTCGATACTGCAACTGCATGCAATCCTACTAGCAAAACCTGAGCCAATTACTGCATAATGTGATGAAGAGCCTTGGAAACACTTTAAGGTTAACCTATAAGCTTTGTATTTGAATACCTGCTGTTTATGAGTTGTTTTTATTACATTGAATTAATTATTTCAGGGTTTCCTTGGTGCTTTGGATGGGACATACATTGATGCGACAATGAGCAAGTCAAGGCAGTGTTGGTATAGAAGTAGGAAGGGAACCATTGCAATTAATGTCCTTGGTGTATGTGACTGGAGAATGAGATTTATCTATGTGCTTACTGGTTGGGAAGGATCAACAACTGATGGGAAAATATTGTGCGATGCAATAACGAGGGATGAAGGGGCTCTACAAGTCCCTGAAGGTGAGCAATTGAATACAGTCATCTAGTACCAATTGCATGAAAGTAGTTGGAATCTGAGTTGGTATTTAACTACATTTATTGTGCATCTTGCATGAAACTATTATCTTGTGGATGAAGGCTATGGACATGCCCCTGGTTTCTTGGCACCACATCGTCAAACTCGATACCATCTACAGGAGTGGGAACGTGGTCATCGAAGGCCACAAACGAAAGAGGAGTACTTTAACTTAAAGCATGTCTCTGCATGTAATGTCATTGAAGGTACATGGGGGTTGCTAAAGAAACGATTACGGATATTGCATTCCCCCTTGTTCTACTCGATCGACACTCAGAATCACATAATTCTTGCTTGTTGTCTGATTCACAACTTCCTCCGCAATCATTCACCAGATGACTTTTTGGACAAGGAAGATTCATCAGATGACGAGCCCCCTCCTCGAAGAGCTCGTCGAGAAGAACCTCCACCACCAGTATTTATTAATGATTTGCAGTTGGAGGAGCCGACTTGGGTTGCGCTGCGTGAAGTCATGGCAACGGCTATGTTCAGTCGTTGGAGAGGTACTTGTGTAGTTGAGGCAGGGGTTGAGTAGATCAGTACGTAGTGTTACTGTGAGATGTGTCAATTTATGGTTCAATTATGATTGATAGTTGAGTGTCTAGTGTTTTTCTATTATTATGTTGGTAGTTTACTTGTATCTGTTTGGATTGGATTTTGACTGAATTTCTAATTTGAGCATTAAGTTGTGTGTTTATGTTCATATTTGATCTTCTTCTAATCATATGTTTATTTGATGATTCAGTGTATTGTTTTGTGACTTGTAGATATATTTTGTTTGATGATACTATGAATTTATGAATTCCTATGCACTTCCCTTATTTGCAGAACCATGGATGGAGGATACTATGATCCAATGAGTGGAGGCTGGTGTGATGGAGCAAGTGGTGAAGGTTTCACTCATGGTGGATCAGATAGCTATTACATAGGGAGTCATGGAACTTCAACTCAGGGTTATAATGCACGATCTGCTGGAACAGAACATAGCTTGGCTGATGATGAAACAAATCGAAACATCCGTGAAGAGATTGAGGAGATTAAGAATCCTGACTATTACAAGTGGACTCATGATGAGGAAGTTGAGCTCATTAAGGCAATGAAAGTTGCAAAACTTGCCGGTCACAAATCCCCCCAAGGTTTCAGGAAGACTGGCTGGCCATGTATGCTTACACATATGAAGACTGTTTTCCCAGCATCAAAGCTAACTGAGGGGAATATCAAAAACCATGTGAAGACATGGCGCAAACAGTTTACTGGAGTACTCGAACTGAAAAATAAGAGTGGAACTGGATGGTGTGATGTGAGTCAGAAGTTCGATTGTGATCCCAAAGTTTGGAAGGATGCTTGCAAGGTAAGTATAAAATGATTCATGTTACAAAGTCATAATATCATCTTCATTTTGTTGTCTTTAACTTGTTTATTGTTGTCATGTTGATAATTAGAAACATGGTAAGCTGATGGTGGGAAAGAGGAAGAAGCATTGGGAATTTTTCCGTGACTGGGTGGAAATCTATGGCACCGATCGTGCAGCTGGGAAAAAGGTACACGATTTCCAGTCTGCTGCAAAGAAGATTCTTGCTAGTGACAGATACAAGTCGATTGTTGGTGATTCGCTTAGTTTGAACGAGGATGGACTTGTGGATACAAGTAGCAACCTTGGTGATGGTCCTGATACTGGTGTTAGTAAGCGAAGAAGGAGAAACGTTGGAGACTTCGATGTTGAGTTCCTCGATCAAATGAAGGCAATCGTTGGACCTCCACCAGGTCCTACTGTTGGAGAAGATGGGAAAGACATGAGGACCAGACATATTGAGGGTCTGGATTTGGAGCTAAAGAAGTTTTGCCAACTTCCTGTTAGGGACGCATTATGGTTGAGGACATTATAGCTACTGGTAAGGGCAAGCTGGAGCACTTCTACTCACTCTGTGAAGAAGATCGTGAAGAGTATCTTAAGGTTGAACTAACCAAACTCAATAGGCCCATCTGGTAATTGTTATCAAACCTGTACTGTTGGATAGTATTGCATTTTGGCTATGTTTCTTTTATAGGAGTAATGCATTTGAATTGGCATTGTAATCTGGATTTGTGATCAGCTCCCATAACTTAGGATGCATAAGTTGTGTCTTTTGTGCATGATTCTCAGAACTTCGTGTTTGTATAATCAGATATTTGATGTTAATGTTTATGGGGGAACTTGTGGAATAAGTATCTACTATGAATTGATGTCTTTACACATTCATTACACTAATGAGGTATTTGATGGGTTTATGTTGTTTGTTTTCCTTGTTTCCTGACTAACATTGATTACAATAGTTTGAGTTCATCTTCATTTGATTACTATTACGTGTTGTTACAGTAGCATAGTTTGATAAGTTACACAAATTGCAAACCAAAACAACTCAATTAAGATGGGAATACAAACAACGAACATTGAAAAGCGATAGAACTAGTATGAAAGTACATAAGACATACTCAACAACTCACTTATTTCTTATGACGATACGACACACTAATGAAATGAAAATGCAAGAACTTAGTGAGTTAGCACTCAACAATCTGCAATGATCAAAGTTCCTTGTAGAATGGATGTAAATACCAGAAATGTGGATCATCCACATCAACCTCAAGTGCAAAGGCATCACCCACATCTAGTCCGGTAAGCTCGATGACGTTTTTCCACCCCTTAGTAATTTTTGAATACTTCTTCCACAAAGCTACTTTGATGTCCATATCAAAGTGATTAATAAGCCTCAAAGTGATGGGAATATCCGAGCCCTCCTCCATCACGGTGGTAGCAAATCCTTGAGGCAGAACCTTGCAAACAAATTGACAATATCAACACCGTTGACAAAACGAAGATTTTTAACACAATGTAAATACTTAGCGGACGGAATCTCCCCGATACGAAGCTTGGTTGCACAATTAGTGTCCCTTTGATACCAACACATTGTAGGGCCTTGGCACGTTCATGAGGCTCACAACCGACCCGACTAACAGCATTTCTCCTCGGTTTATTTTTCTTAGATTTTGTCTTCTTGGCCTTCGAACTACTGTCACATATGTTCTTCCCTTTGTTAGCCTTTGCACTTGATTCACCCAATTCAGCTTGCGTCTTTGATCGCCAACCTAAAAAATTACAATATACAATAAAAAACTTGTGTCATTACAAGGTATACATAATAACTATGCTTAGAAAATCAATGTATTTTGTATATAATAGAGAACATTTCATACCTCCTCCGGGTAACTTTGTGAAAGTTCCTTTTCCCTTTCCACTTGATTTTTCATGAACATTTGTTACATCATAATCTAAATCATCGAAGTCATCCCAACTTGATTCCGTCGAAGTAGAAAACACAGACTCCTCCTCATCACTAGTAACCGGAGAATATTCCCTAGCACCTAAGAACATGAAAACAATAACACATTTAGAATTGCAAATTTGGTAAAATGTATTGTATAACTCATATTTAGATGAAATATAGCACGTAAATGGTTCATTTGTACCAGAACGCCCGTTATGAATGTTGAGTTTATCAAATCCGTGGTCATCACTATCCGACTCATTTTCGACCTTAACATTTGTCGGAGGGGGCTGTGGAAACGATTTCGAACAACCATCCATACCAAATAACTCCATTTTAAATGTCATCGGACGATAAAACGAACAACGGATAATGTCGCCCCACTTGATATCATGGAATTTGGCCAAATCTTCCCAACCATCTTGAAGCCATATTTCGCCATTCACACGTCGCACACCAATCGTTCTCCTTCCGGCACTAAGAACATCGACATGAACCTCGTCATTTGGAACCAAGTGATCATAAAGTCCCGACCAAGCAGATGGAATTCTCTGCATAATGCCATGCTTAGTTTTTCACGCTTATTTCAATTGTGTAACGATTGTATATTTTTTACTAGGTTAAAATATACATGAAAACATTTATACTTACCCCATATGTCCTTGTTGGATCAACTATAGGAATGAAGAACTGCCTTAGGTCGTCTGCCATACCGTTTCGAATCGAAAATACAATTATATGTAATTTTTTGGATCGGTCTTAGGTGTGTATGTCGGTCTTGTGTTGTTGCCATATTTATAGTGTGTAGAGATATGAACCGGCGGTAGTATCAACAAGGTTTGTAACGTTGTATTAGATAAATGTGTCATTATTATTATTATTATTATTATTATTATTATTATTATTAAATTGGAGTTAATAAAAGTGAACATTTGAGTAGTGAATCGGTGAAATTCATCAAAAATTGTGCTTCTAGACTTGGGAGCCTTTTCATAGAAATTGTGCATGTATGTTGTTAGGAATATCTGTTAGTATTTTGATCACTCATCACATGTTCTTATCTTAGCCAAAAAGGTGGTTAAGTACTCTTGGTTCACTTGAACTTTGTAAAAGAGGAAATCACTGAGTATGATTAGTCTAGTAAATCTTGTATTAGGATTATAGGTCTCTGAGTGTAATTTTTATTTCAAGAAGACCATGAAGATCAATCCTAGCAATGGAGCTTTTCTGAAGATTAGAAGACTGAAGATTGCACAAGATTTATGAAGACTCAAAGGTTTAGTCTAACTCAGAAAGACTATGTCCTTAATCCTTCTTAAATATATTAACTTACTTTCGAAATATGATTCTGGACATATGACATCATGAGTATGGAGCATGCAAGCCATCAGAAAGGCTCATGTATCCGTTGAGACTAAAGGACAATGAACAGTACTATGCATTAAATGCATCGGCAGAAATGCTGCAAAAAGCAGTCCTCTCTGAAAAATGAGATAGTGACTTCTGAGTACATAGTTCAAGATATAAACGGATATAATTTGATAGAGAGCACAACGGATACAATTCAAATGCCTCTCAAATTTATCTATATATATCACACAATTAGATGCTTGAAGTACATACCTTAGAATGCTCTATCGTGCAAACTTACCATCAAGCAAAGTATTCTCTCAAGCACTCTACTACCTTTCTGAAAGCTTTCTGTTGCTTGAAGAATCACTAGTAGTTCTATGTTGTCCTGAACCTTAACAAGAGATTGTTATTCGTGAAAGAGTTGAACTATCAGATACCCTTTCTAAAGCTCATTCTCCAGAACGCACACCAATTACTTGGGTCAGTAAAGAGCAGACTACTATCCACTGAACAAGTGTATTAAGTAGTCATGTTCTATTAGGCTCTCTAAAAACATAACTGAAAAGTTATACGAGAAGCCTCTTTGACAAAACCTTATAACCAACACCATCAAGGCGTGGAGTAGATGAAGTAATTGATTTGGGAAATCAGGGAATAACTCCAAGGTTATCTGAGTAGAGGCAGTACTTAGCTCTAAGAGCTGGGGAATAACTCAGGGGGAGCATTTGGTTGGTAACCATTTGTTTAGGAATCTTAGAATAGGATTATTGTAAGGTGAACTCAATTATCTGTTCTAGTGAATTCTAGGTCTCAGAAAGACCGAAGTGGATTAGTTGGAGGATTACGCCACCTCCAGATACCACTATACTTGCTGTGTCATTTACATTTCTGTATTTACATTTCAGCAAAGCACACACACACACATACTTATTGTTTCTGCACTTACCTATCTTAAAGTCTTCCGCGCTCTGAATTTAAGTATCAGAAACCCCCAGGTTTATGAGAAACTGTGTTTATCGACAAAAGTTTTAAAAGACTATTCACCCCTCCCCCCCTCCTAGTCTTTTACTTTTCCGTTATCTGGACCAACAAGTGGTATTAGAGCAGGAGGTTCACAAGCCTTCTGCACTGAACCTAGATCCCCAGATAGGTGAAGAAACTTTGTCCCTCTCTGAGGACTATATAATTTGTGTGTTAAGTGTGCAGGTATGTCTCTGTGTGATGCGCCCATTCTGAAACCAGAAAACAACGAGAAATGGAAGAACAACATGATGCTCCATCTGGAGGCCATTAGTGATGAGATGATCTATGTCATCAATGAAGGGCCTATCAAAATCAGACAACTCAAACAAGTTACTGAGGTGTGTGATGGAAGAAAAGCCTCAGACAAGGAAGATGGAAGCGAGGATATGGCTGCTAGTGATAGTGGTCATGTTGCTCGTGGAAGCATTATGTATGAAGACAAGCCAAGAGAGCTCTGGACATCTGAAGATGCCAAGAGACACAGATTGGATGGTCAAGCTCGTAATATAATCATCAGATCGACACCTGAGCACATACAGTGTAAATTGTGGGGTGCTAAAACGGCGAAAGTTGCCTGGCAATTGATTGAAGAAATCTGTGCCGGAACTGAGAAAACCAAAGAAAACAAGTTTGAAGTTCTTAAATTGAAGTTCCAAAACTTCAAACAAGGTCCCATTGAAACTCTGGAAGAACTTGATTTCAGATTTACTACTCTTATGAGTGATATGGCTGCACTTGGTGAAAGCAATAGATACTCCCAAATGTAAAAGATTAAGACTATTGTCAGAAGTCTCAATCACAACTGGGAACACACTAAGTTCTTTTATTTCAATCAAGGGATGCCAAATATTACTCCAGTAGAGCTCTTCTCTCATCTTGCTACTATAGACTATGAGACAACTCAGAGAGAACAAACAGCTGAAAAGCTACAAAGTGTTGCTCTAGTTTCTCAAGGTGCTTCTGAAAAGAAGGATACCAAAGAAGCATCTGAAGAAAATGCTCTTGCAGTAAGACACATGAAGAAATTTGTGAGTCAAGAGATTGAGAGAAGAAAAGCTGAAGAACAGCTGAAAAAGCATCTTGGCCCAAACTATCATCAGTACAAGAACATACAAATGAACAACTTTCTGAACACCCCCATTCAGAAAGGTGTTAGTATCAAGTCAGAAATAGGAAATGACATCTGTTTCTATTGTCAAAAGCCTGGTCACTTCAAGAGAGATTGTCCTGCTTTAAACAAGCATAAGACAGGTGACAAGAAGGACAGAAGAAATTTCAAAAGAAATCAAAGGGCCTTACTGACTGAAGAAAGGAAGAAGATTCAAATTCAACTTGATGCTCTAGACATTGAGACAGATTCTAAAGATGGAGATTCAGATGACTCAAACCTACCATCACCAGAACTGTGTGGAATCACCCACGATGTAATCGACTTCGGTCTTAAGAAGAATGAAATGTGTGGAGTTGCTGAGATTGCTGGTCCAGACATCTCCAACATTGAAATGTGTCTTAAGGCTGATGAGGTAACTAACAATTCACAATTTCTGTACTATGAGAGTGATGATGGAATTGAGGATCTGGAGTTGGTCAAGAGTGAATTGGATCGTTATGAGAAAGAATTTCTGGAAGCACAATCCAAAACCAGAATTCTAGAGGAAAGCAAAGAAATTCTTGAAAAAGAGGTTTCTGAGCTAACCAAAGTATCTGAGAACAAGAACGCTGAAATAGCCTTTCTGAAAGTTCAGATATCTGAGAATGAAAATTCTCACAAACTAGCCTTGGATGAACTTAATAAGAAAATGATGAAGCTGCTTTCTAAGAATGAAGAACTCAGAAAGAAAGAGCTATCCTTCCAATCTTATGCAAAAGCTAGTGACACTCTCACTGAGGTTCAATCCTATCTGAGAGATCCCTCTGAGAAAGGTGGACTTGGACTTGATGAACAATCGAGTAATTCATCTCCTCTGAAGAAGAGTGATGAAAGGTTGACCTTTGTAAAAAGTCAACAGAATGGTTCTTCAACCACCTATAGCATTGGTCAGAAAGCTAGGATAGTTGACAAAGGAAAAGGAGTAGCAACTCAGCCTTTGAAAGAACAACAAGTTCACAAGAAACATGTGGATAAGGTTTTTGAAAAGAAACACAACCCCATACATGCAACCATCCACATTGCTATATTACTAGGAAGGGAAGAATTGCTGGAATAGGCAAATTCTCAACTGTACCATTTTATGAAAATAAAGATGGTGCAGAAACTAGTAAGTCTTCTGAAGAGCGCATTCAGAAAGCCAAAGGTGTTCGAAATGGCATTGGCTATCGTGCTATTGGAAAAGTTCTTCTACAACAATATAAGGAAGGACAAGAACAATGGCGCAAGGCTGATATTGCACGTAGCAATAGACAGAAGTGGAAGAAATCTCAAGCCACTAAAAAACTGAATGCAGAGCTAGAAGGAACTCGGCGTAAAGGTGAGTTTGTCAAAAGCAACCCGTAAACCTGTGGTCCGAAGCACCAAAAGGAACACCTAGAAACACCCCAAGAAGGAAGATTAAGATCAAAATTACTGATTTTATTGCATCTCCTTCTGATCAAGTTAGACAAAAACAAACTCCCAAGAAATTCACTACAATGTGGATTCCTATTGGAAGAATGTTTAGTCTAAATGGTTCTATCTCTGAAGCAAGAACCTAACTCCTGTTTCCTGTTTTGTGCAGAACGCCTCTTGGACTAAGGCTCAATGGCTATTTGATAGTGGATGCGGAAAGCACATGACAGGAGACAAAGCAAATCTGGTCAACTAAAAAGCTTGCAACAATGGACCAAACATCAGATTTGCTGGAGGAGAATTAAATCCCTCTTTGGGATTTGGCAATGTCAAATTAGGATCATTAACAATCACTGACATATTACATGTTAAGGGTTTGAAATATAATCTATTTAGCATGAGCCAGTTTGTAGACAAAGGATTTATTGTGAAATTCAAAGCAAAGTATTCCAAACTTATTGACAATGAGTCAAAGCAGACAATCTTGGTTGCTCGGCGAAAAGGAAGTCTTTATGTTGTCGATTGGGAATCTGCCACAACTAAAGAATGTCTCATGGTGAGTCAATCAGGTCACACAGAAGAGCACTGGTTATGGCACAAAAGAATGAGTCACTTGAATTTCAAAACTCTGAACAAACTTGCCAAGAAAGAGTTAGTGGTTGGTCTTCCCAAAACATCTTTCAGAAAGGATGGTATCTGTTCTGCCTGTCAAATGGGGAAACAATCTAAGATCTCTTTC
This sequence comes from Plantago major, assembly GCA_026545765.1. NCBI lineage: Eukaryota > Viridiplantae > Streptophyta > Magnoliopsida > Lamiales > Plantaginaceae > Plantago > Plantago major. The sequence continues at coordinate 51,663,003 of CM048841.1, read as the reverse complement.
AAGTCCAAAATCAGAAACTCTAGTGTTAGACCACTGCAACTATTACACATGGATCTTTTTGAATCATCTGTAACTAGTTATGCAGGAAAGAAGTATGGTCTTGTTGTTGTAGATGACTTCTCAAGATTCACTTGGGTTGTCTTTCTGAAGCACAAATCTGATGCAAGGGTGGAGATACCAAACTTGCTGAATAAGCTTGAAGTCATGAAAAATGATAAGGTATCTGCAATCAGAACAGACCATGGTATTGTGTTTGTCAACCAATACATAAAGGAATTTTGTACCAGCAAAGGTATACAACACCAACTTTCCTCTGTAAGAACACCACAACAAAATGGTGTAGCAGAAAGGAAAAATAGAACACATAAAGAAGCAGCGAGGATAATGCTAGCTGACACTGAGATAAGTGAAGTTTATTGGGTTGAAGCTGTAAACACAGCATGCTACACTCAGAACAGATGTTTGATAAACAAACACCATGACAAGACCCCATATGAACTCTTGGTTGGTAGACCCCCTAATATCAAACATCTAAAAGTATTTGGTTGTAGATGTTTTGTTCTTAACAATGGAAAAGACTATCTAAGAACATTTCAACCAAAGGCAGATGAAGGCGTGTTTCTTGGTTATTCTATGAATAGCAAAGCATACAGAGTTTACAACAAAAGAACAAAGAAGATTGAAGAATCAGTTCATGTTGCATTCTATGAAGGAAGCAAGAAAACACCCCTTGCTGAAGAACTCTCAGAAAGGTTCAAGGAACTAATGATAAAGGATTCTGAAGAAGAACCCTCAGAAAGGAAAAACATCATTGTGGAAAGAGAGTATGACTCTGACGAAGAAAAGCATGAAATGCCTAGTAACAACCAGATGATTCTCAGACATGATGAAGAATTTCCTATGAGAATTCCAGAAATGGAAATTGAAGATGTTCATCAGAGAGCTAACTCTGTAAATGACCTCTCTGACAGGCATGTCCTAGAAAGCTCTCACACTGAGCAAGTGTCAGACATTGACCGCCCTTCTGAGGTGCAAAATGTCACAGATACTGAAGAAGTATCAAGTCATAATCATAGTGATTCACATTCAAATCACATAGATGTTGACCCTACTAGCCCTAAACCCATGATGAGATGGATCAAGGATCATCCTGCAAAAGACGTGATTGGACCAATCAATCAAGGTGTTAGGACTAGGAGAGCAATAGCTGAAAATGCTAATTCTCTCTTTGGATGTTTTATCTCAAACATTGAACCAAAAACTATAGAAGAAGCATTAAGAGACCAAGACTGGATCTCAGCAATGCAAGAAGAGTTGGATCAGTTTGAAAGAAACAAAGTCTAGAAACTAGTTCCATTTGTAGAAGGAATATCTGTGATTGGAACTAAGTGGGTTTTCAGAAACAAGATGAATGAATCTGGTGAAATTACCAGAAACAAAGCAAGATTGGTTGCCAAGGGATTCACCCAGACTGAAGGTTTAGATTTTGATGAGTCATATGCACCAGTTGCCAGATTGGATGCAATAAGACTCGTTCTGGCCTTTGCAGCTCATAAAGATTTTAAAGTTTATCAGATGGATGTCAAAAGTGCATTCTTGAATGGTGAACTTGCTGAGGAAGTCTATGTTGAGCAACCACCTGGCTTTGAAGTTTCCTCAGAAAGTAGAATGGTCTATAAGCTACAGAAAGCTCTTTACGGACTGAAACAGGCTCCAAGAGCATGGTATGACACTTTGGCCAAATACCTTCTGGAAAGTGATTTCAAGAAAGGTGAAGTTGATAAAACTTTATTTACATTAAATCATGATGGGAAACTACTCTTAGTTCAAGTATATGTTGATGACATCATATTCGGATCTAAGGACAAGCAACTTTGTGATGACTTTGCAAATCTCATGCAAAGTAAATTTGAGATGAGCATGATGGGAGAATTGAACTATTTCCTAGGATTGCAAGTCAAGCAACTCAATGATGGAATATTCATTAGTCAGACAAAGTATGCAAAAGACATGCTCACAAAGTTCAATCTTAAGCCTTCTGAAAAGAATGCTAAGATACCTATGAGCATAGGAACCAAGATGACCTATACTGAATCAGATAAGAGTGTTGATGAACACAAGTATCGGAAATTGATAGGTTCACTACTTTATTACTGCAAGCAGACCTGATATTCAATATGCAGTTGGAGTGTGTGCTAGATTTCAAACAAATCAAATGCAATCACACAACAACGCTGCTATGAAAGTATTAAAGTATGTGAAAGGTACAGTAGATGTAGGGTTGTGGTATCCTAAAAAAAGTGGATTGAGTTTGGCTGGTTACTCAGATCTTTGATTATCTTTGGATCAATGCTTGATAGGAAAAGTACCTCGTGAACTTGTCGGGTTTAGAACTAGACTTATCTCATGGTTTAGCAAGAAACAAAACTCAATTGCAACTTCTACCACAGAGGCTGAATATATTGCTGCTGGTTGTTGTGCAACACAAATTCTGTGGATTCAACAACAACTTAGAGACTATGGACTCAATGAAGAGAAAACTCCCATTTTCTGTGATAACACAAGTGCTATTGCAATCACACAGAACCCCAAGTTCCATGCCAGAACAAAGCACATTGATGTTAGACACCACTTCATCAGAGACCATGTTGAGAAAGGCAATATAGAGATACTCAAGATTGGCACAGAAGACCAACTTGCAGATATCTTCACTAAGCCCTTACAAGAAAGCCGGTTCTTGACCTTAAGACATAATCTTGGATTAATGGAGTTGCCTAAGGACTGAAAAATTGTCCTGAATCTCTAAAGTCTAAGTGAGGTAGAAAAGAAGTAGGCCTCTGAGAACAGGTTCTCAGAAAGCCAAGTTGATAAGAAGTGATGCAAAGGTTTCTGAGTAGCAACACTCAGAAAGGCAAAACATTTCTGGAACGGGTATCCAGAAAGGCAAAGGTTGGTACACACTTAATAAGTAAATAAAACTAGAACTTACTTACTGAGAGTGGGTCAAATACATTCAAACAACTGAAGCTTCTGACACTTGAATTCAGAAAGCTATTTAGTCATAAAGAGAAATGGACACACAAAGCCCAAAAGGTATAAGTTCTGAAAGTCAAACATGTGCAATGTCTTGTATTTTTACCATTTTGATGATAAAAAATATATAGATAAGGACTTGAAACTCAGAATGATAAGCTCAAACGATTAAGTGTTCCTACTCTTTACTAAGTGACACAATGAATGTAGCATATTAAAAATCCATCAAGTCGGCACATTACCATTTGTTGATTGATATCATTACAAGATATTCAATATAAGCCCTTGATGAATAAACGTTTGATCTCAACGATTGAGATTAAAACAAAGCAAGTAATGTCTGTTGATAAATGCAGACATGGCCCACTACGCATTTAATGAAGTACAAAGGACGTACCACGCCTATGCAGATACAAAGACACGCATTCATATTCAGTTGTATGTATGTTGTATCTATGTACATTTTGTCTGCTATATATATAGGATTTGGGCAAAAGACAAACACTTTTACCAATTCCGAAATTTCAAACTTGCATCAAACAAAGAAAATCTCTCAAGATTTACGCAAAACCCCTCTGCAAACTCAACTTCTTGTGCTTAGTCTTCTGAAAAGACAGACTAATCTCGATTAATTGTGCCAAATTCATCTGAAAAACACTCACTCAAAACTCTATATAAGAGATGGCACCCAAGAAGATGACCACCAAGAACCCTAAGGCCGTATCATCTGCTCCTGCTGAAAAGCAAGGAGGAAAGGAACTTAAGGTGTTGAATAAGCATATAGGAAAGTTTATCCCATCGGACTGGAACCCTAACCACAAAATGAATTGGGGAGCTTTTCTAGTAAAGAGATATGTACCAGCAGTTATACCTTCAAGACCAGAAAGAAAACTGATATTGGGGATGCTGAAGAATTCCCATATCTACAAGCTTCTATCTGCACCATGGACTATCCACCTTTGGATGTCTTTGAGTTCTATAACAACTCCAAAATCTTTACAAAAGTTGTGAATGATGAAGAAGAAAAATACATGCAGACTGAAGTCCAAGGACAAGAAATTGTTCTAGACTGCAAGACTTTCTGCAAGATATTCCGATTGAAAAATCAAGGAACATTTGAAGACATCAACATCAAGGACGCTTTCATGATTCAAGGCGTCAAAGAGCTATTTGAAGCAATCCAGTTGGAAAATGCAAAAGGTTGCCCAGGAGATTTTGTTCTGAAGGCCATCAGAACTAGTCATCTCCAGAAACACTGGAGTACTTTAGCTCTTATTCTAGTCCGTTGCTTTGATGGCAACAAAGGTGGAGTAGACCAGATAAGCATGGAGAGATGGATGTTGATGCATCTTCTGAACAAGAAGCATGAAGGGCAGGAAACCCACTTCAATTGGGGAAATGCTTGACAAATTCCTTGGACATATTGAGGAATTTGAGCCCAAAATCATCAATGGCCTGGCTGAGCCAAAAGCCAATATGCACTTTGATCTCAGAATCTGTTACATTTTGGAAACAATGGGAATCACTCTCAGAGAGAGGCAGGAAATCCCAGTCACTAACTCCCTTTTCAGACACGCTTTTGAAGAAAAGGAGAAACTTGCTGCTGAGAACGCACTCAGAAAGGCAGAAGAAGAAGAAGAAACTGCACAACAAGGTGAGGAGGTCTCTGAGCAAGCTCAAGCTAAACCTCCAGTTGCCAAGAGAAAGAGGACTCATAGCAAAAGAGCCTCCAAGCCCCTAAGCACACAAGAGGCGCAACCTTCTGGAGACAAGGTCTCAGAAGATGTTGGATGCTCAGAAAGGCAACTCCAGAATGCCCCAAGAGTCCTGAACCAGAATGCTCCAGAACTCTCCAGAGATGATAGAAATATCATAGATGGGTCTGCAACAACACAGAATAGTGATTCTGAGGATGATGAAGTACTTGCAAAAGTACTTAAAAGATTCAAGTATGAGACCCATGGAGGAGCATCAAGCTCAACTCTTCAGAAAGACAAGAGCCCCTCTGCCCAGCAGGAAGAAGAAGGTCTGGGTGAGGAAGATAGAATGATGGAAGATGTTGCCATTGCTTCCACATTCACAATGTCAGAACTTAATATTGCTGAAGAAAATCCTATTTTAACACAGGTTCCTCAACCTTCTGAGAAAGCTCAACTCTCAGAAAGGGATCAAACTGAGATGGAAACTTAGAATGATACTGCAAAGGAGAACAACAATGAGCATAGAGAGACTGTGGAATCACCACAAGTCCAAGAGATTAATGATCAGCCTGACTCTATTCAGGTAACAAAGATAGTTTGTATCTAACATGTCAACATAATTGTATGTTAACTTGTTACTCATAAGCTGTATTTGTTACAGGCCAACTTGGAGACACACTTTCAGGGGGAAGAAAACTTGTCCACCCCCTTGAATCAAGAAGAGGTTCCTCCAACCTCAGAACATCAAGAAGAGCCTGTCCCACAGGTAGTAAAGTTATCTCTAAACAAGAAATAACTAAAAATGCTCTTATCTTATGTTCTAATATTCTTAATGTCTCTTCTTAGGCTCCAACTGAGGAAGTAGTGGTGGTGGAACCAACACCCCAAAACCTAGAGTTTCCAGAGGCTGAAAAGCTTTCTGAGGAAGTATTTACTGAGCCTTCTACTGAGAAGGTATGTAATCAGTAATAGTCTTCTTCAAGAATGCTCTGAAAAAACCACTACTAAATCTTTTATGTTTGTTCTTACAGGCTCAGTCAGAAGAACAATTGGATGGAGAAACAGTTGTGTTATCTCCTCCAAAGGAAACTAAAACTGCTGAACAAGCAGTATCTGCAGAAAAGGTTCCAGAAACCCCCAAGGTTTCTGAGAAAGATGCCGCTGAGCTTCCTCACTTGGAAGTAAGTGAAGTCTCAGAAAGCATTTTTCCACTTATCTTTTCTGTTAACAGTTTCTAAACATATTTGATTTTAATTCTCAGGTTCTAGCAGAAAGAAAAGTTGATGAGGATCAAACTTCTCCTCACAACAAGGTATCTGAGGCCTCTGAGCCCAAGCAAGCAGAAGTACAGGATAATGAGCCTAGTGTTTCTACACAGGTATGCTCAGAAAGCCTATTTTCGCTTACAGATACTAACTCAAGTAGTTTGAGCAAAACTAACTTGAACACTTTCTTTCAGGCTCAAAGTCTAGTGCCAGTTGATTTACTCAAGGCCTTCCAGAAGCACACCTTAAAGAAACATCTCAAGTGCTTCAGACAATGGCAGAAACTCAGAAAGGCTGACCTCTCTGAATTAGCTAGAGTAATCGACGTTCCAGAGAAGAGAGCAATCGCCTTCAATCTGGAAGATTGTATCCATGCATTGTTCCCAACAGAGTCCTACACATTTGCCACTCTGATGCATGAAGACTTCATTCATGAAGTAGCACAAAGACTTTTGGCAGATTTCAAGTCTGCGGATGCTCAAACCCAAGAGCAGATGGTTACCCATCCTGCCTTGCCCAGCAAGCTCACAACCTACCCAACTTAGCAAGAGGAAGTTAATGGGAGGATGATCACACTTCCTGATGTGATCAAGCTGATTTCTGAAGATGAGGAAGAGATGGACGAAAATGATTATCAAGAACCTCCCTCTGAGCATCCAAACCAAGAAGCAAAGAAAAAGGATGATGATGATGATGACCAGAAAGATGATCCTCAACCTGGACAAGGTGGGATTCAGAAAGCCAACAAAGGAAGTGGAGCACAGGATAATCCTTCCAATGCTCAGAAAGCCCAATCATCATCACCTCCCAAGTCTCATCAAGATACCCAACAGGCTGACATAATGATGCCATAGAAGAAATTTCAGCCGCTGAGTTTAGGATTGAACAACTCAGAAAGGTGTTGGAAGAAGAGAAGAGAATCAACTTAGAGTGTCAAGCTCTTGTTGATGAAAAGGAGGCCAAACTCAAGAAGCTCAGAGAAGCTAATGCCAACGAATTGGCACTCCTAGATGAGCAAAGAAATTTAAAAAATGCCATTGTTGTCACAGCTGCTGAGATAGATGCCATGGATGACAATGATGATGAAGAGCATGATCTTTGAGGCGCATCAGAAAGACCTTCTACATCTTCTCAGAAGGCCAGCACACTTGATGGAAAGCAGAAGAAGATTGTCAATCTGCAAACAATCCAAGAAAAGGATTATGATAGTGATGCTGAAACCCACAACTTGATTACTGAAGCAGAAGATGAGACTTATCACTCAGCACAAAAGAGCCCTACTTGCTCCTCATATATTCTCTGCACCAAGTAGTTCAAGAAGTGAAGAGCACCGTGCCAGGAACAGTGTCTTTTTAGAGCTCAGATAGACACTAGTTGCCCAAGACACAGAAGTGATAAAATCCATCCCAGAAGAGATGAAACCATTGGCTGCTGCTTTACTCAACAGAGCAACCAGCATAGTTCTCTCTCAGAAAGACCTAGGGTTGGTCAGGGATGAGGATTGTAACAATGCTAATGCGGCATTGAATGAAGCCAGCCATGCTGTCCTGCAAGCCAATGCCATCCTAAGGCCGCTTGAAGAGCTCAACACAAAGGAGCAGGAACTGGTTAGATGTAACAAAAGTCAAGAAGGAACTTCAAGAATTGGTCAGGGTGCACAACAATCTCCAGAAAAACTTTGAAACTCTCTCTGAAGCTTATGCTATCATGAGTCAGTCATTCATGACTAAGGGGGAAGAAGAGATGCCTCAGAAAGGCAGAGGAAGAAAAAGAAAACAATCAAATCCTCCCTCCTCAAGTCAACTTGTCATTAAGGACACCACTGGAGACACCCTTGTTGAAGAAGTTGTTCCAGATCAACCAGCCAGAAGGCTGAGGAGTATGATAACTAGGGGAGCCAAGTCCCTTAGAATCTCAGAAGAGAAAAAGACTTCTGAAGAAGAAGAAAAGGAAGAAGGAGAAGTGAGAGGCCAAGAAAGCTGCAAGTCTCCAATTTTGGACTTCAATGATGATGAGGATGATTCTGATGAACATCCACTTCAAAAGAAAAGGAGACAAGCAACTACTTCACAACCTCCTCTGGCAGCAAAGCCCTTAGCAGCCAGAACTCCTTATGGCAACACCAAGTCTATACAAGGAACATCCACCAGCACAGCCCCAAGGCAGGAAGAAAGGGTCAGAGGATCTCCTAACAGAAGGCCACCAAACAGAAAAGCAAGAAGGGATTTCCAGTTTGGCAGAGTAAGCAATGAAACACATCAAGAAAGGCCAACTGATGCCCACATTGAGTATATGAAGACCAGTAATGAAGAATCTTCATATAGGTGCATTCTGAACAAGAGAGGGTATTGGATTTTGGAACTACAACATCTACTTGTCAATGATAAGTTTCCAACTCCCATCCTCAACCAGATCCTGAAATGGAGAGAAAGCGTAATTGCTAAAACACGAGCACCTTCATGCAGCTAAACTTTGAAGTAGAAAAGAGGAATGAAGCCAGAAAGATGGACCTTTCTTTTGCCTGGCCTTACCCAAAACCTGATGATGTACACAAGGTAAGAAAACTGGATGGTAGCTACAGCAGGAAGAACAAACTAGGTGTTTCAACCTATGAGTCATTCTATATGACATTGGATGAATACCTAGATGATATACATTATCTGGAAGAAATATACAAGTATTTCAACCTGTCTCAGCTGCAAGTAGACCATGCATGGGTCTGGGGAAAGTACTTCTGGGTCAAACATTTTCTGCGGAAGAATCACAAGCTTGGCAAGAGTTACCATGAAATATGTGACTTATCTAGAAAGACAGAGCTCTCTGTCAGAAGGATTCTTTATGACTATGTCCAAGAATGCAGAAAAGTGGATGATCATGTCAACTGATCCAGAAAGGATGCTGAAGAACTTGAGGTATTTGAACCCAAGTTGCATTTCTGAAGACTTGAAGACTAGTAACATTAGAATACTCTCTTGGAGCTTGGACTCTCCTTTGTTCTAATTTACTTAGTATGTTTTGTTACTTTTTGTAATCTTGCTGATTGTTTCTAAAATTCTCTATATGTAAAAGTTGCATCTCTTTCTGTAAACTGTACCTATCTGAAGATCATACTCTCAGATACTTTTTAATAGATGACAACTTATCAGCAAAGATCACTTCTTGTGATTTGGTTGATGTTTACTTTCTGCACTTAATTCAACTAAAATTGAATATCATTTGAAATGATTAAGTGGTGGATTGTTTTCTCTTCCAGGATTACAATTTTGTAACAGGACTTAAAAGATAGTCATGGATGACTGATCAAAAAGGGGGAAATTTGTTAGGAATATCTGTTAGTATTTTGATCACTCATCACATGTTCTTATCTTAGCCAGAACGGTGATTAAGTACTCTTGGTTCACTTGAACATTGTAAAAGAGGAAATCATTGAGTATGATTAGTCTTGTAAATCTTGTATTAGGATTATAGGTCTCTGAGTGTAATTTTTATTTCAAGAAGACCATGAAGATCAATCCTAGCAATGGAGCTTTTCTGAAGATTAGTAGACTGAAGATTGCACAAGATTTATGAAGACACAAAGGTTTAGTCTAACTCAGAAAGACTATGTCCTTAATCCTTCTTAAGTATATTAACTTACTTTCGAAATATGATTCTGGACATATGACATCATGAGTATGGAGCATGCAAGCCATCAGAAAGGCTCATGTATCCGTTGAGACTAAAGGACAATGATGAAGACTATGCATGAAATGCATCGGTAAATCTTTAAGCGATCCTCTCTGAAAAATGAGATAGTGACTTCTGAGTACATAGTTCAAGATATAAACGGATATAATTTGATAGAGAGAACAACTGATACAATTCAAACGCCTCTCAAATTTATCTATATATATCACACACTTAGATGCTTGAAGTACATACCTTAGAACGCTCTATCTTGCAAACTTACCATCAAGCAAAGTATTCTCTCAAGCACTCTACTACCTTTCTGAAAGCTTTCTGTTGCTTGAAGAATCACTAGTAGTTCTAAGTTGTCCTGAACCTTAACAAGAGATTGTTATTCGTGAAAGAGTTGAACTATCAGATACCCTTTCTGAAGCTCATTCTCCAGAACGGATACCAATTACTTGGGTCGATAAGAGCGCATCGCTATCCACTGAACAAGTGTATTAAGTAGTCTTGTTCTATTAGGCTCTCTGAAAACATAACTGAAAAGTTATACGAGAAGCCTCTCTGACAAAACCTTATAACCAACACCATCAAGGCGTGGATTAGAGGAAGTACTTGATTTGGGAAATCAGTGAATAACTCCAAGGTTATCTGAGTAGAGGAAGTACTTAGCTCTAGGAGCTGGGGAATAACTCAGGGGGAACATTTGGTTGGGAACCATTTGTTTAGGAATCTTAGAATAAGATTATTGTAAGGTGAACTCAATTATCTGTTCTAGTGAATTCTAGGTCTCAGAAAGACCGAAGTGGATTAGTTGGAGGATTACGCCACCTCCAGATACCACTATAATTGCTGTGTCATTTACCTTTCTGTATTTACATTTCAGCAAAGCACACACACATACTTATTGTTTCTGCACTTACCTATCTTAAAGTCTTCCGCGCTCTGAATTTAAGTATCAGAAAACCCCCAGGTTTCTGAGAAACTGTGTTTATCGACAAAAGTTTTAAAAGACTATTCACCCTCCCCCCTCTAGTCTTTTACTTTGCCGTTATCTGGACCAACATATGTCATTATGTTGACCTTTATTATTTAACGATTCACGTCTCCACCAACCTAGTGTTATAACTCCAATTTAATAATCATGACTCATTTATAATGATATTGTAATTACTCAACAATTATATGAAAGGTTAAACTATAACACACAATTGTATTATTGCATATTAAATGGCGGGAGTGTTACTGGAGTCTGAAAAAGGACGTGACTAGAAGGCTTCATGCATATTTATAAAACGCAACAACTTTAAAAATGTTACACTTTATTAACTCGAAATAATACTTTTTATTAGACAATACCTACTTAGTCGAAACAGGTAAGCAATAAACAAATTACAAAAACGAATTAGAAGAGTACAGTTTACGATTATAAAAAACGGCTACAATTCTGAAGTCCACTTAGATGCCTGTAACGCTTCCGCGATATCCAATACATGAGTATTTTACATGGATATAGCACAAGACAAGTGGTCCATTTAAAAAATGTATTGGTTTATTTTTGTATGATAAAATAATTAAAGAAATTCATAGAGCTTTCCTCCATTGGACAAGATGATGAGATATTGAGATCAACTTCAGCATACAGAGAACATAAAGCTTTATAAGCTTTCTTCAAAAGGCCAATATTCCTTCGTTTTGCAAAAGTGACTTTCCTGATGATCTTGTTCTCTATTCTCTTAAGCTCAACTCTTCCTCTATGGCTCTATCCATCTTGATGATGATGATGATGATGATATCGCCCTATGACATTCTCTTCCATAACTTTCATCAACGAGCCAATTTTCTGGAACCATTCAATGCGATGTTCAATACGGTTGAATAATTAAACAAAATATACATGATATCATGGAATTATAATTAAAAACCTTATATATGGTACTAATGAAGTGCTTCTTTCTTTTTCTCCAGGAAATCGATGCATCATCCTACATTAGAGCAATTACTTTAATGAACTATGTCAAAAACTAGATTCTGTAGCTAACTCACAATAGCCAGTATCAAGTCAATGCTCTATCTATCGATAAGCTAACAATAATAAGCCAGTATCAACCATTGCCTGCCAACCATGCCTCGGCGAATAAAATATTGAAAACAAAAATTGTTGGTGTCTTGAATAAATAATTCCACCAATGGAATATCAGAATTATCCTTGTTTTTTGTAAAGTCCAACAAAAGATAAATGAATAATAATAAAATAAAGTAGAATCAACCAAAAATCTTATATTAAGCAAATGGTCGATAAGCAAAAACATCTTATAAAAATAATAGGAGGGAGTATATAGATTTTCACTTTAGCATGCCATTCTTTATCATCAATTGTGGACTCGTTGCATACATATATACCTTCAAAACACTCAAATCATGAAGAACCCATCTAAAAAATAAATAAGCAAATGAATATAAAGTATAAGATCGGTATATGATAATATCATGTAACATCATTAACTGGTCAAATTATGTAAATAGTTTGATTAACAAAAACAGGGTCATATATCACATAATGTTATTGGACAGAGGCCAGACCTGAAGAAAAAATTATATGTTATTGGACAGAGGCCAGACCAAATGTGTAGGGTAATTAATGGTAGATAACATTCTAAACTATTGCAATATGAATCAGGATGACCACATGTAATAGTAATCAGTTATGACTACCTGAGGGACGGTATTACTAAAAGCGATGAATAGCCTCCTTCCATCATATAGTCTTAAATAAAATACTTGAACAAAACAGAGCACCAATGTTTATGGCAAGTCACTTACAATTCCAAAACATTACATACTATTAATAAACTATTCATCCATTTTTCATTAAACAAGCTGCATCTAGCGGTTATCTTTGTTATCTTCCCGTCACCTATTCCAACGCCGAAAGAAAAATAATTAAAAGACCATGCATGATAAACTTCAGGGTCCTGCTATTTGTTAATTAACAAGGGTAACACCTTTCTTCGGGAAAATAGTCGACTTGCCCTTTGACGGGCATCTCCATCGGCCTTAACCTCTGCAATTTCACCATTGTCGTCATCATCATCATTGATTACAAGGGATGGATATAAGGGAATTGAAATTGGACTCTCCATTACGAGCTTTAAATCAGGGGCGAAGCTAGCATTTGAAACTTCTCTTATATAAAAAAAAATCATCTAATTTTGCATAGGTCTAATTAAAAAAAAAACGGAAAAAAATATATATAATTTTTTTTTTTTTTTTTTTTTTAAAGATGTGCATGGCAAAGCATAGCTTCACCACTGCTTCAGATCCATCAATTTCCTAAAATTGAATCCAAAAAAGTACTTGTTACTACTTACGTAGCTAAACTTAAAATTAGAAACAAAAAGAAAGGAACTCAGGATGAATCTAGGAAAAAAAATCAGGAACCCATTTCGGAAACAACAACAAATCAAACCCAAATCTTCTATCTCACCTTTGGATCATCACCGAACAATTCCACAGATGTCTTCTGTAAATCCTACAATTAGCACCAACCAACCAAGAGATAGTTGGAGATCTCTTTCCAAGATGAACATTCCCTTTGTGGGATTGTTCTTCTAACTCTGCTATTCTTATTCTTCTTCTTCTTCTTCCAGAAAGATATGTTTTAGTTAAACCTTTGTTCATTGTAATATGGATCGATACAGACATTCAAACGGCTAATTTGAAGACACACTATCCTCAATTCCGTTTCTACCTTTCTGCTTCCGGATGTAAGGTTGGGGGTGAGGATGAATAATTGTGCAATTTACCACACTAGTGGAAATTGCTTTGCGGATGAATCACGTGACATGCCAGCTCATTTTCCATAGGGGTATTAATGTTCTTTTACATAGACTTTAGATTGAATGGAAATTCATTTGTCAATTGGTGTGTTATATGAAATCAATCAGTCCTTATTGGACTCAGTTGTAGCTGCCCCGTATTACTACTACATTTATATTCTTCTAAATCTATGTTGGTACGGTTTTTTATTCGTTTTTGTTTTCCTATCAATACTGTTAATCCAGATTCATCCTCTCCTTCGTGTTTCCATTATTCAGTATAAATGACATTGCATGGTTGTTGTGTTCTTGGCTATCGGTTTTCCTAGATGAGAAATGATTTGCAGCTGGTATGTTTAGTGATGCAAAACATGTTACCTGCTGCTCACTAACATACCAAGCTTTAGTTTATCATTGATGTGCTTTTCTTCTATCTGTCTCTTTTTTATAATCGGATGTATGTGATCACAGAAAGACTTTGTTCATGAAATAACTGCCTGGAAACTAATAAATTACGATAAGATTAAGGCCATCAAGCCAGATTATTCAATTTGAGTACTGTTCTTTTTCTTTTCTTTTTTTTTAAATTTAATTTCTTAGTTTTCAGCTTGACAAAACTGCTTTCTGATAAATTAGTTTATCAGTTTGATCTTAATTTTCTTGATGTTAGCAGCTTAGAATGTTTTGCTTGGTACTTTTCATCCCTGATCAAGTATTTTTTTTTCCTCACTTCAATTTTACGTTGTGACGATACATGGATGCTGGGCTACCAATTGGACGTTAATGGAGGCGAATTATGATTGCTGATGCCGTGTAAATTTCATTTTCATTCTATAGTAAGCAGTGAGGGTGGATTCCCTGAAGAAACTTGCATCCTGACGTCGCTTTTACCACTTGAAGATTCACATATCATAACTTGAGGAGCAATGGGTATCATGGAGGCGAAGCAGAGGAGCAGCACCAGGAAAGAAAGTTCTCCTGGCAGCTAGCTAGCCTCACAACACTCTGTGTATTTGATCTCAAGGGATCACCCGGTGTTAGTACCTTGCCAAGGTGCATATCTCTGTTCCCACTTAATTTTGTTTGGAACTTGCATCGCTTTTATGTTATTATTTTCTAGCTTCATCATTTCATTTGAGACCACATAAGTGTATTTCGACTGACAAATAGGCATTCATCTGTGTCCTATAGTTCTCGCAGCATGAGGATGGTGTCACACACGTCTTAGTGACTGGAGGTGCAGGCTATATAGGTTCTCATGCCATTCTTCACCTTCTCAGAGTTTCATATCGTGTAACTATTGTGGCACGTTCCTTTTCACTCTTGTTCTCATTATAGTAGGTACATCGTAAATTATCTATCTGTATGTTATATTTGATACGGTTTTAATATCATAACCTTTCTCGTGGGAACAAGGGGGCCGTGAAAGTCCTCCAGGGACTTTATCCTGATCTTGGCGACTTCAGTTCATATACGGTGATCATGGAGATGCAACAACTGTATCCTTAACAGAATTGTCGTGATATGCTTCAGTACATTTTCTTCTTCGATAAACTAGTCCTTAGCCATCATAATAGGTAGTTTAAAATTTTCTCCAAGAATGCTTTTGACGCTGTTATGCATTGTTTTCTGATCTATGCTGTTCTTGAATCTCGCAGGTATTATCATAACATTACTTCAAACATATTGGCAGTTTTGAAGGCAATGGCAGCACATGGCGTAAATACTTTGATATAATCGAGTAGTTGTGCTACTTACGAAGAGCCTGACAAGATGCCGATTACAGAGGACACTCCTCAGTGACTGACCACTTCATAGTTTATGTGCATGTTATGAATCTTGAGTTTTATTCAGCAGGTCTGATAGAATCATCTTCAAAGCGCAGCTGCCGATATCGTAGAAACTAGGTTGATGTAGCATGATTAGGTTGGAGAAGCTCCACGACCAGAGTTAGTACGAGATCAAGGTAGAATATCCGGTGCGTGCTTTGATGCAGCCAAAGGAATAATTCAAGCGTTACAGGTACATCCTGATCTTGACTACATCTTGAACTGGGCAAGAATGAGAACAATAAGTAGGAGAAACAGAAGTCCTTATCTAAACCAGGTCTAACGCACTTCAAGGCTGAAATTTGTCTACATATATGTTTGAAAAAGTTGTAAGGAACGAATTCATCTGCGAATTATAAGTGGCGTTGTTGAGTTTCTGTCACTAGGTTCGCTCTGTATATCTGAATGTAGACCATGACTAGATTACAATGTAATCAAGTGTTTGATTCCCATGCACTTTCAGATTAGAGGAAATTATTATAGAACTTCTGATGGAACTTGTGTAAGAGACTACATTGACGTCACTGACCTGATAGACGCACACGTAAGAGCTTTAGCTCAAGCAAGGCCTGGAAAATTGGCCATCTACAATGTAGGCACGGGAAAAGGTAAAGAAAAAGTTCGCCAACATGAACATAACCAATCTTGGGTTTCGTATGTGATCAAACTAATTTGGACATGTCAATTGCAGGCAGCTCAGTTAAAGAATTAGTGAAAGCATGCAAGAAAGCTACTGGGGCGAATATGAAGGTGGATTGCCTGAACCGTTGTCCTGAGGACTCTGCAAAAGTTTGTAGCGATTCAAGATCAGGAACGAACTGAACTGCACAACAAGATATATAAATCTTGAAGAGGTCCATTGCTTGGAGATGGCAGAAGGAACACATAAATGGTTATGATAACTAGTCCATTAATTCGGAGATACATTTCATCCGAACATAAATTTAGACGGCCGAGAAGAAGCCTAACACATAGGGGTGTAAACGAAACAAATGTTCGTGAAAATTTCACGAAAAATTTCAGTCAATGTTCAGTTCGTGTTCGAATTTGACCTAACCGAACAGTTCTCGAACATGTTCGTTCATAAACGAACACGAACACCTAATTTATTGTTCGGTAGTTCATGAACTGTTCGTGAACAAATTATGTTTATAATATATATGTATATATTATTTTGGATAGATGTAGCTCGTCTTATTTGTTAGGAAATATCTGTTTAGTTTTGATCAGTACACCATAATGACTTACCTTAGTTCAGAAAGGTATCTAGTACTCTTGGTTCACTTGAACATTGTAAAAGAGAAAGTATACTTAGTATGATTAGTCTAGTAAAGCTTGTATAGGATGTTAGGTCTTTGAATGTAATTTTATATCTTTGAAGAAGACCAAGAAGAAGGCATCCAGCAGAAAGAGCTCAACTATCTGAAGATATGAAGACTGCACAAGATTACCGAAGACTAAGGAATTGTGCCTCATAAACCATATGCAAAAGATAACTTAGTGAAAACAATGTTTCTGGAAGAAACGATGTTTTCCTTAGTTTCTGAAAGGCTTAGAGTTTCTGATAGCGACGTGCACAGCCTCAGAA
Source organism: Plantago major (assembly GCA_026545765.1). Classification (NCBI taxonomy): domain Eukaryota; kingdom Viridiplantae; phylum Streptophyta; class Magnoliopsida; order Lamiales; family Plantaginaceae; genus Plantago; species Plantago major. The sequence goes on along the minus strand of CM048841.1, from coordinate 51,646,101 downwards.
GCATGCATAGTTTCGTTGGCACAACAGGACAAAAGATAGTGCAGTGCATTTAATGCCATTGCAGAACTCGCTGACCAAAAGCTTTATCTCTGAACAAAGAGACAAAAGTTCTGTAGTACTATCAATGGATTGTTTGTAGTTTGAATCTCAATAGCCTAACGGATAGTAATTTAAACGGCTTGATTTTCACCTACAAATATCACCACTTAGAATGCTTGAAAACACACACTTGAACGACTAAATTTCATATCCTACACTCAAGCATACAAGCCTTCTATACTTACTCAAAGCTTACAGTTGCGACCAAGCTCTTGATTCTAAGTAGCACGAAAGTTCTAAGTGTCCTGATCCTTAACAAGCTATATCTGTTGTGAAGGAGTTGAATTGAAGCACTGTTGCAACTTGCTAAGATATTCATTCTCCTGAACGAAGAACATAGACTTGGGCCAGAAAAGAACATATCACCACACACTGTCCAAGTGTGTTAAGTGACTCTTGTTCTAGAAGGTAGTATTACATAACTGTGGAAGTTATTAATCTACCAATCTAACAAACTCTTCTTAACCAACACCAGAAAAGGCATGGAGTAGAGGAATTACTTAGTTTGGGAAACTAAGGAAGAAATCCAAGAAAGGTTCTGAGTAGAGGAAGTACTTGGCTGGGAAAGCCGGAGAATAACTCAGGGAATTCTGAGTAGAGGAAGTACTTGGCTGGGAAAGCCAGGGAAGAACTCAGGGGGAACACTTGGTTGGGAACCTAGTGTATTTAGGAATCGAGAGAAGATATTTGTAAGGTGAACTCAATTATCTGTCTTAGTGGATTCTAGGTCTGAGAAAGGCCGAAGTGGATTAGTTGAAGGATTACGCCACCTTCAGATACCACTATAAAGCTACTATGTTATTTACTTTCTGCATATACTTTCTGCCTTTACTTACTTGCAAAGTAATTTACACACTTTACTAGCTTGCTGAGCACGTGCACTTATCAGAAAGACTTTTGCTATTCTGATTATAAGTATCAGAAAGTTACCCAACTTTTTGAGAAACTGTTTTATCGACAAAAAGTTTGAAAAGACTATTCAACCCCCCCCCCCCCCTCTAGTCTTTTACTTTGCCGTTAACTGGACCAACAAGTGGTATCAGAGCAGGAGGTTCCCAAGCCTTCTGCACTGAACCTAGATCCTAGATAAGTGCTCACTATTCGCTTAACCCCTGCACTTGATTTGTTTGTTAAGTGTTGTCTTGCAGGATGTCTTTAGGCGATGCTCCAGTTCTCAAGCCAGAGAACTATGAAAATGGAGGAACAATATGATGCTCCATCTGGAAGCCATCAGTGATGAAATGATCGAAGTTATACAGAATGGCCCTATAGTCATTCAGCAAGAAAAGATAGTCGCTGATGTCTCTGATGGAAGAGATGGAGATTCTGCCAGGAGAACCACAACTTCAGAAACTTCTACAAGTGGTAGAGCTACTGGTCAGATAGCTTTGGAAGAAAAACTCAGATATCTCTGGACATCGAAAGATTTCAAGAGAAATAGACTGGATGGTCAAGCTCGAAACATCATTATTAGTTCTACTCCAGACCACATACAGTGTAAACTGTGGTGTGCAAAAACGGCGAAAGAGTCCTGGCAACTAGTTGAAAAAAATTGTGCCGGCTCTCAGAAAACCAAGGAAAACAAGTTCGAAGTTTTGAAATTAATATTCCAGAATTTTAAACAAGGGCCTTCAGAAACCCTTGAACAACTTGATTTTCGGTTTACAACGTTGATAAGTGAAATGGCTACACTTGGTGAAAGTGAAAGATATTCTAACGCCGAAAAGGTGAAGACTATCGTAAGGAGCTTAAATCACAATTGGGAACATACTTAGTACTTTTATTTCAATCAAGGAATGCCAAATATAACTCCAATGGAATTATTCTCTCATCTAGCCACTCCCAACTATGAAACCTCTCAGAGAGGACAAATAGCTGATCAGCAAGCTCACAGTGTTGCTCTAGTAACACAAGGTACTTCTGAGAAGAAGATTACCAAAGAATCCACTGACGAAGAAGCTCTTGCAGTAAAGAAAATGAGCAAATACGTTAGATAGGAGATTGAGAGAAGAAAAGCCAAAGAGAAGCTAAAAAAGCATCTAGGCCCTAACTATCACCAGTACAAGAATATGCAATTGACCAACTCTCTGAATAAACCTGGTCAGAAAGTATCAAGTACTGAGGTTACAGAAATCGGAAACGATATCTGTTTCTATTGTCAGAAACCTGGACACTTCAAACGGGACTGTCCTATTCTGAACAAGCTCAAGACAGGTGACAAAAGGGATAGGAGAAACTCCAAGAGAAACCAGAGAGCTATGCTTTCTGAAGAAAGAAAGAAGATCGAAATCCAACTGGATGCACTTAATCTTGGTTCAGATTCTGACGACGACGATTCTGATGAGTCAAAGCTACCGTCACCAGAATTGTGTGCCTACACTCACGAAGTATTTTACTTTGGTCAAAGGAAGAATGAAATGTGTGGAGTTGCTGCTGAAATCTACCCAGATTACTCTAACCTTGAGCCATGTCTTATGGCTGATGATGAGGTAACCAACATTTCACGGTTCATTAATTATGAGAGTGATGAGGAAGGAATCAAGGATCTAGAACATCTCAGAAGGGAGTTAGATCTTTATGAAAGAGAATTCTTGGTTGCTCAATCTAGAACCAAAATTCTTGAAACAGAAAAATAGTCTCTTGAAAGTGAGTGTTCACATTTACAACGACTTTCTAACACTAAGGATGCAGAAAATGCATTCCTAAAGGCTCAGATAGACGAGACCAGAAAGTTGCATTCTGAGGCTATGGAGTTGCTCCAGAAGAAGTGTGAAAACCTTCTTTCTGAGAATGAGGAACTAAAGAAGAAAGAATTATCTTTCCAATCCTATGCCAAAGCGAGTGACACTCTCACTGAATTACACTCTTACCTAAGAGATCCTTCAGAAAAGGGAGGACTTGGGCTTGACACACAAACAAGAAATTCTACTCCTCTGAAAAAGAGTGTTGAAAGGTTGACGTTTGATAGTGGTCAACAAAGTGATTCGCAAACAACCTATAGCATTGGTCAGAAAGCTAAGGTTGCTGACAAAGGTAAAGCTGTTGCGACCAAACCTTTGAGGGAAAAACATGTCCCCAAGAAAGTTGTGGAAAAGGTTTCTGAAAAGAAACCATGCACTAAAAAGTGCAATCACCCACAGTGCTATGTCTCTAGAAAAGGAAAAATTGCAGGAGCTGGCAATTTTTCCAATGTACCATTTTTCGGAAGAAAAAATGATCCAGAGACTAGTGAAGCTGCTGAGAGAAGATCTCAGAAAGCAAAAAGTGCTCGAAATGGCATTGGCTACAAAGCCATCGGAAAGATACTTGCTTAGCAATATAAACAAGAGCAAGAACGATGGATGAATGCCAGGATTGCGCATAGCAATCGTCAGAAGTGGAAGAAAGAACAGGCTACGACCACTCTGAATGCCAGGGCTAGAAGGAATCTGAGAAGGAAAGCCGAGCTCGCTGAAAAGTCGACTCAGAAACCTGACAGGTATCTGAAAGCACACAAAGGAACACCAAGGAACACTCCAAGAAGGAAAATAGTTTTAAATGATAGTGACACTAGTCATTTACCTTAAATTCCTCCTTATGTTCCAGTAAGACAAAAGAATGCCCCAAGGAAGTTCATTCAGAAATGGGTTCCTACAGGGAGATTCTTTAGTCCAAAAGGTTCCATTGTTGAGTGAGAGCCTAACTCCATGTTTCCTGTTTTGTGCAGAACACTCTGAGGAAGAACCCGAAGTGGCATTTTGATAGTGGATGTGGGAAGCACATGACAAGAGACAAAGCAAATCTGGTTAACTACAGAGAATGTGATAAAGGACCAATTATTAGATTTGCTGGAGGAGATGAAAATGCAACCATAGGTTTTGGCGATCTGAAGCTTGGAGCTCTTACAATCACTGAAGTACTACATGTAGAGGGATTGAAATATAATCTCGTAAGCATGAGTCAATTGGCAGACAAAGGGTACTCAGTAAAGATCAAGTCAAACCTATGCAAATTGGTTCACAATGATTCAAGGAAAGTAGTCTTGATTGCAAAACCAGAAGGAAATCACTATGTGATTGATGAAGAACCTGCCACACCACGAGACTTTCTATTGATAAGTCAATCAAAGGCTCCAAGGGTGTCAATTGGTTTATGAGACGGGAACTCATGTAACCATTAAAAGAGTCTACAGGTTTCTGAGAGATACATAAGAAAAGGAAGAAACTACTGAGAAAACTTTGACAATTTGCTATTTCAGAAAGATACTTGAAACGGGTATTCAAATATCTGACGCATTGTAGAAAAAGACACTTAGAAGAGGTCTCTGAAATGGAAATTCAGAAACGATGAGACATCTAAGTCAGGGGGAACACAAAAAGAATAGTTTGACCAAAAAGACAATTCCTATCAGAAGTCAAATATCTCTTTTGTGTTGAAATTTACTTTCTTGTGAAATATTTCAAACAAGTACTGGACGATCAAATAATGATTTCTGAATTCAGTTTCGTCCACTATTTACAGGTTTCTGAGAAGTTGAAAGACACTTAGGCGAGTTGTGACAAATTACATTGATGGGCCACAATTACATGTGTTGATTGATATCATTGCTCTGAGACTCAATCTCAACCCTTCAGAAATTAACGCTTGTAATTCAACGGCCAAGACGCGTCCACTAACCCCACTCGCGCAGTAACCAAGTAACTGACCCCACTTGCATTAAATGCAATAACGCTTTTTCACCACGCCTGTGCAGAATTGCGAGTAATATACATACAGAATTCATCTGTATCGCATGTACTTGCATTGCTATATAAAGGCGGATTTGGCAAAGAAAAATACTTTTGCCTAATCCCACAAATCACTTGCACGAAAATAGCAAAAACCATCCTAATCTTCTCTGCAAAAACTCTCTAATCCGTCTGAATCTCTGCTAAGAATTGCTGCAAAGAAATCCTTGTCGATTCCGACTACGATTCTCATCTCTCTATTCCCTATTTCTATATAAATACTAAAGAGATGGCACCCAAAAGAGTAGCATCAAAATCCCAAGTTTCATCTTCTGGTACTGCTGCAAAGCAAACCATTACCATCAAGGAAAAGAAGGTAACTAGAATTTTCAACCCAGGTATGTGGAATACCAGACCCAAGGTACTCTGGGGAGGAGTACTAGTTGATGAATACCTGCTTAGAGCTTCACTCAACCAAGCAGAAGCGAGAAGAGGGCTTGAACTACTTGAAAAAGTAGGAATCAAGCAGTTCTGTTTTGTGAAACCCTCTTTCACATCCTATATGGATGTTTTGGAATTCTGCAATAATTCTGCGGTAAAAACCGAGATTGGCTCCGAAAGGATATCAATTACTTCGAAGGTTCAAGACATAGAGATATGTCTTAACGAAGAAACCTTCTGTCAATTGTTTGGACTTCCAAACTCTGGTGGTGAACATCAGATAGACGTGTCCAAGGAGGCCATTGACGACTTCTATTTAAATAACATGGCTCCAGAAAATGAGGACAACGTGGATGTTCCTGAAACATTCGACATTGTGAACATGCGCAGACAGCATGTCACTGAACCCTGGAACTGGCTTGCCCTGATCTTGCACAGATGTTTTGAGTGCAGCAAAGGAGGGGCTGACAAGGTGTCTCTGGAGATATGGGATACTCTTTCCCATATGTACACATTGAGCGAAAGGACAACTCCCTTCAACTGGGGGAGGTATATCTGGAAGAAGTTCTCCGAGAACATCAAGTCCTTTGAAGCCATAATCATCCGTGGTCATGCTGAACCTCTGATGACCATTTCTTTTGGTTTGAAGATCTGTTACATTCTGGAGCATTTTGGTGTAGTTCTCAGAGAGAAAGTGCAAGTTGCATACGATGATTTCGTGTGTAGACTTAATTTCGATAACAAACAATAGAAAAGGGTATCAAAAGGAGTCTCTGAAGCACCATTAGTGCCCTCGAAGAGACGTAGATATGGAGGCAGAAAGAAGACTAACGCCTCAGAGAGCAGTGAACAAACAGTTCTCTCTGAACATGTTGTTGCACCTGTTGCTGAAGAAACCTCAGTCCCTACACAGACCACATCTCCTGCTGATGGAGATACCACTCTTGCTGACAAGAGGGTAGATGAAACCAAGGAGGCCCCTGCTACGGAACTAGCAGTCCTACACATGGGCTCCTCCTCGGAAGAGGATGTGATTGCTGGAGATACTCCTGCATCAATGGTTGATGAAATAGCAACCAGATGCGGAGAAAACACCTTATTAGGACCATCCTCTCTGAAGGATTTGTCTGATGACCTAGTACTGGATGTTGATGCAACTATTATGAAAGTTGTAAGGGATTTACAACAACAAAACCCCAATGATGCATCCCCATCAAGATCCAGATCTCTACAAAAACAACAACCGCAATGACCACAAAACTTTACGTTTCTGGAAGAAGAAACTGTAGTAAGAGCTGTAGAGATGCGTCAGAAAGATGACGTTGCGGAACACAACACTGTAGTGGAAGAAGTATTCCAAGAACATCAAGGGATAGTTCACTCAGTGGAAAGGATCGAAGTGCCTGAAACTTCCTTTGAAGACATAGTCATGGAACAACTCGACCAACTCACAGACCGACCACATGTTCCAGCTGAAACCACTCAGTCTGACATTGCTCAGGTATATGAATGGTTTAATTCTCTAGATGTGAGAAACTTTATGTGTATGTCGTCTTGTAACCTTATGACACTTATCTTCATTACAGGCCATTCAAGAAACAAGAATCCCAAGGAGGCTGAAACACTTGCCTCAGAAACTGAAAAAGAGGTTCCTTCAACCTCAGAGCCTATGGAAATTGAGCCTATCGCACAGGTATATTGATTTTCTGAGAGCGACGTTTCAGAATCTGGTGTTTAACATAGTACTCATAATCTATGCTTGTTTCTTATAGGATCAAACTGAGAAAAGAGATTGTGAAAAGCCAAATTCACCAAAGGAGAAGGAAGAGTCTATTCAAGACTCTGACAAACTTGAACATGAGCCTTCTGCTGAGAAGGTAGTCATCAGAAAGATCTATAACATGTTCAATTCTCTGAAAAACATCTCTTCAAAAGTATTTAACAAACTCTACTTTCAGGCTCATGAAGAAGTAGAAGTTGCTGAGGCTGAGACATCAAAGTCCCCTCAAGCAGAGAAAGTTGATTAGGCTTCAAAGCCATCATCATAAAAGATGCTAGAGAGTCCCAAAGTCTCTGAGAAGCAAGTGTCTGAGCCACTTTCTACAGAGGTACTTAACACTCATTCTCAGTACCATAAGAAGCATCTTTCTTTAAAAACTTTCTAAGTTAAATATCTTTTCTGATTCTCAGGCTCAGAAAGACAAAGAAGAAAAGGAGGCCACCAAGGCTCCTTCTGAAGTTAAAGAATCTGAGGATGCTGATGCCTCGACGATTCAGAAAAATGAGCCTGTTGTTGTGACACAGGTAACTCAAAATTTCTGAATCCATTTAACTCAGAATTTTTAAGGATTTTGATTCTTAATCAAAACCTCTTTGTCTTCCAGGCTCAACAAGAGACCACTGCCGAAAGCTTTCAGCTGGAAACTCTTTCTGATGAGGGTCTCTTAGATCTGTTCTTGAAAAATGCCCTCCCTCAAATGATCCTTGGATACAGGAGATGGTAAAGACTCAGAAGGACAAATATTATGTCCCTCATTAAATTTCTGAGCGATCCAATCAAGAGGGTATGGGCTGAACAGATCAAAGAATATGTCAACAATCTCTTTCCCACGGAAATTGAAGAATTCGCTACCTTAGTTGATAAAAGATTAGTTGAACATGTTGAACGCAAATTGATCAGAAACTTTAAGTCACAGAGTTGAGCTACAAGGTTCAAGATTGATATTGATCCCAACCTCCCACCAACATTTGCATCTGCTCCTGCTGAGCAAGAGGCGGTGGAAACAAGACAATTAGAATTAATGATATCATCAACTTCGACTCTGATGAGGAGATGGATGAAAACGACATAAAGATGCCCAAGTCTCCTAAGTCTTCTGAAAAGAAAGATGATTCCAAGAATGATGAGGATGATGATGCCCCCATCTGGTGCGGGAGGGATCACTGGATCAAAGAAAAACTCTGTCGCTGAAAAGACTTCAGAAAGGAAAAACTCACCCTCCCCATCTCCTCAGAGATCATCCAAGCCCTCACCATCTCAGAGAAAGGATTTTGACGCCAGACAAGATGATCTTGTGGCCTAGAAAGTCCTAGAAACATCACAAACTCTTGCAAATCTACAAGAGATGGTGGAAGAGGCGAATTCGTTGCATCTGGCACTGGAAAACCATATTTCTAACATACAGGCCAATCTGCATAAGATTGATGACCTGAATCGCAAGGAGGTAGAAGCCCTTGCTAAACAAAAGCGCATAAAACTTGATGCCCAGCTATTTGCTGAGGAAATAGAAGCTGAGGACACTGAGGCACTCAAGTAGCAAAAGGAAATCCAATCATCTTCTGGAAGGCAAAAGAGATCCAAGCAAGAATTGGTCGCTGGATTCGGGGATGAAGAATATGAAGATGATGATTTCCTGAGTGAGCCAGAAGGAAATACCCCAGAAACACATTCTGGCTCCCACAAACTTTCCAGAAGTTCCTACTCCTACTGCTGACACAGAGAAGAGGTTCAAAGAACTGATCAGAATAAGGAAGGAACTAGAGGCTCAAAACAAGGAAGTAACTGAGTCTGTGCCACAAAACTTCACTAAGTTTGCTGATGTGATTGCTCAGAGAACCAGCAACTTAGTACTTTCTCAGAAAGATCTGGGATTAGTCCAAGACTCAGATAGCAGTGCTGCTCAGAAAGCATACAACCTTGCTGACACAACTTCCACCAAGATACAGAGAGACAGGACTTTATCAACAGAATGAAGACCTCAGAAGTGAGCTTAGAAGACTCACCAACAACTACTCTCTTGTGCAAAGGAACTTTGAGTCTCTCTCTGACTTTTATGTTAGTCTCTTGGCTCGTTTTGATCAGTCATCTATGACTAAGGGGGAAGAGAAGGTATTCCATAAGGTACAGAAACAAGCTAAGCCCAAAGGAAAGGGTAAGGAAAAGTTGTATCAGGAACAACCCCTTACTCTGCAAAGAGTAACAACAAGGTCCCAGACAAAGACCTCTTAAACAACTGCCTTGCGACCTCCAACTTCCAAGAGCTCGAGTGACAAAAGAAATGGAGTTTTTGAAGAAGAAGAAGAAGAAGCAGAAGAAGAAGAAGAAGAAGAAGAAGAAGAAGGGGAAATCTCTGAAAAGAGAAGAAAGATTTCTCCAGAAAGCTGCAAAGGTACTGAACCTTTGAGAAAGACAATGATGATGATGATTAGCACAGGGAAACTCATCACAAGAGAATCAGCTCTTCTGCTCCTATAGCTGGAAAACCTCTCCAGGCTAGAAAACCTTCTGGAGAAACCAAGTACATCCAGAAATGTGGATCCTCCAATGACCCCTCAGAAAAGAGCCTGAATTACAAACAGAGAAGGAAGAGGGACAAAGACATCAATTTTGGAAGAACCCTTCCTCCAAGGCCTGAGGATGCTAGAATAGAATACGTGAAGACTATCAATGATCAGCCCTCTGTCTAGAACTGCATCAAAGTTCACAAGAATGGCTACTGGATAATGGAACTCGAGTACTTGCTTGCCAATGGAAATGAGATTCTAGAACCAGTTTACCAACAACTGATGGCATGGAGAAAGAAAGGCAAAAGATCAAAAGTGATGCCTTCTGAGATAATCAAGACCTGGCTTGACTTTGAAGTTGAAGTCAGACAGAATGTCAGACAGGATCTCTCCAAAGAATTCCCTTACATCTGGCGAGTTGATGTGCACACATTTGAAGATGAATCTGGAAAAAGGAACAAACTGCAAGTGGAGCCCTTTGAGTCATTCTACATGACCAAAGAGGAATTTGAAGGTGACATGGAATATCTCAGAGAGATATATGATTATTACAAGCCCACTGAAGAACAGCTGTTTCACTACTAGAAATGGGGGAAGTTTATGTGGATCAAGGGAATAACCACATGACTCACTGACAAACCCTATAAAGAAAGATGTGCTGCCTCCAGAGATTGTGAAATGAGGGTGAGGAACATTCTGAAGGAATACACTGAAGATTGCCTGAAATATGGTAATTTGGAGTTTCTAAAGGAATGAAGACTTGAAGGCCAGCTAGTTAGGATGTTCACTTGGAACTTGGAATTTTCTGTTGTCCTACTAAGCTGTGTAATCTTTTGATTTTTGCTGATTGTACTTACTGTTTAATTATCTTGTAAAAGTTATCTGCACTTACTTTGTAATTGTTATCTGATGAACCTACTCCCAGATACTCTCTAATGAAAAGATAACTTGTCAACAAAGATCACACCTTGTGATTTGGTTGATGTCTTACTTTTTGCAATTAAATAAAAGAATGATTAATCATAAGAAATGTTTAAGTGGTGGATTGTTTCCTCATCCAAGTTGTAATAGGTTTTTAAAAGTAGTCATAGGTGACTGATCAAAAAGGGGAAAATTTGTTAGGAAATATCTGTTTAGTTTCGATCAGTACACCATAACGACTTTCCTTACTTCAGAAAGGTATCTAGTACTCTTGGTTCACTTGAACATTGTAAAAGAGGAAGTATACTTAGTATGATTAGTCTAGTAAATCTTGTATAGGATGTTAGGTCTCTTAATGTAATTTTATATCTTTGAAGAAAACCAAGAAGAAGGCATCCAGCAGAAAGAGCTCAACTATCTGAAGATATGAAGACTGCACAAGATTACCGAAGACTAAGGAATTATGCCTCAGAAACCATATGCAAAAGATAACTTAGTGAAAACAATGTTTATGGAAGAAACGATGTTTTCCTTAGTTTCTGAAAGGCTAAAAGTTTCTGATAGCGACGTCTGACCTCGAACAGATGCATAGTTCCGTTGGCACAACAGGACAAAAGATAGTACAGTGCATATAATGCCATTGCAGAACTCGCTGACCAAAAGCTTTATCTCTGAACAAAGAGAAAAAAGTTATGTAGTACTATCAATGGATTGTTTGTAGTTTTAATCTCAATAGCCTAACGGATAGTAATTCAAACGGCTTGATTTTCACCTATAAATATCACAACTTAGAATGCTTGAAAACACACACTTGAACGACTGAATTTCATATCCTACACTCAAGCATACAAGCCTTCTCTACTTACTCAAAGCTTACAGTTGCGACCAAGCTCTTGATTCTAAGTAGCACGAAAGTTCTAAGTGTCCTGATCCTTAACAAGCTATATCTGTTGTGAAGGAGTTGAATTGAAGCACTGTTGCGACTTGCTAAGATATTCATTCTCCTGAACGAAGAACATAGACTTGGGTCAGAAAAGAACATATCACCACACACTGTCCAAGTGTGTTAAGTGACTCTTGTTCTAGAAGGTAGTATTACATAACTGTGGAAGTTATTAATCTACCAATCTGACAAACTCTTCTTAACCAACACCAGAAAAGGCGTGGATTAGGGGAAGTACTTAGTTTGGGAAACTTAGGAATAACTCCAAGAAAGGTTCTGAGTAGAGGAAGTACTTGACTGGGAAAGATGGGGAATAACTTAGGGAATTCTGAGTGGAGAAAGTACTTGGCTGGGAAAGCCGGGGAAGAACTCAGGGGGAATATTTGGTTGGGAATCTAGTGTATTTAGGAATCGAGAGAAGATATTTGTAAGGTGAACTCAATTATCTGTCTTAGTGGATTCTACGTCTGAGAAAGGCCGAAGTGGATTAGTTGAAGGATTACGCCACCTTCAGATATTTACTTTCTGCACCTACTTTCTGCCTTTACTTACTTGCAAAGTAATTTACACACTTTACTAGTTTGCCGAGCACGTGCACTTATCAGAAAGACTTCCGCTATTCTAATTATAAGTATCAGAAAGTTACCCAAATTTCTGAGAAACTGTTTTATCGACAAAAGTTTGAAAAGACTATTCACCTCCCCCACCTAGTCTTTTACTTTTCCGTTATCGGGACCAACACTATTCGTGTGTGTGTGTGTGTATATATATATATACATATATGTATATATATGTATACATATATATAGATATATATATGTATTTATATATAGATATAATATAAAGCACAATGGTCTAAACTTCACCAGATTAATTCAGTACTACGTGGAATTTTATGGAATTAATTCTATTTTAGCCAATGTTTATTTCATTGTTATTTTTGGTATGTTAACTAAATATATAGTTTTTATTAAATCTCATATGACTTTATCTACAAAAATCCGAAAAATATTTTAAATATATATTTGAATTTGTCGTGACAAGACGGACCCATAAACATCAATCTTGAATAGTATTAATTAATTAAATAGTTTTTCATTTAAATAAAATATAAATTTATTAAATAAGATAAAATGAATTAATGAAAATTCAAAAATATAGTTTTTGTTAAATAAATTAAATCCTACGTGGAATTTTGTGGAATTAGTTGCATTTTCAACCAATATATCTTTCCCTGTTTATTTTTTGTATGTTGGCTGCATATATAGTTTTTATTAAATCTTTATAAATTTATCTACAAAACTCCAAAAAATATTTTGAACACATATTTGAATTCACCGTGACAAGGCAAATATATAGATACCAATCTAGATTATTATTAATTAAATAAATTATTTTATTCACTAAAATTAAATATAAATTTATTAAATAAGATTAAATGAAATAATAGAATTTAAAAAATAGAGCATTTATTAAATATTTAATACTCAACCTATCTATTTAACAAAAAATTAATTGATTTCTAAATTTTCAATTATAAGTTTTGATTATAAGGTTGAGCAGAGTCCAAATATGGGGGCGAGAAATTTGTTCCATGATGTTTTGTCAGGTTAAATGTGAGGCAATTGTTTTAGTGCTCAGATTATTTGTTGCGTGTTCTTATAAAATATAATATATAAAGTTGATGGGCTAAATCCACCAGATTCATTCAAATTTCAGCCATCCTACGTGAAATTTTGATACGGTTGAGCAGAGTCCGAATAGGAAGACGTATTAGTGTTGTTGCTAGGGATCATGAGGGCAATGTTATTACTTGGTGAATTTTTTTATGTCTTATGGTTGCTGAAAATGCAGAAGGTTGGCCAGCCAAATTAGGAACTAAATTTGTTCAAGATTTTGAGTGACAACATGTAGTAATTGAAACGTTTTGTTCTTTGGTGATTAAATCTCGTAAAACGACAAATTTTAGTTTTCCCTCATTGTTTCACTTTTCAAAGAAATTCAGGTATTTGATGGATAATTAAGCTTTGCCAAGTTAAATGTGAGGGTAACGTTTTAGCACATAGATTATATGTTGGGTGTTCTTATAATGATGTTGGTTTGGTATATTTGTATCATCCACACCAAGATGGTTATGTGGGGAGCACATACTACCTCAAGGGTTGTCTCGATTAATTTATTTTGTTCTCCCGTTTCTATTTATTATTAAACGTAAACTATATCGTGACATTGCAACGAGAATTTTTTCAACCAATATATCTTTCACTGTTTTTTTTTTTTTTGTATATTGGTTGCATATATAATTTTATAAAATCTCATATAAATTTATATACAAAACTCCGAAAAATAATTTGAACATATATTTAAATTCGTCATGCCATGATGAATTCATCTAAATCTTTTCGACTTTATCACTCGCATATTTTCATAAAGTTGGCTAACAACAATATTATCTACTACATCCTCCGTCCCGGGAATGGCTTCCCATTTACTTTTTCGTGGAGAAAATAAGGTATGTATTACTTTTGGATAAAATAGTACTAGTGGGTCCCTCAAATTGATTATTGAAGTTGAAAGTTTGATAAAATAAAGTTAGTGTGTTTACTTTTGAATATATTTAATGTTAAAGCTGGGTAAGTGGTTACCAAAAAAGGAAATGAGAAGTTTTGTTTGGGACACCCAAAATGGCAAAATGGGAAGCTATTTTCGGGACGGAGGAAGTATAATAGTGCACTTAAATACAACTCTACGCATATTCTTCTCGAGTTGTTATTTTTTTTATTTGATATGGATCAAGATAAATTTGATGCTTCTATTTGACAATAGGCTCCACCAGATGAGGTTGGGGTGATTGCAAAATTATTATTCGGTACATATTTGACTTGGATACGGGAGGAATAACCTTTATTTGTGATTCTTAAATGGCAGAGGTTGATGCGGAAAAATGTAGAGTCAAAGTTTACACTGCACGACTAGAATAAGGAAGAATAACCTTGAGTACGTGTTCGTTCTTTACCATCACATAAATTAGCTGAGTTATTGTTATCATTGACGAAATGTGGCTAAAGTACTCTGTGAATTAGTAATAAATAAAATACATACTTATATAGTATAACATGAGTGAACATTTAAAGTTGTGTTAATTTGTATTCTAGGGTGACGTTTGATTTAAGGGATTTGCAAACCTTAGTTAGAACAAATTCTTTGACAATAGGATATTAAATTTCACACCAGATGTGTATAAAGTATAAACAATTTCCGATTATATATTCCAGCGCATACATTTTTCTATATACGTTTACTAAGTTATAACAATTAACAAGAGTCAGGAACAAAGTTATTCCACTGGTATTCCATCATTTTACTTTTAAACGGATCGGGTTCTATCCAACTTGAGTTCAAACCCGTTTAAAATAATGATGTTCATATCTTGGCCGGGCATATATTCGAACTCATTCTAAACATTTGTGGCAATACTTGAACTGCAACATTTTATGAAAGGAGTAGAACCCAACCCAAACACGTCTAGGACCCGACGGGTTGATAACATATACTGTAGTAGTATTTTATATCGGGTCCCTACCCATACCTAACACGTTAATTAATTACTTATACTCCAATCTGAACAGAAAACAAAATACAAAAGTATATTACGCAGTTAACAGGGTTGGTTCCCAACAACCCCTGGAGTGGTATATGCTCCCCCACCACACATTGATATAATATTGAACGAAGGACTACACACGATACCATGGCCAAAGTTGTTTGCAAGCAATTTTAACTATCTTATTTTCTCCATTATTTTTTTATTCTTATATTTCTATTTTTTAATTAAAATTAAACTATACCGGATTATTACTAAGCATTTAATGATATCATACCTAACATCAAATGTGAGTATATATGACTTTGTTGCAGGAACTTTCCTTCCCTGGTAATTCTAATCAAGGCACGTGGGAAGGACCAGTTGCCATCAATATACAGTTGCTTGGTTTCTGGGCTTACGTAATGGACCCGCACATTTATAAGTGGGCTAGCGGACGTGCAGGGCCATAATATTTATAAAAATGACCAGTCCGTTTGAAAACTGGCTCGAACACTAAAGAGAGCGGGCTTTGGAGGACTGGCCTGAGCCTGACCCGTTTACCACCTCTACTTCCGTTACCTTCGGTTGAGAGCTAGGTCTTGGTTTTGCATTCCTAGCACGCTTTTGCACACTGAAAGTAATTTTCACTCTATTACGTTTCAATTCCTTCAATCACATATGAACAACTATGACATATAAAAACCCCTCAAAATAACTATTACAAAAAAGGTCAATCTAAGTAATTGTGGACTTCAAAACTCTCGCTTAATCAGATTTAACAAACATTTGAAATCTACCTTTCCTTTGCCCCCTCACCAATCATCCTCATCATCTCCAAATCCAGATCAATTGCTTCTTCTTCTTCGACATCGAAGCTACTGCTGGCTCATTAATCAACGTGTTCAAGGCGAAACCTCTCTTGAACAGAAGATCTTTTTGCAATTTCAGATTTTTCTTTAGTTTCTTTGAATTGAAATAGATCCGCCGAGAAGCACTTTTCTTCCTTTACCTGTTTTTGTGCTATATCTCTATTTGTCCATGGTGTGAGCCGTATATGGATCCGATCCCTTACTTTGACGGACTGAAATTTGTCACGTCTAAAAAACCGAGGGAGTCCCCAGTCCCCGGACGGGTGTTTCACATAAAAGTATTTCGGCCACCACTTAGAAGAATGAGATGTCTGGAACCCATTTAAAAACCTAAAGCCCCGACGGACGGTGAAGAAGAAGAAGGCCGTGTTTGGACTTGAAGAAATGGTAAAGGTCGAGAAGAATTTTTGGTAAGAAAAGGTGTGGCCTTTCAAATCAAGGATAACCACGAAACACATTATGGTTCCTAATGCGTTCTGGAGAACTTGGGTCGGACAGAGCATGGCGTGCCGGAATAGCTCCGCAATCTCGGGACGAATGGGTAACCTCCACCCACACTTGAATGACTGGACATGGAAGGTCAAACACCCTTCCGGCGGGTTGTACATTATCTCAGACGGACCGGGTATGATTGATCTCATAGTGTAAGAACCCGTAGTTTATTTTATATATAATAATATCGTTATTTTTTATTTGAATTTTATAGTGGACAGGGCATGGTGATATTTGCTAAACCAATTTTTCATGTTATTAGGCCCCATTCCATATTATTTAAATTGTATAACCCTTACTCAGTTCAGCTTGCCTTTCTTTTCTTCTGCACAGAGCCGCCAAACTCAGCTCCTTACTATCACCTTTGCTTGTCCATCACCTATCCGTCATAATCGTCTGTCACAGGCAGCAGCTCAATATTAGCCATTTTCGGCAAGTTTTGGCCTTTTTAATAAAAACGTGTTTTCGCCTATTGAGTGTATTACGTTTTCTTCAATGGACACGATTGGATCAGTCTGTTATCAACGATCCCTGAGCTTTCATAACCGTCTTACTTGTAATCGAGCTATATAAGCACAATCATCCGCCGATTTGAGGCTTATCAATGAAGCAACACATTTTAGCTCTCTCTAATTAGCCAGTTTAGTCAATTACAACTCTCAAGTGTAACATTGGCATCCAGATTCAGGTTTCGCTGTGAAAAATCTCTGATACGAATCGAAATGGTGTCGAACAATACTACTCGGATTGAAATGTTGGAGAAATCGGTTGCAGAAATTCAATCGGAGATGAAATAGTTCGCGACAGGTCAGTTGGAGCTGAGTTCCGCACAGAATCGTCGATTTGAGGAGCAGAATCACAAGCTTGATGAGCTCAAAGAGAAGCAGAGGCTCAAATTCGACAAGTTCAGAGAACTTTTGCAGTCACTTTCAGGTACATTTCATCCTGAGCCCACTCGAGCTAATACAGTAGAATGTAATGAGAATGTTGAGCGTGTTGAGCATGTTAATTCTGTACGTTCTGAGGTGAGAGGTCCTAGAGTAGATTTTCCAAAATTTGATGGATCGGATGCTCGTAGTTGGATACGGAAATGTAACAAGTACTTTATGCTGAATCCTATGAAGGATAGTGATAAGATACTTGTAGCTGGTATGTACCTTGAAGGATCGGCTGAGTACTGGTTTCTAGATCATATTGAAGGTCAGGATAATTTGAGTTAGCAAATGTTTGTGGAAATGTTTGTGTCACGATTTACATCGGTTCGGAGTGATGATGTAATTGGTGAATTTAACAAACTCAAACAGGTTGGGACAGTTGATAAGTATATTGACAAGTTTGCGGAGTTGAGGATGTTTATGAAGCAGAGAGATAGGCATTTAGATGAGTTCTATTTTATGAGAAGCTTCTTTAGTGGTTTGAAGGAGGAGATTAGGCACATGGTGGAGTTGTTGTGCCCTCATACACTAGAACAGGCCTATCTCATGGCTAGAAAACAGGAAGTTATGCTTGAGTCAATGCATAAGTCTAGTAGAAACTCAGTTAAACCAGTGAATCCTTGGCAGAAGGGTGATCAAACCGGTGGTACTAGCAATACAGCACCTGTGAAGAGATTGAACAAGGAGCAGATGGATGAGAGGAAGAAGAAAGGCTTGTGTTTCAACTGTGATGAACCATATACCTATAGGCACCAATGTAAGAAATTGTTTGTTATTATGATGGAAGGAGAAGAGAGGAGTATTGAAAGGCTAGAGTTCATGGATGACATTGACACTGATTGTGTGGTGTCACTGCATGCATTGAAAGGGCAACCACCAGCTGAAACCATTAAACTGGTGAGAAGGGTAAAAAAATAATGAAGTGGTGATACTAGTGGACTCTAGCAGCACCCACAACTTCTTGGATCCCAGTGCTGTGCAGAGAGTGAACTGTGAAGTGCAAATGTCCAATCCCCTACAAGTAACTGTAGCTGGAGGAGGTAGGATTGAGTGCACATCTAGATGTCCAAACTTTGAATGGGAGATGGGAGGGCAATTGTTTGCTACTAACATCAGGGTATTGCCACTTGGAGGCTATGATATGGTGCTTGGAGTTGATATCATGAGGAGACTGGGTGCAGTACTCTTGGATTATGAGTTGCCTTCAATCACATTCAGGGTTAAAGGGAAACCAGTTATGGTGCCTGACATGCAGTCAAGTGTATCTGTCAAGCTCATGACAGGGAATAAGTTACACAACTTATTCAATAAGAAAAATAAAATGGTGTTCAGCTGTTTTTGCATGGTTACCTCAGTGGAGGAAGAAGTGGCAGAGGTGGAGAAAGAATCTATGGTGGAGGAGCTAGTGCAACAATATAGTAATATTTTTCAGGAACCTAAATCACTGCCTCCCATGAGATCATGTAACCATGAAATCAAGCTGAAACCACAAGTGGAACCATTTAAGCAGGGTGCATATAGATACCCATATATGCAGAGGTTGGAAATTGAGAAGCTGGTTCAAGAAATGCTTAAAATGGGGGGTAATACAACCTACATACTCAAGTCCAGTATTGCTAGTTAAGAAAAAAGATGGCACATGGAGATTTTGTGTGGATTACAGGAAGTTGAACTCATTAACTGTGAGAAATAACTATCCTATACCCTTGATTGATGATTTATTGGATGAGTTACATGGTGCACAAGTGTTTTCTAAAGTGTATTTGAGAGCAGGTTATCATCAAGTGAGGATGAAACCTGAGGATGTAGAGAAAACAGCTTTTGCGACCAAGAGTGGGTTATATGAGTTCATTGTCATGCCATTTGGCTTGACAAATACTCCATCTACTTTTCAGGCTATGATGAATGATGTATTCAGGCCTCATTCGGGAGATTTTGTATTAGTATTCTTTGATGAGATATGGTAACACATCAGATGCACTTGCAGCAAGTGTTTGAGTTGTTGAAGCAGCATACATTGTTTGCTAAGAAGTCTAAATGTGTGTTTTGTGTTGATCAAGTGGAGTACTTGGGCCATATCATCAGTGGTAAAGGAGTGGCAGTTGATCCCAACAAGGTCAAGTGCATTAAAGAGTGGCCTGTACCCACCACTCTCAAAGCTCTCAGGGGATTCTTAGGCATGATGGAGTATTACAGGAAGTTTTGTGCAAATTATGGAGCTCAATCCAGACCTCTAACAACTTTAACTAAGAAAGGCCAATTCAAGTGGAGTGATGAAGCTCAGGTTGCTTTTGAATTGATGAAGGAAGCCATGTGTCAGGTTCCTATATTGCAATTGCCAGATTTTTCTAAGAAGTTTGTTGTAGAGACTGATGCATGTTTCTATGGACTGGGAGCTGTACTCATGCAAGAGGGGCATCCATTGGCTTTTGTGAGTAATGCATTGGGACCCAAAAATCTGGGCTTGTCTATATATGAGAAGGAATTCTTGGCTATATTATTAGCTGTTGAGAAATGGAGAGCTTATTTGCTCCATGCTCCATTTATCATCAGAACAGACCAGAGAAGCTTGAAGTTCCGCACTGAACAGAAGATCACAACTCTTGTACAACAAAAATATATGACTAAGCTGATGGGATTGGAGTATAGCATTGAGTACAAGCAGGGCCCTCAAAACAAGGTTGCAGATGCACTCTCTAGAAGAGGGATACAGGAGGGAGAGGAGGAATTTTATGCAATATCCACCACTCAACCTCAATGGATAGAGGAACTGATTGCTAGCTATGAGAATGATGATGTAGCTGCTGGAGTTATTGTTTAGGCTACCACTCCCACCTATGATGTGAGCTTTTATTCATTTCATAATGGTTTGATTAAGTATAAGGGAAAGTGGTATGTTGGTACTGGTGGAGATATCAGGAGAAAGTTAATTGTAGCAATGCACATTGGCATTGAGGGAGGTCACTCTGGTGTATTTGCTACATATCAGAGAATTTGAAGAATATTTCTATGGCCTGGATTGAGAGCTGTGGTCAGTACTGTGGTGGGAGAGTGTTCAGTTTGTCAACAGTGCAAAAATGAACATGTGAGGCTACCTGGATTGTTGCATCCATTGCCAGTACCACAACAAGCTTGGGAACATGTGACTATGGACTTCATTGAAAAGTTGCCTAAGTCTCAGGGTCATGACACTATCTTGGTGGTGGTTGATAGATTTACTAAGTTTGCTTACTTTATGGGTTTAATTCATCCATTCACTGCCAGTTCTGTAGCTCAGGCATTCTTGTATCAAATTTGCAAGATTCATGGATTACCTAAGTCTATTGTGTCAGATAGAGATAAAGTATTCACTAGCCGGTTCTGGAAAGAATTGATGAAATTGTTGGAGATTTCTCAGCCTATGAGCACAGCCTATCACCCACAAACAGATGGCCAGACTGAGAGAGTCAACCAATGCTTGGAGAATTATCTCAGATGTATGTGTGGTCAATCTCCTACTAAATGGAAGAGATGGTTGTCATTAGCCTAGTGGTGGTACAATACAAACTATCACTCAGCCTTGTGGGTCTCACCATTTGAAGCTTTGTTTGTATATGTTCCTCCTTCAATGGGTTATTATTCTATGGAGAACATATCTGTAGTAGGAGTGGAGGATTGGGCTAGGCACAAGAATGAGGTGTTGCACAAGGTTATGCTCAACTTGGAGCTCTCTAAGCAGAGAATGAAGGTGTTGGCTGATAAGCACAGGTCTGAGAGAAGGTTTGCAGTGGGAGATTGGTTGTATCTCAAGATGAGACCATATAGGCAAAATTCTATCATAAACAACAACGTGTGAAAATTAAGTCCCAAATATGTTGGTCCATTCCAGGTGATAGAGAGAATCGGAGAGTTGGCATATAAATTGCTATTACCTGTGGGGAGCAAAATCCATCCAGTGTTTTATGTTTCTATCTTGAAGAGACAAGTTGGTAAAGCAGATAGAACTATGAGAACATTGCCTGTAATGAATGAAGATGGGACTATTGTGCTGGTTCCTATGAACATATTGGCTAGGAGGATGGTCAAGAGGAACAATGCTGCAGTTGCTCAGGTGCTTGTTCAGTGGGAACATCTACCAGAAGAAGAAGCTACTTGGGAGGATTTCTCTGCTATGGAGGCTAGTTTTCCAGGTTTTCAAGCTTGTGGACAAGCTTTGAATGAAGAAGGGAGGAATGTCATAGGCAGCAGCTCAATATTAGCAATTTTCGGCAAGTTTTGGCCTCTTTAATAAAAACGTGTTTTCGCCTATTGAGTGTATTATGTTTTCATCAATGGACATGATTGGATCAGTCTGTTATGATCCAACGGTCCCTGAGCTTTCATAACCGTCGTACTTGTAATCGAGCTATATAAGCTCAATCATCCGCCAATTTGAGGCTTATCAATGAAGCAACACATTTTAGCTCTCTCTAATTAGCCAGTTTAGTCAGTTACAACTCTCAGGTGTAACATTGTCAAACCTTACTACCTTATGTCACCACCATCTTCCTTTCTATCATCTATGTCAGTGCCACTGTGCCATCGAGCCATCACCAACATATATACACACACATGCCGCCGTTTTGCCCCAGCCCCGTTTCGCAATCAAAGACCTACCAAACGACTTCCAATCTTGACCCAGTTTGTTCCGGTGGAATCCTTGCAAAGCATAGATCAATGCACTATAAGTGTTGATCGCTGAAACTCTTGGGTTTTCTTCCTCGGTTGAGTAATAGGCCTTGGTAAGCTTTCGATCCTCCTTTCTCTTTATTCTCTTACTGAAAGTTTTTCGCATTTTCTGTAATGTGTTCTTCATCTCGTAACGAACCCGTATGAACTTGTTTCACGAAAATCGGATTCGAAACAAACACGTGGGGGGATCCTGAAGTTCCCTGTTAATGTTGGCCCAATTTATGTCATCCGTGCCTCTCTTTTCCTCATTCTGCTTTCTTAATAAAGTTGAGGATTTTACACTTTTTGGACCCTAACATTATACCTTTGATAAGTCCAGCCATGTACTTGGATTTCTTTTAATTAAGCCCAAACTTTTATAAAATAGTATTTTAGCCCCAAAAGTAATTTAATTAATTATTTGATTTTGGGTTCTTACATTGTAGTGGTGTGTTTTAAGATTCGATGTCGAAGTTAGTGGTGCCTTGGTGGTTTTGGCTAGGTTAAGCTTGATTTGAGTCGTGTTCGAAGTAAGGAGAACTCTTGACACTTTTGCTTCTATTTTATTGTATATATATATATATATATATATATATATATATATATATATATATATATGTATCTATGTATCTATAAATATGTATTTATGTATATATATATATATATATATATATATATATATATACATATGTATGTATGTATGTATACATATGTATGTATGTATGTATATATATATATATGTATATATACATACATATATATACACACACATATATATATATATATATATATATATGTGTGTGTGTGTTTTAAGAATTGACAAACTACTTATGGTTATTATATCAAGAAATGGGACTTGGTATAATAGTCTATTCGAAAAGGATCAAATATGTGTACCCATAAATGTTTTACTTTGATTGCGATGTGCGTAAATCGTTTTGTTCAAAAGCATGGATTGAAAATATGTTTTATGCTCATCGATATGCCTATGAATTGTTTGGCTCTTTCAAGGGAATGTCGTGCTTTTGGAGATCTCCCATTGTTATGTTATCCCTTTGGTAGGGCATTGTTATTGTTATGTAAACGCCGATCTGTGTGCCCCACGGTTCGTGTGGCCATAGTGTATTGTCTGATTGAGCTAAAAGTAAATTATTTTAATAATGTTCCATGCAAACGATTATGACTATATTCTATTATTGGCGAGTGTATATATATGTATGTTTTACTACTGTACTTGATCCGGGTAAAAGTTCCAGGAGCTGACTACGGTTTTGAGGAGGTTCCTAGTGGAAGCAAGTCGGTCTAGAGCAGTTGGTAGTCTTAAGTTAAAGATTTGTAATTTTGAGGCTGTATTTAGTCGAGGTTTCTAAAATTGTATTTATTGTATTTGAGTTGTAGTTGCTCTGTTGTTGTACCACTCTTTTTCAAAATGATTTATAAAAATTGAGGCTTCGTCTTGGCGTGAGCCTATCTCACGATAGACGGTCGGTCGCGCCAAAGTATTTTGGTTTTGGGGCGTGACACGTTGTCCCTCGGGATCTCGTACTTATAGTAAAGATCCTCAATGTCCGCGGTCGTGAGACTTGAGCAGATGGGGATGATCTTATCATCATTAAACTCGGCGTCCGGCCTTTAAAGGACCAATAGGAACGGTCCTATCCGTCTTATACTCATGGGCGGTCTTGTTGAGCTTCTTTTTTGCCGCCTTCTTCTTACGATGGGAACCCAAACTTTGCCCCAGCCCCGAGCACAAGAACAAGAGCCCTTTCTGGGTTGTCCATAGGAGTTGCTACTTCAGTCTCCAAACTCTTATCCCCATCACCGGACATACCGACAACTGCAGTACTAGACGAACCCACATTCTCGCCAGTAGGATTGTTCACGGCCTCCCTATTATCATTAGGTCTGCTAATATTAACTTCTTGGTCAGACTCCTCTTCCTCAGAAGATGAATCCTCTGAGTCCGACTCTCGAAAACTTGAAGAAGAAGAAAATTCAGGGTCGGCGATCTTCTCGATAAGTGCATCAGTCTGCGGGGGTACCTCATCACTGGTACCGGCCTGAAGTGATGCTTCCGTCTGAGTCCTCCTAGGTGGCAGATTATTGTCAAAGGAAAGAGGAGATGACTCATATCCTCCTCCGCCAACATCAGTCCCCTCATTTCCTATCTCGGGAACTCCATTAAAAGGCAGGGCTCAGGGTGGCTCAGCTTCATTAGTGCCGGACATGGGGAAGGTAGACATCGGCTCGGGCTCAAAAATGGGAATTCTACAGTTATAACTTAAACTAGGAAAGGAATTAGGAGGATAGGGATTCCGAGGATGAGAAGGAATATCAATAAGGTTATAGCGGAATGGGGGGTTGGAAGAACCGGCCTCAGCTGGATTGACGGACCGGGAAGAAGATCCTATAGACTGGATAGAGGAATTAGGTAGGTTGACTATGTTGTAACGGGCCGTAAATTTTTGACGGGCACCAATGATTTCAATCTCAGACGGAGATGGCGGTGCTTCGTCAAGATCCGAACCCTGATCGGAGTCAGTAATTCTAATTATGTTGTCCTGCTGTTGAACTTCCTCACCCCCACTCTCATACAAATCACCTAAGTGTTGATCTCCGACCGACATGCCTAGTGGTCTGAGCTAGGGAATCTACAAAGGTAAAACAAAAATAAAAAGCTTAAGCCCCAAGCTCGGACAGGCAAAACCTACCGATGCTAGACCGCTAGAAAAATCCTTAAACATAAACACAAGTGCAAAAAAAAGAAATTCCGAGGAAGGCAAACTTACTTGTCGGAAAGAAAGCCGGCTATTCAAAACATTGGAAGATTGGGGAAAGTCCGCCTGCTGAAATCTTCTCTCTAGCTTTGTCTCGGACTTATGTTTCTCTCTCTAAAATTTCGGATTTGTGCAAAGTGTGAAAGTGATGGGGTAAAGGACTATTTATAGGCGTACGAGGCTGGTCCAACCAGGCCCATGGGCCAGAAGTCCGAACTGTCGCATCGATTGGGCTGCAACCGCAATCATTGCGAATCAGGCCAGCCTCGTCCGCTCTAAACCGTAATAATTCGCCAATCTGGCGAACCTACCCCCGATCTCATTTCCAAAAGAGGCAAGGCACCGAACGACGGACAACAGATCTGCCGGACATTGTTCAAAGTTCCGACCTTGCTTTTCTCTACAAAAGCAACCTCGAAACTTGGGGGAGATGGGCTACAAGGAGGCAAAGGATGGACAGCCTACTCGTCACGCCAGACGAATCATGGACTCAGAGGAATGTGGAGCAGCCAAACTGCCCTTCATGTCAAGGGCAAACTGGAAGGCCCTTCTCGACAAGAAGTGCAGTCGGTCGGCTCCTCATCACTACAAGCTGATTGTCACGACGGACTTTATGAACCATAATTACCCAACGACGGACTGACTCAACTAGAGACCAAATACTTGGAGGAACTTCTAATGAGCCCATTTTCTTATGAAAATCTGTTCGGTCACTAAAGCACCTAATTGAAATCCATGTGTTCTGCAAGATCAAAACCTAGAATTGGACAGCAACGTGACCGAGCTCTCCCTGCCAGCTTACGATCTTGAGGACACCGGGGCCTCAAGAATAGCGATTGAAGCATATCTACCTTATCCGAGTGTTAGTCCTATGGGTGAAAAGTCGCATCCCTCTGACATGCTTATGTAGCTTCAAAGACAGCAAAGCTGGAAATGGTCAGCCCGATGTATTTAGCTCACCGCACCAGCTAAATATCTTCGAAGAACACAAACACCCCAATGTAGCCCTTGAATTACAAATGAGACGGCTGATGTTCTCAAATTAGTACTTGATAAAATTCAAAGTAACTAAAGCAGTGTTGAGTAAATAAGCCTTAACTACGAGATCGTTCTCAAGGAGCTAACTACGCAACTATGACGTTTTCAAGTATCAAACGCAAGAGTTTGCAAGTAGTAGTTTGTATGATTGAGTTGGTTTTGTAAATTAAACTAAGTAAACGAGAGTGAATTTGAATCAAGAGAAGGGAAATAGACACGGTAGCATTTCAGATTAATCGAATACAGAATCAAACCTATTGTTCATATGTTGTCACAGTTATTTATCCAAATACACAACCAATTTCAGTTTAACCAAAGCATTCTTTGAAAATATGAAGTAGTGAAATCAATCGATTGTCAAACGATTGATATTTAACCTGAAAGCGTTTGAGGATTTAGAGTAAGACTACCGAAATTGGGGTTTTTACGAAGTTTGATAATGAGCTTAACACATATGAACAAACCCTAGGTCAACATCCTAATTCGATTAATCCTACATTGCTACCGCATCTATCGAAGAGATTAGCTACTCATATCGTAAGCAATGGCATACACAAAGACAGTTATAATTGAATTAAGCATCATAGTGGAGATTATAAGCATAAATCAATCAATCATTCACAAAAGAAAAGTAATTGCAAGAGTAAGAGTGAGTCGATTGATAATCTAACCTCCAGGATCAAAATCCAATGTCAATATGTGATTACAAGTGCAAATCGATGATAAACTAAGGCAAGAGAACCAAACTAGGGTTTCTTGCTTAAGAGTCAAAAAGAACGTAAGAAAGGGTGTTTGTCTAAGTTAAAAATTAGATAAAATACTCGCAGAAACCGATTCTGCAATGCTGGTTGCGACCTACGGTCTTCTTGGAATGAGTTCACCTCTGGTCGCGACCAAGGTAATGCCGGTCGCGACGAGCAGCCTTCTTGGTCGCGACCAGGTCACGACCTGCGGCTTCCTTGGAAAGAGTTCACCGCTGGTCGCGACCAAAGTAAAGCCGATCGCGACCAGCGGCCTTCTGAGGCAGATTTCACATTCTGAGGAGTGGAGTATTGAGCTTCTACTCGTACACTACCTTCAAGAAGGCCATTTCTTCCTCCAAAACGTCCCAAAATACATGGAAACCTGTAGAACACCACTAAAACACTAAACACACATAAAAACGCACAAGATACGCTATATAAACAAATAAAGACGAACGAAAGCTGGTAAAAGAACGAAATGAGAGCCTAAAATACGGGCTCATCAAACCCCCCAGACCGAACCTTTGCTCGTCCTCGAGCAAACAGACTAAACTAGACTCGACTAAACTCTAAGCAAATAAGCATAAAGGAATTAAACTACCAAGTTACCGAGCCAACAATGATAACATTAAACCCAAAAGATGCAAACACTTTAAAATCCTTCTAACGTTGGTAGAAAACAAAGAAAAAATTCAAACAACTTTGTTTCCTAAGTAAAAAGAACATAGAGTTATTCCTAGAGTCGCTCACAGATAATCAGTTAAGCCACTCCCTCACAGCTGGAAGTGTCCAGCGGGTTAAAAACGCTCAAGAATAAAGCTGGGCAGTGACTTTCGTCACAGAGTGCCACAAATCTCTTATGCTAATGTACTCAATTCGTCAAGTCAAAAGGGACTTAAACGGGCGACTCTAGAAAATTAAATGAGAACAAAGACTGACGTCTGCTCCTTTTTTTCTCAAATTTTTATATTTTCATATTTTGCACACTATTTTTTAAATCATTATAAATGTCCTGTGTGCTTTATTGTTTGGCCTCATTGGGCTCTTTTTTTCTCAATTTTAGTAGGTGTCTGTTTTACTGAAAGTCCACACTTTTGGGTATGTCAGTTTGGTATACGTGCCATCAACCTCACGGACATGTAGCTTTTCCGCCATGTCGGTATGTGGTAGTATTTGAAAAACGCTTAACACGACTAACGGTGATCAATTAAGACCATAGATCTACCCCGAGACTATAATATATATATTTTTACGAACAGCAGACAGACTCCATAATCAAATACAAGATAGCTCCAGTAAAGGTAAAGAGGAGTCGCAAGAAAAGAATGGAGAACATGCCGTTTGTCATCCTCAACTACTAAGAGCACACATAAGTATGAAGTGGCGCAATAACTTTAATAAAAGAATTGCTCTACCCAGAAATCACACAAAACAAAGCTTGCACAAGATTTTTACATCACCATTAAAGGCTTCTCACAAGCTTTTTGGACTAAAGAACTAACTATACTTCCTTTTTACAGAGGAAACAAACTTACAAAAATTTCTCCTGCCCCCACTACTGATTAGAAAAGATTCAAAGCATAAGCATCAAAAGGGTTTAACACTAGCAAAATGGGCTTGACCCTAGCAGTTAACTCAGACTCGAAGGAAATAGAAAAGAAAAACAAAATAAAAAATAAAAATAAAAAATTGAAACAACAAACAACACAAGATGCACATCTCACCCTCCCCTAACAAAGAGAAACTTTTCCTCAAGCAAGAGAAAAATAAAAACGAACATCTTACAGATTTTGTAATCATTTTTAGTCAAGTACTGGACTCTTCCGCATCAATCGGCGGGTGTTGCTTATGGTTATAGTCGTCAGCTCGACTTCTTCGGCACTCTTGATCACTTCGTGCCAAAAAGGCTCTTAGCCTTCCTTGCTCCTTTCCTACCCTGGAAATTGGCATAAATGTATAGGGGGCCAGAATATGCCCCCATGTACTCCTTGCGCCTATCCTGTGTAGCAGTTAATATGGGATCAGAGTAGGCATGCAACTTTCGTTGCTTGCCTTGTACCTCATAAGTGCAGGCACAGGAGTAGATGTCAATAATCATGCGGGTCGCTTTGATGAATGGTCGCCCAAGAAACATCGTATCCTTGCCTTTCGCACCAAGTGCTTGAGGTGGCGACTCAATTATGACGAAATCGCTGGGCACTGCGACTCCATCCAGTTCAACTTTGACACCCTCAATCACTCCCATAGGTCGGCTACGGGATCCATCTGCTAGTAACATCATACACTTCAATGGCTTCATTTCCTTAATACCAAGCTCCTCGTAAGTGCAAAATGTCATTAGGTTGCAGCTAGAACCAGTATCCACTACGCCGACCACATCGGAAACCTCTCCTATTCCTACCAATAGGTCAAAGCTATTAGAATCGCTAACACTCTTGGTTTCCTTAGGGACCTCTTGTTGCTCCACTTCCATGGCGTTCTCACTCGCCTCCTCTAATGGATCTTTTCAAACCATGGGATCTGGGGATGCCTTAACACCTGGCTCAAGAATTTGAGCCAGACCAAGTCTTCCAGCCTCTGCAGCTTGCGGGATAGTCCCCTGTCCCTTGCAGCAAGAACAAACCGTGCTTCCTTGGGTTACCTGTACCGACGATGTCAGCTCTTCGCTCACAGTAAGCTTGACCATGAAACTCTTTTCCACGGTGCTAGGTAGTTTCCCTGTCTCCCTCTACTGAACTCTAGTCATGAGTTGACCCATTGTATCTTCCAATCGCTTCACAGACTGATTCAACCTTTCTGAGCGCTCAGTGGAGTCATGATAGTACTGTTCAGAGGTGGCCATAAATCACCTCAGTTTATGTTCCAATGTTTCCTGTTCCTGCTGGGGTTTAGCTGATACCTGTGGAGTCTGCGGGATATTTTCATAGAAGTTGTTCCCATAGCCTAGATTGCTTCCCACTTGTTGCACCGATTCTTCGAACTTCTCAACAAGCTTGCTCTCGCTCCTATTAGCTCTTTTCCCCCACACCCCCTTGTGCTGGGAATTCGCAGCCAGCTTCTCGAAAACTGCCTCGATATCTGCGGTAGTGGCTTCCAGAATTTACCCCCCTGGGATTACATCCACCAATTGCTGATCCTCCCTGGTGAGCCCATCGTAGAAAATGTGACACAGGGAGACGTTGTCAAACCTGTGATGTGGGCATTGCCCCAGAAGCTCCTTAAACCGTTCCCTGCACTCATAGAAGGATTCCATACCTCTGCTCAAACTGGCAGATTTTGTTACGGATATATGTGGTCTTGGCATGGGGAAAATATCTGCCCATGAAAGCTCTGTATATGTCATCCCATGAGTTCAGTGACCCCTCAGGCAGATCAACAAGCCAACATTTAGCGTGGTTCTGCATGAAGATTGGGAACACCTTCTTCCTAATGTCTTCATCTGAAACCTTGTTAGTGGTCAATATCTGCCCAACCAGACCTTCAAACTCCTTCAGGAACTTGATCACATTCTCGTTTTGCATCCCGTGGTACCTTGGCATATCATGGAAGTGATAAGCCTTGATTTTCATTTTCCTGGCATCATTGGACAGAACTATCGCGGGTCCACCAACCTTACTTCTCCTGGGTGATAGTAATCTTTGTATTTTGCCATTCCTGAAACTCTACTAGAAGAAAATCTCAACTGAAGTTTAGTTTCTGTTAGTCTAGGAAACGCAAAACACAGGTGGTTCAAGCAAACTAATACAATTAGCTACTCAAAAACACCACAGTAGGAGTTAACTCCCCGGCAGCGGCGCCAAATTTTACGTGCTCAAATTAGTACATGATAAAATTCAAAGTAACTAAAGCAGTGTTGAGTAAACAAGCCTTAACTACGAGATCGTTCTCAAGGAGCTAACTACGCAACTATGACGTTTTCAAGTAGCAAACGCAAGAGTTTGCAAGTAGTAGTTTGTATGATTGAGTTGGTTTTGTAAATTAAACTAAGTAAACGAAATAGACATGGTAGCATTTCAGATTAATCGAATACAGAATCAAACCAATTGTTCATATGTTGTCACAGTTATTTGTCCAAATAAACAACCAATTTCAGTTTAACCAAAGCATTCTTTGAAAATATGAAATAGAGAATTCAATCGATTGTCAGACAATTGATTTTTAACCTGAAAGCGTTTGAGGATTTAGAGTAAGACTACCGAAATTGGGGTTTTTACGAAGTTTGATAATGAGCTTAACACATATGAACAAACCCTAGGTCAAGATCCTAATTCGATTAATCCTACATTGCTACCGCATCTATCGAAGAGATTAGCTACTCATATCGTAAGCAATGGCATACACAAAGACATTCATAATCGAATAAAGCATCATAGTGGAGATTACAAGCATAAATCAATCAATCAATCACAAAAGAGAAGTAATTGCAAGAGAAAGAGTGAATCGATTGATAATCTAACCTCGAGGATCAAAATCCAATGTCAATATGTGATTACAAGTGCAAATCGATGATAAACTAAGGCAAGAGAACCAAACTAGGGTTTCTTGCTTGAGAGTCAGAAAGAACGTAAGAAAGGAAGTGTGTTTGTCTAAGTTAAAAATTAGATAAAATACTCGCAGAAACCGATTCTGCACTGGTCGCGACCTGCGGTCTTCTTTGGAATAAGTTCATCGCTGGTCGCAACCAAGGTAATGCCGGTCGCGACCAATAGCCTTCTTGGTCGTGACCAGGTCGTGACCTGGGGCTTCCTTGGAAAGAGTTCACCGCTGGTCGCGACCAGCGGCCTTCTGAGGCAGATTTCACATTCTGAGGAGTGGAGTATTGAGCTTCTACTCGTACACGACCTTCAAGAAGGTCTTCCTCCAAAACGTCCCAAAATACATGGAAACCTGTAGAACACCACTAAAACACAAAACACACATAAAACGCACAAGATACGCAATAAAAACAAATAAAGACGAATTAAAGCTGGTAAAAGAACGAATTGAGAGCCTAAAATACGGCTCATCAACGGCCAACACAAACTGATGACGGTTGATGAGACAATATTCTAACGTCTCATTTGGTCCTTTTTAGCGGTCTTCTGTTAGTCTTTGACCTTAGTTTAATAGTGTTTCTATACGTTTTTATGCTTTGGTACTTTGTTTTTGTTTTGTAGGATTTTTTCGTGTTATTTGGTCCCAAAGGTGAAATCGGAGTGAAAACTTTGGTTCTAGATCTTCGAATGTAGAGTAACAGGGCGAAAACGGAAGTGGATTCGGAGCTCGGACGAAGAATTGAGAGCCGTTTTAGCGAAGCTTGCAAAAGTGAAGTTTTACGGAGCAGTCTAGCCATTTTGGCCATAACTCTCTCCTATGATGTCCGATTGACATGCGCTCTATGACCACGGAAATATAATTCAAAGAGCTACAATTTTCGTTTTGGAAGCATCGGCAAATCTGTGGAAAAAGTTATAGAGGTTTTAATCTCGCCGCGGCGAGATTTTGCAAGAGCAATTTGGGAGCCTAAACAGTGTCTCGCCGCGGCGAGGAAAATAGCTCGCCGTGGCGAGATTTGCGATAACTTCATAGATTCAGCAGAAAAACTCCTTTTTAGGTTAGAATTAGGTCTTCCTTTGCCATAACTTCTTATACTCGATTTTTTCATAGAAAAAGCTCCTAGAACTAGGTTTTGACATTGATTGATTGATCTTTGGAGCTTGATTTTGACTATTCATCGAAGGATTGATATCGAATCCCTGATTACTGTGGTAAATCTCTATCGTTTAATCTTATTCAATTCGTTCTTACTCTATTTCCCGAATTGTATGAGCTTGCGTGCGATTATCATTCTGTTGTGTTTATCATGAGCAATATCTCGTATTCTTTCATCCTTGCTTTGATTATGAGTAGCTAAATCGCTCCGGACATGGTAGTTGCGTGATAGCTTTTCGTATTCGCATCAAGGGTTTCAAATCGTTCATATAGGTTAGGCTCATTCAAAGATCTTCGTAAAAACCCTTCGATTCAATACTCTCGTTCAATGATTTTCTAAAATGTTTGGTTAAGAATCGTGGATTGACGACGCACGATTACTCTAGTTCAAATATCTTCAAACGCGTTTGATAAAGGTAGAATTGATGGTTTTCTGTACACCGACCGTGTGACAAATATATATGAACGTATCCCTACAGCAAATTAGCATTGCTTGATCGTAACTACTGTTTCCTATCTATCTCATTGTTACAAACAACTACATTGCATTTTCTATTTTCTAGTTATTAGAAGTATTAGAACACAAACAAATCAACTCGTTTCACAAGTAAATGTTGGCTTTCAATCGTTGCGGTACCCTAATTGGTTCCTTAGCGAACGACTTTGTGGTTAGCTTATTTATTCTACAATAACTGCTTGCTACTTGTTTACTAAGTATCAATTTGAGCACATCAAATTTGGCGCCGCTATCGGGGAATCAATTCCTTCTGTAGCGCTTGATTGCAAATCTTTACTTGTTTTCCAACTTACCTGAAGTTTAGTGCACTAACAGAAACTAAGGATATGTCGAGGTTTTCATGTTGTGTATCTCTAACAACAGGTTGATCAGAAGGGACATTTCAATGGCTCAGTTAACCTATGGAGCCTACATGCAGCCCGGCGAGGTTAAGACCGGGAAAGCGGCAATCGTGATATCTAATGAGGCGAGGAATTTGGAACTCAAAGCTCACCACTTCCATAATCTCCCCAAGTTCTACGGAATGGCCAACGAGGATGTGATAAGGTTCCTCAAGGAGTTTGAAGTACTAATTGCAGGGATTCCGTTAACAGCCAGAGGAGTAACAGTTTCAGATGGAGAGATAAGGAAGAAGGTTTTTCCAATGTGCTTGCAGGATGAAGCTAAGGCATTGAACCGACTGGGGTTCTCTACCTACTTGGGATTCTCTCTATAAAGCCTTCGTGAATAAATTTTACCCTTCCGAGAGAACACAGCAACTTCGTGCCCAGATAATGCAGTTTTAGCAGATGCATGATGAGACCTTCTATGAAGCTCGGGACCATTTTTTGCAGTTATTGGCCCAATGCCCTCACCACAGGATAGACGATATGAGCTTATGTGTCCGATTTTATGAAGGCCTGGATTGGGAATATCAAAATATGGTCGATGTGAGCTGTAAAAACTCCTTCCTGGAAGCATCCGCTGATGAATTGAACAGTGTTTTCGAGAAGCTGGCAGCAACATCGCAACTTAAGGGAGCAAGAGATAAGGCTAGGAGAGTGGCAGCCAGAGCAGTGGAAGAGACTCCAGGGCCATGTATTACTGAGCTCGAAAAAAAATCAGGAGCCATATGGAGAGGTCTGAGAGGTACTGGTTTAAGGCGTAGAAAATTCAGGAAAAAAATAACGAGAGGTTCGACAGTATCGAGCAATCGCAAAGAAGGCTGGAACAGATATTGGGTGACTTGGTTGGGAAATTGCAGCTCATAGAGAAAGGTAGACCCCCAGCAGCCCCAGAAAAAATTAGAGTCCTGGCGGTTGAGATAATTTTGAAGAACCAAAGAAGGTTAAGTCTGTTGTTGCCACCTGTACCAACGAGGTTGAGAACTCCGCATCAGATGAGGGAACTCCAACAACATTTCAAGTGACCCGTGTACTGACAGCTGAGCAGACTGAAGATGTAGCCACTGTTGAATCGACAGGGGATGAAGTCGAGGAACCGAGTTCCATGATTCCAGAAGAGGAGGCGAATGCGGAGCAAGAAACTGCTGAAACCGACCCCCCCACCATAATAATTCCTAAGGCAGAAAAGAGAATAAGCGACTCCGATAGTTTTGATTTACTGGTAGGCATTGGGTGCTCAACTCAGGTTACCGGAATAGTCGACACTGGTGCTAGTTGCAATTTAATGACTTTTGACACCTATGAAGACTTAGGCTAAAAGGGATTGGAGCCGCGCAGATGCTTTATGACTCTTCTTTGGTGGAACCGTAAGCGGATCTGAGGATTGTGGAAGATGTTCCGGTTAAGCTGGATGGTATAACAGTGATGACAGATTTTGTGGTAGTGGAATCGCCGAGGGTGAAGGGGAAAGAATTGGAAAGAGATATGCTACTTCTAGGGAGACCCTTCATCCGCTCAACTCTCATGGTGGTGAATTTACATGCCCGAACCTGCAAAATTGAGGTGCAAGGCAAGCCACGCGAACTGAGGGACTATTCTACTCCAGCATATTCTGTTTCGCAGGTTGATAGCAGCAAATTCATAGGAGCACACACTGGACCCCTATATATACATACTTATCAACAAGGAAGAACAAGAGCTGCACCAACCGGAAGAGCCAATAACCTCCAGAGTACCCGTTACCCAACACGGAAGAGTCTTGTACATGACTGTAAAGGTACACCAGCAGGTAAGTAACTATAGCTCCCATTCTCTTTTCTTTTTCACTCTACGCTTGAGGACATGCTTGAGTTTAGGTTTGGGGAGGGGGACTGTGCTCTCTAGTGTCTTGTCTGCATTTGCTCTATTTTCTGAGTCTCTAGAGTCTTTACTTTCTGTTTGTTTTGGTCATTTTACTGTGCTCTCTAGAGTCTTGTCTGCATTTTCTCTATTTTATGAGTCTCAAGAGTCTTTCGTCCTTTACATTCTGTTTGCTTTGGTCATTTTTTCTTTTCCCCTCTAGAGTCTTTCGTGAGTCGTTCTTCTAAGTTATGAAAGCTTCTATTGTGATTGTTAAATTTGCTTGCTGCTTATGTTTCGCATGATACTTAACTGAGGTGGTATAGTGGATTTAAAAGCCCATAAGTTTATTTCTCATGTAAATAGCAAGTCAGTTTAACTCTTTAGTCCAAAAAGCCGTTGAGAAACTTTAAGCCGATGAAAAAATATTGTACCGGCGCTTGTGTGATCCTTTTGGGAAGTGCAAACCCTCTTGTTTGCGCCTTTTCATTCTCATGTGTACTCAGTTAAGTTAAGTATGACGAACAGCATGCTCTTCATGTTTCATTTTATCAAAAGCCAGTACATTGCGAAGAACCGGTTTGGGAAGAAGAAATCTGCTGTGTTGACATGTTTATTATTCATTTTTTGTAACATGTATTACTTCCCCTGATTAGTTGATTCGTCTCAGAGTGTATTTGTGGTGCTTGTCACCACCGTAGTCGTGTTAGGCGTGTTTCAGATACTACCTATATACCGGCGTGGTCCTAAAAGCCATATGTCCGTTAGGGTTGATGGCACGTATACCAAACTGACACGCACAAAAGTGTGGGCTTCGGTAAAACAGACACTACCAAAAAAGTGAGACTAAAAGAGTCCATAGTGGCCAAATTGATTAGCATCTAATGTACGCAAATATGTGGTGATATGGAAGTTTGGTTGTATGCTCCGACAAGTTGTTGTGCGCAAGGAAAAGCCCCTTCTGACTTAACTGATTGAGTACATTGCATGAGGTATTTGAGGCACCTTTGTGATGAAAGTCACCTTCTTTTTCTCTTATTGTTCCTTGAGTGATTAACCTACTGGACACTTCCAGAGTGTGAGAGAGAGAGAGAGATGTGTAGGATTTCCTTGTGAGGGATTGGAGAGTTAAACTTAAGTGCTATTTACTTGAGAAAATCTCTTACATGATTTTTTGTGCACTATTTCTGTCAAGGTTGGTTGAGTGCAAACCTTTTGCATCTTGTGAACTTAATGCTTACAATGGTAGAGTTCGGTCACTTGGAAGTCTGACTCATTTATGTGTTCTTGTGTTTCGTTGTCTAGAGTCTAGTTGTTTTTATTTTGTTGTGTGTTTGCTCGAGGACGAGCAAAGGTTCGGTTTGGGGATTTTGATGAGACAATATTCTAACGTCTCATTTGGTCCTTTTTAGCGGTCTTTTGTTAGTCTTTGACCTTAGTTTTATAGTGTTTTTGTACGTTTTTATGCTTTGGTACTTTGTTTGTGTTTTGTAGGATTTTTTTGTTATTTGGTCCCGAAGGTGAAAATCGGAGTGAAAACTTTGGTTCTAGATCTTTAAATGTAGAGTAACTGGGCGAAAACGGAAGTGGATTCGGAGTTCGGACGAAGAATTGAGAGTCGTTTTAGCGAAGCTTGCAAAAGTGAAGTTTTACGGAGCAGTCTAGCCATTGTGGCCATAACTCTCTCCTATGATGTCCGATTGACCTGCGCTCTGTGGCCACGGAAAGATAATTCAAAGCATCGGCAAATGCTCTCTGTGGAAAAAGTTACAGAGGTTTTAAGCTGCCTTGGTAGATTTCTGCGAGAGAAATTTGGGAGCTGAAGATTGTCTACTTGTGGCGAGGAAAATAACTTCACTTGTGGCGAGATTTGCGATAACTTCACAGATTCAGCAGAAAAACTCCTTTTTAGGTTAGAATTAAGTCTTCCTTTGCCATAACTTCTTATACTCAATTTTTTCATAGAAAAAGCTCCTAGAACTAGGTTTTGACATTGATTGATTGATCTTTGGAGCTTGATTTTGACTATTCATCGAAGGATTGATATCGAATCCCTAATTACTGTGGTAAATCTCTATCGTTTAATCTTATTCAATTCGTTCTTACTCTATTTCCCGAATTGTATGAGCTTGCGTGCGATTATCATTCTGTTTGTATTTATCATGTGCAATATCTCGTATTCTTTCATCCTTGCTTTGATTATGAGTAGCTAAATCGCTCCGGACATGATAGTTGCGTGATAGCTTTGTGTATTCGCAACAAGGGTTTCAAATCGTTCATATAGGTTAGGCTCGTTCAAAGATCTTCGTAAAAACCCTTCGATTCAATACTCTCGTTCAAAGATTTTCTAAAACGTTTGGTTAAGGATCGTGGATTGACGACCTAGGATTACTCTAGTTCAAATATCTTCAAACGCGTTTGGTAAAGGTTGAATTGATGGTTTTCTGTACACCGACCGTGTGACAAATATGAACGTAT
The DNA here is from genome assembly GCA_026545765.1 of Plantago major. Taxonomy (NCBI): domain Eukaryota; kingdom Viridiplantae; phylum Streptophyta; class Magnoliopsida; order Lamiales; family Plantaginaceae; genus Plantago; species Plantago major. The sequence continues at coordinate 51,608,670 of CM048841.1, read as the reverse complement.
CCCTAGAGAGAATTAGCATTGCTTGATCGTAACTACTGTGTCCTCTCTATCTCATTGTTACAAACAACTACATTGCATTTTCTCTTTTCTAGTTATTAGAAGTACTAGAACACAAACAAATCAACTCGTTTCACAAGTAAACTGTTGGCTTTCAATCGTTGCGGTAGCCTAATTGGTTCCTTAGTGAACGACTTCGTGGTTAGCTTATTTATTCTACAATAACTGCTTGCTACTTGTTTACTAATTATCAATTTGAGCACATCAACGGTCCGCCCCGATAGTATCCTCGCTACATAGAACCATCAGTCCGCCCCAATAAAGAATGACCGACCTAACAGCTCCATCAAAAAAAAATGCAAAAGTGAGCTGAAAAATAACGAGCTGAGGGAGTATATATAGCTCACCAGAACAAATCCTAGGTTGCAACGTGGGCTTTATGACGCCGACATCAATGGGCTTGGGCTTGGGACCAAGTTGGACTCCCTTCCTAGATCGCTGAACCACGTCCAATACACTTGTGGACGGACCGAAGAAGAACTCAAGATGGACAACAACCTATAATTTCACAACTATCTTCTACTAAGATACTTGGAAACAGAGGGGGGGGGGACTTATGATATGTTGATATGTACCTTTAAGTCCGCCCTCCGAACTGACCAGATTAGTACGACTTACTACGCCTCACTAATTATCCCAAGTCTTAGTCCGTCCCCTCGCTGAGTAGGTCCGTCGTCTCTGAAGATTACCTTATCAGGAGACAAACTAAAAAATACACACAGGAAGTGAAGAGGTCCGACCCTCACTATCCTTGTCTAGAAGTCCGTCCACTATGTGGGTCTGAGGCTCAAAGACTAGCGGACCGCCTCAAGACACTTTGTCTATTCTAGCGTGACCTAAACGCGCCACTCATCTCCGAGACCACGTGTCACCATCTCGCTAAGCCGACCAAACTACGATGTGTCAGTGGTCTGTCCCCAGAGCCTCACCACTATAAATTGGAGAGCATTTACTCCTCATAAGGGTAAGCAACTACTTCTCAATATTTTACTCTTTAAGTTTTGAGCTCCGAGCCCTAGCTTGATCCGCCTCCTAACTAGTTGAATCTTAGTCCGGACTGTCTTAGGCAGACCGGCCCAAAAGGGTCTAACCCCTTCTCTTCTTGTTTTAGATAATTGTTCCAAGTACTTTTCCAACGGACCTCACTTCTAGACGGACTTATCTAGCGCCGGACCATATCTTCCGAAGGACTAAAACTACATAACTCCATAATCTGCCGATTGGATTAACTTAAGCTTACTCCCTTGAACTTCAGACAGACTCAGTTCACTACTTTGACTTGGACTATTGACTTAACCATTACGCGACATCAATTTATATTAATAACAACCTTTAATAAAATTAAAGAATATTAAAACCAATCAAATAATTATACAACCAATAAAAAATCATCCCATATTTTTACACAGAACACTCCACCTTTACCCAAATTATATAACAACCATATAATAACTCTATAATCAACTCATACTAAACACCAATTTATCCAATTACTTAATAACTTGGCGAGTGTTCATAAGTTCACATCAACTAACTCCATACCAAATAAATCGTAAAATAATGTAATATACACATCTCCTAGATCACACCCACTCTCACATAGAGGTAAAATCGTAAGCGAAAGTGAAATCAAGATCGAGAGTGAAATTCGAAAATTTAAAAATATTAAAATAAATAAATATGTATATATTATTAATAGTTATATTACCCAACTATATAACTTTTTTTTCCATTTTATAAATACAAACATTTTTGTTGTCTCTCCCACTAGAAAATAATATATCTCATTAATTGAAGGTAGAAGACTTGGTAAGTTGACCATTTTCCGTTCTTGTGTGTCCCTTTATAATATAGTGGAAATTACATAAACAAAAAACTCCTAAAAAAATCCAATCTATTTTTTGGTGCCCTAAATTCTAATAAACTGTTACAAAAAAGTCCAATTTTGGTGCCCTAAATTCTAATCAAGTGGACTTCAAATTCTTGCTATATTGGGTTTGATAATATAGTTGACATCCATTAGTGTTAATTAATTACTAACTACTTATATTTAACTATTTTCTTACATATACTCATCTAATTAAACTGCTATCAAATTATTACAAATAATATTGTGACTATCAATGAAACTAACTGACCACCTGAAACCAATTAAACTAACATTGAATCTAATATTTACCGTTGAAAGTAAAAATTATATCGATTATAAAGTTGGTTTCAACTAACTGAAACTACTTAAACTAACATTGAAACTAAGATTATTAATGTTGAAACTAACTTTAAAACTAATATTAATGATGTTGAAACTAATATTGTTGACGGTGAAACTAGTACTTCATTGCCCCGACAACCACTTAATTAGGATTTAGGACGGGTCCAGGGCTACCGGCCTAAACCTTAAACCCTAATTAAGTCCGTAGCTTCCGGAGGGTGTATTGAAATTCAGTTGATTGGGTTCACCATTCCCCCAGGGTTTTAGAATTATGAGTTCCTGAAATTAATAATATTTTGTTCTGAAAATAACATTTTTAGCCCTCAAACTAACTTTAATGAACATGAAACTAACATTTTGAGTTCCTGGAATTAACTTTAATGAACCTGAAACTAATACTAATGAACCTGAAACTAACTTTCTGAGTTCCTAAAACTAATATTAATGATGTTGAAACTAATACTCCCTCCGTTCCATTAATAACTTCCTAACTTTCCTTTTTTGGCGTTTCGTTAGAAACTTCCTAACCCATAAATGGAAACTTTTTATCCCACTAACTAATTCTTTATTATATCTTTTTTCCTACTTTATCATCATTTTATTCAATCTCTCTCTTACTTTAACACCCACTTACAACTTTATCAACATAATATCCCACACAAACTAATATTTAATTAATTTTCCTTATAATAGAGAAAGTAAGGAGCTAGGAAGCTCTTATTGGAATGGAGGTAGTACTAATGATGCTGAAACTAATTATTTTGTTCTGAAACTAACATTGTTGGCCCTGAAACTAACTTTAATCTAAACTAACATTCTGAGTTATTGAAACTAACTTTAATGAACCTGAAACTAACATTCTGAGTTCCTAAAAATAACTTTAATGAACCTGAAACTAATACTAATGAACCTAAAACTAACTTTCTGTGTTCCTGAAACTAATACTAATGATGCTGAAACTAATACAAATGATGTTGAAACTAAGTATTATTTTGTTCTGAAACTAACATTGTTGTCCCTGAAACTAACTTTAATGAACATGAAACTAACATTCTAAGTTTCTGAAACTAACTTTAATGAACCTAAAACTAACATTCTAAGTTTCTAAAAATAACTTCAATGAACCTGAAACTAATACTAATGAACCTGAAACTAACTATCTGAGTTCTTGAAACTAATACTAATGATGCTGAAAAATACAAATGATGCTGAAATTAATACTATTTTCTTCTTAAACTAACATTGTTGGCCCTGAAACTAACTTTAATAAACCTGAAACTAACATTGTTGGCCATGAAACTAACTTTTATAATGAAATTGAAACTAACATTTTGAGTTCCTGAAACTAACTTTAATGAACCTGAAAAACTAACTTTCTGAGTCCTGAAACTAATACTAATGATGCTGAAAATAATATAAATTATGCTGAAACTAACGAAAACAACACATATCAATTAGCAAAACCAGATTCCTCATTTGCGAAGCAGGAAAATTTCTACACCCATGATGTTGATGCTATTGATGTCAATGCTGCTAAATATATATTGTTTCCAAAAAGGAACGGGAAATAGACCCGAAACAGGATAACCAGAATATTCCATAAAGCATCCACCAGAGTGGTTGGAGTCTCTAAGGCCTTTGACCGTTATGATGGCGAAGTTCTTTGACCGTTATGATGTCGAAGTCTGACGCGAAGAGGGTGAGTCCGATGAGGAAGTAGTTTTAGTTGATGCCATCGGGACCTAGAGTAGTGTCACTCTTGATTATGACCCTGATCCGGGACTGGAGTTGGAAAGGATGGCCGTGCTGGGCGTAGAAGGAAAGGATCCGACCTTGTTCTACCCTTATGCATTGGCGATCCAACACCAACTCTGGCTTGCCGGTCTTACCCCCACCCCGGTCTATTGTAATTACAAGAGGGATCTGAGTAAGTCTTAGACTTACGATAAATATGTTTTTTGTGTTTTGAAATTGTGTTGAGCCGGTCTCTTTGTTATGAAGGATATTGGATAATGGAGGCTACTCAGGCTATGGTTGATCAGCGGGCCGCCGAGAAGATTGTCAATATCCAAAAACTTAAGGAGGGTAAGGGCAAATCTAAGAAGTACACCCCCAGTGCTCAAAAGATCGCACCACCGGTCCGACCAATGTTACCAGCACTCTTCAGCTTCCCCTGGGAGACAAAATCGGGACCATTGAGTCCGCCGGGGCCACAGGGCAACCGAGACCCGGACTAACACCTCCCGCGAGCAGGTAATTGGACCCAATGTCCCTCCTTTTATGAAATTTGCAAGTCATGGGTACTCGGCCACCATTGATGGTTCGAGAGTTCATGTGTCTTCCCCCACCCAGCTAACTAGGAGTCAGGTGCAGGAGAAGGGCCGTCAAGTATTGGCTAATTCTTCCAGGCCAAACAGGTCGGACTCCAATTCTTCCAAAAGAAAAGACAAGGGCCCGATGGACAGGCCGCCTTCCAAGAGGATCCGTGGCTCTGAGCTGGCCAACCTGACGGACTCTATCGCCCTCCGGGCTCTTTCTCAAGCTGAGCTGGCTGAGAGCTTGAAGGTGTTGTCCGACGCGGTGCGGACTCATGCTGATGCAGTAAGTCTTAGTTTTTGTATAACTTTTCTTTTGGCAGAACTTTGTTCTTGGTACTAATGTTGATTCTCTCTTTTCGATCAGGTGAGTGCTCATGCTGAGGCATTTGATGAGCTGGCTGGGAGTGACAAGGCCCGGTTATCCAAAGAGTTGGAGTTGGCCGATGCCAAAATTTCTAAACAAAGGGCCGAGCTTGACAAACTTCGAGCTTTCAAGGCTGAGGCGGACCACAAGCTTGAGTCCAAGGAAGTGGCCCTTGCTAAGGCTGACAAGGGTTTGAAGCTGAAGGCCTTGGCTAGGGCTCGTCTCGGGAAAGCCATTACCACTGCTGCCAAAACTAGTCGGTTGGATACTGTTCATCACTTTTTGAAGTCCGACTCATCCTACTTTCTCAAGAAGATGGATGAGGTTAATATCAGGACCGAGGCCTTTGATGCCTGTATAGGCTAGTTGCAGACCCTCGGCCTTTTAGTCAAGTCCTTCAGTATTGCCGATCCGAGGCTAAAGATTAATGCAGATAATGATGGTGACCCCATCGAAGATGACAAGCTCAAATCCTTCGAGGAGTTGGCCGGGGATGAATTTTGGTTGTTGGTAGCTCCTGCCGATAAGAGGCCACCTGAGGTCCACTACATCTACCCTTCCTAGTTTCCCGGGGTCATGGCCGTCGATACTCTAGATAGCCGGTACTGTGTTGAATCCAACACTGATTGGATGAATTTGACGGGCCCTATTCATGAATATGCACAGATGGAGGTTGAGGAGGAGGTGGAAGGCCGGAAGGTGGTGAGACCGTTGTGGAGGAAGGTGAAGGAGCCTGTTCCTGCTGATGTTCCGCCCTATGTGTCTCAGGTCGGCGGTTCCAATCCTGCTGGTGAAGGTGGGTCCGAGACATAGGCAGCTTAGGCGATTACGGGGATATGTCCCTTAGTATTTTTTGTAAATAAGTGTAAGTGTAATTTTGTCGACACATTTTAATTTTCGGGGTTTTAATAGCCTCTTCCCTGAACAAGGCATTTACTGCCGGTCATCCTTCGATCATTCCTCTCTAGCGGGTATAAGTTTAATTTTGTCGATCCTTGGATGACCGTCTCATTAATATAACTGTCCGTTTCGTTATGACTTGTCTTTTATTCTTTGTGTATCTGATCTTCTCTTGTTATTTCGCGCTTTTGAATTAGCTAGTGGGCCGGACTTTCTGGGTCCGAGACACTGCTTATAATAATTCTTCAATTTTGATTTAAAGTGATAGAGCGCTAGACTCTTTGGGTCCAAGGCACTTTTAATTAGCTAGTGGGCCGGACTCTCTAGGTCCGAGACAATACTTATAATAATTCTTCAATTTTGATTTGAAGTGACGGAGGGCTGGACTCTTTGGGTCCAAGGCACTTTTAATTGGCTAGTGGGCCGGACTCTCTGGGTCCGAGACACTGCTGATAATAATTCTTCAATTTTGATTTGAAGTGACGGAGTGCCGGACTCTTTGGGTCCAAGGCACTTTTGAATTAGCTAGTGGGCCGGACTCTCTGGGTCCGAGACACTGCTGATAATAATTCTTCAATTTTGATTTGAAGTGACGGAGTGCCAGACTCTTTGGGTCCAAGGCACTTTTGAATTAGCTAGTGGGTCGGATGCTCTGGGTCGAGACTATACTAGATGAATATTTGAGATAAGTGGGATCGGAATCTTTGGGTCCGAGGCACTTTTACTTGTATCCATTCAGACCATTTTTTAGCCTCAATTGAAACTTCATAATAGCCGATAGTAGGATTTGATGATAATCAAAAGATGCATGCTGCTTGTGAGCCTATTACAAACTTGTTCAAGGATAGTATTTCTGAAGATTTCTTGCATTCCAAGTGCGCCTGAGGGGCTTGCCGTGAAAATCTTCCAATCCATAACTGCCATTGATGCTAGACTCAGTGACTTTGTAAGGTCCTTCCCAGTTTGGCTCAAGTTCTCCCGTAGGCTTTAGTATTTCAGCTTTGCACAACACAAGATCTCCCACTTGGATGTCTCTTCCCTTCACATGCTTGTTATAAGCTCTTGACATGGTAGCCTGATAACCTAGGGTTCTAGCCATGGCCGTGCTTCTCTTTGTTTCGAGCATGTTCAAGTTGTAGAATCTCGTGCTGTGGTTATCTGAGGGAACATATCCTTGGATGCGGAATGAAAGTGCAAGTGTATCAGTCAGTGTTTTCACAACACCAGCTGACTACACTTTATACTGCACTTTAGTTATTATATTTTGCCTTTATTCACTTTCATTGGATTCCATATTGTGTTACTTGTTAAGGACATCAAAGAGGATGAAAGTGCAGGTGTTGTCATTCAGTGTTTTCACAACACCAGTCGATAGCGCTTTAAATCTGCACCGAATATTTGATTTGATATTTTTCTTTATTCACCTTAACCTAGTTCCACAGTTTTAGGTTGATTGTGCAGGTCTAAATAAGTTAAGGGATTCGAAGTTGATGCTTTGGAAGAGTTTGAGCAAAGTAGGAAAGCAAATCATTTTGAAAGAGTTATTTCCTTATTGGAGACTAAGAGAATCTTTGAAGAGAATATTGAGGAGATATAATTGGGATGATCTTCTATTGTGATCAAGACAAAATCTGAACATTCGCAAGTATGTGATTTACCTTCTGGCGGCTAAAGGAGGAAGGAAAGCGTGTGGAGATAATTTAAATATGGAAAGGAATATTGCAAGGAAATACTTTCCTTATTGAAGAGAAGAGCTTAGGAAAGATCTTATAGAAGATTTCCCAAAAGAATTCAAGTCAAGATTCGGTGCTACAAAATAGGAACTTACCTTTTGGCCATCGTGCATTGTAAGGCTATATATAAAGCCAGAAGTCAATTCATTCAAGTACACGAGTTAGAGCAGCAGTCGTAGTGTATTCATAACACCTCGCGTATTTGACAGTTTTCTAAGCTTTGTCTAGTTTTTTTCTACTAGATTAGGATAGTTAGTTCGATCCAACTGCTTAGTGATTTGTTCACAGCTTAATCATCTTGGTTATGTTGTGAATTTTTTTTGTAATTCATTATTTCATCATAGTGAATTATTTTGCCTTAAGGCTCGGAGGGTTATAATATATTAACCCTCTAGAAACCATATTTGGTGTTCTTCTATTCCGATGTGTTCTTGATTTGCTCTTTAGATTAGCTTTAGTGTTAGTGTGTTTAACTATTATAGTTAAATACACTGTTTGCTACAGTATATCGAAGACACTGTTCAATAATGTTCTTTGGTGTACTGTATACACTTGTTTACATTATACCAAATCCCGGTCCATACATTCTCATTTGGCGTCAGAGCCAAGCACCTAATTCATAGGTGTTTAGATTTGGTATCATGGATTTTGCTAATCCTAATGTCAATAGGTTACCTATACTTGATGGCTCCAACTATAATCTTTGGAAAAACTCGCATTCGCTTGCATATCAAATCCATGCATATTCGTGTTTGGAGAAGTGTTCTTGATGGTTATACTTTGCCTTTATTACCTCCTGATGATGACAAGGATTGCATCCCTAAGCCGGAACCTGATTATTGTTAGGAATATCTGTTTAGATTTTGATCAGTAACCTCAATGACTTATCTTAGCTCAGAAAGGTAACTAGTACTCTTAGTTTACTTGAACATTGTAAAAGAGGAAGCTTACTGAGTATGTTAGTCTAGCATATCTTGTATAGGATGTTAGGTCTCAGAATGTAATTTTTATATCTTTGAAGAAGACCAACAAGGATGCATCCAGCAGAAGAACTCAATTTTTGAAGATCAAGAAACTGCACAAGATTGCTAAAGACTAAGGAGATATGTCTCCTCAGATACCTCTTCCCAGATACCTTAAAGAAACAAGTATTTTTCAAAGAACAAGTTTCCTAATAGATATCTGAGGAGTTAAGGTCACTGAGAAAGGAGAGTGTTGAGGCTCAGATACCTTGCACCTATCCGTTGAGACTACAGGAAAAAAATAGTACAATGCATTAATTACGCAGACAGAGATGTCTGAACAAAACAGGAATCTCTTAAAAGAGACAAAGCTCACCGCAGTACTATTTACAGATATCAATAGTTTGAATTTCAAAGAAGCTTAACGGATACTATTCAAACGGCTTGAAATTAAACTATAAATATCAACACTTAGAATGCTTGAAGATACACCTTGAACTTCACTGAACACAACTCATACTAAAGCATACAAGCCTTCAAACTACTTACTCTCTAGCTTACTGTTGCGACTAAAAGCTCTTGATTTCTAAGTAGCACGAAAGTTCTAAGTGTCTTGATCCTTAACAAGAATTGTTCATTGTGAAAGAGTTGAATCAAAAGATCAAGTTGCGACTGATATCTGAGATTCATTCTCTTGAACATACAACAAAGATTTGGGTCAGTAAAGAACAATTTACCATACATTGTGAAGTGTATTAAGTAAGATTGATTCTATAGAGCTATCTGGAACATAACTGTATAAGTTATAAAGAAAGCTCACGTGAAAAACTACCATAACCAACACCAACAAGGTGTTGAGCATAGGAAGTACTTAGTTTGGGAAACTAAAGAACAGCTCAAAGGTTACTGAGTAGAGGAAGTACTTAGCTCAGATAGCTGGGGAACAACTTAGGGGGAACACTTGATTGGGAACCTAGTGTAAAAGGGATCAAGAGATAGGATTCTGTAAGGGGAACTCATTATCTTATCTTAGTGGATTCAAGTGCAAGTGGATTAGTTGAGAAATTATGCCACCCTCAGATACCACTATAAAGCTTTGTGTCATTTACTTACTGCACTTTACTTATTGCCTTATTTACTTGCTGAGTACTTACACACTTATAGTTTGCTGAGCACGTGCACTTATTACTAAAGTCTTCCGCTTTCTGATTATAAGTATCAGATATATTCACAGATATCTAAGAAACTATTTTATCGACAAAAGTTTAAAAATACTATTCATCCCCCCCCCCCCCCCCCGCCCCCGTCTAGTCTTTTACTTTGTTGTTATCAGGACCAACAAGTGGTATCAGAGCAGGAGGTTCTTAACCTTCTGCACTGAACCTAGATCCTAGATAAGTGCCTACTAATTGATCACCTTCAGCACTTGATTTGTTTGTTTAGTGTGTTTGCTGCAGGATGTCTCTAAGTGATGCACCCACTCTGAAGCCAGAAAACTATGAGAAATGAAATAACAACATGATGCTTCACCTGGAAGCTATCAGTGATGAAATGATCGAAGTTATAAAGAATGACCCTATAGTCATTCGACACAGATGTTGCTGGTTCCTCCTCATCTGGTACAACTACGAGTGCAAGACCAACGGGTGAAATTGCCTATGAACCAAAGGAGAGACATCTCTGGACATCTGAGGATTCCAAGAGAAACAGGCTAGATGGTCAAGCAAGAAACATCATTATACGTTCCACTCCAGATCATATACAGTGCAAATTGTGGGGTGCTAAAACGGCGAAAGAAGCCTGGTCACTGATTGAAGAAATCTGTCCCGGCACTGACAAAACCAAGGAAAACATTGATGAGTGAAATCGCTGCACTTGGAGAAAGAGAGAGATACTCTAACTCTGAAAGGGTTAAGACTATTAAATTAAAACTAGGAGCATACTCAGTACTTCTATTTCAACCAAGGAATGCCAAACATCACTCCAGTGGAGCTTTTCTCACATTTGGCAACTGTCAATTATGAGACAAAGCAAAGGGAACACATGACTGCTGAAACATTGCAGAATGTGGCTCTCATAACTCAAGGTACTTCTGAAAAGAAGGATACCAAGGAGATGACTGAGGAAAATGCTCTTGCTGTAAAGTGATGTGTCAATATCAAAGTTTTAATTATTTGTTTACTTAGCCAAGAGCTAACTCTCAACACTACGAAAACCTGTAGTGTAGTGAAGTTAACCCCGAGGTCGGTCTCTAGGGACTTAACTAAGCTGAGCTTCAGTTTACGAATAGAAGTAACAATATGAAAAGCAGTAAAAGTTTGTTTGCTTCGGCAGCAGAGTGATTAACTATCGTAACAGTAAACAACTAGGCAGAAAAAAACTATATATGATTGACACTTAACGAGATTTATATATGAATGAGGAGAATTATGGAGTGGTGACTAGGGAGCAAGCTAGCTAACGAGAAATATGTGATCCACAGGAAACGATTACCTCAAGTTGTCACTACTTGGGTTCAGAAAACGAATAGCATTAGTGAAGACGTCAATTTCACTAAGCTACGATCAATAAAGTTAATCCTACTATTACCATTTGCAACTAACTGTTAGATTAAAGCAAGACGAAAAACGTTTTGGTTGCCAAGGATCAAATGCTTAATCTAACAGTGATATTGACAGATTGCGCATCAAACGTAATAGCAGGATATCCAATTTAATCTAAAAAGCACAAAGTAATCGTAACCTGATCATACATAAACGCATAAACCCTATCTAGCATGCTTGAATCCGTCACCACCCCATAATCAGGGTGTTTAGATACTCATGTTATGCGAAGACATAATATAATAAGCAATTAAACGATTAACACACATAATCTAATACTAAATCAAGGAATCGATCAATTGATACAGATTTACCCTTCGTTGTCACAAAACCAAGGTAGAACCTGAAGAATCTGAAGCGATTAATGCAAGAAAGTATGTAGATACGCTCCCAATAAATGATAATCGTCGGATTACAAGGTGAAAATCGTTGGAAACTAGGTCTAGCTTGAGAGCAAAGTTCAATCTTTTACAATAGAATGAATAATGAAAATCATAGTCGATGTTTTCTCCTACTAAAGAAAGAAAAACGGAGTCTGGATGAATTAGGAAAGAAAACGGCAAACTGGCGCAAAAAATGAGTTGGCGCCCGCCAAGTCTGTATCTTGGCGGGCGCCAAAGATACTTGGCGGGCACCAAAGATACTTGGCGGGCACCAAGATCCGATCCTTGGCGCCCGCCAACACACACTGGATGGTGTTGGCGGGCTCCATCTTCAAATTGGCGTTCGCCACCTCTTCCGGTAAATTACAATTTTGCCCTTTTTGTCCTCTTCGCTCGATTTTGCTCCGTTTAACTTCGTTTCTTGGTATTTTGGCTTCCCCGCTCCACTTCTAGCCACCATACGAGGCATTAGGACTTCCATATCTTGGAGGTACATATTAAATACACCATTTTTGCCTTCAATTAGCTCGGTTTAGCCAAATACGTGCAAAATACGCAAGGAGCAAAACAAGTAAAAAGACTCTAAGAAGACTACTAAAACTATACTTAAGGATGACAAAAAGACGATAAAAAAGACCAGATGAGACGATGTAAAATTGACTCATCATAAAGAACATGAGAAAATATGTAAGTCAGGAGATTGAGAGAAGAAGGGCTAAAGAGAAGCTGAAAAAGCATCTAGGTCCCAACTATCACTAGTACAAGAATATACAATTGACTAGCTCGCTGAACAAGCCTGCTCAGCAAGCAACAAGTACTGAGGTGGTAGAAATCGGAAATGATATCTACTTCTATTGTCAGAAACCTGGTCACTTTAAAAGGGATTTCCCAGCTTATAACAAGCTAAAGACAGGTAACAAGAAAGATAGAAGAAATTTCAAGAGAGGTCAGAGAGCTATGCTCACTGAGGAAATGAAAAAGATTCAAATTCAACTGGATGCTCCTGATCTTGACTCTGAGTCTGAGGATGAGGACTCAGATGATTCCAAACTTCCTTCACCAAAGTTGTGTGGCATAACTCATGATTTAGTTGACTTTGGTCAAAAGAAAAAGGAAATGTGCAGGGTTGCTGAGGAGGTCTATCCAGATTGCTCCAACATCGAGCCTTGCTTAATGACTGATGAGGTAACCACTATTTCTTAGTTTATTAATTATGAGAGTGATGAGGAAGGAATCAAAAATTTAGAGCATCAAACAAATGAGCTTGATCTTTATGAAAGAGAATTCATGGTTGTCCAAGCTAGAACCAAAATTCTTGAAGAAGAAAAGAAGTCTCTTGAAAAAGAGTGCTCACAACTGCAACAGCTATATGAGATAAAGGATGATGAGAATACATTTCTAAAAGCACAGATAGTTGAGACAGGAAAGTTACATGAAGAGGCAATGGATAAACTTCAAAAGAAGTATGAAGGTCTTCTTTCTGAGAATGATGAACTCAAAAGGAAAGAATTATCCTTTCAATCCTACGCCAAGGTTTGTGACACTCTCACTGAGGTACACTCTTACCTAAGAGATGCCTCAGAGAAAGGAGGACTTGGGCTAGACACTCAAACAAATAGTTCTACCACTTTGAACAAGAGTGATGAAAGAATGACATTTGTTAGTAGTCAGCAAGGTGGTTCCCAAACAACCTATAGCATTGGTCAGAAAGCTAAGGTTCATGAAAAGGAACACCACACTAAGAAGTGTAATCACCCTCAGTGCTACGTCTCTAAGAAAGGGAAGATTGCTGGAGCTGGCAAATTCTCAAATGTCACATTTTCTAGGAAGAAAGATGACCCAGAGACTAGTAAGGATGCTGAGAGAAGATCTCATTCGGCACCTCGTGCTCGAAATGGCATTGGCTACAAAGCCATCGAAAAACTACTTGCTCATGAGTACAAACTAGAGCAAGAACGATGGATGAAAGCTAGGGTTGCTCACAGCAATCATCAGAAGTGGAAGAAAGAACAAACCATAAGCAATCTGAATTCCAGGGCTAAAAGAAATCTGAATAGGAAAACTCAGTTTGCTGGAAAGTAAACTCAGCAACCTGACAAGTATCTGAGAGCACCACGAGGAGCACCAAGGAACACACCTAGAAGGAAAATAGTTCTTGATAATAATGATACTAGTCATTTACCTAGAATTCGTCCTTATGTTTCTGTTAGACAATAGCATGTTCCTAAGAAATACATTCAAAAATGGATTCCTACTAGAATATACTTTAGTCTAGACGGTTCCATTTTTGAAATGAGAACCTAACTCCTATTTCCTGTTTTGTGCATAACACTCTAAAGAAGAATCCAACATGACATTTTCATAGTGGATGTGGGAAGCACATGACAGGAGATAAAGAAAATCTGGTCAACTACAAAGTATGCAACACTAGACCAGATATCAGATTTGATGGAGGAGAAGTGAATCCAACTATAGGATTTGGAGATCTATAATTGGGAGCCCTCACAATCACTAGAGTACTACATGTGAAGGGATTGAAATATAATCTACTTAGGATGAGTCAATTTGTTGACAAGGGGTTCTCAGTGAAGATCAAATCAAATCTCTGAAAACTGATTGATAATGAGTCAAAGCAGGTAGTCTTGGTTGCTAGGCGGAAAGGGAGTCTGTATGTTGCTGACTGGGAATCCACCACAACTGAAGAATGCCTCATGGTGAGTCAATCTGGCTACACTGAAGAAAATTGGCTATGGCACAAAAGGATGAGTCACTTGAATTTCAAAACTCTGAATAAGCTAGCTAAGAAAGAATTGGTTGTTGGATTACCTAAGATGGCATACAAAAAAGATGGTGTACGCTCAGCTTGCCAATTAGGAAAACAAGCCAAAACATCTTTCAAGTCTAAAACTAGACATTCCAGTGTGAGGCCACTGCAACTGTTACATATGGATCTCTTTGAGTTCTCAATAACCAGTTATGCAGGAAAGAAGTAAGATCTGGTTGTTGTAGATGACTACTCAAGATTCACCTGGGTTGTTTTTCTCAAACATAAATCTGATGCAAGGGTCGAGATACCAAGCCTACTGAATAAGCTTGAAGTCATGAAAAATGATAAGGTATCTTTGATCAGAACAGACCATGGTACTAACTTTGTGAAACAGTACATAAAAGAGTTTTTTACTTGCAAAGGTATACAACATCAACTATCTTCAGTAAGGACACTGCAGCAAAATGGTGTTCTTGAAAGGAAGAATAGGACCCTAAGAGAGGCAGCAAGAACAATGCTTGCTGACACTGAAATAAGTGAAAATTGGGTTAAAGCTGTAAACACAGCATTCTACACTCAAAATAGATGTTTTATAAACAAACACCATGATAAGACTCCTTATGAGTTAATGATTGGTAGACCCCCTAGTATCAAACATTTAAGGGTGTTTGATTGCAGATGTTTTGTTCTTAACAAATGGTAGGAATATCTAAAAAATTTCAACCAAAGGCAGATGAAGAAGTATTTCTTGGTTATTCTATAAATAGCAAAGCTTACAGAATATACAACAAAAGGACACAAAAGATTGAAGAATCTGTCCATGTAGTATTCTATGAAGAAACAAGAAAGTACCCTTGAATGAAGAACTCTCAGATAGGTTCAAAGAACTTATGATCAAGAATTCTGAACAAGGATCTCAGAGAGGAAATGATTATGTCATTCACTAAGAAGATGGGTCTGACGAAAAAAGGCAACCATTGCCAAGTAACAACCAGATGACTTTAAGACATGATGAAGAATTTCCTATGAGAAATTCAGAAATGGATCAAGTCATTGAGAATCTTCATTATGAGGAGGTTTCTGAGCATATGGTTGATGTGAATCATGTCTCAGATACCCATGACACTGAACAAGTGTCAGATATCCCAAGCACATATCGAGTGCCTGATATCTCAGATACTGAACAAGTATCTTATCATAATCATAATAATACAGAAATTAATCAACATGATAATGATCCTTCTAGTTCTAAACCCATTATAAAATGGATAAGAGATCATCCTGCAAAGGATATGATAGGTCCTTTAGACCAAGGGGTAAGAACTAGGAGAGCAATTGCAGAAAATGCAAATTCTCTCTACGGATGTTTTTATCTCAAACATTGAACCAAAGACCATTGAAGAAGCATTAAGAGACCAAGACTGTATCTCAGTAATGCAAGAAGAATTGGATAAATTTGAGAGAAACAAAGTCTGGAAACTAGTTCCCTATATTGATGGAATATCTATCATAGGAACTAAATGGGTTTTCAGAAACAAGATGAATGAATCTGGTGAAATAACCAGAAACAAAGCAAGGTTGGTTGCCAAGGGATTCACCCAGACTGAAGGATTAGATTTTGATGAGTCATATGCTCCAGTTGCAAGATTGGATGCAATCAGACTATTTCTAGCCTTTGCAGCTCATAATGACTTTAAAGTTTACCAAATGGATGTCAAAAGTGCATTCGTAAATGGTGAGCTTGCTGAGGAAGTCTATGTTGAGCAACCACCTGGTTTTGAAGTTTCCTCAGAAAGCAAGATGGTCTATAAGCTTCAGAAAGCTCTATATGGACTTAAACAAGCTCCAAGAGCATGGTATGACACATTGGCCAAGTACTTGCTGGGAAGTGGTTTCAAGAAAGGAAAAGTTGACAAAACTCTCTTTATATTAAACCATGATGGGAAACTACTCTTTTTAAAAGTTTTTGTTGATGACATAATCTTTGGATCTAAGGACAAGCAACTTTGTGAAGACTTTGCTGAGCTCATGAAAAGTAAATTTGAGATGAGCATGATGGGAGAATTGAATTACTTCCTAGGGTTGAAAGTCAAGCAACTTTATGATGGAATACTCATTAGTCAAATAAAGTATGCAAAAGATATGCTCAATAAGTTTATTCTGAAGCCTTCTGAGAAGAATGCTAAGATACCTATGACCATTGTAACCAAAATGACCTATACTGATCTGACAAGAGTGTTGAAGAAGACAAGTATAGGAAATTGGTTGGGTCTATACTATACCTTACAACAAGCAGACCAGATATTCAATATGGAGTTGGTGTGTGTGCAAGATTTCAAACAAATCCTATGCAATCACATTACAACATTGCTATGAAAATTCTAGGGAAAATTACAAAAACCACCCCTTAAATATGCCCCCTTTTCACATTCATCCCTTGATTGGCGACTATTACAGATTAGTCCAAAATTAGCAAAGGCCTAATTTGAGAATTACATCTACCCCTAAAAGTCAACCATTTCTCACAACCCCAGCGTAGACTCAACCCCGTTCTTCAGGAAGTCGTGAAGAAAGAAGTTCCTAAACTTCTAGAGCACGACATGATCTATCCAATAGCTGACAGCAAATGGGTGAGTCCTGTCCATGTGGTGCTTAAGAAATCCGGGGTAATAGTAGAAAAGAATGATAAGGGAGAGTTGGTTCCTGTGAGGAAAACTACTGGGTGGCGCATGTGCATAGATTATAGGAGACTTAGCGCTGCCACTAGGAAAGATCATTTCCTCTTACCCTTTATTGATGAGATGCTTAACAGACTCGCAAGGCGAGACTTCTATTGTTTCCTTGATGGTCTTTCAGGTTTTTACCAGATTTTGATAGCTCAGGAGGACCAGGAGAAGACCACTTTCACCTGCCCGTATGGGACCTTCGCATATCGCCGGATGCCTTTCGGGTTATGCAACGCTCCAGCCACCTTCCAGAGGTGCATGCTTTCGGTCTTCTCAGACATGGTACAGGACTTTATAGAGGTATTCATGGATGACTTTTCTCTTTTTGGGAACTCTTTTTCTGATTGCCTTGCTAAACTGGAACTTCTGCTTAAACGGTGCATAGAATATAATCTTACCCTTAGTTGGGAAAAGAGTAATTTTATGGTCAGAAAGGGGATAGTTCTGGGTCATGTTGTTCCGAAACGTGGCATAGAGGTTGATAAGGCAAAGCTTGATGTGATTATGAAACTTCCACCCTCTACTTTTGTTAAAGAACTTCAATCTTTTTTTGGGCATGTGGGGTTTCATAGGAGATTTATCCAGGATTTTTCAAAAACTACTAAGTACCTTAACAACCTTCTAAGCAAAGAAGTGCCTTTTGTTTTTTATAACAAATGTTTAGAGGCTTTCCATTTACTCAAATAAAAGCTTGTCTCCGCCCCTATTGTAATGGCCCCTGATTGGTCGATTCCCTTTGAGATCATGTGTGATGCTCCCGATTTTGCTATAGGCGTTGTTCTAGGTCAGAGAGTTGACAAGCATTTTCATGTCATTTACTATGCTAGCAAAACCTTGAATGAGGCCCAGGTAAACTACACTACCACTAGAAAAGAGTTCCTAGCGGTCATTTTTGCCCTCGATAAATTCAGGTCTTATTTGAAGGGGTTTAAGGTTGTAGTGCACACTGACCATGCTGCTATTCGCCATTTGATGGCCAAGAGTGATTCTAAGTCTAGGTTGATTAGATGGGTTATGATTTTACAGGAGTTCGATGTTGAGATAGTTGACAAGTGTGGTAAGGATAATTTGGTAGCTGGCCACTTATCCCGACTTGACCCCTCTATCATTAGTCCTTCTGCACCCATCCCTGATGACCTCTATGATGAGCATCTCTTTGCAATTGGGGAGGAACCTTGGTTTGCCGATATTGTGAATTTTCTTGCAATAGGTACCTTTGCTTCTAACATGTCTTCGCAGGACAAGAGGAATTTTATAATTCGCTGTAGGTCTTACTTCTGGGATGATCCCTACCTTTTCAAGGCGGGAAAAGATGGCATAATGAGAAGATGCATCCCGGAGAAAGAAGTCGAGAATTTTCATAAGTTCTGTCACACAATGCAATGTGTGGGACACTACAGTGGGCGGAAAACAGCTTTGAAGGTGCTCCAATCAGGTTTTTTCTGGCCCTCTATCTTTAAGGATGCCCACAAATTTTGCATTAGTTGTGACCCTTGTCAGCGTAGTGGGAACATTAGCAAGAGAAATGATGCCGCTTACCAGTAATTTGGTAGTTGAACCCTTTGATGTATGGGGTATAGACTTTATGGGACCTTTTTCCAAAAGTGGGAACTACGAGTATATTCTGGAAGCAGTTGATTATGTTACAAAATGGGTGGAAGCAATTTCTACCCGGACTAACGATTCAAAAGTTGTCGTCTCTTTACAGGTTTGGCACCCCCAGAGTAGTTATCAGCGACGGAGGATCACACTTCATCAATAGGTCATTTGCGAACTTGCTCAAGAAATATGGAGTTAACCACCGCGTTGCCACTGCCTACCACCCGAAAACTTCTAGGCTAGTTGAAGTGAGCAATCGGCAGATCAAAAGCATCCTGGAGAGAGTGGTGAAACCTAATAGGAAGGAATGGGTGGATAAACTTACTGATGCTTTATGGGCATACTGCACTAGTTTCAAAACTATGATTGGCACCACCCCCTTCAAGTTGGTGTATGGGAAAGCTTGTCATTTACCCGTAGAGCTGGAACACAAAGCTGACTGGGCAATCCACACTCTCAATTTTGATATGGAGAAAGCTGGCAAGGAGCGACTGCTCCAAATTTCTAAGCTGGAAGAACTCCTGAATGATGCTTTTGAGAATGCACGGATCTACAAGGCCAAGACCAAGGAGTACCACGACAAAGGTATAATCCAGAAGGATTTATCCCCAGGTATGAAGGTACTATTATTCCATTCTCATCTTAGATTGTTTCCAGGAAAGCTACGATCGCGATGGGATGGACCATACGAAGTGGTTGAAGTGGCACCGCATGGTGCTGTTGAACTCTTGAACCCAACTGATGGTACTACCTTCAAGTTAAACGGTCAGCGTGTTAAACCTTACGTGAAAGGTTTCAATAAAAAACCGGAGGAAGAGGTTGATCTTATTGAGCACTTGCTACCTGATGCGGAAGAGTCCTGTACTTGACTTTAAACGCGTACAAATCTTGTAAGATGTTTCTTTCTCCTTTCTGTTCCTTGGGGACAAGCTTCTCTTTGTTGGGGGAGGGTGAGACTTCATCTTGTGTGTTTCCATTTCCGTTTTTTCTTTTGTCTTTTGTTTGTGTTTTCTCTACTATTTTTCTTTTTGTCTTTAGTTCTTTTCTTTTGAGTCAGAGTTAACTTCTAAGTCGAGCCCCTTTTGCTAGTGTTAACCCACTTGATGCTTATGTTTTGAGTCTTTGTTAATCAGTAGTGGGGGCAGGAAAAAATTGTATAAGTTTGTTTCCTCTGTAAAAAGGAAGTTTAGTTAGTTCTTGGGTCCGAAAATCCTGTGAGAAGCCTTTCCCGCTGATGAAAAAATTTTGTACCAGCATTGTTTTGTGTGATTTCTGGGCAGAGCAATTTCTTCTTTTAAGTTATTGCGCCA
The DNA here is from genome assembly GCA_026545765.1 of Plantago major. Classification (NCBI taxonomy): domain Eukaryota; kingdom Viridiplantae; phylum Streptophyta; class Magnoliopsida; order Lamiales; family Plantaginaceae; genus Plantago; species Plantago major. Next base: position 51,588,736 of record CM048841.1, on the reverse strand, counting down.
CTTCATGCTTATGAGCACTCTTAGTAATCGGGGATGACGAACGGCATACTTCCTTTTGATGATTTCCATGTTGCAACTATTGTTGGAACTGTAGCTTTGTTTATTCTTAAAGTCTGTTTGCTGCTCCCTAAAGCTGTTTACGTTTGAGTCTCGGGGTGGATCTATGGTCTTAACTGATCACCGTTGGTCGTGTTAGCCGTGTTAAAAATACTACCACATACCGGCATGGCTTAAAAGCTACATGTCCGTGAGGTTGATGGCACGTACACCAAACTGACACGCAAAATATTGAGACAAAAAGAGCCCTATTAGGCCCTGAAATGAATGATTATGCAATGCAGTCCTGTTTGAGTTTTTTGATGAATAATTTTGAATATGGGGAGCAGCTTCAGTCTTTAACTCTTGAATGTTGAGTCGCTTGCCAAAGTCCTTTTCAACACGATGAGTTGAGTATTCTTAACATAAGGTATTAGTGGCACCTTGTAACGAGAATTACCGCCTGGCTTTACTTTCGAGCATTTTACCCTACTGGACACTTCCAGTTGTGAGAGAGTGGCTTAATTTATTACCTGTGAGGGACTGTCGGACTAGCTCTAAGTTCTTTTTACCTAGGAAACAAACTTGTTCGATTTTCTCTTTGTTTACTACCAACGTTAGTGAAAATTCAAGATGTTTGCATCCTTTGGGTTTACTGTTAGCATTGTTGGCTCGGTAGCTTGTTCGTTTAACTCCTTTGTGTTTGTGTGTTTAGAGTCTAGTCGAGTCTAGTTAGTTTGTTTGCTCGAGGACGAGCAAAGGTTCGGTCTGGGGGGTTTGATCAGCCTATATTCTAATGTCTCATCTCGTTCTTTTTACCGCCTTTTGTTGGTCTTTATTTACATTTTTAGTGTTTCTTGTGCGTTTTTATGTGTTTTGCGTTTTAGTGGTGTTGTGCAGGTTGCGACTTATTTAGGTGTTTTTTGGAGTTTTAGCATGAAGTTAGCATTTTTCGGTGAAAAGGAGCCACGACGCATCCCAACTCCTATCAAGACGCATCCCAAAGTGAGTTGTCCACAAGACACATCCTAGCAAACGTCTCCAAAAGACGCAGGATGCATCCCAACACCTTTAGGACGCGTCCCAGACTCCCACTGTCCGCAAGACGCGTCCTAGGACGCATCTCCACAAGGCGCGAGACATGTCCCACGACACATCCCAGAATCCAAAGGTCGCAACACGCATCCTAGGACGCATCTCCAGAAGGCGAGATACGCGTCCCACTTCCCTCCAGGACACGTCTCATGAAAATTTTGCAAAAGTCTTTGTTCTTTAAGTTATCGACGGAGACATTTTGGAAACACATCTTCCTTACGGTATTTTTCACTCTCAAGCAAGATAAACCCTAGTTTTGGTTCTCTTGCCTTAGTTCTTCATCGATTTCACTTGTAATCGTACTATTGACATCGGATTTGGATCTCAAGGTTAGATTATCATTCAACCACTCTTTCTTTCACAATATCTTCTCCTGTGCTTGATTGCTTTGGTGTATGTTTATTATCTCTTCTTTCATGCTTAATTCGATTGTGATTGTCATCATGTATGCTATTACTTGTGGTATGAGTAACTAATCCTTCGATAGATGGGGTAGCAATGTAAGAACGACTGAATTAGAATCTTGACCTAGGTTTGTTCATATGTGTTAAGCTTTTTCAGTATGTTCGTAATAACCCCAATTTCAGTAATCTTTTCTAGAATCTTCAAAACCAATCCGGTTAAGAATCAATCGTCTGACAATTGATTGATCTGACTGCTTTACAATTTCAAAGAATGTCTTGGTTACACTGAATTGGTATTTTCTTTGGACAAATAACTGTGACATCATATGAACAACAGGTCTGATTCGTATTCGATTTCTCTGAAATGCTACCGTGTCTATTTCTCTTCCCTCTTGATTCAAAACTTGTTTTCAGTTTACTTAGTATAATCATTATCACAAACTCAACTTTACAAACTGTTACCGCAAACTCTTACGTTTGATACTTGAAAACTTCATAGTTGCCTAGTTAGCTCCTTGAGAACGATTCCGTAGTTAAAGTTTGTTACAACAACTGCTTTAGTTACTATGTTGATTTTAAGAAGTACTAATTTGAGCACATCAGAAAGGCAGATGCTACACAAGGCCCCCTTGTTGAACTCACTGCAAAGACAAGGGCATTATCAAGCAAAATCAGGAGCTAAGAGCAGAGGTGCAGCAGCTGGTTGCTGCATTCAATGCACTGCAAAAGAACTTTGAGTCACTCTCAGAGTCTGATGAGTCAATTTTACATCGTCTCATTCGGTCTTTTTTTACCATCTTATTGCCATTCTCAAGTATAGTTTTTATGTGTTTTATTAGTGTTTTGTTACGTTTTTTTGTTTTCTAGGTGTTTGGTGAAAATGCATTGAAGCAAGGCTAAACCAGTGCATATAATGCATTAACGGGAGACCGGAAGTTCCAAGAACTGAAAGGTGGTTGAAAAATGAGTTGATCGGTCAAAACGGAAGTTGATTCGGAGTTAGGACGAAGATTTTAGAGCCGATTAAGCGAAAGCGCGCGAAATTCGAACTATGATGGAGCAGCTTTGGTATTTTCGCCATAACATTCTCATATAAACTCCGATTGACCTGAACTTGGTGTTCACGCATAGATACGACCAAGATCTCCAACTTTGTAGAAGGAACCATCTCCAAATTCGGACGTTTAGATGCCCAAAAAGAGCCTGGGGGAACCAGTCACATCTGGCGGACGCCAAAATCAGACTTGGCGGACGCCAAAGCCTAGTTTTGGCGTCCGCCAAGTGTCTACTGCGGACGCCAAATGAGGGAAGAGAGTGTTGGCGTCTGCCAACATCAAAGTTGGCGTCCGCCAACTCCGTTTTTGGCCCAGAATGTGATTTTCAGCCGTTTTCGCTATACATAACCTATTTTCTTGATCTTTTAGGACAACTTCATTATTATTCTTCTCTTCTTATTGCTTTTCGACCTAGAACCTTTCCAAGGCAATTACCTACCTATTATTGGAGGTAATTGGACCGTTTATCTTGTAATTCGAAGATTGACATTGATTGGGAGATTATCTACATAGCTTTTCACATCGATTCGTTTCAGTTCTTCAATTCTACCTAGGGTTTGTGACAACGAAGGGTAAATTTGTATCAATCCATTCGAATCTTTGTTTCTTGCTTTAGATTATGTTTGGAGCCTGTTTATATACAATATTTATTATGTCTTCGCATAATATGAGTAGCTAAACACCCCGATTATGGGGTGGTGACTGATTCAATGCATGCTAGCTAGGGTTCATGAGATTCGAAGTGCATCGGGTTTAGATTAGTTGTGCTTTTTAGATTAATCGCATATCTTGCTATTCTGTTTGTCGAGCATGCCAGCAAAATCACTGTTAGATTAAGCATTTAATCAATACACCAAAATGTCTTTGGTCTTGCTTGATCTAACAGTTTAGATTGCAAACAGTAATAGTAGGATTAGCTAGATTGATTGTAGCCTAGTGGAATTGACGCCTCCACTAGTGCTATTCGTTTTTGAACTCAAGATTGTGACAACTTGCGTAATCTATCATGTGAATCGTATGTATCCTGCTAGCTAGCTTGTTCACGTTACCGCTCCATAATTCTCCTTATTCATATCATTGTCGTTTAGATTAATCTGTTTTCTAGTTAGCTTGCATAAGTAGATAGATAATATAGAACAAATTCACTGTCGAAGCAAACAACCCTTTTACTGCTTTCTTTACTGTAATTAATATTCGTAAACAAGACTCAGCTTAGTTAAGTCCTTCGAGACCGACCTCGGGGTTAACTCCACTACACTATAGGTTTTCGTAGTGTTGAGGATTAACTCTTGGCTTAAAACAAATTTAGAACTTTGATTTGACACATCAAGTTTTTGGCGCCGCTGCCGGGGACTTAACTCCTTTGTTAAGTTTATGAAATTTAGTTACAGTATTTTTGTTTTTTCTTTTTCTAGTTTTTGTTTTTGTTTTCGTTAGTCTTTTTTCCCTTGTTACCTCTGTGTTTCTCGTATTGAGTGCTTGTTTTAACTAACGGGTACTTACGTTTGCGTAGTTCTGGTCTTGTGTCTGTCTTGCAGCACAGGTTCGAAGAGATGACCAAGTTGGAGCAGCCTTCTATGGCTGCACTATTTGCACCGCCCGTAAAAGTTTACCGTCCTAGTATTGTCACTCCTGCCAATGTGGGTAACTTGGAGATTAAGGGGCATCTTATGGCCCTACTTCCGAAATTCTATGGGCAGAAGAATGAGGAAGTGATGGGATTTCTTATGGAGCTGGAGCACTTTATTAGGTGGCTTCCTAAAGGTGAGAATGTCACCGACAATGATCTGAAGATGAGGGTTTTTCCTATATGTTTAGTTGACAAGGCACGACAGTGGATAAAGGAAGCTTAACCACCTGGGCTGAAGTCTACAATGCATTTATGCAGAAGTACTACCCTCTTTCTAAGACTTCTTCTATCAGGCAGCAAATCAATACCTTTAGCCAATTGTATGATGAGTCTCTGTATGAAGCATGGGACAGGTTCAAGAGCCTGCTAGCTCAATGTCCTCACCACAGGTACCCCCAGGCTGATCTGAATCAGTATTTCTATGATGGTTTGATGTGCTCAAATTGATACTTAGTAAACAAGTAGCAAGCAGTTATTGTAGAATAAATGAGCTAAACACGAAGTCGTTCGCTAAGGAACCAATTAGTCTACCACAACGGTTTGAAAGCAAACAATTACTTGTGAAAACAGATTGATTTGTTTGGTTTTGATTACTTCAACTAGTTTGACTAAAGCTAAGATTACGATTAACAATGAGAGAAAGATGAATACAGTAGCAAGATTCAATTATGCTAATTCGAACTAGGGATAACACTCATATTTGTCACACGGTCGTTGTACAGCAAATCAATCAATTCGATTCAACCAATTGTTCTTAGAAAATATTATATTGGAGAAATCGTGAGTCGTCAATTCACGATCCTTAACCATGAACAATTTAGAGAATTTAATACGGACTTATCGAATTAAAGGTTTTTACGAAGATTTTATACGAGACTAACCCATATGAGTGCTTATATAAACCCTAAAACGAATATTCATAATCTTCACATACTACTGTATTCAAAGGTGTTTAGCTACTCATAATTGATAATTGCATGCAAAGATTCATGGTAATAATCATATGAAACATAGATGAAAAGCTCGCATGCAATAACATACAGTTCAATCAATAAGATAAAGAACGAATTGTAAAGAACAAAGCAATGGAGAAATCAATACCAATAATCATGATGAATAAAATCAATGAATAACCAAGCTCCAAAGATGTCTCAATGTCAATGTGTGAATCCAGGAGCTTTTCTCCAAAAACTAGGTTAAGAGATGTATGAAAGAAAGGAATCAAAATTCTAGTCTAATAAGGAAAAACAAATTCTGGAGGTCGACGCTCGCTGCGACGGAAAAATAGCCTCGCCACGGTGAGTCTTCTTTATCGCAATAGATATCCGGCTCGTAAAATCTCGCCGCGGCAGACCAATTTCCTCGCCGCGGCGAGCCTCTCAATAGCTCCAGCCTCTAGCCTCGTAAAATCTACATGGCCAAAGCCATGTTTTGATTTGCAGTATCGTTAAGAAAATCTACGCGGCGAGCCATGTTAATCAGCTTGCCCTTATTTCGGCTCAAAATCATTAATTCCTACGAAACAACATCAAAATACCAAAGCATAAAAACGAACTAAAAATACTACAAAACTAAAGACAAAGACCGCTAAAAAAATACCAAATGAGACGATAGAAAATTGTCTCATCAAAATCTCCAAACCGAACCTCTGCTCGTCCCCGAGCAAACAAACAAATTAAAGACAACTAGACTTAAACTACGACATATAATAACACACAAACGAGTCAATCTTCCAAATGACCGAACTCTACCATTGTAAGCGTTAAATTCACAAGATGCAAAAGGTTTGCACTCACCCGACCTTGACAGAAATAGTGCACAAAAAATCCTGCAAGAGAGTTTCTCAAATAAATAGCACTTAAACCTAACTCTCCAATCCCTCACAAGGAAATCCTACACTATTCTCTCTCACACTCTGGAAGTGTCCAGTGGTTAAACACTCAAGAACAATTAGAGAAAAGGAAGGTGACTTTCGTCACAAAGGTGCCTCAAATACCTCATGCAATGTACTCAATCGCTAAGTCGAAGGACTTTTTTCAAGTATAGCGACTTGCCAAGACATACAGCCAACTTCCATAAACCACATATTTGCATACAATAAATTAGATGCTAATCAATTTGGCCACTATGGAAGCTTTTAGTCTCACTTTTTTGGTAGTGTCTGTTTTACCGAAGTCCGCATTTTTGTGCGTGTCAGTTTGGTATACGTGCCATCAACCATCATGGTCATATGGCTTTTTAGGACCACGCTGGTATATAGGTAGTATTTGAAACACACCTAACACGACTACGGTGGTGACAAGAACCACAGATACACTCCGAGACGAATCAACTAATCAGGGGAAGTGATACATATTACATCAAATGAATAATAAACATGTCAACACAACAGATTTCTCCTCCCCAAACCGGTTCTTCGCAATGTACTGGCTTTTGATAAAATGAAACATGAAGAGCATGCCATTCGTCATACTTAACTTAACTGAGTACACATGAGAATGAAAAGGCGCAAACAAGAGGGTTTGCACTTCCCGAAAGGATCACACAAGCGCCGGTACAATATTTTTTCATCGGCTTAAAGTTTCTCACCGGCTTTTTGGACTAAAGAGTTAAACAGACTTGCTATTTACAGGAGAAACAAACTTATGGGCTTTTAAATCCACTATACCACCTCAGTTAAGTATCATGCAAAACATAAGCAGCAAGCAAATTTAACAATCACAATAGAAGCTTTCATAACTTGGAAGAACGACTCACGAAAGACTATAGAGGGTAAAAGAAAAACGACCAAAACATACATAAAGTAGAGGATGAAAGACTCTAGAGACTCAGGTAATAGAGAAAAAAGCAGACAAGACACTAAAGAGCATAGTCCCCCTCCCCAAACCTAAACTCAAGCATGTCCTCAAGCGTAGAGTGAAAAAGAAAAGAGAATGGAAGCTATAGTGACTTGCCTGCTGGTGTACCTTTATAGTCATGTAATAGACTCTTCCGTGTTGGCTAACGGGTACTCCGGAGATTCTTGGCTCTTCCGGTTGGTGCAGCTCGTGTTTATCCTTGTTGATAAGTATGTATATATAAGGGTCCAGTGTGTGCTCCTATGAATTTCCTGCTATCAACCTGCGAAACATAATATAATGGAGCGGAATAGGCCTTCAGTTTGCGTAGCTCGCCTTGCACCTCAATTGTGCAGGTTCGGGCATGTAAATTCACCACCATGAGAGTTGAACGGATGAAGGGTCTCCCAAGAAGCAGCATATCTCTTTCCAATTCTTTCCCCTTCACCCTCGGCAATTCCACTACCACAAAATCTGTCATCACTGTTATACCATCCAGCTTAACCAGAACATCTTCCACGATTCCCATGCATCTGCTTCTAGTTCCACCAGCAAGAGTCATAAAGCATCTGCGCGGCTCCAATCCCTTTAAGCCTAAGTCTTCATAGGTGTCAAAAGTCATCAAATTGCAACTAGCACCAGTGTCGACTATTCCGGTAACCTGAGCTGAACACCCAATGCCTACCAAGAATCAAACCGCTTGAGTCGCTTATACTCTTTTCTGCCTTAGGAATTATTATGGTGGGGGGGTCGGGTTCAGCAGTTTCTTGCTCCGCATTCGCCTCCTCTTCTGGAATCACGGAACTCGGTTCCTCGACTTCATCCCCTGTCGATTCAACAGAGGCTACATCTTCAGTCTGCTCGGCTGTCAGTACACGGGTCACTTGAACCGTTGCTGGAGTTCCCTCATCTGATGCAGGGTGCTCAACCTCGTTGGTACAGGTGGCAACAACAGACTTAACCTTCCTTGGTTCTTCAAAATTTATCTCAACCGCCAGGACTCTAATGTTTTCTGGGGCTGCTGGGGGTCTACCTTTCTCCATAAGCTGCAATTTCCCAACCAAGTCACCCAATATCTGTTCCAGCCTTCTTTGCGATTGCTCGATACTGTCGAACCTCTGGTTATTTTTTTCCTGAATTTTCTGCGCCTCCAACCAGTACCTCTCAGACCTCTCCATATGGCTCCTGATTTCTTTTTCTAGCTCGGTAAAACACGGCCCTGGAGTCTCTCCCACTGCTCTGGTTGCCACTCTCCTAGCCTTATCTCTTGTTCCCTTAAGTTGCGATGTTGCGAAAACACTGTTCAATTCATCAGCGGAGGCTTCCAGGAAGGATTTTTTATAGCTCATATCGACCATATTTTGATATTCCCAAGCCAGGCCTTCATAGAATCGAACACATAAACTCATATCGTCTATCCTGTGGTGAGGGCATTGGGCCAATAACTGTAAAAAACGGTCCCGAGCGTCATAGAAGGTCTCATCATGCATCTGCTGAAACTGCATTATCTGGGTACGAAGTTGTTGTGTTCTCTCGGGAGGGTAAAATTTATTCACGAAGGCTTTATAGAGAGAATCCCAAGTAGGTAGAGAACCCCCAGGCTGGTTCAAAAGCCAGTTCCTAGCTTTATCCTGCAGGCACATTGGAAAAACCTTCTTCCTTATCTCACCTTCTGAAACTGTTACTCCTCCGGTTGCCAACGGAATCCCTGTAATTAGCACTTCAAACTCCTTGAGGAACCTTATCACATCCTCGTTGGCCATTCCGTAGAACTTAGGGAGATTGTGGAAGTGGTGAGCTTTGAGTTCCAAATTTCTCGCCTCGTTAAATAACACGATTGCCGCTTTTCTGTCCTTAACCTCGTCGGGCTGCATGTAGGCTCCATAGGTTAACTGAGCCATTGAAATGTCCTTTTTGATCAACCTGTTGTTAGAGCTACACAACACGAAAACCTCGAAATATCCTTAGTTTCTGTTAGTGCACTAAACTTCAGGTAAGTTGGAAAACAAGTAAAGATTTGCAATCAAGCGCTACAGTAGGAATTGATTCCCCGGCAGCGGCGCCAAATTTGATGTGCTGAAATTGATACTTAGTAAACAAGTAACAAGTAGTTATTGTAGAATAAATAAGCTAACCACGAAGTCGTTCGCTAAGGAATCAATTAGGCTACCACAACAGTTTGAAAGCAAACAATTACTTGTGAAAACAGATTGATTTGTTTGGTTTTGATTACTTCTAACTAGTTTGACTAAAGCTAATATTACGATTAACAATGAGAGAAAGATAAATACAGTAGCAAGATCCAATTATGCTAATTCGAACTAGAGATAACACTCATATTTGTCACACGGTCGTTGTACAGCAAATCAATCAATTCGATTCAACCAATTGTTCTTAGAAAATATTATACTGGAGAAATCGTGAGTCGTCAATTCACGATCCTTAACCATGAACAATTTAGAGAATTTAATACGGACTTATCAAATTGAAGGTTTTTACGAAGATTTTATACGAGACTAACCCATATGAGTGCTTTGATAAACCCTAGAACGAATATTCATAATCTTCACATACTACTGTATTCAAAGGTGTTTAGCTACTCATAATTGATAATTGCATGCAAAGATTCAGGGTAATAATCATATGAAACATAGATGAAAAGCTCGCATGCAATAACATACAGTTCAATCAATAAGATAAAGAACGAATTGTAAAGAACAAAGCAATGGAGAAATCAATACCAATAATCTTGATGAATAAAATCAATGAATAACCAAGCTCCAAAGATGTCTCAATGTCAATGTGTGAATCCAGGAGCTTTTCTCCAAAAACTAGGTTAATAGAAGTATGAAATAAAGGAATCAAAATTCTAGTCTAATAAGGAAAAACAAATTACGAGAGGCGGCGTCATGGCCAAAAATAGCCTCGCCGCGGCGAGTCTTCTTTATCGCAATAGATATCCGGCTCGTAAAATCTCGCCGCGGCGGACCAATTTCCTCGCCGCGGCGAGCCTCTCAACAGCTCCAGCCTCTAGCCTCGTAAAATCTCGCCGCGGCGGGAAGGATACCTCGCCGCGGCGAGCCATGTTTTGCAGATTTGCAGGTACCTTCGTAAAATCTCGCCGCGGCGAGCCATGTTAATCAGCTTGCCCTTATTTCGGCACAAAATCATTGATTCCTGCTAAACAACATCAAAATACCAAAGCATAAAAATGAACTAAAAATACTACAAAACTAAAGACAAAGACTCACAAAGACCGCTAAAAAAAAGACCAAATGAGACGTTAGAAAATTGTCTCATCATGGATTGAATGAGAACCAGCAGTATATGATAGATGCGTCATGCGGGGGTAATATGATGGAATTAACTGTTGCTGCTCTCAAGGATAAGTTTGCTAAGTTGGCACAACACAACCAACACCATAACCCCAGGAGAAATGGTACGGGTCAAAGGGGAGAAGCAAACGCTGCTTTTGATGAAGAGCATGACCGGTCTGCAGTTTGGTGCAACCAAAGAAGTGGATCGGGATGGGACAGATTACGGAGCTTCATGAATGAGTCAAGGGAGTTTATGCGCGAAACTAAGGTGCATCGTCAGTCTACCGATGCCCGTATTGGGAAACTGGAAAAGGATAGTGAAAAGTGAAAGTACAATTTATATTGCACTTGTTTTGTTAAATCGGCATTTCTTCATTTATTAACTGGTTCGACAATTGTAGTTGTTTTTCTATGGATATTTTGTAGGAAATAACAAGTTGGGCTACAACATAAGTTAATGGACTGGACTGGACTTGGCAGATTTGGGCCTTAAGGAAAAGATCTGGAAAGCTTCCAGCAAGCAACGTGAAGAAAGAAGCTGGTGCTTGCAACCAGTACAAGGGAAGTTCTGTTTGATTTGGATTTTGAATAAAGAAGGAGTTTGGTTAGCTTGCGACTCAAGGAAGAATCCAAACACAATCTGGAAGAGCTGGAAAAATTCCAAACGCTATTTGGAAAAGAGCTAGGCGCAGGATATTGTATAAGGAAAGAATTGGTGAAGGCATGGACAATTGGAGAGAAAGAAGGAAATAAAGATTCTCAAGGAAATATAACAAGAAATTTTTCCTTATTGAAGTTGACGCAAAGAAGTAACAAGAAATTGGCATTCTTCTAGTACTGTTCGAATTGGCGTTATGTTCTCTTGACGAGGCTGCACTCATATATATACAAGAAGAATGCTCACAAGAAAACGAATCGTCTCTAGAATATCAATTCACTACATATTGAGAGATAGTTCTTCTTGTGTTTACTAGGCATTGTTGTCGAATTCAGTTGTGAGTAGTCTCTAAGGATTGAGATTTACTTTAGTGTCTTCGAACTAGAATAGGTTTTTGTTTATCTGTTCTAGGTCTAGTCTTTGTAATTTAATCATTCGTTTTCTGATTGATTAAACCTAGTTTTTGTAATTCTACTTTTCTTGATAGTGGAAATTTAGCCTAAGGCACGGTCAGTATATTTTATATATACTGGCTAGAATTATCTGTGGTGTTCAGTATTTTTATCCGCTGCAAACTGCTCTGTTCTGTTCATTGTTTTCTTTACTGTTGAAGACGATGTTGACTCAACACCATAGTCAACATCGTCTGAACCTTGTCCAGAGTACCAATCCCGGTCCTAAAGTTCTAACAAAAAGATCCAAAGAGTTCTCCAGCAGCTACTAGAGAAGAACCAAGAGAGAGAAAAGGAAAAATTCCCTGGTACTCCCGAGAGGGCAATGGCTATTAAGGTGATCACAGAAACACCGGTTGAGGTGACTGTTTCGGAAAATGAGACCCGTGTTGAGGTTTCAAAACAGATTTGCGCAGCTTGTGGGTGTGCATCGTTGATTTCGATTGCTAGTGAAGCAGCAGTAGAAGAGGTGATAACTCCCGGTAATTCTTTTGAGGAGTTGATCCCGGAACAAGTGGAAGATTATGTAGCTATAGTGAGCATTCCGAAAATTGGAGCAGTTGAAGTTCCTGCTAAGGAAGAAGAGTTAGCAGAAAATGTGAAGGAGCATCCTCTCAGTAAGAAGAGCTTTAACATCGTAGTTAGGATGGGAAATTCAAAATTCATTGCGGCTTTAGATACAGGAGCTACATGTAATACAATCCCATACAGTCTGTTTAAGGGATGTGGCTTTACAGGCTTCGAAGAGAAGAAAGCTCGACTCCTAATGGCGGATGGGTCACATAGAAGACCAGTTGGATTGGCGAAGGGTGTCGGGTGAAACTGAATGGTGAAACTGTTATCACCAATTTTGTTGTTCTGAAGGATGTCCGGGAAGATCAGGAGACAGGACCCGATACAATCCTCCTTGGCTGGCCATTTTTATTCGCCTCTAGAATGAATATTAGCGTATTTAGACGCACAGCAACATACGAGGTGAATGGTAAGGTCGGCATGGTGAAGGCATTGGATTATTTGCCTAAGAATTTTATCTGCAAGGATTATTCTGCGGGGTATGTTGGACCCCTTTATATCTATTCGCAGGTGCAAGGGCAGAGGAATTCGAGCATGGGGAAGTCTAATACCCACCATCGCAAATGAACACCACCAGTCTTCTACACATCTTGGAAACCTTCAATCAGGGAAGCCCTCTCCTATCAACTCTCTACTTTTCTCTTTTCACTCGTTTGCTCGAGGACGAGCACGAGTTCAGGTTTGGGGAGGGGTGTTTTGAGTTTTGATCTGCTTTATGCTTCTTGCTTGCATATTTTCGGATGTGTTAATTTTTGTATTTCTTATTCGAGTCTGTCTGTTGAGTCTAAGTCTGTCTCACAAGTCGAGCATCTATTGCATGTACTAGACCTGTTTAATGCTTTTGGTTTGGTTGATCCTTGACTATTAGTAGTTTGCATGTTTTAAGTTTGCTAAGTTCGTTTCTGTTGTAAATAGAAAGTCTGTTCTAATTCTGTAGTTCAAAAAGACTATGAGTAAACCTTAACCGATGAAAAAATATTGTACCGGCTCTTGTGTGATTTCTCGGGAAGTGCAAACTCCCTTGTTTGCGCCTCATCATTCTCATGTGTACTCTGTGTAAGTTAAGTATGACGAACAGAATGTTTCCCATTCTTATTTGCTTATACCAAACCTATTCCAAGAACAGGTTTGTGGAGGAGGTTTATGCGTATTGTATGTGTTGATACAGACTATGATGTTCAGGTTTTTCGTTCTCTCAAAAAAATAAAATAAGTCTCGGAGTGGATCTATGGTACTAGTTACCACCATTAGTCGTGTTGGGAACGTTTCAGATACTACCTATATACCGGCGTGGCCCTTAAAAGCTATATGACCATGAGGGTTGATGGCGTGTATACCAAACCAGCACGCACAAAAGTGCGGACTTTCGGTAAAACAGACACTACCAAAAAATTGAGACAGAAAAAAGATATAAGCATATGGGTCATATATAAGACTGCAAAAAAGTAGTATGCAAAAAATGAAAAATTGAAAAAGGAGAGAACGGCTGCCTTTTTATAAGTCTACTGCTTATTGTTATGGAGCTATGAAAAAGTCCCTTCTGACTTAACTGATTGAATACATTGCATGAGGTATTTGAGGCATCTTGGTGACGCAAGTCACCTTCCTTATCTCTTTATATTCTTGAGTGACTACCCCTACTGGACACTTCCAGGAGTGTGAGAGTTTAGATGCATAGGATCCACTTGTGAGGGACTACCGTTTTAGACTTAAGTTCTATTTACTCGGGAAACAAACTTTTTGGACTTATGCTTGTGATTCTGTGAATGTCAGTGTGATGACAAAACTCTTGCATTTTTCGGGCTTATTATTTGCAATCGTAGACTCGGTAGCTTAGGAGCTAGACTTTTCTTTTGTTTGTTTGTGTTTTTATTTTTCTATGATTTTTTAGAGAGTCTGTTGCTTGAGGACAAGCAAGGGTTCGGTTTCGGGAGTTTGATGAGTCAATTTTACATCGTCTAATTCGGTCTTCTTTACCATCTTATTTCCATTCTCAAGTATAGTTTTTATGTGTTTTATTAGTGTTTTGTTACGTTTTTGTGTTTTGTGTGTTTTGTAGGTGTTTGGTGAAAACGCATTGAAACAAGGCTAAACTAGTGCATATAATACATTGGAGAATGTAAGTTCTAAGAAATGAAAGGAGGTTGAAAAAGGAGTTGATTGGTCAAAACAGAAGTTGATTCGGAGTTCGGACGAAGGATTTAGAGCCGATTAAGCGAAAGCGCGCGAAATTTGAACTACGATGGAGCAGCTTTTGTATTTTGGCCATAACTTTCTCATATGAAATCCGATTGACCTGAACGTGGTGTCCACGCATAGAAAGACCAAGATCTACAACTTTGAAGAAGGAACCATCTCCAAATTTGGACGTTTAGATGCCCAAAAAGAGCCTGGGGTACCGGTCGCATCTGGCGGACGCCAAAATTAGACTTGGCGGACGCCAAATGAGGGAAGAGAGTGTTGGCGTCCGTCCACATCAAAGTTGGCATCCGCCAACTCCGTTTTAGGCCCAGAACATGATTTTCAGCACGTTTTCTCTATATATAATCTTTTTTCTTGATCTTTTAGGACAACTTCATTATTATTCTTCTCTTCTTATTGCTTTTCGACCTAGAACCTTTCTAAGGCAATTACCTACCTATTATTGGAGGTAATTGAACCGTTTATCTTGTAATCTGCAGATTGACATTGATTGGGAGATTATCTACATAGCTTTTCGCATCGATTCGTTTCAGTTCTTCAATTCTACCTAGGGTTTGTGACAACAAAGGGTAAGGCTCTGTTCTCTTCAACTGAAAACTCATTCAGTTCAGTTCCATTCAGTTCAGTTCAGTTCTGCTTAGTTATATTTTATACTACAATTCAGTTCAGTTCAGTTCAATTCAGTTCAGTTCAGTTCATAAAATTGCAGTTGAAGAGAACAGAGCCTAAATTTGTATAAATCCATTCGAATCTTTATATCTTGCTTTAGATTATGTTTGGAGCCTATTTATATACAATATTGATTATGTCTTCGCATAATATGAGTAGCTAAACACCCCGATTATGGGGTGGTGACTGATTCAATGCATGTTAGCTAGGGTTCATGAGATTCGAAGTGCATCGGGTTTAGATTAGTTGTGCTTTTTAGATTAATCGCAAATCTTGCTATTCGGTTTGTCGAGCATGCCAGCAAAATCACTGTTAGAATAAGCATTTAATCAATACACCAAAATGTCTTTCGTCTTGCTTGATCGAACAATTTAGATTACAAACAGTAATAGTAGGATTAGCTAGATTGATTGTAGCCTAGTGGAATTGACACCTCCACTAGTGCTATTCGTTTTTTGAACTCAAGATTGTGACAACTTGCGTAATCTATCATGTGAATCATATGTATCCTGCTAGCTAGCTTGTTTCACGTTACCGCTCCATAATTCTCCTTATTCATATCATTGTCGTTTAGATTAATCTGTTTTCTAGTTAGACTGCATAAGTAGATAGATAATATAGAACAAATTTGTTGCCGAAGGAAACAACCCTTTTACTGCTTTCTTTATTGTAATTACTATTCGTAAACAAGACTCAGCTTATTTAAGTCCTTCGAGACCGACCTCGGGGTTAACTCCACTACACTACAGGTTTTCGTAGTGTTGAGGATTAACTCTTGGCTTAAAACAAATTTAGAACTTTGATTTAACACATCAAAGTCTTTTGTAATGATTATTGATCAGTCAACAATGACTAAAGGGGAAGGATCTCAAGGTGCTCAGAAACGAAGAGGAAATAATAACAAGAAGAAGAGAACTGAGCCACCACTAAGAATTAATGAGCCCTCCTCTTGTCAACCTCTGATGATTGTGCCCACTACTCAGCAACCTCTTGCACAAGGAGTAGTCACAAGGGCAAGATCACATAAACCTCCAAGGGGAACCAAGGCCCCAAGTAGAAGACAATACAAAGGGAATGATGATGATGGTGATGATGAAGAAGAAGAGGAAGAAGAAGGACAAATCATCAAACCCTTGGACAATGAAGAGGGATGCAAATCTCCCACAATAAACTTTGATGATGAGGAGACATATCATAATGAATCTCCTCTTCACAAAAAGAGAAGAAGGGAGGATAGCCCATCTGAGCCCATAGCTGCAGTACCACTGACAGCTAGAACACCTTCTGGAAATACCAAGTCTATCCAGGAAGGTTCTTCAAGCAGAAACCCCCAAGAGAAAATTCTAAGCAAAAGAGGAAAAGAGCAAGAGACATCAACTTTGGCAGAGTACTACCCACAAGGCCTGAAGAAGCCAAGATTGAGTATGTGAAGCTTGATGATCATTCCTCTGTCTACAGATGCATTCATCAAAGAAATGGATATTGTATACTGGAACTCAAGCACTTACTGGTAAATGAAGGAGGATTTCAAGTACCCATCCATCAGTAACTTATAGCATGGAGAAAAGACAAGCCTGTTCTAATCAACACTAACCATGTCAAGAACTGGCTGGATTTTGAAGTTGTGATAAGACGAAAAGCCGTGAGAAAAGAGCATGCTGACGATTGTCCATATGGCAAACCAGATGATGTGCATAGAATCCCAAACCTTACTAGGACTGGGACAAAACCAAGGCTTGCAGTGGAACCCTATGAGTCATTTTACATGACTAAAGAACAATTCAAGGGTGACATGAAATATCTGAATATCATATATGAATACTTCAAACTCTCAGATATCAGAATTGAGCATGCCTGAAAATGGGGGAAGTATCTGTGGATCAAACACTTTGCTAAGAATAATCCCACCAAATCATACAAAGAAGTCTGCAACTTTGGAAGAGACACTGAGATGACAGTCGGGACTTTGCTCTATCACTACTCAGATGACATTAGGAGATTTGGAGATAGGAAATTTGCAGATTGATCCTCATGTGCCTGCTGAAGTTTTTGAAGACTTGAAGACCGGTTAATTAGAATGTTCACTTGGAGCTTGGTTACTCCTGTTGTTCTTTTTAACTAAGTATTTTGTATCTTGATGACTGTACTTTACTGTCTTATTCTTGTAAAAGTTATCTCTGATCTTTAATTGTACTTTATCTGATGAACCTACTCTCAGATATCAATCTATAAAAGATAACTTGTCAGCAAAGATCATACCTTGTGATTTGGTTGATGTTTACTTTCTGCACTTAAATAATTGAATTGAAAAAATCATAAGAAATGTTTAAGTGTTGGATTGTTTCCTCATCCATGTCTTGATAGCTTTTTAGATAGTCATGGCTGACTGATCAAAAAGGGGGAAATTCGTTAGGAATATATGTTTAGATTTTGATCAGCAACCTCAATGACTTATCTTAGCTCAGAAAGGTAACTAGTACTCTTAGTTCACTTGAACATTGTAAAAGAGGAAGCTTACTGAGAATGTTAGTCTAGCATATCTTGTTAGGATGTTAGGTCTCAGAATGTAATTTATATATCTTTGAAGAAGACCAAGAAGGAAGAATCCAGCATAAGAACTCAATTTTTTAAGATCAAGAAACTGCAAAAGATTGCAGAAGACTAAGGAGATATGTCTCCTCAGATACCTCTTCCCATAAACCTTAAAGAAATAAGTGTTTTCAAAGAACAAGTTTCCTAATAGATATCTGAGGAGTTAAGGTCACTGAGAAAGGAGAGTGTCAAGGCATAGATACCTTGCACCTATCTGTTGAGACTATAGGACAAAAATAGTACAATGCATTAATTACGCAGACAGAGATGTCTGAACAAAAGAGGAAATCTCTGAAAAGAGACAAAGCTCACTGCAGTACTATTTACAGATATCAATAGTTTGAATTTCAAAGAAGCTTAACGGATACTATTCAAACGGCTTGAAATTCAACTATAAATATCAACACTTAGAATGCTTGATGATACACCTTGAACTTCACTGAACACAACTCATACTCAAGCATACAAGCCTTCAAACTACTTACTCTCTAGCTTACTGTTGCGACTAACAGCTCTTTGATTTCTAAGTAGCACGAAAGTTCTAAGTGTCCTGATCCTTAACAAGCATTGTTCATTGTGAAAGATTTGAATCAAAAGATCAAGTTACGACTGATATCTGAGATTCATTCTCTTGAACATACAACAAAGACTTAGGTCAGTAAAGAACAACTTACCATACATTGTGAAGTGTATTAATTAAGATTGATTCTATAGAGCTATCTGGAATATAACTGTATAAGTTATAAAGAAATCTCACCTGACAAACTACCATAACAAACACCAACAAGGCGTTGAGCAGTTTGGGAAACTAAGGAACAGCTCAAAGGTTACTGAGTAGAGGAAGTACTTAGCTCAGATAGTTGGGGAACAACTCAGGGGGGACACTTGGTTGGGAACCTAGTGTAAAAGGGATCAAGAGATAGGATTCTGTAAGGGGAACTCATTATCTTATCTCAGTGGATTCAAGTCCTGAGAAAGGGCGAGTGGATTAGTTGAGGGACTATGCCACCCTCAGATACCACTATAAAGCTTTGTGTCATTTACTTACTGCACTTTACTTATTGCCTTATTTACTTGCTGAGTACTTACACACTTATAGCTTGCTGAGCACGTGCACTTATCACTAAAGTCTTCCGCTTTCTGATTATAAGTGTCAGATATCTTCATAGATATCTGAGAAACTGTTTTATCGATAAAAGTTTGAAAAGACTATTCACCCCCCCCCCCCCAGTCTTTTACTTTGTCGTTATCTGGACCAACAATTATGATCCAAAAGAAATTACGGATGCAAACAACAAAACAACAATGAGAAGGCTCTCAATATCTTGTTTAGTTATGTAGATCCCCACATGTTTAAACTGATTCAAACATGCTCAACTGCCAAACAGGCCTGGGAAATTCTTCAAAGGCACTGTGAGGGAGATCTGAGTATGAGAGAATCAAAACTTCAAATGCTTTTGAGTCGTTTTGAAAATTTGAGAATGGGAGAGGAAGAGGACATTACATCCTATTTTGGTAAACTTTTGAATATTTCTAATGAAATCATATGCTTGGAGACCCTTTGTCGAACAAGCAACTAGTTTACAAAGCTATTAGGACTCTTTCAAAACATTTTGAAATGAAAAAGATTGTTGTGGAAACTTCTGAGAACTTGGCCACCATGGATCTTCAAACTTTGATGAACATTATGAAAACTTTCGAGCTAGGGTTAAATAACTCTTCTGATGTTGTAACGGACAGAAGCATTGTACTTCAATCAAAGTCTTCTGAAACACTAGATGTTGAGGATGATGATGATGATGATGATGAGTTCAATGTTATGTTCAAGGCTATGATAAAACATTTTTAAATAATAATCTAAAAGGCAGGTTCAAAGCAGGATCAAACAACAATCCCTTTGGTCAGTCCAAATTCCCGTCCAAAGCATTGGTGAAGTATTCTTACAAAAAACCCATGGATGAGGATCCTGAAAAACTAAAAAGAACTCAGTGTCATGCATGTGAAGGCTTTGATCATTATTCTTATGAATGTGCTAACACTCTTCGAAAGAAGGGAAACTCTTATTGGATTTGTTTGGATAATGATGAAGCAGGTACTAAAGAAGATGTGGTTCTATTAGATGAAGAAGTTCATATAGCTACACTACACTCCCACGTCAACTATAGTGATGGCAATTTTTGATGATGCATAGTGTTATTCGAACACTGCTGATAACATCTTTGTGCAAGAAATATTTTTTGCTGGTGTTGCTGATGACATAGCAGATGAGTGTCATGAATGTGAGACATTCTTTGATGAAGCTGATGAACTCATACAGTCTCAGAACTTCTGTACTAAAACACCGAAATCATTGGTGTACTGTGATATTTTGGATCCCCACTGCATGCGTGGCTCAGTAGACCTTGAAGCTGACCACTCACCTGAGAATGAGATGAGCCAAGAGGAGTTCATTAAGGAACTTGAAGTCCTCTATGAGGATGTGTTAAAGGAATGGAGAAAATCTGCCAAGAATGAGAAAACCTTGTTCAAAGAAACCGAGTATCTTAAGGAACTGAACAAGTCTCTACAAGACACAATCCTGAATCTGGATGTAAGTCTAACCAGAAAGGAAGCTGATTTGGAAAAGGTAACCGCTAAGCTTAAAATTCATGAGCTTACTTTGACAAAAATGAATACAGGAACTACTAAACTTGATGAAATGCTAGGTCTAGGTAATGAAGGAACTACATGTCTAGGTTTTCAACAACTTATTCAGGACCTAACTTCATCTACCAAAGATGCACCTAGTAATTACCCAACTCATGTGTTTGTGAAAGGAAAAGGATTGTCTGCCCAAAGCAAGAAAAAAGGTTTTTGTGTGTCAGTTTTGTTCTAATATGGTCATATTAAACCTTACTATTTCAAATACCAGAAATCCTTGAAAGAACCCAAAAATAATGTTTTAATAGAGGAAACCACCCTGATACAGTCTGAATCTGTAAAAGACTCCTCTATTGTAACCTCTTCTGATTGCAACAAGTCCAGTGCTGATATTTTGAGTAGTAGTGTTTCCAGTGTTATGACAACTCCAGAGTATGCTTTAAATGTTCAATACTTTGATTATGGTGTTGTCACAACACTGTCCAAAAACACTAGTACTCTGAATGGTAGAAACAGACTAAAAGGAGTCTGGATACCCAAGACTGATAATGTTTGCAATGTTGTGTTTCTTGCTGTAAAGTCTAATCCTGCAGGTACTTGGTACTTCGATAGTGGGTGTTCCCATCACATGACAGGTACAAAGACCTACTTGAAAGAAATAATTCCTCTCACCAAAGGAACTGTCACTTATGGTGGAGGAAGCAAAAGCAGGATAATTGGTAAGGGTGTGTTGAATGTGGAAGGATTTCCAGCACTAAAAGATGTACTGTTGGTAGATGTCTAGTCAACTATGTGATGATGACTTGAAAGTGTGCTTTTTATAAGAAATCCTATGAAGTCTTTGATAGATCCAATTGCTGTATAATGACAGGCACTTGGTCAAATGATAACTGTTATAAGTTTAATGATCATGTTGTCTGTAATCATGTGAAAGTTGATGAGTCAGTTATTTGGCACAAAAAACTTGGTCATATGAACTACATGAATATTGATAAGCTGGTAAAGTGCGAGGCAGTGTTGGGCATTCCCAAACTGACCAACCCTGGTAAGATTGTGTGTGGAGATTGTCTTAAAGGGAAACAAACCAGGGTATCCCATACACCTGTTCCTGTTATGTCAGATGGTAAACCTACAGGTACGAACAAGTGTATCCAGCTACTCCATATGGATCTTATGGGTCCAATAGAGGTTAGTAGCCTTGGTGGAAAAAGATATGCCTTTGTGATTGTTGATGATTTCTCCAGGTACACTTGGATTAAATTTCTCAAAGAGAAATCAGAAACTTTTGATACTTTCAGAACTTTGCATGCAAGTATTAGAAACTTGTATGGGTGTTCTCTGAATCGTATTAGGTCAGATCATGGCAAGGAGTTTGAGAACCAGAAATTTGTTCAATTATGTGATACACATGGTATCTCTCATGACTTCTCTGCTCCCAAGACACCTCAGCAAAATGGGATAGTTGAGCGTAAGAATTGCACTTTACAGGAAATGGCTAGAGTTATGCTGAACTCTATGAATGTCTCAAAGGGACTTTGGGCTGAAGCCTTGAATACGGCTTGTCACATCATTAACAGGGTCTATCTCACACCTGGCACTTCCAAGACTCCTTATGAACTGCTAAAGAATAAGAAACCCAACTTGAAATACTTTCATATCTTTGGTTGTGTTTTCTATATTCTTAATGATCGTGATTATCTAGGTAAGTTTGACCCCAAGAGTGAAAAGGGAATTTTGTTGGCTACTCCCTAAACAATCATGCCTACAGGATTTATAATCCAAGGCTTAAGACTGTTCAGGAGTCAGTCAATGTTGTATTTGATGACTCTACCAGTGTTGCAGGAGACCGTGTTCTTGAAACAGGTACCAAAGAAGTAGAGTCTATCCATACACCTAGAGCATAAGACACAGGAAATTTAACACAAGAGTTGGAAAGAAGAGAAACTGATTCTGCCAGCTGTGTCCCGCGCACACTTGAGAACAATGAAGCAGAAAACAACAGTGTTCCCACTACACCTGCCAATGTTCTTCATACACCAGAAGAGTCATATGTTGAATCAGAAGAAGAACATGTAGGAGATGCAGAAGGTAGACGAGATCCTCCTGCCAGAATCAGAAAGAATCATCCTGTCACTCAAAGCAAGGGTCGACTATCGACACATGGTAATGATTGTGTGTGTGTGTGTGTTTACCGCATCCCCAGAGATACAGGTCTCTTGTTATGTCTCATCCACTGAACCAAAGAATGTTACTGAAGCACATAAAGACATCCATTGGATAAATGCTATGCAAGAAGAGCTACAACAATTCTCTAAAAATAATGTTTGGACTTTGGTCCCAAAGGCTAATGTGATAGGGACATTTTTTTTCAAGAATAAAAGTGATGAGAATGGTGTCATTGTTAGAAATAAGGCACGCCTTATAGCTCAAGGTTTCACACAAGTTGAAGGCATTGACTTTGATGAAGCTTTTGCTCATGTTGCTAAGATTGAGTCTATTAGACTATTACTTGCCATAGCATGTTTTCTAAAAATCAAACTATTTCAAATGGATGTCAATGTTGCGTTTCTAAATGGATACATAGACAAAGAGGCCTTTGTAGAACAGCCAAAAGGTTTTGTTGACCCTTTTCTCCCTGATTATGTCTTTAAGCTTCACAAAGCTTTATATGGGTTGAAACAAGCTCCTCAGGCTTGGTATGATAGGTTAACTGTGTTTCTCTTGCAGTTTTGCTTTGTTCGAGGTGATGGTGATCATACCTTGTTTATTATGAGACAAGACAAGAATGTCTGCATAGCTCGGATTTATGTAGATGATATTGTCTTTGGTTCCACTAATAAATCCATCATGGATAAGTTTGTTAGCTCTATGACATGTACTTTCAAGATGAGGATGATTGGAAAGCTGACATTCTTTTTAGGTCTACAAGTGAAACAACAACAAGATGGTATGTTTCTTTCCTAGGAGAAGTATGCTAGGAATCTGGTCAAGAGATTTGGTTTGGAAGGTTCGAAACCTAGCAAAACTCCCATGTCTACAAGTTCTAAAATCTTAAAGGATGATTCTGGAGATAGTATTGAAACTACACTGTACAGGTCCATGATAGGAAGCCTGTTGTATCTCTCAGCGACCCGTCCTGATATTATGTATGCAGTTTGTATTTTTGCCTGGTACCAGGCAGACCCCCGCACTTCACACCTTAATGTTGTCAAGAAGATCTTGAAGTACATCTCTGGAACAACAAACTTGGGCATATGGTACTCAAGAGATACGAACTCCAACTTAGTTGGGTTTAGTGATTCTGACTAGGTCGGAGACTTAGACGACAGAAAATCTACAAGTGGTGGGTGTTTTTATTTAGGTAATAATTTGGTCTCTTGGTACATAAAGAAATAAAATTGCGTATCTCTTTCCACTGCTGAGTCTGAGTACATAGCAGCAGGAAGTTGTGTAACCCAGTTAGTATGGCTAAAACATATGTTACATGACTATGGTTTGAAAAGTGACACCCTCTTAATGTTCTGTGATAATTTGAGCGCCATAAACATATCTAGAAATCCAGTAAAGCATTCTAGAACCAAACACATTGATATTAGACATCATTTCTTAAGAGATTTGGTAGATGCTAAGACTATTCTCATAGAACATATAGAGACCACACATCAACTTGCTGATATATTTACTAAACCTTTAGATAGTGCGAGATTCTTTAGTTTGAGGAAGTCTCTTGGTATGTGTGTTGTTTGAGACTGTGAACATTCAAGTGTTGCCATAACACCACTGGCTAACACTGTAGATTGCATGTGGTGTGTAGGTCTGCATTAGGTATTGACTTGGTTACTTGTTCTTTTTATTTTCTCTCTCTCTCTCTCTGTTGCTTTACCTGAGTATTTATGTGGGTTCTGATAATCCTTGGTGCAGCTAATAGTGGACGACTCTGAAAGGAATAATAAAAGGTCTCTCTTCGACTAAATATGTGCCTGTTTTTGGAAAGATGGGATAGCCAGATATAGTCTGGACTAACACTGTGGTGTATGGGGCTCCGGTTGCCTGCATTCAGTGCTGGTACTGACTTGAGGTTGTATCTATAAAAGTGACACAGCAAATGAGTACGCATTGGGATACTGGGGTGTTTGGGGTTCAAGCTGCCTACATTCAGTCCTATGTGCTCACCTGTGTTGCCGAAGATTTTGTATTGCTACTGGGTGTATGGAGTTCCGACTGCCTGCATTAAGTGGTTAATCATATCAAATAAGAGTACCACCCTGTTATTTTTTGCACTAGAAGGGTCTTTGAGCTATACTATAAAAGTTTTCTGATGAGTCTACACTTGAGTTGTGCACCTAGGTGTTCTGATAACACCATAGATTACTCTGTGTATTAGCAACACTGCTTTCTTTGCATCATATAGGTCACTTTGCATATACATATCATATAAGTCTAGGTCTTGAGAGGACTTGAGTCTGGTAAGTGTTGAGGGGGAGCTAGGAAAACCTTTTTAGGCAACTTTATTTGAGAATACGCTGTTTTGAATTGAATTGTACCTTGAGTCTAGATTATTTCTTAAATTTTAATTATCCTACCATTAAAGATTTTCTATTTTCTAACTCTCCTGCTTATGTGCAGCTATTTTGAGTACTTACTTGTGTTACAGGTTGATGTACCGGATCGATTGGACTAAAGGATTATTTCTTAGACACATTATTCTGATCCATAGCCACACAAGCCCACAAACCAGGCCCAACACTCTCAAACCCATGACCTAAACCTATTTTTCCATATTTACAACATCTCTCTATCTTTAACCTAGTCATGTTTCTCTTAATCATGTCTTTTCTAGAGCTCAGAACTCTGGTTCAGGTCCTTCTGAGACTTCTCTGTGTGCTGATTTTGTTATACTTAGACAGCAGTTTTTGGAAAAGTAATTGATCGTTCTGAAACTCCTGGTACTTCAACGGATGAAGTATGATGCTGAGTTTCTACTTTCCTCACAAAAAGGGGGAGATATGGTTATTCTGCTTTATCTTGAAACCCTACTTTATCTTGAACTACTTACTTTTGACTTGTGCACAATCTTATGGAACTCTATGTTTTGATTGTGAATATGTTCTACTTCAGTTAATGTTATTCCTAGGCATGATTTCTGTTATTAAGGGGGAGTAACTGATAGTGAGGTTGAAGTTTTGTGAAGAAAGGCAAAAAGGGGGGGAATGAAATTGCAAGTGTATCAGTCAGTGTTTTCACAACACCAGCTGACTACACTTTATACTGCACTTTAGTTATTATATTTTGCCTTTATTCACTTTCATTGGATTCCATGTTGTGTTACTTGTTAAGGACATCAAAGAGGAAGAAAGTCCAGGTGTTGTCATTCAGTGTTTTCACAACACCAGTCGACAGCGCTTTAAATCTGCACCGAATATTTGATTCGATATTTTCCTTTATTCACCTTAACCTAGTTCCACGGTTTTAGGTTGATTGTGCAGGTCTAAATAAGTCAAGGGATTCGAAGTTGATGCTTTGGAAGAGTTTGAGCAAAGTAGGAAAGCAAATCATTTTGAAAGAGTTATTTCCTTATTGGAGACTAAGAGAATCTTTGAAGAGAATATTGAGGAGATATAATTGGGAAGATCTTCAATTGTGATCAAGACAAAATCTAAACATTCCCAAGTATGTGATTTACCTTCTGGCGGCTGAAGGAGGAAGGAAAGCGTGTGGATATAATTTAAATATGGAAAGCAATATTGCAAGGAAATACTTTCCCTATTAAAGAATAGAGCTTAGGAAAGATCTTACATAAGATTTTCCAAATGAATTCAAGTCAAGATTCGGTGCTACAAAATAGGAACTTACCTTCTGGCCATCGTGCATTGTAATGTTATATATAAAGTCAGAAGTCAGTTCATTCAAGTGCGCGAGTTAGAGCAGCAGTCGTAGTGTATTCATAACACCTCGCATATTTGACAGTTTTCTAAGCTTTGTCTAGTTTTTTCTACTAGATTAGGATAGTTAGTTCGATCCAACTGCTTAATGATTTGTTTACAGCTTAATCATCTTTGTTAAGTTGTGAATTGTGTTTGTAATTCATTATATCATCATAGTGAATTCTTTTGCCTTGAGGCTCAGAGGGTTATAATATATTAACCCTCTAGAAACCATACTTGGTGTTCTTCTATTCTGTTGTGTTCTTGATTTGCTCTTTAGATTAGCTTTAGTGTTAGTGTGTTTAACTATTATAGTTAAATACACAGTTTGTTACAGTATATCGAAAACACTGTTCAATAGTGTTCTTTGGTGTACTGTATACACTTTTTTACATTATACCAAATCTTGGTCCGTACATTCTCACAGAATGTATTAATAGCTATTTCGGCAGGGATTACGGCTTCCGAACCATACACCATGCAGAAGGGGGTTTCCTGTGTTGTTGTCCGAGCTGTGGTGCGATAAGCCCAGAGTACTCCTTCTAGCTCATCTACCCAATCCTCTTTTGCATCCCCCAATCGTTTTTAAAGGTTATCAACTATGGTCCGATTGGTTACTTCTGTTTGGCCATTGGCTTGAGGGTATTTCACAGAAGTGAAACGATGTTCGATCTTCATTTCTTCGCACCAATCTTTGAGCTTGTGTCCGGAAAATTGTCGTCCATTGTCGGCTATCAGGATTCTGGGTAATCTGAACCTGCAGGATAATCGCCATAAGAAATCCATGATCCTATTTTCTGAGATTGAAGTAGTGGCTTCGGCTTCCACCTATTTGGAGAAATATTCCACAACTACCATTAGAAATTTCTTGTCGCCCGGTCCCAAAGGAAATGGTCCTACTATGTCAATGCCCCATTGGTCGAAAGGACAAGGAATAGTGGACGGGATCATGGGAATTGTTGGTTGATGCGGGATTCTTGCAAATTTTTGCATTCACAGCATGACCTGGAAAATGTTCCGGCCTCCTTTTGCATTCCCGGCCAGTAATAGCCATTTCTCTGGATCTTTTGTCCCAGAGCTCTTCCTCCTGAATGGTTTCCACAACTTCCTAAGTGGATTTCCTTCATCACCGTACTGGCTTCGGATGGGTCCAGACAGGGTAAGTGAGTTCCATCGTAGGACTTTCGATAAAGGCCGGTCCCAGAAAGGAAGTAGCGTTGCGCTCTTCGTTGGATTCTTCTTGATTCGGTTGGATCTCGAGGTAGAACCCCATCCTGCAAGTAGTGTATGATATCGTTCATCCCGTTGTTGGATCTAGTTATGATGCCTATGTTTGCCATTTCTCTTGCAGCGGTGATGGCCGATTCATTGGCCGTCATTAGGACTACTGTACGGGTGTCAACTGCTCTTGAGGCGGTGGCCCATTTTGATAAACCATCGGCTATTGTGTTGTTGGTTCGACTGATTTTGATCAAAGAGAATAGATCAAAAGCCTTCTCCAATTCTTTCACCACTTTCAGGTACTTTATCATTGAGGCGCTCTTGGTTGTAAATTTACCCGAGTATTGTTCTGTGACCAATTGGGAATCTGAATAGGCCCGTAGTTTTCTGGACATGACAGACTTAGCCATCCTCATTCCATCTATCAATGCTTCGTTGTTGGTGACAGGGAATCGTATGGCATACTCCATCTGTGCTCTCTCGAGACTGATGAGCAAAAGTCCCGTTCCTCCTGCATGAGCAGCCGATGACCCGTCCACATAAAGTTCCCAGATGTCCTTTTCCTCTAGACCAAGTTCTTTTGGGGTGAAGGTAACTTGTTGGGTCGGTTTATGTTTTAGGGCGGTCACAGGCGGATCTCCTTCAGGTGGAGGTGGTAGCTAGGACATTGTCTTTCTGCAACGATCCATTATGCCACGGGGTCGGTCACTTAGTTCTTTCCAATCCCAGCGGCAGCTACTTATGTCGTAAATGTCAAAACATGGCTTGTTAGCAAGTTGACTGTCTGGGCCTCAGTTGGGACATGTTAGGAAGATCTGTTAGTTTTTTGATCATTCATCACATGTTCTTATCTTTGCCAGAAAGGTGATTAAGTACTCTTAGTTCACTTGAACATTGTAAAAGAGGAAATCACTGAGTATGATTAGTCTAGTAAATCTTGTTTTAGGATTATAGGTCTCTGAATGTAATTTTTATTTCCAAGAAGACCATGAAGATCAATCCTAGGAATGGAGCTTTTCTGAAGATTACAAGACCGGAGATTGCAAAAGATTTATGAAGACACCAAGATTTAGTCTCACTCGGAAAGACTATGTCCTTAATCCTTTCTTAAGTGCATTTAGTTACTTTTGAAACATGATTCTGGAACATATGACATCATGAGTATGGAGCATGCAAGCCATCAGAAATGCTAATGTATCCGTTGTAGACTACAGGACAAGAAATAGTACATATGCATTAATTGCATCGGCAGAAAAGCCGCTAAAGCACAGTCCTCTCTGAGATATGAGACAAGGACTTCTGAGTACTCATTTCAAGATAAGTATAGACTGAATTTGAATTGTGTCTAACGGATAACATCCCAATAACTCTCCAATTCATCTATAAATATTACACACTTAGATGCTGAGAAATACGACCAAAGAACGATCTAACTTGCAAACTTACAATCTAGCAAAGTATTCTCTCAAGCACTCTACTACCCTTTCTGAAAGCTTTCTGTTGCTTGAAGAATCACTAGTAGTTCTAAGTTGTCCTGAACCTTAACAAGAGATTGTTATTCGTGAAAGAGTTGAACTATCAGATAACCTTTATGAAGCTCATTCTCCAGAATGGACATCAATTACTTGGGTCAGTAAAGAGCAGATTGCCATACACTGAACAAGTGTATTAAGTAGTCTTGTTCTATTAGGCTCTCTGGAAACATAACTGAAAAGTTATACAAGAAGCCTCTCTGACAAACCTTATAACCAACACCATCAAGGCGTGGAGTAGAGGAAGTACTTGATTTGGGAAATCAGGGAATAACTCCAAGGTTATCTGAGTAGAGGAAGTACTTAGCTCTAGGAGCTGGGGAATAACTCAGGGGGAACATTTGGTTGGGAACCATTTGTTTAGGAATCTTAGAATAGGATTATTGTAAGGTGAACTCAATTATCTGTTCTAGTGAATTCTAGGTCTCAGAAAGACCGAAGTGGATTAGTTGGAGGATTACGCCACCTCCAGATACCACTATACTTGCTGTGTTATTTACCTTTCTGCATTTATCTTTCAGCAAAGCACACACACATACTTTTTGTTCTGCACTTACCTATCTTAAAGTCTTCCGCGCTCTGAATTTAAGTATCAGAAACCCCCCAAGTTTCTGAGAAACTGTGTTTATCGACAAAAGTTTTAAAAGACTATTCACCCCCCCCCCCCCCCGCCTCTAGTCTTTTACTTTGCCATTATCTGGACCAACAGGACATGGTCCGGTATGTTTTCTTACGCCTTCCGCTCCGTGTTTCCTGGGTATTCGGCTAATTAGTAAGCCAGGACTTGGGCTTTCTTAGCAGATGGGGCTTGATACTCGATCGTGTGATCTCCCAACTCTATTGTCCACTTGGTCAATCTCCCTGATTTAGACGCATCACTTAGGACCTGCTTCAGTGGCTGATTGGTAAGAACTACTATCCTGTGTGATCGAAAGTACGGCTTGAGCTTCCTCGAGGCTTTTACCAGGCAATAAGCGTACTTCTCGATTTCCTTGTAATTTTTCTCGGCCGTTCCTAGTACCTTACTCAGGTAGTACATTGGGAGGTGCTCGATTTTCTGTATACGTACTAGGACGAAGCTCACCACTTCTGGGGTGATGGCGAGGTAAATGTACAATGGCTCCCCCTCTTCAGGTTTGGAAAGGAATGGTGGGGAGGATAGATAAAGCTTCAGGTTCTCGAAGGCTTCTTTGCATTTTTTGTTCCATTCAAAATTCTCTGCCTTTCTTAGGATTTTGAAAAATGGGAGGTTCTTTTCAGCTGACCTGGAGATGAATCGGCTAAGGGATATGACCTTCCCTATGAGTCGCTGAACATCTCTGAATTTTTCCGGATGCGAGAGCTCTAGTATGGCTTTTATCTTTTCTAGGTTGGCCTCGATCCCCCTCCATGTAACCATGTAAGCTAAGAATTTTCCACCTGTGACTCCAAATGTGCATTTCGCCGGATTGAGCTTCATGCCATATTTTCTTACTATGGCAAAGCATCTTTTAGAAGAGGAATGTGGTCCGCTGCCTCCTTGCTTTTTACCAACATCTCGTCCATGTAGACTTCCATTGACTTGCCGATCTCTTCTCGAAACATTTGGTTGACCAACCGCATAAGTGGCACCGGCATTTCGTAAGCCGAATGATATGACTTTGAAACAGTAAACTCCTCCTGCTGTGATGAAAGCAGTTTTTGCTATGTCATGCTCGGCCATCTTTATCTGGTAGAATCCTTAGAAAGCATCCATGAAACTCAACAAGGCACATCCTTCGGTTGAGTCCACTAGCTGGTCGATTCTTGGTAAAGGGTACGGATCTTTTGGGCAAAATCGATTGAGACTGGTGAAGTCGTTGCACATCCTCCATTTCCAGGGGCTTTTTTCTCACCAGGACTACATTGCATATCCAATCCGAGTAGTGAACTTCCTGGATATGTCCTGCTTTGAGAAGTTGTTCAACTTCATCTACAATGATTTTGTGTGGATAGGGCTATTGTCTCTTTTCTTCTGGCGGATGGGTCGGACATTTGGGTCAACGTTAAGCTCATGAACCATGACGCGGGGGTCAATTCTGGTTAGGTCCTCAGTTCCCCATGCAAAGACATCGACATTCTTTCTCAGGAAAGCCACCATTTTGATGGTTGTTTCTGCGTCCATTTATGACCCGATTTTTGCAGTGTTTTCGGGGCTTCCTTCTACAATAGGGACTTCCGAAACATCCTCGTGGGGAGCCATCTGGTTCTCATGAAAAAATCTCTTGGTTGGTGTTTCTCCAGGGGGTTCAGGTGGGATGACTTTGTACTCTTCAATTCTGTCCTCCCCCTCTCTTGCGGTTGTGGCAATCTTCTTTTTGTCAACGCCCATCTTTAGCCAATTGATTCCCTTCCCAAGGGTCTTTTTTTCCTCTGTTTCCAGACCTTTTCCTGTATGAAAAGACATTGTTTCTTTGCTTTTATGTTGGCTTCTTCCCTTCTTATGTCTTGTTCATCTCTGTAGGGCCTGGACGCCCTTCTGGTGGAGAGGCTATAGCACTCCCATGCTCGCCTCCGATCTCCACTTAGGACTCCGATGCCCGCTGCAGTAGGGAACTTCATTTTTAGGTGAAAGGTTGACACCACCACCTTAAATTGATTCAGGGTCGGCCTTCCGATTATGACATTATAATCGCAGTTTGCATCTGCGATGACAAATGGGACGTGGCTGGTAACTCTAAACGGGGCTCTTCCCATTGAAAGTGAGAGGTATAGAACTCCTCTGGGTCTGATCCTTGATCTCCAAAGCCAACTAGGTATGTTATCACGAGTAGCATCCCTCTGAGGCTCATTCCCATCTTTCTGTTTGTGCTCATGGAAAGGATGTTGGACGAAGCCCATGTGTCGATGAGTACCTTGGTCATCTCATACCCGGCGATATCCATTTCCACCACTAGGGGGACGTCGGGGTCGTGGATTAATCCTTCCCCTTTGCAAGTCGGTGGTGCTTCGGACTCATCGAAAGTAATAACATTGGTGCCAAGCTTCACCATGTTGATGGATTTTTCATCTAATTTTGCCAGCGATCTGGTCGTAGCTTCCCTGGCATTTCTATTATCTCCGCCAGTGGGTCCCCCAGCGATACTGAGTATCCTCCTATAAATCATCGGGTTGCCATCTACATAGGCTGGCTGGGTCCCTATGTAGGCTACCCTTCCGTTTTCTCGTGCAGGGTCTGGTGATCTCCGGTTTTCTTGTTGTCTTCTGGGACTTGGGGACCTCCTTGCATCTCGTCGTCCCCTGGGACTTAGTGGTCCAGGTAAAACTGAGGGTCTTCTAGGGCTTGCCGAGCGCCTTCTATCCGGGACACGTCTTTCATTTCTGTCCTGCTGGGGACTGAATCGGCGAGGAGTGGTATTCCTGCGGTCCCTCGCGCTGCGTTGATCATTAGATGTATTTCCACGCTCCTGGTTGCATCACTCGTCCCCATCGGCCCGCTTCAAGATGTACTCTTGTAGGTATCCCAATTCGATCAATCGCTGGATTTCTTACCTGAGGTGTGTGCATTTTCCGGTTGAGTGTCCCACTTGTTTGTGGAAGTGGCAGTATTCATTTGAGTTCCTCGTGAATCTCGTCTCCCGGTGTTTGGCCGGTCACTCGAACGGAACTCCTTTACTCTGCATGATCGTCAGAATTTGTTCCTTGGGAGCCTTCAGATCAGCATAATGCATGAAATGTTTGCGAGGGGATCTCCTTCTCTCTTCTATCCTTCCTCTCCTGTTGGCTCTTCTTTTTTGCTCAAACTGTTGGTTCCCAGCCCTAGGGTTGTCCTGTTGCGGTTTTGCTTTCTTGACCTCAGCCCTCACTACAATTTTATCGAGGGTTTCATTCATGTTAGGAACTTTTTGACCATTTCCGTGACTTCTCGTTCTGTTGTTATGCCTGTATCCACCAGCTTGTGGCGGAAAGATACATTGTTGGTGTTCTCACACATGTGTATTATTCTTTGGGTTCAACTTGTACGGCAACTTGTTCAAATCGCCTTACGAAGGATCTTAGGCTCTCGTGTTCTTTTTGTATGATCTATGCGGGGTAGCTGACTGGTCGGGCGGTTTCGAGGAAATTTTTGAATCTCAGTGTAAACTTGGCTAGCAAGTTATCCCAGGACATTATGGAGTCGGGTCTCAGGTGTTTCCACCAAGTCATCGCGGGTCTATAGAGACTGTAGGGGAACAATTGGGCCTTTACATTATCAGGTACTCTCATTCCTCCCAAAGATGCCTCGAATCTAATCATGTGGACAATGGGACAAGAATCTCCTTCATACGTTTCTTTGGAGCTAGGGGGGCTCCTTCCGGGCGGTAACTGTTCAGCCCTCATGGCCGGGCATAGAGGGTTCAGACTCCTTCCATATTTGATATTGTCCTTTGCTTGGGTAAGTGATTCAAGTTTGGATTGTTCCAGATCTAGGGCTGCCTCATGGATTCTGACCTGCTCCCTAACCCTTTCTGTTTCGTCCATGGGTAAGTCCCGTCGATAGGGTCTTTCGGACCTGGATCTAGTTCTTTCCCTCTGATGTTCTCTCCTTCTTTCTTGACTTCGTCCTCTTTCCCTATAGTACTCCTCATCTTCCATCCTGCATCTTGGGAGAATGACCTATCATATGCACGATATCTTCTATTGTTACTGATGAGACAATATTCTAACGTCTCATTTGGTCCCTTTTAATCGTCTTTTGTTAGTCTTTGACATTAGTTTTATATTATTTTAGTGCGTTTTTTATGTTTGGTTTCTTGTTTGTGTTTTGTAGGATTTTTGTGTCCCGAAGGTGAAAATCGGAGTGAAAACTTTGGTTCTATATCTTTGAATGTAGAGTACCTGGGCGAAAACGGAAGTGGATTCGGAGTTCGGACGAAGATTTGAGAGCCATTTTAGCGAAGCTTGCAAAAGTGAAGTTTTACGGAGCAGTCTATCCATTTTGGCCATAACTCTCTCATATGATATCCGATTGACCTGATCTCAATGGCCAAGGAAATATAATTTAAAGGGCTACAACTTTCATTTTGGAAGAATGGCCAAATTCTGTCTTTAGCAAAAGTTACAGAGGTTTTAAGATCGCCACGGCGAATGATGTTCTCGCCGCGGCGAGATTTTGCGAGAGCAATTTGGGGACCTAAACAGTATCTCGCCGCGGCGAGATTTCGCGATGGGCGATTTCTGGCCGAATTCTGGACGGATTAACCCTATTTGGGACCTAAGAACCCTAGTTTATCATTGATTGATCTTTGGAGCTTGGTTTTCATCTTGTAAGAATCATCGACATCGAATTCTTGGTAATTTATTGATAACTCTCTATTGCTTATCTACAATTCTTTGTTTTCTTCTGTTTATCGAATTGTATGATCTTGCATGCGATTATCACCATGTTTATGCTCTGCGTATTCAATACCATGCCTTCTTTCGTCTTCCATAATGAGTAGTTAAACCTCTCCAGAACTCGGTAGTTATGTGATGGTTATGCAGATTCGAATCTAGGGTTTATATTCGTTCATATAGGTTCGTCTAGTTTTAAATCTTCGTAAAACCTTCAATTCAATAGGCTAGTTTTAAACCTTAAAAGTTGTTTTGGTTAAGGATCGTGGCATGACAACCCACGATTACTCTAGTTTTAAATATTCAAATTACAATCGGTTGAATTGAATTGATTGCTTTCTGTACGCCGACCGTGTGACAAATATGAACGATTACCTAGTATTGAATTAGCATAACCGGATCATCGCTACCGTGTTCGCTCTTCTTTCCATTGATTTTCACCAACTAGTTTTCTTCTGTTTCCTGTGTTAGGTTTAGTTCAGGTAAAAATACAAATTTTCAAATCTTGTTTTCTGCAAACATCTCTGTATTTGCTCTGCATCACTATAGTGGCTTAGTTAGCTCCTTAGCGAACGATCCTGTGGTTTAGCTTTGTCTGTCTATAACAACTGCTTACTACTTGGTTTTCTAAGTAATAATTTGAGCATATCAGTTACACGGTGGGGTTTCTCCTCGGTAACCTGAGGGGGTCTCCTCCTCATCATCATACCGGTCATTGTATCGGTTCCTCTGATCATGGTCCCGTGGGCGTCGATTTCTTGTAGAGACCCGGGACGGAGTGGGGTCACGAGGATTCCTTCCTTCGACTCCCCTGTTCTCCCCCTACTTACCGCTTGGGTGGTTCTTGGATTCTGGTTATTACGTGCCCGGTTGTTCAGTAGATTTCTCAAATCCTCCGGAGCTCTCCTACTTGGTGCCCTGACATTTTCGGATCGATCGGTATTTCGTGAGTTAGGGGGTCCCCTGGATTCGACCACATGTTCAACCGTAGCTTGCCCCTGTGGCTGATTATGAATGTGGAACACTGGGGCTTCCCCCATGGGCGCCCTACCAATCCGGGTAGATGGTTGGTCATTATCCTCACGGTTGGGTTCTCATTAGTGTACGCTGCAAGAGTTGGATTTGTGCCTCATTATATCCGGCTAATATTCCATCAGCGGTCATGTGAGGTAAGTTAGCCATGATTGGTGTCTGAGGTGGATTTGGTGGTGGGTGAGGATTCTATCCAGTAGTCCTTTCTGAGGTGGAGAGGGATGCCTCATTACCGTCTTTGTCGTCGTGCTCATAGACAACTCTGTTTTCTCCGGAATGTCCGCCACCGACAGAAGCTGGGGGCCGTGGTAGAGAAGAAGGTCCGAAGTCGTATACCGTGGAATGGTAGCAGCAGTCTTTCTTGTCTGTCTCCTGGGTGGTGCCATGACTTTTTGTACTTAGGGATTCCCACAGACTGTGCCAATATGATGTAGGGTAAAAATGGTTAAGTCAATAGTCCAAATCAAAGTAGTGAACTGAGTCCGTCTGAAGTTCAAGGGAGTAAGCCTAAGTTAATCCAATCGCCAGATTATGGAGTTATATAGTTTTAGTCCTTCTGAAGATATGGTCCGACGCTAGATAAGTCCGTCTAGAAGTGAGGTCCGTTGGAAAAGTACTTGGAACAATTATCTGAAACAAGAAGAGAAGGGGTTAGACCCTTTTGGGCCGGTCTGCCTAAGACAGTCCGGACTAAGATTTAATTAGTTAGGAGGCGGATCAAGCTGGGGCTCGGACCTCAAAACTTAGAGAGTGGAATATTGAGAAGTAGTTGCTTACCCTTATGAGGAGTAAATGATATCCTATTTATAGTGGTGAGGCTCTGGGGACAGACCTCTGACACATTGTCGTTTGGTCGGGTTAGCGAGATAGTGTCACGTGGTCTCGGAGATGAGAGGCGCGTTTAGGTCATGCTAGAATAGACAAAGTGTCTCGAGGCGGTCCGCTAGTCTTTGAGCCTCGGACCCACATAGTGGACGGACTTCCAGACAAGGATAGTGAGGATCGGACCTCTTTACTTTCTGTGTGTATTTTTTAGTTTGTCTGGCCCCCGGACCTAGCTACTTTGGGAGGGGACGGACTAAGACTTGGGATAATTAGAGAGGCGTCGTAAGTCGTCCTAATCCAGTCAGTTTGGAGGGCGGACTTAAATGTACATATCATAAATAAAAACGATTAGAGAGAAATGGTAGCTAGGATATAGATAAAATGCAGTACTAATTGCTTAATGAAGTTTGGCGTTGATTATTTAGTGATGGTACCGTAGAACTCAGACTATTATGCTAAAGTTAACGATGAAATATAATTATGGAGTTACACTGGGTTATAATGCTATTTCAAACGAGGTAATCTATATTAGGAACGAAAATGATGCACATACCAGATACATAAAAGTGAGCCCAATGCAAATTCCACCCATTCGTGTTAGTGTGTCAATTGTTCTCACCCTAGCATACTATAGTCGGTGTTAGTGTATCAATTGTTCTCACACCCTAGCATACTATGTCGGTGTTAAAAGGTGTCCAAAAATATTTCAGTTTGGTGTTTTGTACTCCTTTCGTCCTAGTTTCATCTTCCCGTGGATCCGGACACAAAATTTAAGAAAAAAGTGAATAAAGTGGGAGAGATAGTGATAAAGTAGGAAAGAGAGAGTATAACATATGAGAAATAGTGAATAAAGTATGAGAGGTAGTGTATAAAGTATGAGAGAAATTCTTCATTTAATTGATGGGAAGATGAAGTTGAGACGGATCAAAATAGAATACGGGAATATGAAACTGAAACGAGGGTGGGAGAGTGTATATAATTTGTCATAACACATGCAAAGATGGATCTTGGTTACAGAAAAGGGTAATGTTTTATTAATGTAAAGAAGAGTGCATGTTAACAGCTCAGCTTGGTCTGTGTGCAGCTAGCTGATTCTTGGGATATTTAATGATATCACACGGATTGGTCCTGTACCTGCGATCTCCATGCATCGATTATAGGAGTATAATATTAGTCGGTGTCAGATTCGGTCATCCTTGCATTGGTCAAATTTCTGCTCCGCCATAATAATACTGTCGTACAGAAACCAAGTATCAATTAGTTTATGTTTATCATTAAATCTTTAATTTTAGTTGCATGCAAAACAATCGCTAAGATAATACTATTTCAGCCATAGTAGTGTTGTCTTGAGATTAAGGTGTTATACACATTGATACTTTGATTTTAGTGACAAAAAAGTTTCCCAAAGATACCGTGGTTTGTTTTATTATAGGATGTTTGGATTGCAATTTAGACCCGATTTCATTTGAGTCTCATGTATTTCTCTTATTTGAATTGCAACTTTAATTCATTTTTACAATATTCAATTTTAATTGAGTCTCCTGTATTCCTCTTTGAAGAGGATTGCAATGCAACTTTGTTCACTTTTACACTTCCATAAAATTTTAATACAATTTTTCACAACTCAATTAAAATTTAATTACTATTTATCAATTAAAACTCAGTTAAAACCCGATCAATTAAAGTTGCGCGCCAAACGAACTATTAGCAACTAAACAAACTAATACTATAACCATCCCACTGGAAACCGATTGAGATTGATGATCTAGACAGGTGTTTTTACTTGTGTTTGAAGCACACATATAATTGGTATAATGTTATCAGCTTTAGTGCGGAGACCTTTGGATATGATTTTGAAATCACCCACCAAGTGTATCATAGGATTTCAAAATTTGAATGTTCTTATATGGAGTACAATTTATCACATTCGTTCTCAACCTATGTGAAAAGCAGCATATGTGAGAAGCGTGGTATTACATTCTACCCTCATTAAATTGTTCGACTTGGTCATTGAGTCGCTGGATGAGGATAACTATGTTTTGGGACCAACCATAAGCATCCTCTTGGATTTGGGGACACTTTCACTCTTATATCATTCGCACTGCCATGACAATTACTCGATCGATGTCCAACAACAACAATCGATTAAAGTGATATCTTGTACATGACACAATTATTGATAACCAATATCGGCCAAAATAATTAGTGTCAATTAAATAGCGGACAAATATGTCATACAGTTAAAACTCAATAACGTGGATTTAAAAATGGTTAAACAGTTGGAATATTTTTGAGCTGGATAATTTTGATTATATATCCAAACATAGGATGGGTCAAAAAATTCTCGACCATATCGTCCGTTAGTAATACAAAAGGTTTTAATCTATTTTCGGCGACGGACAGGATAACCACCAATGGTTAGCTAGCAATATAGAAGTAAATTAAGACAAAATAAGACCACAAAATCATGAAATACACATGTATTAATGAGATGAGATACTTCTGAAGAATTGATACTCTTAAGTATACATATAACACAAAGTTTTATAAGAGAATGTCTCTAGATAACTTATCTAGAGACAATCTATGTTATCAATAAAATCATCTATGTTATTAATCAAATCGTCTATGTTGTTAATGAAATAGATTAAAAAAATAAAGATGTTAAGGACATAACATTTTGATTAATAACATCGAAGATTTTTTTGATAATCTAGTGATGCAGCGTACGTAGCGAAACATGAAGGATGAAAACACAAGGATCGTTGATTCTATAGAATGCCGAAACTTGGTTGAAGAATTGA
This sequence comes from Plantago major, assembly GCA_026545765.1. NCBI lineage: Eukaryota > Viridiplantae > Streptophyta > Magnoliopsida > Lamiales > Plantaginaceae > Plantago > Plantago major. The sequence goes on along the minus strand of CM048841.1, from coordinate 51,549,907 downwards.
GAAAACTCTCGATATTATTAATCAAACACAAACTGTATTCTAACAATAACCAGCCAAGTTCTTAAATAGAGAATTCCTAACCAACTAAAAGGAAAATACCACATCCTAATTAACTAAGAAAAAGGAAAAATACCAAATCCTAATTAACTAAGAAAAAGGAAAATACTAAATCCTAATTAACTAAGGAAAATGAAATATAATAGAAAAATAATAAACTAAAATAAACTGCAAAATTGTTGCCAATCTTCTATGTCAGCTTCTTTGTTTGGTCCGCATCATTCCCCCCAGGATAGAAAAGATTCGTCCTCGAATCTGAAACCGCATCATCCGATGAAGAATCATGAGCAAAAGGAACAAGGTGTTTCACATTGAAGACATCCGAAGTGTGAATATGGCTCGGCAATTGCAGACGGTAAGCATTAGGATTGATCTTCTCGATGATTTCCAGTGGACCAATCTTCTTGGCAGCGAGCTTGCTGTATTCACGAGTAGGAAAACGATCTTTAGTGAGAATAGCCCAAACACAGTCACCCACTTTGAAGTCAACAGCACGGTGTTTCTGGTCCACAGGCGCCTTGTATTTGGCAGTGTTATCAACCAAACGAGCATGGGTTTGGCGATGAACTTCAGACAAATGAACAACCAAGTCTTCAGCAGTAGTATGAACACGCACCTTACTAGGTAACATAATCAAATCGACCGGACCCCGTGGGGACAAACCATACACCACATGAAAAAGGACTGAAACCGGTGGTACAGTTAACAACATGATTATGGGCGAACTCAGCTTGTGGTAGCTTCAGATCCTACGCCTTAGGGTGATCACCCACCAAACTGCATAAAAGATTGCCAAGAGAGCGATTGACCACTTCAGTTTGGCCATCTGTCTGAGGATGATAAACACTACTAAAATTTAACTGAGTATTAACCGTATGCCATAAACTCCGCCATAAATCACTCACAAAACGAGTGTCTCGATCAGAGACAATAGACGTAGGAAGACCATGGAGTCGATACACATCACGAAAATAAAGTTGAGCGACAGATACGGCGTCCAATGTGCGTTTACAGGGAATAAAACGAGCCATCTTCGAAAAGCGATCAACAACCACATAGATAGAATCACTGCGCGCTGTGTGCGGGGAAGGCCAAGAACAAAGCCCATACTAACATCAGTTCATGGTTATGTGAGAATGGGAAGAGGTAGATATAACCCAACATTAGTAGAAGTCCCTTTCGCCAACTGACAAGTGCGACAACGAGCCACAAATCGACCTACCTCCTTGCGCATAGATACGGCCAGTAGTAGGAGCCAGCGAGTAGTTGAAAGGTGCGGTCACGTCCATTATGACATTCCTGTATAATCTGCAAACGAAGGCTACAATCTGGTATGCACAATTGAACCCCGCGAAAGAGGAATCCATTCTCCAGGATAAAATTCGATGGCGCGCCTTGCTGGATCGTGGCCAGGATGTGAGAAAAGAAGGGATCTTCCACATATAAGGGCAGAAAGGAATCAAAGCCCGGGACATGAACTCGCATTTCCATCAATAGCCCGTGACGTCGACTGAGTGCGTCAGCGACACGGTTAGAGACTCCAGCTTTGTGTTTAATCACAAAGGTAAACTCCTGTAAATAGGAAATCCAAGAAGCATGGCGGTGAGAGATCTTATCTTGGCTTTCGAGGTGTTTGAGTGAATCATGATCAGTGTAGAGGACAAACTCACGATGAAAGAGATAGTAACGCCAATGTTTCAGCGCTTGGACTACCGCATAGAATTCAATGTCGTATGTACTAAAGTGAAGCTTTGCACCAGATATTTTCTCACTAAAGTAGGCAACAGGTCGCCCTGATTGGCTAAGTACGGCTCCAATGCCTGTTTTGGATGCGTCGCAATGGAGTTCGGTTGAGAAAAATCCGGCAGGACTAGAATAGGAGTCGAAATTAAGTGTTGCTTAATCTCTTGGAACGCAACCTCAACGTCTAGGGTCCAGTGGAACTTGGAGCCCTTCATGCAATCAGTGAGAGGAGCCATAATACCACTAAAGTGCGGTATAAAACATTGATAGAAGGATGCCAATCCATGAAAGCTGCGCACATCGATGATGGATGAGGGATGTGGCCAATGTTCGATTGCAATAACCTTACCGGGATCAACCTTGAGTCCTTCATTTGAAACCACATATCCTAAGAACTGAATCGACGCATTCAGGAATGCGCACTTGGCGGTAGCAGCATAAAATTTGTCACGGCGAAGAACGAGCAGTACTTCACGTAGGTGCTGGAGATGTAGGGCCGGACTCGAGCTATAGATCAAGATGTCGTCGAAATTAACGACGACAAATTTTCCAATGAAAGGGCGCAATGCTTGGTTCATAACACGCATAAAAAGTGTTCGGGGTGTTGGAGAGTCTAAACGGCATCACAAGCCACTCGTATAGACCTTCATGGGTTTTGAAGGCAGTTTTCCACTCATCACCCATACGGATGCGAATTTGATGATAGCCGCTTTTTAAATCCAATTTGCTAAACACGCTGGCACCACCCAATTGGTCTAATAAGTCATCCAATCGAGGAGTGGGAAAACGGTATCGAACGGTGATTTTGTTGATGGCACGACTATCCACACACATGCGCCATGAGCCGTCTTTCTTTGGCGTGAGGAGGGCAGGTACCGCGCAAGGACTGAGGCTTTCCCGAATATAGCCCTTGGCGAGTAGTTCTTCAACCTGTCGTCGCAATTCCTCATGTTCTTTTGGGCTCATCCGATAGTGGGGTCGATTAGGGAGGGTAGCCCCTGGCACTAAATCAATATGGTGCTGAATGTCGCATAGCGGAGGCAAGATAGAGGGAAGGGAGTCGGGAAACACATCCGCGAATTCCTGTAATAATGGTCGAACTTCCTCCGGTGGTTTAATAGAAGTGTCAGTGCTGATGGGGTGATAAAGCAACACAAAGGCGATGCCCGATTCTTCCATAGCAGCTTGAAAGGGAACGCGGGAGAGGAGCGTAGTTGGAACAGGCGGTTGGATTGGGTGTGAATCAACGCCCTTGGGTTTACTTAGGACCAGCACAATCTTCTTGCCTTGGAATAAGAATGAGTAATTTTTTGTACGACCATCGTGATAGACATTATTGTCATATTGCCATGGGCGGCCGAGCAACAAGTACAAACATCCATAGGTACCACATCACAATATATAGAATCAGTATAGGTGGGGCGAATTGAGAAGGATACTAAAACTCGTTTAGAAATCGTGACATCCGTGCCATGACTCAACCAGGAAAGTCGATATGGTTTGGGGTGAAGTTCTGTGGTGAGACCGAGTTTAGAGATAACCACCTTGGAGATAACATTTTCACAGCTTCCAACATCAATAATAAATGTGTAAATTTCTTTATCGATGGTGCAGATGGAATGAAAGAGATTGTGGCGAAGCCATTCTGTATCAGGAGCACGAGGTGCCAGGAATGCTCGACGTAACATCAGGAGGGGTCCAACATCACTGCCCACATATTCTTCGACAACTTCCTCATCGTCATCGTAAGTAAGGTGGTCATAGATAGGTGCGGATTCATCATCGACAGCGTCGGTAAAAAGGCCACGAGTGTTGGAAGGCGGTTTACGACACTTGGCTTGTCTATGTCCAGGTTCACCGCAATTGAAACAACGTAAGCCACCCGTCCGTCCTTGAGGTTGTGTAGGGTAGCTACGGCCTGGAGGAGGATTAGGTTGGGTGTCGGGAACCCGAGAAGGCGGGGCAGCAGGTCTAGCGCCACTGGTCGACCCAGGAGGCTGCCGAAAACTGGCTGTTGTACGCCGTGCGAGCTGTTTCTCAGCTTGAACAGCGCGCTGGTGCGCCTCGGCCACCGTTAAGGGGTCGAACATATTGAGCACGTCCTGCAATTGGAGACGCAAGCCCCCGATATAACGAGAAACCAACTGGGTAGGTGATTCATTGAGATCAATACGGACGAGGAATTCATAGAATTCCGTGGAGTAATCATCAACCGAACGCTGGCCTTGGCGGAGGTTCTGGAAGCGTTGGTACAGTTCACGCTCAAAGTCATATGGTAGAAACGCAGCCTTAATGTGTTTCGTGAATTTGGCCCGGCTGGATATCTTGTCTTTGCCATGGCGAAGACGGTTCTGTTTCAGTTGTTGCCACCAGACTTGTGCGCGACCACACAAGCGGATTGTCACGACGGAAACACGACGTTCGTCCGGGACCTCCTTGAATTCCAGAATTTCGTCAACCTGGGAAAGCCAGTTGATGAATTCTTCATGTTTGAGTGTACCATCGAATTGAGGAATCTCGACCTTGAAACTGTGGTCCCAATGGTGGTTAGGCCGTGCCGATGAACGAAACCGTGGGTTGCCGAAGGGGGTTTCCTCCGTGATTGTGACATCGTCGTCTTGGCGGTGCAGATGAACAGATTCGTCCATACGGTGTGTTAACAGCTCAACCTGGCGCCGCAGGTCTTCGTTCTCACATCGCAGCTCTGTGACATCGCCTCCGTTATCTCCATCGTTGGCAACTCCCCTTTGGTGGCTGGGCGGCATGACTCAGGATCGAATGGAGGATGATACCACTCTGATGCAGCGTACGTAGCGGAACAGGAAGGATGAAAACACAAGAATCGTTGATTCTATAAAATGCCGAAACTTGGTTGCACTACAAAAAACTACTATTTTAGCAACAATCCGTCGCTAAAACAGTAGCGATCCGTCGCTAAGTCCTTAGCAACGGATAAAAAAGTCGTCGTCCCACGGGAAGTGGGACGACGGATAGGTTATCCGTCGCTAAATCGCGACGGATAAACCTTTGACTTTTTAATTCGTCGCTAAAAAGCAGATTTTTAATTTTTTTAATCATTATACAAAAGTTAACAAACCATCTGTAATGAAAATCAATATCCGTACATAGTCTGAAGTAAGAAATCAAAAAAAAAAAAACACAAGTCAAAATCTAACTACCGGACGGGGGTGGCTACTGCTCGAACCTGGACATGAAAGCCTGCATCTGTAACCGAAGACGCTCGTTTTCCTCCCGTAGTGCTCTATCTCGCCGCTCCATTTCCTCTGTGAGCCGTGCAACATGTTCTGAAACCTGTTACTGCACCAACTCTGAGACTTGCTCTGGTGTGAAAACCTGATGTCTAGATTGCTGGGATGCTGAGTAGGTAGGAGTAGTCATCACAGGGCTGAAACTCCTCAATCCACATACTCGGCCTTTGTTGTCCATTGGGTTGACGGCTAAGAAGATGTTGTTTTGTTGTTCAATTGTCAGCTCCTCACCTGTTTCGGCCTGCTGCCTCTCGATCTGAGCCTCCACCTCAGCCTAAAACCGTAAAATGCAGATATCATGAGTTACAATTTTTTCATAATAACTTGTACTACACAAATATGAACTTTAACCAAAATTAACGTACTGCAATAGCCTCGGACTTGCTGTCAACCCATCTGTCGTTCTTCAGCTTGGCTCTTTTGAAGTACTCGAAGGCGGTATTCTTCTCCCCTGAAGACACCTGAAGAACATATGAAACACAAAACACATTAAAGGTAAACATTTAGCTAAGAACTCATTAAAGGCAAACATTTAGCTAGGAACTCATTAAAGGTATAGAAATGAAACACAAAACGCATATACGAATAAACTGACCAAATTAGATGTACACTTACAGATTTCACGTGATGTGTAAGAACAGCTTGCGACCCGTAGTGGTGAATGGCCACCCCTTTACCCTCAGACGGCTCTGTCAGCCGGTTCTCTCTGTTCTGGTCCACAATCTGCTGGACATCAACTCGAGTCCAGTAGGCCACCCAAAGCGCCCACTCCTCCTCATCACACCATGCAGGCCTTTTGTTTTGTCGCCACATCCTTTTCATAGTGCAAACCATATCCTTGTATCGAGCTGCCCCCAGTGACTCGAAACAAGGCCATATCAGGTGGAGCAACCTGTTGGGAATGAAGTACTTTTTCTACATTCCCAATTCCAGACAACATCCAAATTACATAACGTAAACCGAGACATCAATTTAATAAGATAAGACAACATAACATATTCAATGGTGACTAACATATCACCCAAGTTTAGTGGCTAACATACCACTCACATATAGTGGCTAACATACCACTCACATTGTCCTAAAATATACTAACACAGTGGTGATGAACATATCACCCAAGTTAACATACCACTCACATATAGTAGCTAACATACCACTCACATTGTCCTAAAATTTACTAGCACAGTGGTAACTAACATATCACCCAAGTTCAGCAGCTAACATACTACTCACATATAGTGGCTAACATACCACTCACATTGTCCTAAAATATACTAACACAGTGGTGACTAACATATCACCCAAGTTAACATACCACTCACATATAGTGGCTAACATACCACTCACATTATCCTAAAATTTACTAACACAGTGGTGACTAACATATCATCCAAGTTCAGCGGCTAACATACCACTCACATACAGTGGCTAACATACCACTCACATTAAAACAACGAGTATAACAACAAATAAAGGAATGTCAGATTCAAACTTACCCGCAACTCATCAAAGTAATCGCCTCTCATCCGGTCCGAGATGCACGACCACTTCTCGCCGCCTTGGGCTCCTTCGTCCGAAAGATGTCACCGAGTTTAGCGGTCGATCAAGGCCATAACCTGTTATCAATGTATAAGATACAAGAAACAAATATTAATTAGTATAGTATAACAATGATGTGACATAAATTATCTTAAGGTATGTTCTATATATATAAAGGAATGCATAATACTTACTTGTCTTTACCCAGTGGGAACAACACAGGCTTCCCGTTCCACTGAGCCCCGACCTCAATCTCGGTGTAGGGACAATCGTCGTCCTGTAAGTTCCCGAAGATCGGATTCGAGCCCCGCCGAACTGTGGCGTCTCAGAACCGTGAGCACTGCCTGACTAATCTGCTCCTGAGTCGACCCCTCCTCGACTACCGACCGGCCGCATGGGGAGGACGGTGGGTCGCCTATGTCATGCATCCAAAAACATGCAACAAATACAGGAAAAATGTGTTAGTATATACCTACATACATTTTGAAAAGCATGTAAATCACAAATACTTGGTATTATCAACAACTAACTAGTTATATACATAATCTACCTTTCTCACATACCACAAGGCCCTCGTCTAAGTCTACATACTGGTCCTCGTGCAGATCTATCAACTCATCACGAGCCTGTACAGGAGTTTTTGCTTGTTCATCGACAACCTCTTCTTGGTACGAGTTGGTAATTGAGTCGTCTTTCTCAACGTACTGCACTTTGGGCGGGCACGTATAGGTATCACAGCTAACCAGTCCGCCTTGTCGCGTTTCCTGCTTGTATATTCAAGAAACACCACTTGTCATGCTTGAGTCGCCAAGATAAATGTTTCGTACTTAGTTTTGTACCTCTTTCGATGGTTTATATCAACCATCATACTGCTCATTCTTCTTCGTACCAAGTGGATTAGGATCATACCAGTCAACATCAAACAAAAAGGTTTTTTTCAAGGGCAAACCGGGATATTCTAGGCGCACTATTCGTTTTAGCTTCCCGTGGAAATCATACAAATTTCCTGGTCCTAAATCTTGCCCCCTGACACACACCCTAGAATTGCTTGTAGCCATACCCGTGTTAGAGTCAATCGTATGGAACCTAAGGCCATTGATTATGTAAGATGGGAATGTGTAGACCTTTTTGAATGGTCCCTCTGCTAGAGCACTCAAGTAAGGGCATGTGACGTTGTTGACAGGATCTCGGACATACTCCTTGAACCAATCTGGAAATTCTGATTCCATCTTTGAGTCAAGGAGTTCTTCAAGCGTATCCTCTGCCATCTAAGGATTCTTCTCCAGACAATGCTCTTTGAAAACGCTGTGGACATTGACATGATTATAAGTCTACATACTAGCTAGGAGGATTTTAGTTAAAAGTTCAATTTTAGTTGATTTTAATAAGGTACTCACCCAGCAAATATCACCATATACTTGTGAACCTCAGCACAATTCGTGAGGACATAATATTGAGCTGCCTTCAGCTCCTTATCCGTCAGATATTCTTTCTTACTCTGTCCCAAAGGTCTCCCTGAGACCCTAAAAACAGATAGGGAAACATCATCATCCTCTTGAATTTTGAATGTGTATGCGTTTCGAGATGGCCTAGATGCCTTTGTCGGGACGTGGTCCTCAAATTAATAGGAGCAGAAGGTTGCAGTTTCCTCTCGAACGTACGCATTGGCAATCGATCCTTCAGGTCTACCTTTGTTCTTGACATATTTCTTCAATTTCCCCAAGTACCTGTAATATATATATTCAGGTAAGACGGTGTTAGAAATGAAAATTTATCCGTCATTTTAAGTACATGATGAACCCGTCCAGCAAGTCTTGCTTCATGTGGAAGGTGAACCGGCAAGTGCTCCATAGAATCAAAGAAGCTCGGTGAAAAGATACGCTCGAGCTTGCATAGAATCAACGGTATGTTGCTTTCAAGATTTGCTAACACTTGATCGTGAACCACCTTTGTGCATAAATTCTTGAAAAATAAGCTCAGCTCGGTGATAGCGATCCAGACAGGTTTAGGTAGCAGTTCTCGAAATGCAACCGGGATAAGCCTCTCCATGAACATATGACAGTCGTGGCTCTTCATCCCAAACATCTTTGTCTTCTTCAAATCCACACAACGCTCCAATTTCCAATTTCGAGGCGTAATTGTCGGGGAACTTCAATGCCTTCACCCAATCAAACAGTATTGACATAGATTCATTGTCAATTGTTTAGCATGCCTTGGGCCACTTACCTTCATCATTCCTCTTTGTCAACTCCGACCTTTTACACCATGTATCCAACTCGGCTCTAGATTTGGCATTATCTTTTGTTTTTCCGGGAATGTTGCAAAATTGTGTTGAAGCAGTTCTCAAATACGTTCTTCTCAATGTGCATGAAATCTATGTTGTGAGGTATAAGAAGATTGCTCCAATAAGGCAAGTCCCAGAAGATGCTTCTCTTCTTCCATCCACATTTGTTGCTAATTTTCTTGTTATGCTTCTCCCACCCAAGTTCAGTCACTTTCATAAGACCCAACCTATCAATCTCCGCAAGAATTTGTGCACCCGTAAGTCATCTCGGGGCTCCTTTCTTTTCTACTTTGTTTTCAAGAATTGATCCCTGTTTTTCCTGAACGGATAATTACTTGGTAGAAACCTACGATGACAATCAAACCAACATACCTTCCCGCTATCCTTTAGTCTAAATGTATCAGTGTCCTCTAAACAATGTGGACATGCATGTTTTCCGGCGGTTTTCCTTCCAAATAGCATGGAGTACGCAGGAAAGTCACTCACGGTCCAAAGTAATGCTGCTCTCAAGGTAAAGTTCTTCTTGGTTGACACATCATATGCAGGGATACCCTTCTCCCATAGCTCAATCAGCTCCTTGATTAGGGGTTGCAAGAAGACTTCCAACGTCATTCCTGGATCTTTTGGCCGAGGAACCAACACAGTCAAAAACATGAATGGTTCCTTCATGCACTCACCGGGGGGCAGGTTGTACGGAGTGAGCATCACTGGCCAACAAGAGTACGCCCGTTCACTTCCAAACGGGTTAAAACCATCCGTACAGAGCCCCAATCGTACATTTCTAGACTCGGCTGCAAACTCAAACTCTTTCCATGTCGGTGAGTCTGATGGATGATCCATTCTACCCTCTGCATCTTCCGGGATTACTCGCTCCTTGTGCCACCGAATTTTATCGGCACAAGCACTTGAAGCGTACAATCTCTTCAAACGAGGTGCTAGAGGAAGTACCACATTTTCTTGTGTGGGAGATTTTTCTTCTGACGTTTCTTTGAAGCCCCCTCCTTGTAATGCTTGTAACGGTCCTTACCACAGAACTTGCACTTCAATAGATCTACATCCTCCCCCCAATAGATCATGCACATATCCGGACAATAGTCAATGGTTACCATAGGCAACCCCAACCCCCGCATCTTTTTCTTCGCTTGGTAAAAGTTGGTGGGAACTAGGTTTTCTTCAGGACAAAGATCCGACATTACTTGTACCCATTCATTGAAGCTCGCTTCAGATTGCTGGCCATTAGCCTTACAACTCATTAGCCGAGCCAACAAAGACAACTCGCTGAGCCTACACCCCGGATAAATTGGCTTCTTTACTGATTCCAGCAAGTCAAAGAACACCTGATCCGCAGGATTCGGAGGCTCCTCCACATCCCCCTCGGTTCTAGTGGTACTAGTGTCCATAAATTCTGCCCCGACAGCATTAAACACCATTTCTTCGACCCGGTCATGAAAAGCATGAGATTTAGATGTACTTTGACCCCCCAAGTTGCTCATTTTTTCTCTTCATTTTTACACAAGCCGGATGTGTCATCGCAAATGCGATGAAGGCTTCAACCCCTTCCACAAAATTAGATTGAAGTCTGCCATTAACAGTACGACAGTACATCCATGAACGATCGGGATTCATTGGATGATTATATAACCTGACACATCTGGAGTTATTAGATCGTATTGAATTTCAACTCAATTCCAATTCCTGGCTATAATTGCATTGTTAATTATAATACGTTCCAAATTTCATGAATTATATGCATTTTACATTTAAAGTTTTTTTATGCAATTTTCTTATATTCCCATTACAATTACCAATTTATAAATTAAAAGCATTTCAATTATACGAATTATAAATTATAATTTATAAATTACGAATACCAATTTTTTCTACGAAATATCAATTTATATTCCCATCGAATTATACGAATTACCAATTACCAATTTTTTTTATACAAATTATAAATTACCAATTACTCAACCAAATTCAATACATACTTACAAACATTAAACTAAATCAAAATAAATACCATAAATAACATACATACTTACATACATACATACTTCATACTTACAAACATCAAACTAAACACCATACTTACAAACATTATACTAACTAATCAATTTCACAATAAATCAATCAATTCATTAACCCACTACTTAATATGAGCTATACTAGCTAGTATATGAGTTTAAAAACATACAATTGATCGAAATTAGCAAAAATTCCAAATTTAGAAAAGTAGGGTTTTAGACTATTACCTTCAAATTGCGGGAAAAATAGTCGAAAAACGATGAAATTGAACGGCCACCCGAGTTCCTTGTTGAAAGAGCTTTGAAAAGAGCCCAAGATTTGCCGGAATATGGTGGACGTTTGGTCGGAGAACCAAATCGCAAAAATGTCGCCGGAAAGGAAGAAGAAGAAGAAACAGAGAAGAAATGGGGGAGAAGAAAGATTCTGCCCGTTTATCTCTGAGAATCAGCGACGGATAGCTATCTGTCGCTATATGGATAGCTATCCGTCGCTACCTGTTCAATTTTTTTTAAATACTTTTTTAACGACGGATAATCTATCCGTCGTTAAATTTCTATTTTCCTTTTTTTTTTCAAAAGTCAAACGACGGATAGTTATCCGTCGTTATTTAACGACGGATAGAAATATCCGTCGCTAAATGGTGACAGATACATCGACGGATAGGGCAATATCCGTCGTTAAGGGGCGACGGATAACGATCCGTCGCCCCTTTCCGTCACCAATTCGCAGAATTCTTGTAGTGTTGAAGAATTGAGAAAACTTTCAATATTATTAATCAAACATAAACTGTCATCTAACAATAACCAGCCAAGTTCTTAAATAGAGAATTCCTAACCAACTAAAAGGAAAATACCAAATCCTAATTAACTAAGAAAAAGGAAAAATACCAAATCCTAATTAACTAAGAAAAAGGAAAATTCCAAATCCTACTTAACTAAGAAAAAGTAAATATAACAGAAAAATAATAAACTGCAAAATTGTTGCAAATCTTCTATGTCAGCTTCTTTGTTTGGTCCGCATCATCTAGTTCATCTCAAGATAAATTATCTAGAGACCGTATCTGTATAACGCTTTAAACAATATCAGTAATGTTTTATCGTATTACAAGTGAACATTTATATCATTTTTTATGTACATAAATATCACCAATATTTTTAATAAAACCTTTAATATTTTTGGATATAACTGTAATGCATGTTTGTTTTAGTATCTCCATACTTTCCCTCACTAAACTTAATCAAATAGTCTAGGCAGCAAAATTGAGTGGAAAAAGCTGAGGTTGACAATACCCGCTAATTGCACCTTTATCGAATAAAAATAGTATTAACCAAAACCAACCGCAAATTAAAGTGTAAATAATGCTCTACTGCTAATCACCAGCAACCAGTAATGCTGCCCATAAATAAAGAGCAGATGGAGAAGAAGAAGAAGAGAAGAAGAAAGAGCAAGCGAGAAGCTCAGTATCCATGGCTGCTTCTTCTTCACTCCTACTCTTCTCATTACTGTTAATCACAGCACTTTCTCTGCTTCTCTCTACATCAACATCCGCCTACAATGTCACCTACGACAGCCGCTCTCTCTTCATCGACGGCCAACGGAAGCTCATCATCTCCGCCGCTATCCACTACCCTCGCAGCGTCCCCTCCGTACGCCTCTTACCTTTCACATTTTCCTCAAATCAATTTCACTTCATATGTTTCGTGTTTTATAAGTTCGAGCTTTTAGACGAGATGGAATTCTATCATTTCGTTATGTTTATATCCCCACCAGGTGTATGTTTAAATGTTGTGCTGAATAAATTTTCAGATCCAGCTTTTTTCTCTTACCGTTTTTGCTGTGTTTCTCTTATGCAATGTACTTGTTTACTCTGCAGATTTAATTGTAGACGATACACTACTCGAATCTCGATTAGTAGTAGTTTCATCATTTTGTTGTGGATTTCGGTTTATGGAAACATGTAGTGTGATTTAAATTGCCTCAGAGAATCAATTTGTTTCAGCTCTTGGATGCTTACATTACATAGTTTTTGCAGTATTTCTCTTGTGCAATGTACTTGTTTACTCTGCAGATTTGATTGCAGACGATACACTACTTGAATCTCGATTAGAAGTAGTTTCATGATTTTGTTGTGGATTTCGGTTTATGGAAGTATGTTTCAGTTACAGAAAGGTGTGACTTAAATTGCCTCAGAGAATGAATTGGTTGCAGCTCTTGGACGTTTACATTACATAGTTTTTGCTGTGTTTCTCTTGTGCAATGTTGTTACTCTCCAGATTTAATTGCAGACGATACACTACTGGAATATTGATTAGTAGTAGTTTCATGATTTAGTTGTGAATTTCAGTTTATGGAAATATGTTTCAGTTATAGAAAGGTGCGACTTGAATTGCCTCAGAGAATGAATTTGTTTCAGCTCTTGGATGCTTACATTGCATAGTGTTTGCAGTATTGCTCTTGTGCAATGTGTTATGCTCTTCCTGTATTTTGGATGCTCAGTAATCCTTCTCGTTGGCGTTTTGTTGTGCATAGATGTGGCCGGGGCTTGTACAACTAGCTAAGGAAGGGGGCGCTGATGCCATTGAGACTTATGTCTTCTGGGACGGACATGAACTCTCCCCAGATAATGTATGTGAAACAGTTATGATTTGCAGTTTTGCTATGTTGATTTGCTCAATATGTATTTACTACTGAAACTTTGTGAATTTAAATCTCTCCTCTATCTTCCATTGCAGTACTACTTTGGAGGAAGATATGATTTGGTCAAATTTTGCAAGATTGTTCATCAGGCTGGCATGTATCTAATTCTCCGGATTGGGCCATTTGTGGCGGCAGAGTGGAACTTTGGGTATGCCTGTCATCTCCATGGACTTGCAAAGTTTGCATTGTTTGGACTTGTTATTTATAGAACTCAGCCATTGTGCATCCAATCTATTCATTTTCTGCCACATTTTTCAAGCAAGAGCTATGAACTGTATTCATTTTGGCATCTTAAAAGTGGAAGTTCTTGCGGTGGAAGTATGCTAATTGACAGATACAGTACTTTATTTTCTGATGTTTGATTCCTGATAAAGATCTAATAGATGAACTGTTGGATACAGTGGAGTACCCGTTTGGTTGCATTACGTCCCCGGAACTGTCTTTCGGACGGATAATGAACCTTTCAAGGTACGGACTCGTGCATTGCCTTGGTCCGTACGATTTTAAAAGTTATTTCTCTATTCAAACGTTTGCAATTATCATTCTGACTACCTTTGGTGCCTTGAATTTCAGTACTACATGAAGAAGTTCATAACATACATTGTGAACATGATGAAGGAAGAGAAACTTTTTGCACCCCAAGGAGGTCCTATCATCTTGTCACAGGCATGCATGCTCTTCTATTTAAACTACAGATTTCAGAGCTTTTCACAATCACTTTAGATTACAACCTATGGATAAGTATTTCTCCTTCTGAATCAACTCCAAAATTAGACAACAAAAATTTGTTTGTCTTTGTTCTGGTGAATTGATTCTTGATAAATGACAATTTGCCTCAAGAAACTTATAAATGATAATAGTATTTTTTATTGAAGTTAGCCTCTTACTAAAATCTGTCCACTTAAGATGGCATAAGATAGTCATGTTGGAAGTCTTACCCATAGAACAGGATCTAAGCATGGAATGCACCTGAATAATTTTTCCCCGTCAACTTTTTTATTCTGGAGTCTCCGTCAGAAACAAATTTCCCTTGAACTAAGTTGCCCCCATAGAGGGGCACTATTTTTTTTAACGTTGGTTATGCGGATGAAACCATTGATAATTTATGGCACCATGGTTTTTGTATAATATCTGAATCGGAATCCATCGACCACTTGTTTCTTCATTTTATGGTGGCTCGGCTATTGTGACATTTAATTTTAGGGATCTGTATTCTGTATTGGCCTATGCCACATAAAAGTGATGGATATGCTCAGAGCATAGAGATGGATATATAAGGATTCTTGTTGTTTGGTGCTGGTGCATTTGGTATGAACAAATAATAGATGCTCCGAGAATGTTACTAGCCCCGGCAGGAAAATTGTAAAGACTTTCCATGGGCTATTGCTTTACTGGGTCAATGGGGCAGCTGTTAACCCCTTACCTGATAGTCAGAGCAAACATACCCATTAGGCCATTTACCCATTTCAGGGTCATCATAGCAAATTTAATAAATTTACTTTTAACCATGTCCCCAGAATGGGCATGGGCTCAAACAAATTAACGACCACCTGATGTGGTCATTCTACTTTGGGAGTAACAGTGTGAGACAACTCTCTAAAAAATTTATCTTTATAGTTAACGACTACCTGATGTGGTCAATCTACATTAATGATTCATAGTCCAGTTTCCTGTTTCTCCAAAGTCTAGTGCAATTTTCTCTATTTCTACGCTATATACATAATAGCACCTTAGAAAAATTGTGATTCTGTTTCCACAAGGTAATGAACTAATGATGCTTACCACATTTTTTTTCTTCATATAGTTTCAGGACCAGAATTGTAATTCCATTTAACATAAGCTGGTACTATGGCCATACCAGTGCTGCAACTTAACACTTAGAGAAGCAAACTGCTTCTCTCAGTGTTTATTTCACATGGATATTGTAAAGGATGTCTAATACTATATAGATAACATTCCAACTCTTGGTGCCTAACTGCCTATAGTTTGTTGTACTGTACTAAGTTGTTTTGTTGAAGTACAGGTGGAAAATGAATATGGATCCTACGAGGCAGCTTATGGAGAGGGAGGAAAAAGATATGCCCAATGGGCAGCTAATATGGCTGTTGCTCAAAATACAGGCGTACCTTGGATCATGTGCCAGCAATTTGATACTCCTGATAATGTGGTAAGCACATAAGAAAGGAAGAAAATTTGGGTACTATTCCTTCTTGCATTAAATATAATTGTCTTCATTTACTTTGCCGGAACAGAGAGTCCTATTACAATTTTACGAAGTATTGTTTTATAGCTTCAGAGAAGAACTAAAATTCATTATGTTTGCCAACTTTTGAATGCATGTATATCTTATCAAGTATGGGGTTGACTGACAGTAATTTCTCTTTCAGATTGATACGTGCAACTCATTTTACTGTGATAGCTTCAACTTTACTCCGCACAAGCCTAAATTTTGGACCGAAAACTGGCCTGGATGGTATGTACTGTTGAACTGGCTGTTTTTATTTTTTAAAGAAACTGCATTTATTGCTTTGTATCCACCTGAAGTGTCCTGTCCTCATTCCCATCCAATAAAGACATGCAACTAATAATGGTGGTAACCACTATTGATATTATATGCTAATGGTAGGTAAACCAAACAACATGTAAGAACCTCATGGTCCTTACCATGGAACAGTGGAAGGACCACTGATTATCATAATGTGCTTTCTTATTCTCTTTTAAGCATCTGAATACCATTAAATCTCTTTCGAGCGTTTTACAAGGGCCTGGAACTCAAAAATTTAATGTGTAACCAACTCTACACGATTTCCCTTCACATAATTCTATAAACACCATTTTACTTTAATATGTGTATGGAGTTAGGGTAGGGGAGCAGCGGTGGGTGGTTGTATTACTTGGTGCTTTGTGAGTTTGCTTAAATTTCCATACGTGAAATTTCACCGAGTTATTAAAAGTCAAAGTATTTGGCATAGCTAGAAAACTCATAACGAAAATATAATATAACATTACATTGGCTGCTATATCATATTACGACCGAAAAAAATTCCAGGTTTAAAACATTTGGAGCAAGTGATCCGCACAGACCTCCTGAAGATATTGCTTTTGCGGTTGCTAGATTTTTTCAGAAAGGAGGGAGCCTACAAAATTATTACATGGTAAAGCCATTTCTTGTCCTTCATTGTCCCTGAACAGTAATGGAACTAGCTACCTCCCCTTCAAAATTACTTCGCAGTTCTCCCTGCATCCCACAAAGAATGCGTCGTTCTAGCTTCTTTAGGTTGACTTTGACAACAAATTACTCTAGATTACACTCATAAAACTTAAAAAAGAAAAATTAAATCATGATATTTATTTTTTCATAATATAATTTGATTAAAGTTTTTTCGGTGTAATCTAGGAGTAATTTGTGGTAAAATTCGACTTCATCGTGGGACGGTGGGAGTATACATTAATGAAGTTTCACAAACATCATGCCCTTATCTTTGCTATTTGAACATTCTCTTCTTTTACAGTATCATGGTGGAACAAACTTTGGGCGCACTGCAGGTGGACCATTCATTACAACAAGTTATGACTATGACGCGCCAATTGATGAATATGGTGAGTGCATGCTTAACTTCAATTTCCAAAAGGAACGGTCAAAACATATGCCGTCTCTAGTTTTTTATATTCACCTCTTATATGTCATATTTGGTTTCTAGGACTGGCCAGGTGTCCAAAGTGGGGGCATCTTAAAGACCTTCATAAATCTATAAAGCTATGTGAGCATGCTTTGCTGAATGGCGAAGCATCGTCCCTGTCACTTGGACCCTCACAGGAGGTCAGCTCTGTTCTTTTCAGCCCTGAGGCTTGGACTCTGCTTCCTATACTTTTTTATTTTCCACTTCAACGTGTGTAAAAGTATGGCTGGAGCCCTGAAAATGGCATCGCACATTCTTTTGGTGAATAATAAATAAACACATCATTCCGTCCTAACTATATGAGGGTTCTAGAAACTTCAAGATTACTTAAAATGATATAAGGCTCTCCTCTCTATTAAAAAATGAGGGTCTAGGGATCTGCCATTTGGTAATTATGAATGGTTGAGAGACTTTATCTGAAGCATGTTTTATGTTAACAAGCCTAGGTTCATTGTATCCTCTAGACCATTTTTACTTGCACACTTTACAGGATTATTATGCCTTAGATTTAAACTATTATATTGTGATCTTTGCAACCAGTACCTAGTTCACTTGTGGACTCTGTAGTCAGTTCTTCAACACTTGCATGATTATTATGCCTTGGGTTTAAATTATTATATTGTGGGCTTTTCAATCAGTACCTAGTTAACTTGCGTCTCTGTAGTGAGTTCTTCAACACTTACAGAATAATTACTTTTTTGCAGGCGTATGCCTATGAAACCTCATCAGGATCATGTGCTGCCTTCATTTCAAACATGGATGATAAAAATGAAAAAAATGTTGTGTTTCGCAATACATCATATCACCTGCCAGCATGGTCTGTTAGTATTTTACCGGATTGCAAAAATGTAGTATTCAACACAGCAAAGGTAATTCAGTCTTTGAATTGCATATGCATTTCATATGACACAGTTTCTTGGATGAAAATATGATGGTCTTTTGTTTCTTTATAAGTGCACGAGCACAACTGATAAATGTTTGGACATACACTTAATGACATAATACAAAAGCTAGTTGTGGATCTTCTATGCCAAAAGCGCCTTTTGCATTTACATTTATATTACTGTCTCTTCATGATGCTCATCTGGGAAATAATATGGAGGTAGTCAAGCAGATACATACAATTATGCTAGAAATTGCACCTAGCATTGAAAATCAAACTGGAACTTTATATATTTAGCAAAATAATGAGCTTGGGCAGTTATTGAATTCCAATTGTGTACTCCATTTGTTAGGTGTTCATTATATGCTATTCCTTCTTATTTAAAAGGTTGGGTACCAGACTTCTGTGATTGAGATGATTCCGACTGGTTTCCATCCATCAGCTATATCACCTACTAAGGACTTGAAAGTTCTGCAGTGGGGTGTGTTTGAGGAGAAAGCCGGAATTTGGAATACTAGTGATTTTACTCAAAATGGCTTGGTAGATCACATTAATACTACAAAAGATACTACGGACTACCTCTGGTATACAACAAGGTCTGTTTTTATTTTCAGTAATTAAAACACACTGCATTGCTTGTGGATATATTCCTTTGTGTTGCTTGTAATTTTTTTCTGTTAGCATCGTGTCTCTTTTCAGTCAATCTTTATTATAACTATATCATTGGTACGTGCATCAAATTATATCCCTATTCAGTAACCACTACTAGTGTTGCTGTTATGTTCTCTATCTTCTCTAAGATTCTACCATCAAACGCTCATCTGTGACTCTTATAGCAATTATGGGCATAATCTCTCTCTCTCTGGATTTTTTTTTTTTTTGGGGGGGGGGGGGGGGGGTTGACGCCAAATGAACAGATCTGAAAAAAGAGAATAACAAATCTAATTTTAAATTAAAAAAAAAACAAAAAAAAAAAAAGAAACCATGGAAGTCCCCATGGCTGAAGCAAAGATTGGGGAGTGGGGTAGAGACCTTGTTCCTGTAAACACTACATGTCAATGCTTAAACAGTCATTAGCAGCAAGAACTTAATGCTGTCTATGATGGAATCAAAGGAACTCTTCTTTCCCGTGCATCTTATCATATTAAATGGAACTCTGTTGGATGGTGCTACTAACTTTCATATGCTGAAATTAATACAATCTGATGCTGAAAGTTTGATTGAAGGATTAATAGTAAAATTGTGCTACAAATACTTATGGTATGCAATTGATGTCAACTTTGTAAGTTTGCATGGGATTAAAAGCTGGTACCCATGATTCTTCTTTTTATGATAGTTTACTCGTCACGGATAATGAAGCAGTACTCCGGAATGGAAGCAGCCCAATGCTAAACATTGAATCAGAGGGCCATGCTATGCATGTCTTCATCAACCAGAAGCTTCAAGGTTATTGCTTAATCATATGTTTACTGCTGTCCTTTTGCATGAGCCATCTAGTTTTGGTGATTTTCTCTTTACATTTTATCTATTCTCTCTTCAGCCAGCGTTTCTGGGAATGGCACGGTGCCTCGCTTCAACTTTAGCACTCCTATATCTCTCAGGGCAGGGAAGAATGAAATTGCTTTATTAAGCATGACAGTTGGCCAGAGGGTTAGTAAATTCCAAATATCAGCAACACAATTTTTTCCAACATGCTTGGGTATTAACTCGTTTAAATGCCCAAAAGATTAGATGGCATGCTGATTCCATTCTGGTGCTAAAACATTGAGGCACCATCATGAGGACAATATATAGCTATATGGTGTTCGGTTTAAAGATTCATGAACAAAAATTGATACCTGATTAACTATCTATACCAATGATATATTGTCTATTTCGAGTAGGCATAATGTCGGGTATATGAAAAATGGTGATGAAAATATCTTGAATAAGAGAAACCAAGGGTGATTTAGTAACATGAATTCCACAGATTATAGTCTAACATCTGACCTTCAAAATAATGAGAAATGTCGGTCTAAAAATTTATCTAACATGTTAGTGTTATTGGGTGAATTCAACTTCTACAAGTGTTATTACTATGATTGTTTATTTATTTATGTAATGCATATTTCTGACAAACACTGTTTGAGTTCTAGACTGCAGGAACATTTTATGAGTGGACTGGAGCAGGTCCTACCAGAGTCAATATTACAGGGATGAAGAATGGTACAGTAGACCTCTCCAGAAGTACCTGGACCTATAAGGTGTAGTTTGTATACCTTTCACTAGCTATTGCTCTTCAGATCTTTCAGATCATTTATGTGTGTTCCTTATAGCTGCATAGTTTATACCTTCTTCCTCCTTTTTATTTATTTATTTATTTATTTATTTATTTATTATTATTATTATTATTAATTCTATTTTTTTTAAATCTCTTTTCAAATGTAAGTTTGTAATTATAGAATGCAAATGACATCAGTCAGCATATTGGCTTGAAATCACTAGATGCACCAAAAATTCCAATGACATCCTGATACCCCGATGAAGTTGTACCTTTTGCCTTTGTTTTTGTCTCCAGAAGTTGCAAGTTTTTTCTCTAGGGTAGTATTCGACTTGACCATTATCCATCAATCAGATGTCTCATTAAGCTGCCTGTCAACTTTTATCAATTGAAGTCTTTGAGTCAAGCATATTATTTACTCCCTCTGCTTCAATGAACTGTTTATGTTTTGCAGGGTTCACTAGGGGTGTGTAGTATTATATGTTCGAGTAGTGTTTGAGTGGTGAAGTCACTATAACAAAGTAGTATGAAAAAGTAGATGTAAAGAAATGAGCGGGACGACGAAAAATGAATAGAATGAAGAAATGAATGTGACACAGACACAGGGAGTATCTGGGAAGATATCAGATTTGACTAATACTAATTGTTGGTAATGGATGAAGGCAAAACCTTACTGAGTTTTTCTCCCCTATTTGGTAGTGCATTCTTCATATTTTACAAATCTGTAAAACCTCTCAACAAAGCTTGGTTGTTAAACAACCTTTGGGGGGGGGATCCACAAGAAGCACAATCGTGGTAGAAAACATGGACATGTAAATCCTGGAGTTGTATATGGTGAATGTGATTACACCGCAATATATAACATCAAGCTATTCTGATGTGCTTACTGAAAATCCTTGAAAGGCCCTAGTGCCCTGCCGAGTTAATAAGCAAAATGTGGTGGTATTTCTTGATGTACGAATTGTAGAAGATGGAGACTCTACCTTTCTTATCTAGTTGTTATTGCTTGCAGATCGGACTAGAAGGAGAACATCTAAGGATACATGACCCAAATAATTTAAACGCTGTAAAGTGGGTTGCAACTTCTGAACCACCAAAACATCAGCCCCTGACATGGTACAAGGTATAGAAAAAAGATGGAGAGAGAGAGAGAGAGAGAGAGAGAGAGAGAGAGAGAGATCTCTTAATGGATCAGTATCTGATCCTTACTGTTTCTGGAATTTTTTCTTCACTACAAACTACAGTGGTAAATGTGATATATCATTATGTGCAGGCTGTGGTAGATTCTCCACCTTTCAATGATCCCATTGGACTTGATATGGTTCACATGGGCAAAGGGCTGGTTTGGTTAAATGGACAAGAGATCGGAAGATACTGGTCACGAAAAGTCTCAAAAACTGAAATCTGTGTCCAGAAGTGTGATTACAGAGGCAAATTTATGCCTGACAAATGCCAAACTGGGTGTAGAGAACCAACACAAAGATGGTAAGTTAATACTTTATACCATAGTGCCTTAATTGAACATGTTTTTGGCATTCTTGAGAATTTATGCCTTGGATATAGAAACCTCCAAACTTATCTTAGATCAGGCGTTGCTTTTAGAATTTTAGTACTCTTGGCCATTCTTACTGAAATATGCATTCGTCTGCAAAGTGGTTGAGCTAAAACAAATAAATAACTGTTAAGTTTCACAATCTCATTTTAAGAATATTAATCCCACATGTAACCAAATGCTCTCTTGTTTCTCACTGTCTTAGGTACCATATACCGAGGTCTTGGTTCAAGCCAACTGAAAACGTTTTGGTGATCTTTGAGGAAAAAGGAGGAGATCCTACTCAAATTAGATTCTCAGCAAGGAAAATTTCAAGTGTTTGTGCACACGTCTCGGAAGATCATCCTTCTTTTGAGTACTCGACAAACAGTGCAACAGGAAAGTACATCAGCAACAAGCCCATTGTTAGGTTGAAATGCCCCATGGGCAAAAGAGTTTCGGCCATCAAATTTGCCAGTTTTGGGGATCCTGTTGGGGCATGTGGGTCATTTGCTCAGGGCAAGTGCCATGATCCTAGTTCAGTTTCCCTGGTTGAAAAGGTAAGAAACATGATTTGGTTCAATTTGATGTTTTAGTTAATATCATTGCATTGTTGTCCTTTTATGCAATATTATTAATCTTACACGACCCCGTCGAACAGAAAATTCTCACATTCAAACCCCCCTTCAGCAAAAAAATCCTTCCAGGAAAAGACCAAAAACAAAAATCTCTAAATTCAGTTTAAAATATATTTATGTTATTAGTCATCAAATTTGAATAATACAAGCATGAGTTTTCTTTTAAAGTTGAAAATGAAGGGGCGTATCTTAGATGACATTATTTATTCTAAAATGCATTCTCTCATTTTACTTGCATAGCCTCGACCATCAATGTAAGTGCTGTTGTATTGAAGACATTGCTCATGGCTGAAGCTATGGTTACCAACTTACCTTCATGACTCCTATTACTTGAAGATGACAATTCAATTATACAAGGAACACTAATGGAGTGATAAGTCATTAAGATAATGGGGAATATTGCATTTTTTCTTGCTAGAATTCTTACTTTTTTACCAACTTTACAAATACACTCATTATATATATATAGTATTTTTTTTGTAATATTGAATATACAAAACATATACAGTATATATTTTATTTTTTTGTTAAAACTTATAAATTATGACCTCATGATGATCCAAAGGGACATTTTTTGGAAAATTTTAATGGCACCGGGGGTGGTCTGTTATAATTTATTAACGGCAGGGGATGCCAATGTGAAAAACTAACGATGACTGGACCTTGTAGTTTTTCACAACAAACTCAGAGGTGTGCGTGTAATTTTCCCTTTTCTTTATTTTCCTTGGCCTGGTGGTATATTACAGTTGATGTCTCAACATGATTTTGTTCCTTGAGAGGATTTCCAATTGTTCTTCTAATTGGTCATAGACTCAAGAGCATGAGAGTGAACAGAGTTGCTTTCCCTTCTATGGCAAACTGAACTCCACAAAAATTCTCACGCAAGGTGTATTAGGTCTAGTTGATACAATCCATCATGATTTGGAGAGGTTGTTCCCAGGGCCTCCTCATTGTTATAACCAAATATTTGTAAAGTGATCGCTGGATCGAACTGACTAATTTGCATATGAAATGGCAGAATACTATGTGCCATCTATAGACTCGATTACACTCCTTCGCATGTCCAGGATATTACAGTTTAACCTATAACTTGATGGCGTTCTGCAGGTTTGCCTACACAAAAGCAGCTGTGAACTGCAGCTAACCAAAGAGAGCTTTGACATGCAACTTTGTCCCAGCTTGGTAAAGAAACTTGCAGTCGAAGTAGTTTGCAGCTAGAGTCCGGCGCTCATATATTGACGTAAATATCATTTAGTATTCTGAAAGATGAATAGTAGTTGTTGGAACCGAATGGTTTTCCTCATTCGTAAGATAAGAATAACGATATGATTAGTATATTAATACAAATCATATTTACAAATATCAACAAACAAGAGTAAGAAACGAAATTAGCAACACTTGCATTTATCTTTTTATGGAAATAATGCGTTCAATGAGTATTACGAATTCAAATTTAATTTTGGGCGAGGCAGTAGTGTAACCACTTGCCCTTAAGCACCCTTTGCCTGCCTTTTCTAGTGCTTCAGGTCTGCTTGATTAATGTGTTCTCAGGGTACAATGTCTGATCATAACTAATTTTGAAATCAATAAAATTAATTCGTTTGAACCTTTCAAGTGTTGGAACTGTCTTGATGCGCTAAGCAAATGCATACTATGCAAATGTCTATATAACGAAATGAGAATGATGATGCCAATGGATGAGAGGAAGAGAGAAGATTGCACTTGTGCTCCAAAGTACGGAGAAAATCACCTTTTATATTGAAGCCACCATAAACCTCATTAAATGTGCAAGATCATGAGTTACAAATTTAATTAAACTTTAATTTTGAAAAATAAAGAAATAATTGGTAAAATTGGAGTAATAATACATGTTAAGCGGAAAGTTGACTCGAGATGTCGTTCTCCATGGACACTTAGCATAGGGACTAGCAAGCAAAGACACAAAGTTGAAATCAATTATTCTAAAGTGCGTAGAAGTAAACAGAGTTCTTGGTGGTTGTTTTCAAATCAATTCTAGTTGAGACTAAAAAATAATGCATATGCTTATCAGATCGTATATTATTGCAATGCATAAAGAAAGTAAAAGGTTTCATCAATTGTTTAAAAAGCGTAAAGGTTCCCCAACCTTCCTCGTACTGTGCTACCCCCAACTACTTAGTAAAAGATCACTTAAATGTCGTCTGTCGGCAACGAGGATACATGTTACGAGGATGAAGTCGTAGTTAATCTAAACACCCTCAACTATACCAATGGAAAGTTGTGTCACTCAACAGACCACCACGTTTCACAAGGACTACTAGTCACCCAGGTTACATATCATGTTTACCGAGACGTAGTCAGTAAAGATACACCATATCAAAATTCGTTGAACAAATATGATTTACGTCTAGAATTAATGCATTAGTATATCACGGTATATAAAGAAGTAGCACATCAGAGTTAAGTAGAATACATGCATAATAAAGAAAAGTAAAGAAAGAGTTTGCTTCTTCTTGACGGCTGCATTCTTCGTTCTTCAATGGTGTTGATGTCCAGGGTTCTGTCTTCAGGATTTCTCTAGGGTTTTTCTTCTCTCTAGCCTTTTTTACTCTCAAGAAAAAAAGGGTTATGATTTTAATGATCAAAGACACTCTTATATAGTGTCTAGAAGCTGTGAAAACCGCTACTTCTCATTAAGGAAGGTATAGGATGACGGGGCCAGACAATTAACGGACGGGTTGGGCAAAAATGGCCGCCAGGACCTTCACTGCGGTCTTTAAGGGGACCTCATGAGGCCTACTGCGGTCTCGCATGATTCGACTTTTGCTTCATGTTTGCTGTTTCATCTTCCGGGCTATTTTTGGACTTCGTAACCTCATTATCTCGAAAAGTGATCTTCTACAAAGTTTTAGCATTTTGAATGAGCTTCGCAACGGCAGGTCGTGTGTCTTGATTGGCTCCTCTAGCTCCTTGTACGGCTTGATAAACATCTTTCGGTATTTCTTTGGATTTGACATAAATACCTCGTTTTTGCACTGAAAACCGTGCAATTCCTTGAAAACACGATCGTCACTTACAAAATATGTAAGAAACTGGTAACTGTTCATAATATGATATAAATATTTAATTTGAAAAAAAAAAGGTCTAAAAGTGTGTTAAATCACACATTTCATGGTCTCATCAGGCATCTCCAGCACAAGAATGGTTCAAAAGGAATATCACCCAGGCCAATCTCGTTTCAGCAGAAATCCCGGGTATACCTAGACAATGGATATTTCTAGCCAGCCTTTGGCACATCTGGAAAGATAGAAACACATGGATATTCAAATATCAACAAGAAACAATAGGATCATCTATATTTCAAATCAAACAAATGGGAATCGAGTTGCATATGGGATTCCATACAAAGGGGAAGAAGAGGGCAAAGCGAAATGGAAAAAACCTTAAAAAGGGTGGGTGAAGCTGAACTTAGATGGCAACTACCGGAAGCCCAGTAATCGCGGCATAATTGGCGGTGTTTTGCGCGATGAGTGGGGTAATTGTGTATGGAGATTTTGCATCTCCGATTGAGCCGCTGTCGGTCACTAAATTGAGGGCCATTTTGATGGGTTTGAAGGAAGTTGGTGATGAGACCGTAATTTAGAGGTTCATCATGTTCTTTTAATCGTACTTTTGTTAGTCTTTGTCGTCTATTTACAGTGTTATTGTTCGTTTTTACGTTTTTGTGTTTTAGTTGTGAATGCTTTGTAGGTTTCCTTAGGTTGTAGTTATGAACCGGAGGAGAAACGCCACATTTTAGAAGGTCAAGTTCGAGTTAGAAAACTAGAAAATCCAAGAAGAAGGCTCCGTGATTGAATCCTGTGGAAAATAAGTATTTGTGAAGAAACAGGACCGTGTCGCGACACGAAGTTACAAGTGCATATTATTTCAGAGTTTTTGTCCGTGTCGCGACACAGACTTACGAAACAAATCTTGTTCCTAAAGAATGAGAGTTAGTATAGTAAAAGGGAAGATTTTCATAATCTATAGGAAAATCCAGTTTCCACATTAAAGAACCGGTCAGAAACATTACAAACCGGTCAGCATATTTTATATAAATATCCTTAATAACAACACAATCCCTCACAAAACTCATATCACTCAACATCTTTCTCTCTCTACAAAACAAAATTTAGTGAGAGAAACATTCATATCCATTCCTCTCTCTCTCTCCTTGTCTCCAGCTCCATCTCCTGTAGATCGAACTCCGCCGACATCTTCTGACTCGATCCGCCGCCGATCCTCCCCGCAGGGTTGAAACCACGAATCCGACAATGGAGTAATCACTTCATGGCTCACCGCTGTCGAAGAAACCACTGCAGAGCTCTCGAAGCTTCACGAGTCCTTCGATTCAACTCCGCCACCTCAGCTGGTGAAGGTGCGGTTCAGCGAGTACTGATCTCGATGATCCAATATGAGGTATTTATCTTCTTAGTCGGTGATTATATCGGTTAGGTACTAGATCTCGCTGATTGTATCCTTCGGTGGCTGATCAATTGTGTTGGAGGAGATGAGGTCCTTAGGGATGACGTGGATGCGGATTGGAATTGGAATTAATTTTTTATGGATGATTTTTTTTTTTTTTTTGAAACGGATTTTTGATGGATGATGATGATGATGTCAGGTAATCTAGAACAGTAGACTCCTAATTTGGTTAGGTTTGGAATTTTTCCCACTAGATGTTGAAGTATTCCTAATTGTACCGAGATAGACTATGTAGATCTTCTTAAACATCGAAGCTTCCGATATTTTAGTGCTTCAAGACATATATTGGTAGTTTTAAGCAGCGTATTTTTAGACTTTGATTTATGATTTGATTTTTTATAAATGTTTTCTTATAGTTTTATTAGATATTATTATAGTTTTAAGAGACATTATTATGGTTTTAAACATCAATATTATTGTTTTTAGTGTTGCATGTTCATGCTTTGTTAGGCATTGTTATAGTTTTAAAATGCACTGTTATGGTTTTAAGCATTAATGTTACTATATTTAGCTAATGTTAAATATTTTTGCACATTAAGTGTTTTTAATGCATATGTTATAGTTTTAAGACCTATTGTTGTTGTTTTAAGCATCAACTTTAGTGTTTTAACTTCTGAAAAATATTTATGATTTGAGTTTTTGCAAATGTTTTGTTATAGTTTTAAAATGCAGTGTTATGATTTTATGCATCAATGTTACTGTTTTTACCTTGTGCTGCACGTTCGTGCTTTGTTAGGCATTGTTATAGTTTTAAAATGCACTGTTGTGGTTTTAATCATTAATGTTACTATATTTAGCTCATGTTGAATATTTTTGCATGTTATTGTTTTAAACGCATATTTTATAGTTTTAAAACCTATTGTTGTTGTTTTAAGTATCAACTTTAGTGTTTTAACTTCTGAAAAATATTTATGATTT
The DNA here is from genome assembly GCA_026545765.1 of Plantago major. Taxonomy (NCBI): domain Eukaryota; kingdom Viridiplantae; phylum Streptophyta; class Magnoliopsida; order Lamiales; family Plantaginaceae; genus Plantago; species Plantago major. Next base: position 51,521,877 of record CM048841.1, on the reverse strand, counting down.
GAGTTTTTGCAAATGTTTGTTATAGTTTTAAAATGCAGTGTTATGATTTTATGCATCAATGTAACTGTTTTTAGCTTGTGCTGCATGTTCCTGCTTTGTCATAGTTTTAAAATGCACTGTTATTGTTTTAAGCATTAATGTTACTGTTTTTAGCTTGTGTTGAATGTTACCTCTTTGTTTTTAAGCACCAATGTGATAGTTTTGATGAGAGTTGTTATGATTTTAACCCAGTTAGTGAATGTTTTAAGCAAGTGGTGATGATGACATCAAATTTGATGATATGACTCTCAAATGTGTCACTGCAGTATTGAAGCAACAAGCACAAGCAACAAAAGGCAGGAAGCCGAAGTTCACCAACACGTTTAATCGAAAAAAAGCCTAACAACTCAGTTTGCATTTGCTGGAAAAAAAACATCGAATGAAAGTTTATTGTAATTTTTTTCCTATGAAAATATATGTTTTAAAACCTTTTGATAACTGAATGTTTCAAGTAGCTTATTTTAAGGTTGTTTATTGATGTTTTAACGACATCTCTGAAACTTTTAGACATGTTTAATGTTGGTTTTAATGATATTAGATTGTCACTTAAAACTATAACAAACCATCTTAAAACTATCACACCATCTCTTAAAGGATTAACAAAAGAGGATAAAAATTATAATTGAAACATACAATACCGACGCATTAAAACCATCATATTATCTCTTAAAACATTAACAAAATACGTTAAAACTGTAACTGAAAGTTCAATGCTAACAAATTAAAATCACAACATAATCTATTAAAAGCATAACGAAAAATGTGTGTCTCGGTAGTTTTTTTAAGCAATTCAGCTGGTCAGACCGCTAAAACTCAAAAACCGCAAAAAACAAAAAAAAAAAAAAACCTTGATTTTCCTATATTTTAGGAAAATCTTACCTTTTCCAAGATTTTGGCAAAGAACGAGCTTTTCGCGATTCGGATTTTGACAGTCTATCCGGATTTTGATCCTATATATGTGTGTTTTGTACCTCTTTTTATATTCCTTTCAGTTTACAGTTGTAAAAGCTCTTAGAACCCTAGTTTTGATCTTGAAAAATTTGAGCTTGGCTATTCATCTTGTAATCATATACGATCCGTCGATTTACGTTCGAAGGTTAGAAATTCAATTATTTATTCATATTACTTTCGCAATTCGCTTTCTTGTGATCGTGTATGCTTGATATTTTTATCTTCATCAATCTTATGTCTATCATCTCAACAAATATGAACTTGTATGTTAATTGCTTGATCATGAGTAGCTAATCTCTTCGTGAATGTGGTAGTGATATGATGATTCGCATGTATTAGGATATAAGCTTCGAATTCATTCGTACGAGTCAAGCTAGTCTAAAATCTTCGTAAAACCTGTTGATTTGATTTGCTAGTCTGAAATATTCAAATCGTTTGTTCAAGGATTACTTGTCTGACAATCCAGTATTACTCTAGTATGAAATATTGGAAAAACGTATTGGTTAAGATCGATTTAACGGTTTCTAGACAAATAACACGTGACAATTGTACAAATGCTGTAGCTATAACCCGTATACTGCGTTTATGATTATTCCTACCGCGTTCATATTTCTACTTATATATTTCATCTCCAGTTTAATTGCTTTGCTTGCTTAATTGTTAGTACAAACACAAGCAAACCATTCACTGATACTTTGCAAACTCATACGTTAATTGCTCTGTCACATTACTCTGCTTAGTTAACTCCTTCGAGAACGAATTTATGGTAAAGCTTGTTCTTATTTGCAACACTGCTTTACTACATTGTTTTAGAAGTAATAATTTGAGCATATCACTTGGGAGAGGAGGTGAATAGTTGTTGAATCAAATTCACTGGAAGCTGTGAATTTGCCTTTGGTAGATATTGAAGTGCCGCTGGATCCATTTCTGGAAAAACAAGTGGAAGAATGAAGAAAATGGTTCACTTGCCTTGGAATATTAAAATGGATTGTTAGGAATTGTAATTTAGTCGCAGATAAACTCGCGAAACTTGCTAGTTTAGATATGGACGTTAAAGTCCTTTGGGACACACCCAGATCAAATTGTACCTTTTTTTCGAATTCGATAAAGTCCAAGGACGAACGTCCAAAAAAAAAAAAAAGAAATAAAATCACAAAAAGGGGTGAAGTCTCTGAAAATCGACCCAAATTGAGAGGAAAAGAAGAGAAGGGTTGGAACTTGGAATTGAACACCTTCTTCTTCTTCTGTTAATTTCTCCGCCCTTTCTCCATCATCGTTCTTCATAATCATACCTCAAAATCTCGAATTTCTTACCGCTTCTACCGACTGTACTTGCGTATATACCCATCATTTCACACTGCTATTCAACTCACACTGATTCGTTAGAAACGATTTGCTTTCCTTGATCGAGTTTCGCAATGGATTTGGACCAGTGGATTGCCAAGGTGAAAGACGGTCAGCACTTGGCTGAAGACGAACTTCAGCTTCTCTGCGAATACGTATGGGCTTTCTTCTTCTTCTTCCGTTTCCCTTTTCCTGTTTATTCTGTGTAATTTACATTTTCAGTTTCAAGTATTCCGAGTTTTAATTACGCGTAAGATTTACCGAACATTTAAGTTACTTAGGTTTATAGTAGATAAGAAGAGTTTGGGTATTCCGTCATGTTTTGCATATTTCTTTGAGGAAAATTTGCCCGAGGTTTTGTATCACTGTATAGATTTGGGTGGTTTCGGAGGGGTGATGAGTAGCTATTATGCACATACTCTGGCTATATGCTGTGAGCTTGAGTCCATTTGGAGGAATTCAGTTGTGTATTTGTGTAGCTAGGGTCAGTTCAATGGAAAAGAGTGCATTGGGGGTGTTTATAATTGTACTGGATGAGGTCGTATTGGATGCACAACTAGTAGCTATCATGCCTTGTATAGTACCTATATGCTGTGAGCTGAACTCTGACTTGGAGGAAGTTCAGTTAAGATCAGATTCTTCATATGTATCTGTTACTCTTTAACTGAGAATTTATGAACAATGCTCAACACAACCCTTCTCCATTTAGATGAGGGGAACCGTGTTTTGGTCTGTTTTGTGCTTAAGAAGTAACTATTATGGAATTTTTATTTCGTTGATTGATTAGATGTCATTAGCTACAGTTTGGTCGTTTTGGTTTCAATGGTGGAGGGAAGGTCCTGGCATATTTTTGTACCTAAGGTTTCAGTTTTAGGCGGGAGATTGCATGGGTGTGCGTGTCATGGTATGGGATGAGGCCTTGTCATGCAGGATGAGTTTCTAAATATGCCTTACGTAGTAGCTGTATGTTGTGAACTTCAGTCCACTTGGAGTTGGAGGATGCTCAGTTGGTGTCAGACTCTTCGCCTGTATTGATTTTTTCAGAATTAAGAATTTGTGATCAATGCTCAATGCAGCATATCTTCTCCCTTTAGATGAGACCAATCGTGTTTTTTTCTTGTTATTAGCATAGTTATTGATCCCGGATAGCAGCGCGGAGCGGCCAACCCCCTATAGCGGGATAGCAGAATAGCGGGAGCGGGATGCCCGCTATTCGAAGTATCGCACATACTTGTAATAAAAATTATATAGTACTCATAATGTTCATAAGTATGCAAACAAATACCCAAAATCCAAGAAATTACTAATAATCACCAAAATGACTCATCATTTTTCATCACCAAAATCATCCAACAAATCCTCCACCTCAACATGAACTCTTCCATTTCTTAATTCGCCTGAAGCAGCATCTTAATTCGCCCTAAACCCTCTTAATTCGCCTACATTTGAATAGCGGCCACTACAGCCGCTATTTGATAAGAGGCTGCTCCGTAGCACCAGGAGCGGCCAAAGCTCCTGGCGTTGTGGATTGATAACTATGGTAATTAGGCATGTCTAAGCATAGATACTTTCTTGTTAGCCTTGACTTAGTCATTTTGAGTTGCAGGATTTACTTCATTTGGAGGCAAGAGATGTTTCAATTGTTCTTTGAGATTGGCTGACAGTGTCCTAGTCAGTGTTATATTCTGACTTTCTAGGTTGTCCTTTCAGGTTAAAGAGATTCTAATAGAGGAGTCAAATGTTCAGCCTGTCAATAGTCCTGTCACAGTTTGTGGTGATATCCATGGACAGTTTCATGATTTGATGAAACTTTTCCAAACAGGAGGTCATGTACCCGAAACAAATTATATCTTTATGGTAAACATTGCAAAAGAATCCTAGTACTTCCGTCTTCTCTGTTTATGTCCATTCCCATTGAAATGTAAAAACTGCTTATTGTTTGCAGGGTGATTTTGTTGATCGTGGTTATAATAGCCTAGAAGTATTCACCATTCTTCTGCTTCTTAAAGCAAGGTGCGGAAAGTGTGGGGAATCTCTGTCACCTCCCTGTAGAGGATGTGATAATGCTTAATTGCTTAGTATTTGGCTCTCTGACATAAGGTGGTTTAGGCTGGAGAAAATGTCACCAACCACTTGTGATTTATTGAACGAAGCCCGATTCTTCAGTTTTTCTTGCATTTTCTTTGGAATTAGCTGATATGATAGATGGTAGCTAATACTTATGTAAATCAGTACAGTTTCTCATCCCGTAACATTTTATAACTGTTATTATTTGAATACAACTCAAGTGAACCCATAAGATCGATATTCAAATGTTAACATTTTATCTTGTTTATTTTAGTGTATCACAATTTCTTTTTGCATATCCAACGTCATTTCCCTTGGCCTGCGCATAATCTGATCTTAACTACTTGCTGATATATGATAAAATTATTGTTTTGAGGCCATGCAATTTGGAAGGTCAGCAATTTCTATAGCTAGTTGGTGTATTTACTAGGTCTCTTCTAGCTCAGGCTTGCTCTTCTTATTAGTGATTTAAATCAGTCCTTCTTTTGCCTGCCAGATACCCAGCTAACATCACCCTCCTACGCGGAAATCATGAAAGCAGACAACTAACACAGGTATCTACAGTATCTTGGAATTCTAATGTTTTAGAGCCAGAATATGCTTGGAAAATCAATTGATTTCCATGAATGACTAAACTAAAACATGTAACTTGATAATCATTCATGCAGACAACGAATTATGGTGAGGCAGCAACAAAGCTATCTTCATGTTAGGACTTAACTGTGCATGCTGAAATTGTTAGTACAATCGATAACTCTTTTCAAGGCTTTTCTGCATTGTGTAATTGCCTGTGTTAACCTTTACCAAACTTATTAAATGTTTTGGCTGCTCTGCTGTATTGAGTTTCTTGAAGATTTGGAAAGTTTGATTCGTCTCCTGGGTTCTTGACAATGACTATTAGTATTTTCCTGATTCCTGAAGTCTACGACCTTACTGAGTCTTGCATTTATGAAAGGATAGATGTTGTGCTCTTGCTTCCTTTGTTGACCTATATTTCCAAATGTCAATGCTCTTGAGCAAATATCTTCTGCATCTGGCAAAAACCAATCAACTATCCATCCTGCTCTTTTCGTAATGTTGTTTTCATGGTAATATGATATTTACTATATTGACCTAAAGCAATCTTTGGAGTAACACATCCTCACCCCTCGGTTCCACGTTGAAATCTACCTCCTTACAAACTCTTGCATTGATGAAAGGATAAATTGTTGTGCTTTGCTTTGTACTTTGCCCTGTTATTTTTTAATGTCAATGTTCTGATGTTTATTGTAACTACCTTTGCAATCTTTCTTTCAATGCTTGCATACTACACCCCACCCACCCCTGCGTTGAAATCTATTCATTCTGCTTTATTACTAAATATAAGTAGATAACCATGATTTTGTTCAAGATTCCCCGTGTGGCAGGCTGACAGCAAACTGCTAATGCTTGTCTATGTAATTGTGCTTGTCAGGTGTATGGATTCTACGATGAATGCCAAAGGAAGTATGGGAATGCTAATGCTTGGCGTTATTGCACGGATGTTTTTGACTATCTTACTCTATCAGCTATTATAGATGGCACGGTGTGCATTTATCCTCCCACTTTAAACTTCCTCCAGAAAGAAATCTGCTGTAAACCATGCTCTTTGTCTCTGCAATATTGTGTCTCTTACCAAAAGAATCCTTTGAATCTCTGTGTTTTCAAAAGGAAACTGAAAAGTTTACCACAGTTAAAAAACTTCACCTTCTGCAGTTCTCTTATTATCTTTGCTCTCTTTGTTTTGTTAAGAAGTTATTTCTTGTTTTGAAAATTTCAGGTACTTTGTGTGCATGGTGGCTTATCGCCAGACGTTAGAACTATTGACCAGGTTAGATTAGTATATCCCTTTTCAAAAGAAACTGGTCATCAGATTAGTTCATTATCATCTTTTAAATACTTTATCTTGCATGATGCATCCTAGTTGCTTGATATCTTAAATTTGATGTAATTTGCAGTACGTCCGATACACTAATATGTAATACGAATGGACACACTTAATGATATTCAATACATGGGGAAATTACCATGCAAGAAAGTACACCAGTTCGTAGTTTAAGACTTTAAGTACGTGTTATTTTAACATGCCTTAGAGTAGAAAACAAATTCTTAGGTAATTGAATATATATTTTCTAATATCATTAGCAAGAGTTGTCTCCTAGATCAAGTATTAAAGTTTATGGCTGTACAAGAATTGACTTGTGCGTTTATGAAAGGCAAAATAACTAACATTTCATTGCCAGAGAAGTGAAGAACCTTGAGTATTCGCGTAAAAGTACTAGAAAGAGTATTAGTACTGTAGTATGATAATTGAGTACTAGTTAGTGCTGAAGTACCAGTAAGTACTTCAGTACGGTATTGAAGTATTATATAACTCTGGATATGCTGGGAATTAAAAATGTTTACTAGGATTGCTTCATGAGGAAAAAAGTATTCAAATTACTGGATGGAATCTAGATTCTGCCTTTTTACTTCACTTCATGCAGGGGTAAAAAGTAAAATATAAGTTCAGGATTTGGTGTACGTATATTTTCTTTATGAGGAACCCTTTTATCTCCCCGATCAGTAATTCGTTTAATGGATGCTTCGTGATTTTGTAGTGGAGCTGTCAAAGATTTCAGCTATGTCATATTAAATCCCTTTTGCTCATTAATTGTACTGTTAACAGATGCGAGTTGTTGAACGGAACTGTGAGATCCCCCATGAAGGGCCCTTCTGTGATCTAATGTGGAGTGACCCTGAAGATATTGAGACATGGGCTGTCAGTCCTCGGGGAGCAGGCTGGCTTTTTGGATCCAGGGTTACAACTGAGGTGAGTCGACAATGTATCCTATGAAGAAACTTGAGTACTTACTAAGTTTTGCATGGAATGTTTAACTAGCTCAGAAATACTAACAGACCTCATTTCATTTCTACTCTTGCAGTTTAATCATATTAACAAACTTGACCTGGTTTGCCGGGCCCACCAACTTGTGCAAGAAGGCCTTAAGTATATGTTTCAAGATAAAGGACTTGTGACGGTGGGTGACTGATTCTGTATCATGAATCTTGATTTGTTGTTAAATTTATTTCATTTACAAGCTCATTGATGCATAATGTCCAATGCAGGTATGGTCTGCACCAAATTATTGTTACCGCTGTGGAAATGTTGCATCAATATTGAGCTTCAACGAGAACATGGTAAGACTGCAACTATTTTTTTTTTTTTTTTTTTTTTTGTCATATGAGTAAGCATGTCTGGTTCAATTTATCTATATGTGGACGGATTGTCATGACTTGGAAGATCTTCAGCAGAATTTGTTACCAAAAACTTGAAAAAAGGAATTCGATGTTCTAGCACATTGCGGAAAATATTACTCCATTTATGGGTTTATTCCCTGATCTTCTGGACACATTTATTAACGAGGATAATAAGGAATCTGAAGAATGATAAAAATTGAAAAAAGTGTTATCCTATGGGAAGGATGGATTTTTAAGCGGCACATTGTGTACATTGTCCATCTTATAAGGTCAGATTTTTGTATAGTGGGTTCAAGAACTTACTATTTCTGAAAAGGGTCACCTGAAAATGGAAAGCTGTAGACATAAATCCTGGGACTAGTAGGTATGCATTCCTGTTGCATTTGTGATTGGAGTCTCCGCTTACCTCGTTTAAATCTAGGCATATAATAGGGCGCAATGATTTACATGTAATTCTCCCTCTATTATACATGCCTGCTTGTTTTTGGCCTTCGGGTAATTCTCCCTTCATTGCTTTAAATGCTTAACATTTCTGTTTGGCACAATGATTAATATGGAAGAATAAGATGGCCTTCGGGTAATTCTCCCTTCATTGCTTTAAATGCTTAACATTTCTGTTTGGCACAATGATTAATATGGAAGAATAAGATCCCACCATCTTTGTATATTTGGGACTGCGCGCTCACTTGCTTAAAAACTTTAGCTGATCTTGATTTATAACCTATGGCCGTTAGGATAGTGAATCTGCCACCCGAACTCTGATGTAACTTGTGAGTTTTAAAAAATTATGGAAGAATAGAAATGGTGTGTCGATGCATGTTTTGTTTTGATAAAATTGTAGGGGATAATATAATGTAGGGGAGAGAATGCATAAAGTATGAGAGATTTTTGTTTTTTTTGAGAAGAAAACTTTCATTAATCAAGGAAACATTACAGGTAATTCAAATCAGGGAGGTGACCATCACCATCACAATCAAAGGAAATATCCTTTGCCAGAATATGAGCTAAATTGTTGCCTGACCTCTTAACAAAAACAAAAGAAACTGAATTGAAACTAAATAAGGACTGAATTTCTTGAATAATGCTGCCAGCACGAGACAGAGAAGGCGTTGTGTCTGTTAACTGGTCAATGACTATTGCTGCCTCCTTCAAAAATCATGTTGGTATAGCACTTCTCCCTTGCCAAATCCACTGCTCACCTAGCAACAAGTGCTTCACCAATTTCCGGGCAGTTTATGTGTGGAACTCGCCTGTGTCTCCATGCTAAAACAGAGCCGTGCCAATCCCTCACCACAACACCCAATCCCACGCCAGATCCATCAGAGGACACAGAAACATCAAAATTGGCTTTTAAATAGCCTTCCTGTGGTGGTTGCCAAACTACTGGAATGTCAGGTGGCCTTGGTCCAGAAAATGCTGCCTGGGCCGCTGCAAATCGCAATAAAAGATCTTGAAGTATGAGAGATATTGAGTATATCATTAATTAGTAGAGAGACTGGTCTATCTATGTTGAGCTTCCAAAAAAAGCCTAAAAATGGGCAAATGTGAAGTTTTCAAAAGAATGGAGGGAATATTCCTTAGATATTGCTATATCGCAAATCACATGCTCATTGCATTACACACACTTGAGTGAGGCGTTAGGGTTTGAAATGGATGCTTTATGCAGTTATGCCTGGACCCTGCATTAATATCCTGTATGTGCTCTTGTACTGTTTACCCATGAATCATGATTATTGATGCCTCTGCTCTGCATCCCCTAAAGAAAACATCAGCTCCATTCCCTATGCGAGCGATGCAGTTTTCAAAAAGTACGGAATAAGCGGTTAGGTTAAAAATTACATGCATATATGGAATACACTTTAATTAACATGGTTGCCCTTCTCCTTGCATCAGGAGAGAGAAGTGAAGTTCTTCACAGAGACTGAGGAGAACAACCAGATGCGAGGGCCAAGATCTGCTGTTCCTTATTTCTTATAGTTGGGAGTTTCAAGAGCTCAATTACAAATTTGTAGTCGATTTTATGCTGCTTCTGATATTGATAGGCCTAAGATATTACAAGTGTTTCTGCTCTTTTTTCCTCTGTGGACTGTAGTTGTTGATGTGCATTCCAGATAGCTTTTCTCACTGTCTTCTATTGATGTTAAAATTAGATTGTCCAGATGTTCAATTTCTGAGTTATAATTGATTGAATTGTTATACCATTTCGAACCACTTGGGTTGACGTGAGAGTATATAGTGAATGTGATGGTTTCTGGAGTTGTAGTCTGATTTTGTTCCTGGAAGTCTCGTTCAATTTCATCTAAAATACATGAGACTGCCGAACTGTTCAAAGCATTTTGGGGGCAATAATTAATGAGTACAAAGACTTGTTGGAATTCTACCATCAGGTTTCACTGTACTATAACTAACATCAGATACACTTGTACATATGATCTCAGCCGTTAAAATTTATAAGAATGCATCTGAACCATAAGTTAATTACAACAAAAATGGTCTGGACATATTATACAACAGGGTGACCAAGGTGACAATGAAATTTCATTAGTTGGTTGGTCATGGCAGGTAATTTTGAGGATGTATTGGGTTGATGTGGTCCAATGTAGTAATGACAAAGCCTTGGTTTGGTTTGAGACAATCTGTGGAATATTGGGTTGAGATTTTGGAGCCTTGGATGGAAGATAATATGCAGTGTAATCCACTTATGGATTTTGCACGGGCCTTGGTTTGGTTTGAGACAATCTGTGGAATATTGGGTTGAGATTTTGGAGCCTTGGATGGAAGATAATATGCAGTGTAATCCACTTATGGATTTTGCACGGGCAAAGAGGCAAAATGGGTGTGGAAGTATAGAGTATAGAAGAAGCTTGAGTTATGTTAGATTGTGATATGTAAAGGTTTGGAGTATGTAAATATCGAGCATTTCTTATGATTTTAAGGTTTGTTTGTGGAGTCGGCCATGATTTTGGCTACGACCCGAAATATCGAAATGGCAATTAATTGAAAGAGGATAAAAAGATCTGAGATTTGTTGGGATGGAGGGACGGACGTTGTTGTGGTGGTAGAGGAAGAGTGTGTATGTGTTTTACTCAGCAACCGTTGTATTTTTGTTGTATAAAATTAATAGTCCTGATCTATTCGTATTAATATCTAATAGTATTAGATATTGTAGAGTACAATGAGACCTGATGATAGAATTACCGAAAGACTTAAACGATTTAGTATGTACCCAAGAGTACTGCACGAAACATAATTTAACCCATCCTATGAAATTTCATGGGTCAACCTCATCGGGCCGAGTTGATCCTTGAGTAATTAACGAGTTAGTATATAAATGTCATTTTTTAAAATCTATGTGCCCTCATTTTCTCTCTTCTTTCTCAGGATACAAACCATAACCAACTCGCATAGATCTCAAACCCCTGATCCTTCTCAGTTTTGCTCCATTTGTGGTCGGTTTTGGTCGGTTTTTGGTGTAATCATATGTTCAGTGGTGTGCGCCACCTTAGTTCTTAAAGGTTGATAATTACTCCCTCAATTTCATTAAAAACTTTCCATTTTTTCATTTTGAGTTCATTTCCTTTTATGAAAACCCACTATCCCATTATTATTATTTTAATCACTCACTTTCATACTTTATCAATTCTCTTTCTTACTTTTTACCATACACTCATTACTTTATGTATATAAACCATTTTTTACTCAAACTTTTTAAAAATTGTGCAAAAGGCAAATAACAAATTATCTTTGTAATGGAGGGAGTAATTAATTAATCATTAAGAATATAAACTTATGTTACAAGAGGTGGTTTAATTATGAGAGACCACTTTTAGAGAAATACATAAAAGACTAATTTTCATTAATTATACAATTGCCCCAAACAAAAAGCAAGCTACTAAAAGTACCCCAACCCAATCAAGAGCCAGAAGGTGGGTCATTGCAAATGGGTCAAACGGATCAGTATATATACCTCAATCCTAACCCATATCATACACAAATGTCACAAAAACCATGAAAAATAGAAAAAAGCTATTCTCTCTCTCGAATTATCTTCTCGCCGGAAAATATTTAAATCAGCTCGAATTTCGCTGAAAACCGTCCGAAATCGGTTACATCTCATCGGAAACGATGAAATCAAGCTCAACCATTAAGAAATCAAGTTCGAAATCATCCCAAACATCACCACGAAGGTTAGCAAACATTCGATCTGGCTTATGTGACCTAGTTAATATGTTATTGATGTTTATTCGATCTGTTTTACATGAAAAGTGAATTGTTGAATGGTTTTTTTGACAATTGTAGTTGAAATTCCGATTCAGATCTGAAAATCGCGTAACTGTTTTTTCAAATGTTCTAGTTAATCTGTGTGATGTTTTGGTATTTTCCTGTAATGTTCTTACTTATGTTCAAATAAACAGAGTATGTGAAAATATGCTCGAAAATTGGTGTTTCTACTAGGATTTTGTTGTTTATCCACCGATCTACTCAATATATGCTCGTATGTAAGTTTCAACAATATTTTGATTCAAAAATTAATTGATTAATGGTTTTTTTTTTTTTACAATAGTAGTTGAATTTGGAAACATATATGAAAATTGCATAGGCAACTGTTAAAATGTTCTAGCTAAGCCGTGTAATGTTGTGGCTTATGTCTGTAATGTTATCAGTGATATGAAGAATGTACAAATTAAGCAGAAAATACACATATAACTATTGTGTATTAGGCAAATATGTTAAAATCAGCGGTTTAATTATTTCATATGAGTAATGTTCTTGCTCATATGTTTGATGCTTTAGTTGACAAATACATGATATTGTTGATTATTTTACTACATTAATGTTTTGTTTGTATTTGTGTAATGTTGTTAATAATACGTGTAATGTTCTAAATGCTGCATGTAATGTTTCTCGTGATGTATGTAATGTTTTCAAATATATGATATTGCAAGTGTTGTAATGTTATTAATGATGCTTAAGATGGTTGTAATGTTTCTAGTCATTCTTCTAATGTTTCTGGAAATGTTTGCAATGTTTATAGTACATACAATTTCAAATCCAAATGTTCATAATCATGCCATTATTCTCCTAGCTTATGTATGTAATGTTCTCGATCTTTCTTACATCGTTTCTGGAAATATGTGTAATGTTTCTAGAAGTACAAGGAATTTTAAAATTTTAATTAGGAGGATATTGGAAGATGGATATCAACGTGATCTACTTGCAATATCACAAGTGTTATGTGCTATTCTTGTAATGTTATCACTTATATTAGTAAATGTTGTACACTATATCACTAATGTTCCTTCAATGTTTCAGGTGATAAATGCTTTATCAATCCTGTCTATGCCGACCACAAGTACAACAAGCAAAACAACAAAGAGCAGTGAAAATGCTTGACCCTGACTACGTGAAACGAAAGGCATAAAAAACAAAGAGTTTGAGACAAGTTCAAGCGGAAAAGGCCGATCAATACTGAGTTTGGAAACAAATATCCAAACGATCATCTACTATAAAAAAAAAAAAAAAAGTGAATATGACATGATGTAATTGAATATGACATGAATGTTTTTACTTATATCGTCAATGTTCTTACTTATATCTGCAATGTTATTGAGTATGCCATTTTAAGTATATACACAATGTTATTGAATATGAGATTGATGCTCAAGTATTTCTGCATGTTATTTTATTGTTCCTAGCGATGATTTAAAAGTATGCAATGTTCTTATCTATTTAAGTAATGTTCTCAACTATTTGAGTAAACTTAGGTATTTATAAAATGTTCTTTACTATTTGATTAATGTTCTCGCATATTTGAGTAATGTTCTTATCTATTTGATTAATGTTCTCGCCTATTTGAGAATGACGGTTCATTTATGATTCTGTCTGGAATGGATCTACTCAATAACCTGACCTAGCAACCCACAAAATTGATTGGAAGTATGATAAATTCACCTATTTGAGTAATGTTCTCGCCGATTCGAGCAATGTTCTTATCTATTTGAGTAATGTTCTCGCCTATTTGAGAATGACAGTTCATTTCTGATTTTGTCTGAAATGGATTTTCTCAATAACCCGTGAAATTATATAACCCGACCCAGCAACCCACGAAATTGATTAGAAGTGTGGTAAATTACAAATCAGTCCGTCGTTTTGGTCTCTCTAATAAGTTGGTCTTTCTTAAGACTTTGTGATGTTACAATTAGAATTAATTAAATAAATTAATAAAAACGAGGTGTCACATTTACTAGTAGTAAATGAGACTATCTAGTATTTTTACACTAGTAACTGGGACATTATCTAGTATTTGGGTCCCCATCTTATTTACGCTATATTTTCTGAACCTACCAAGCCAAGTTGGTACCGCTATATAGACCCTTTTTAAAAGGTCTTCAATTCGGTTTTCCATGATCCTCTCCAAATAATACTCAAAGTCTCGAAGAGTTGGGTATATTGCATAAAACCTTCTTGGGCTATCCGAAAATAGCACCAATCCCTCTCAATTATCTAAAATGTATAAAGCCCCTTAAATTATATGAAATGTTAGCGTCAAACCCCCTAATGTTAAAATTGAAGAAGAGTATACTAGACTCTCCATTAGTGAGACTGGGGGTCACATTTCGGGACTTTCGTGCAACTTTAAAATAATTGAGGGTATTTTTTTGTGAAATATCTAATAAATAAATAAATTAATAATATAATGAAAGGTAATAAATAAAAAGACTAAATAGCAATAACATAAACAAATATAATGAAAAACATATACTATAACAAAAACAATATTAATATATGACACTCCATCCAATTTTTATTTATCATTTTACATTTTTGGATTGTTTTAAAAATAGTGGTCATTCTAACTAAATCAATGCATATATAATTATTTCATCAAATTTGGTCATTTTTTTTGCTTATATTTCCTATATTTCTTTATAGTATTAGGTAAAAATATGGATAACATATGTATCTTATTTTATGTTAATCTAAAGTCACATATTAAACGTAAAAGGAGATCGTAAACAAATTAAAAACAACTTTACCAAATTAACCACAATGAAGTAATTCAAATATAATGATGACTCAACTGTTATGATTTAGCTAAATTGATTTATAAGCAACTATAAATGAGTTTAAGTAAATCAACTATAATAAGGGAAAAAAATAATTTTACCGATTATAATTACAAAAATGTAATTTAATATAATGGCCTTGATTTTAACGAAAGTACTAAAATGTTGCATAAAACACCCTTTAGTATCACACAGTCGCGTGAAACACCCTAGAATTCACCCTTCGGGCGTGTGTTACGGGGTTTCGTGAAAACTATACACTAGCCCAGGGGATTTGACGCAAGATTAATAATTGAGGGGGTATGTTGCAAATTTTTCATAATCCAAGGAGGTTCTATGCAGTTTGTTCCAAAGAGTCTGACCTCCATTCACCTTGTTGCTTTAATTACCAACGGTTGTTGGCTCAAGTGGTCTTAAGAAAGGTATCAGTTTCGAGCCTTATGATTCAAAAAACACCGCTGCGAGAACCGCCCCCTAAAAAAGGGCCTGACAATGCTCAACTGGATTAGTCACATGTAGTGTATACCACTGAGAAATTTTAAAAAAAAAACAATTAACACAATTATTAACATTTTAGAAAGAGGGGGTCTTATGAGAGATCACCGTTAGAGAAAGACTTAAGAGACTAACTTTCTTTAATTATACAAATACCCCAAATCAAAAGCTACCCACTAAAATTACCCCAACCCAACGAAGGGCTAGAAAGTGGGTCAGTATATTCATAAATCTTACAAAACCCTAGAAAATTGAAAAAATGAAATTCATCTCTCTAGAAACATAAACTCGCCGGAAAAGCTGTAAATCGCTGGAAATATGCTCGAACTTGCCGGAAACAACATCACAAAGGTAAAAATATGGATATTTCATGATGTTCATCTCAAAATCTGCTTCTCAAACTCAAACTCGATTCAAATGAACTAAATCAAGCTCGATGTCAATAGAAACAACATCACAAAGGTACGAACAACTAGATCTCGACATAAATTATGCGAAATCGGTGTTTATTTCACAATTGTAGTTGAAATTTCGAACCAGATCTGAAAATCGCGTAATTTCTATTTCAAATGTTCTAACTAATTTGTATGATGTTTTGGTCTTTTTTCTGTAATGTTCTTGCTTATATGTACGATGTTCAACTAAACAGAGTATATGAAAATATGCTTGAAAATTGGTGTTTCTACTACGATTTGATTGTTTATCAAACGATCTACTGAAAATATGCTCGTATGTAAGTTTCAACAACATTTTGATTCAAATATAAATTGATGAATTGATTTTTTGACAATAGAAGTTAAGATTTGGAAATAGATCTGAAAAAAATCGCATAGAAAACTGTTCAGATGTTCTAGCTAATCTGTATAATGTTGTGGCTTATGTTTATAATGTTATCAATGATATGAAAGATGTACAACTTAAGCAGAGTATTCGTGTAATAATACATGTAATGTTGTTGATTATACGTGTAATGTTTCGAATGATGCATGTAATATTTATGGTAATGTCTGTATATGACATTGCAAATGTTATAATGTTATTGCTCATACTGTCAATGTTCTCACTTATATAGCATGTGTTCCTTAGTGTAACAGTAATGTTCTCATCAACGTCATATTTGGGACCCGGTCGTTTGAAAAACTCAATTGAGAATGAAATATGACAGCTAGGAGAATATTGGAAGATGTATATCAATGTGATTTGTTCACAATATCTCAGGTGTTAAGTACTATTCATTTAATGTCATGACTTAAGTTAGTAATGTTATAAACTACATAACACTAATGTTCTTTTATATATATATATATATATATATATATATATATATATATATATATATATATATATATATATGTTCAATGTCTCAGGTGATAAATACTTCATCAATTCCGTCAATGCCGACAACAAGTAAAAACAACGAAAAACCCTACTGTCCTTGACCCTGGCTACAAGAAAATGAAAGGCAGAAAGAAACAAAGGATTGGAACAAATTCGAGCGGGAGTGACTGATCACTACTGAGTTTGGAAACAAATCTCCAAACGAGTATAAAAAATAGTGATTATAACATTAATGTTCTTAGGAATTTCTATAATGTTATCATAAACGACATTTTAAATATTTATACAACGTTTTTATATATTTAAGTAATATTCTTAACTATTTAAGTAATGTTTAACATTGCTGAGTTAATTAGAAACCTTACATGAATAATCAGGAACATTACTCAGTTAAGTTGGAAACTTATCCAATCAACGAAGAACATTAACTCAAATCGAGTAATTTAATATGATATTAGTGTAAAATACCATGTTATTGAATTTTCAAATGTTATTATCTATTTAAGTAATATTCTTACCTGTTTAAGTAATGTTCTTAATTATATAAGTAATGTTTGTAACTAAGGTTGGAAAAATGACTCGTGAAAATGAATTGACCCGACCCAGTAACCCACGAAAATGAATTGACTGACCCAATGACCCGTGAAAATGCAAATAAGTATGGTAAATTGCAAACAAGTCCGTCTTTATAGTTTCTCTATACTCTTGGTCTTTCCTAAGACTTCGTGTTTTAGAAATGTCAAAGAGAGCATGAACGAATCTCTCCTATACGTGTATGATAACACTTGTCACCTTACACATATCTTTCATTTTTAATCAACCATAGTAACATATGTATGATGCATCTAGAGAAAAGGCATGCAACTTGTCGAGAAATCTCTCCACTAGTTGTCTAAATCTTTGGCAACCATAAATTGGTTTGGCAACCAATATTTTCTATACTTTCAGTTTCTATTTCGTCAACTTGTTTCTAACAACCTATCAACAAATTTATTATACATTGAAACTTTAAAAGGTCTCTTTCTATATCTCTGTCTCTCTTCTCGTGTGACTGCATTTCCACGGCAGTACTACATCTACTAGTCTTACTCTTGATTCATTTCTCTGCCACATATTTTTAACTTCAATTTCAGTTGCTTCCTTGATTGAACTGTTTGCCTAGCTCTTTTTACTTCAGGTATGAACTGATACATTCACTTACCCTGCTTCTTTTGATTCAATTTGTCCCGTGGATTAAAATCTCGGTCCCTGTTATGTATTTCGGGTTTAAAAAAAAAAAAAAAAAAAGGACAACGATTTAGAATTTTAGAGCGTCTTGAAATTTATGTAGATTTTATCTTGGTGTGCTGAAAAACCAAGATATCTTCGGAATTTGTCTCACCGAGATTCAAAACTGTGGTTTCACTTTCACCTTTACTACATTTTAGTTCTTGTTGTTTGAACGTGGAAGGTATCAAAAAACATGGGAATGCAAGAATATGGATGGCCTTGAATGTCCTGTCCTGATACGGAAAATATCTCACATGTATGTGTATGTGCTGAAATTTTATGTGCCAATTTTGTTTCTTTTCTTTATATACCACATTTTATGTCATCATTTGAGTTTAAGCCATGAGTAGTTTAATATACATTAAAAACAAAAAAATTTAAGCATATTGCACGAATTGAAATTCAATTATAAGTTGTCATTTCGCGATAAAAAAAGTGTAAATATAGAAAAATAACATTCATATTTCAATTTTTTTTATAAAGAAAAGCTCAAATACTTGCACTTTTTTTTTTACATTTGACTATACTAAATCACAAACTTTGAGGACCCATTGCATATTTCTACAAATTGAAGGATGAAATACTTCATTTTTTTAAAGAATAGGACCGTTCACATCACATTAGTATAAATTAGGTGACTATAACAAACAATTGTGTAAAAATTATATGGTAAATTCTTCATATTATGGATAATCATGGCTTTTAAAAGGATTTTACAAATTTTAGAGGGGGCAAAATAATTTTGATAAGGGGCAAATTATAAATATACAACATATGTGGTCTAAAATTCAAAATTTGAGAGGGAGGCAATTGCCCGATTTGTTAGACCATGGTTGTCTGCAAATAGCCTCACCTCTCATCAGAAGAAGGACCTCATGTGTGGGGCCACAAGAAGTGAGACAATTTGAAAGATCATGGTCGAATTTTCCCAATTGCCCACACTTGGAGCTTATTGGCTTCGCCCCTGTATGTGCAGTTGATTCTGCTTGCTAGAAGTGACTTTGGGCGATGGGGTGCTTTGTATCGACTGCGAAAAATACAGGGGAGAGGAGAAGGCCGACGAATATTGGAGAAGTTTTCGTATATGTACCAGGTTTACGAATACCAAAGCCTGTGGATTTCTCGGTTTCACTTGGCTATCACCTAAGTAAGAACTTAGTGGAACGCCTTTCTGCTCTGAGAACCCGAATAGTAGTTATGGCCGAGCAAGAATCTCCAAGATACACACGGAGAACTGCTACCCGACATGGTTAGTGAGCTTTTGCACTGATTCTGCAAAACAGAATATTGTTCTTTTAGTTCAAAAGGATGGAAAAGATTAGTTGAATGTAGATTATAGATTCTGCTGAAGCTGAAGGTAACTGTCAGTTTGGCATGCGACTAAAATTAAGAAAACCTGAATAAAAACACCTAAATTTTTTTTAACTAAAGATTTTAATCGCATGCCAAACATAGTATCCCAACAATTGTAGATGCCTTTATTATCTTGCTCGAAATATCTCATACTATCTGATATGTACGTTCCATCTGTTGTTTCCTGTAGGAGGTTCATCATTAGGAGATCTTCTTCAGGCTCTAAGAGATTATCTGCCAGTTCTTCTCGGATTGGTTAAGAACGGTTAGTATGTTGTCGAACAGCAACCTAGTCCCGTAGTCCCTATGCTCTTCGATTATCACGTTGCTAGGTACTAATCCTTGTGCATTCCGCAGGAAGTGATTTCCAACACAAAGTACCGTTCGTTTGGATCAATCAAGAAGACGAGGAAGAGGTCTAGTGGTGTTTATGTTCTTCTGTTCAATGCATGAGTCTAAAGGCACGTGTCTTGTGATAATCGTCTTATATGAAATCTGAATCTCTCCAGGAAACTGCTATATACAGTGCTTGGTATGAAGTGTTATCAGTCTTGCAGTTGATGGCAACACTAACATTACCCCAAGCTAATTTATTGCTCATGCCAAGAACATCACACGATGGTCATCAAACCAAAGTATCAGAAGGTACTGAAACTGGCTTCACTACTTCAAACTTTATGTAGTAGATATATGTTACTATGACGCATCCTTTTCTTCCCAATCAGAAAGCAGGCGATCTTCGATTGATGTTTTCCTGAAAGCAGCCGGTTACCTTGATTACGCAGTCCAGTACATTCTGCCCCAGCTGCCTAACGATGTTAGGTATCCTGTTGAAAGCTTGATATCCTGTAAAAGCCATTTCAATGACCTTAAAAATAGTTCTCACCTGCCTTTTTTGTTAGGCAACATCTTCCAGTAGATCTCACTGAAGGAGTTTTGCAAGCACTTAGCCTCCAAGCACTAGGACAGGTATTCGTTCGTCTTGCAGCTGTCTCATTTACTGATATAGTGATATGTTCTTCGACGCCTTAAACTCTTATCTTGAACAGGGTGTTGATATTCAGCTTGGACTTGCGATTGAGAATACTAAGCCCACATTAGCTGTGAAAAGAAGACTTGCCTGTGAAATGGTGAAATACTGGCAGCTGGTAATCATGAATCCCCTCCTTTTCTTTCTACTTCCAGATACTGAAATCGTATTGTAAAAAGACTTCTTAGCTCAGCTGTCATAGAGAACTTTGTTACTTTCTCTGCAGGCCGACGATAATATGATGAACCTTCGTTTATCAAATGGATGGGGAGAAAAGCATGGGTTATTTGTGAAATGGAAATATGCAGAAGCTAAGGTGCATTTCTTTTCTATATCTTCTCCGTCTAAAGAACCTTAAACCATAAAAGAGTCGAGGTAACATTATGACAGTTCGGTCATGCTTGGATAATGTCTAGATACTTCACTTTCTCATCCAACACTTAGTTGAAACTACTAAGGTATCATAGTAGGGTCTCACCATACCATTCACACGCTTAGACAGTACTTGTTCAGCTTCTCATGTACTAGTGAACCTGACTTTAATGTTTGATTTCTATTCACAACCAGGCTGCAGCATACTACTATCATGGTTTAATTCTTGATGAGGGAAACACAGAAAAATCTCACAGATTGGCTGTCGCTGCATTGCAAGCAGCAGACGAGTATCTTAAAGAGAGCAACAGGACTTGCGAAATTTTCAATGCATCTGCTCCTGTCTCTAGGTAATCTTTCTTTTATACATGTACTAAAGATGAAAGCAGCAATATATCATGCTTAAAAAAACACAATATAACCGAAGCATTATCCCTTTTAGCAAAAGGAAAGCCCAAAAAGTTTATGTACAAACCTGCCCTGTGCCCAGTGCATCTTCATCAGACTATCTGTCATGAGCTCAAAGATTCCCACTAGTTATTAGTGGCAACTCTAGAAAGCTTTGTAAGAAGAATCCTTTATGATATATCGAAAAGTACTCTCTTTGATGCAGGAATCCCCCTCTTGTCTCAAAAGATTCCCAAGGATACGTCCAGTAAGGTCCAAATCGACAAGGACATATACTCACACGAAAAGTAAGATTCTATGGCAGCTTCAAGTAAAGTGGATAAAAATCTGCAATTGCTTGTTGGTTTAGGCATTGATATTCAACACTAAATTTTTCTGCAGAATTCTGGAAATGGCACCTAGTTTACCAGATTTCGCATTGGCACTGAAACCAGATGAATACCAGCTTCCTATAGTCGATGCACATTGGAACGAAGGAGCTTAAATGAGTGCGACAGCAGGTGCAAAACAATAAAGCATAAACCACCACCATATTCATCAAACAAACACACAGCTCACAGGAAGCGCTCAAATAGTTCGAAATTCAACATTCACCAAATTGAGATCCTACCATTCCAATTCCTGAAGGAAGATGCATTCATGTAAGAGAAGGGCATTGTACAATTTCTGCGATTATGTAATACTCCCTCCGTTCTTGTAAGGTTTACCATTTTGTTTTGTATGAATTTTAATTTTTTTTAAAGAATATGGAACAAAATAGTAAGTAGATGGTAAAAGGTACTCCCTCTGTCCCATGGCACATTTGAGTTTTAAGTGACGAGGATTGTCTTTTGGGTTGGGATTTGACGGTGGAGATTTCATGGATTTAGATTTTGGTTTTGCCGCTTTTTCGATGAAATGAAATGTGTTTTAATTAACTTTGGATTTGGAGGGTTGGAGGGAAATTTAATTTCTACTTTTAAAAACACCAACCATCTAAAGGAGTTGCAACCCTCTCCTGGCTTCCAGTGCCGTCCCACGGTGTTGGGATCATCTCCATTAACACTATTGGAGTGGTCTAAGTGTGCAATAAGTTTTCATTTCATAAGTGAACTTGAGCGGGTTCGACTCTCAATCCACCCCTGGACAAATATAGTCAGGTAGAATATCGGTCTAGGCCCCTTTAGACTTGATACATCATATGAGGTACAACCCGTTAAATTATTGATGGTAATCTTCAGTTCATTTGAAGATTTTATCGTTACGGTTTAAGATTAATTCGCGGTTAAAGTTGGATTTGGTTGATTGTAAAAAGTCAAAACTTAACAACTTTTAAAGGACGGGGGAGTATATGTATGTATGCGTATATTTGTGCCAATTAAATGTGTACATTGGGGGGCGGAGGAAGTATAGAGTAGAAACCCACTAAAGGAATACTCTACAGATAAATAAACTCATTAAAGTAATAAAAATTCACAATCTCCACTTGAGACCAGTTAGAAATAAGAATACATTTCATATGTAATATTTCATGACTTTTTCAGGTCCCGCCTTAGATAATTATACTCCCCTACAGTAATAATTAAATGACACAATGTTCTATGAAAATAATTATATTTGTTTTTCATTACATGAACTTTAAGATGCAAAATACTTATTCATAGTTTTTGTCGTAGTACAAACTTTTGCGTGTCTCTCGCAGAAACCAATTCAACATCACATATTTAAGTACGAAGATGTTTAACTTCAAACATCTTGTATATGATAAGCATGCAATACCTGCATTTCTAAACATGTGATATTTGTAGTTAAATGTGTGATATTTGTAATAAAATATGTGATGTTTGATTTGGTCTCTCGTAAAAGTTGCTCTTGTGAGAAGGAAAAGGGCTTTAAATAAATGGTGGAAGAGGTCTAGAGAAGTGCTAAGGTCGAGGGCTGAAAATGTTTTGTTATCAAAGAAAAACTGAAGTTAGTTAAACAAAAAATCAAGTCTTGGCAGAGGGAGAATTTTGGCAATCTCGACAAGAGAATCGAAAAAGGAGAGGAGGAATTGAACGAACTTGACAAAAGAATGGAGGCGGCGGCGTTGGACGAGAGTGAGATGATGGAAAGAAAGAAGGTGTGGACTGATCTTAAAAACTTGATGGAGATGAAAGATCAAATTCGGTATCAACAAGAAAACAGTTGTTGGGTGAAGGAAGGGGATTCCAATTCGCAATATTTTCATAAATCCGTCGAAAGAAAGGGTCGAGTTAAAGGAATGAATGGGGTCAAAATCAAAGGCAAATGGATCGAAGGGGCTGTTGAGATAAAAGGAGAGAAAAGCCACTTTGAGAATCAGTTTTCGGCTAAGCTAGGTGCATACAGTTCACTGCCTGATTTTCTGGGAAACAGACTGCTGTCAGCAAGTAGTAGTGAATTACTGGAAGCAAAATTTTCGGAGGAGAAAATCAGATTAGCGGTGTGGGATTGCGGATTAGACAAGAGTCCGGGTCCGGATAGTTTTAATTAACTTCGTCTTCTTCCGAGAGTTTTAGGATTTGATTAAAGAGGATGTGGTGGGTTTATTTGAAGAATTCCACGAAAATGGAAATTGGTGAAGGGGTTAAATTCCTCCTTCATCACTCTTATACCTAATTGTGCGAGTCCGATTGCAATGAGGAATATCGTCCGATTTCGCTAATTGGAGGAATTTACAAAATGATTGCCAAAGTGCTTGCAAATCGATTTGCAAAGGTTATTGGAGAAGTGATTTCTAGAAGCCAATCTGCCTTTTTAGGGGATCGTAATATTCTTGATGGGGTCGTGGTGGCGAATGAAGTAGTGGACGAGGCAAAGAAGGAAAAGAAGAACCTGTTCATGTTTAAAATCGACTTTGAGAAAGCATATAATTCGGTGAGTTGGAAGTTTTTATTGGGGATGTTGAAGGATTTGAATTTTGGAGATAGATGGTGTCGGTGGATAAAAGAGTGTGTGTCTACGGCCGAATCGTCGGTGCTGATCAATGGGAGTCCAACGAGCTCTTTTAAGTTGGGTAGAGGTTTAAGGCAAGGGGATCCGTTATCGCCTTTCCTTTATCTCGTTGTGGCGGAAGGCTTGAGCCGCATGATGGAGAGGGCATGTGATTGTGGTGAGTTTTCACCTTTGAAAGTAGGACGGGAGAGTATTGTTGTGTCACATCTCCAATATGTCGACGACTCGATCATTTTTGGAGAAGCAAAAAGGGAGAACATTAGCGTGTTGAAAAGTGTGTTGAGGTGTTTTGAATTGTTCTCGGGTCTCAAAATTAACTTCCATAAAAGTTGTTTGATTGGAGTCGGTGTGAAGACGGAGATTTGTGAAAATTGGGCAAGAGCGTTAAATTGTGAATTGGGGAAGATTCCTTTTGGTTATTTGGGACTCCCTATTGGTGCTAGGCCAAATGATAAGCAAGTGTGGAATAAGGTGATTGAGAGATTGGAATCTCGTTTGGCTAAGTGGGAAAATAACTTTCTATCTTTTTGGAGGTCGATTGGTGCTTCTAAAGCGGTGCTCATTTCCCTTCCCATATATTACCTTTCTTTTTTCAAACTCCCTACTTTTGTCCTTAAACGCATCAAGAAAATTCAAAGTCACTTCTTATGTGGGGCTCTTTGGGTGGTAATAGGAAAATTGCTTGGGTAAAGTGGGAGGTAGTGTGTAGATCTAAAAGTAACGGTGGTCTTGGTGTCGAAAATCTTGAGTGGTTCAATCTAGCTCTCTTAGGAAAATGGGTGTTGAGGTTTTTGAGTGATTGTAAGTCTCTTTGGGCGAGCGTGGTCGAGTCTAAATATGGGGATTTTCGTAAGTCAAATGAGTCGGTGAAAGATAGGAAGGTGTGGGTGAAGAAGTGGTCGTCTTGGTGGCGGGATCTTGTCAAATATATAGGTAACAGTGATTGGTTTTTGAATGGGCTATTAATGAAAATTGGGGATTGAAGTTCTACAAGTTTCTGGGAGGACTCTTGGGTCAGTGAAGGGGTAAGTCTTAAGTTGTTCCCGCGGCTGTTTAGTTTGGAAACCGATAAATTATGTTCAGTTAAAGATAGATTTAGTGTAATCAGTAAGGAAAGGGTCGTGTCATGGTCCTGGAGGAGAAACCTATTTGTATGGGAGGAAAAGTTAGTGGAAGAATTACTGATTTTTCTGAAGAGGTCCAGCTTTACACCGCAAGCTGCAGACACTTGCATGTGGACTAAATCGCCGGATAACAGGTATTCTACCAGGAAGGCTATGTGCAGATTGCGATCAGCAAAGGAGAAGATCATGCAGTGCAATTGAACTGATCGAAGTTGGTGTGGCTAGAGTCGACTCCCCAAAAACTAAATGCTTTCGTTTGGCGAGTGTTGCTCGACAGAATTGTGACTCTACCAAATTTGAAGAAAAGAGGATACTTAATGTGGAAGCTGATATCTCTTGCAGGCTTTGCGATTCAAAATCAGAAGAAACATTGGTTCATATGTTTTCAAAATGCGAGTTTGCGAAGTCGGTGTGGAACAAAATTCAGATGGTTGGGTTTTGGTCTGGTGGATGGCGACAGCATGTCTGAACTGCTGAAGAATTTTTCTGGCGTATCTCCTTCAAGAGGGAAGGATATTTGGATTTCGGTTTGGCACTGAAGTCTTTGGTTCATTTGGAAAGCCCGGAATAATATTATAAACAAATGGTGTTCTAGATGCAAGATGCCTATCTATCAGGGTACATGTGTATATGAATTGATCATTTAATTTATATGATATGTTAAATTTTGAAAGGTAACTTACTTTAGAACAATACAAAGTGGTCTTAAATTTAGTCGAACCGAAACTTTCATTCAGCTTAACCACAAGATAAAATGACATTTTGATAGTATTGAAAGAGAGATTCCAACTCCAACGCCTAACGATTTTATTTCTGAGATACCTAATCAAACAATTTCTCTAATGTCTTGTAACATAATTCAACATTCACATGCTGGATAACAGTGAAAATGAGAAATAAATTTACATGGTTCAATTAATTGGCAATAGGAGGACAAGTATCCAAACAGACTAACCAGAGCAATATGGAGGCTGTCCACTTAATCCAGCTCATTTGCTTGCATCAAAAATATTACAACTGTGGCATGTGGATAACACAACGCAAGCATTTTCCTTCTCTCATTAGATCGAATGCTTCGTTAATGTCTTCAAATTTCAGACTGTGTGTGATGTAGTTGTCAATCTCAATTTCCTGCACATTGGAGGAAAAATTCAAAACTGAAGATATCTAGTCCATTGTGCACTCATACAGACACCACCTAATGTATACACGCAGTTAGATACGAAGAATGGGAACAGATTGAACCCTTTGTCCCACGGAATACCCAATTGCAGTTTCTAGTCCAAGTGGATCGAATTTGCAATGACAGTACAAATGAATTAAAAAAAAAAAAATCTTGAATATTAGCAGTTGGAGGAAAATGGGGTTTGGGACGGAAAGGGCAAGAATCTTAATACCGTGGTGCCTAGAGTGCATTGTGATCTAGTATGAAATAGTGCAACCTGTGGATGAATCGAATAGTACCACACTGCCATTTAACCAAGCAAACACTGTCACTTGGTTATTATGTTTTCATACCTTTCTTAGGTACATGTCAACAAGTGAAGGAAGTTCTGATTTTGGTTTCCATCCACCGAAAAGAGATCCTGTCAGCGTTCTTCCAGTGAGGAACAGTCCATAGTGAGCAGCTACCTCTGGCTTCTCTTTAGGCACACCAAGAGTAACCGTCAAACCCCACCCCTGAATATGCAGGACATATTCTTTGATTTATCTCAATTACATACAATTGAGTTAACTAAAAACTAATCATTGCTGTCTAGAGTCTAGACCTTACATTGCAACAGGACTGTAAAGCAGTGGCAACAATCCCGGTATCTCCTACGCACTCAAAAGAATAGTCTGCCCCTCCATCAGTAATGCGATTGATGACCTGAAGAAAAGAACCGGCATGCAAAATTTAAGTTTGATACATTACATTACATTCAAGAAAACTAGGTTTTTTTGATAGATGCTGCTTAATTAAAAGATGAGGCAAACCTGTTGAATGGGTTGTTCGTGGTCATTTGGGTTCAGAAAGTCTGTTACTCCAAAAGCCTTTGCTGAATAATCAAGAGAATCAAACGAATATCCTCAGAGATCTTCTGTGGTATTATACATCATGCAATATGTAAATAATCGTAAAATATATATGCGAGCACCTGTTTCCCTCTTCTCTGGATTTATGTCAACTCCAATTATACGAGATGCTCGCCTCTGCCTAGCACCTTGTGCGACCTGTTTAAACATGAAGAACCAAAATCCTGGATTAATTTGGAACAAAAGCGCAAAGTTTTGAATTGTATGATAAAACATTTTGTAGTGACATGACAGACACTTGGGTACTCACCGAAAGGCCAACGGTACCCAGACCATAAACCACTACAGTGGATCCTTCTGTGACATTTGCAACCTTCCAAGCTGCACCTAGGCCTGATCATGCAAGATTCAGTTTTCTAAACAATCACTTTGGGCCGATCAGCCAATAAATCAAGATTGACTTTACAGATACACCCGATGCAGAATAATGTAATTGGAAATATTCTTTATGGTTTTAGAGAAAAACACACAATGGTAAAAGGAAAATTAAGACGGAAGAAAAGAAACAGAAAATGAAAAATGAGGATCAACACATAGTCCTTGAAAAGCAAGTAATAATATTACCTGCAGCGACACCGCAACTAAGAAGACATATTTTCTCCAAAGGTGCAACTGGATTGATCTTGACAGCACACCCAGAGTGCACAATTGTG
The DNA here is from genome assembly GCA_026545765.1 of Plantago major. NCBI lineage: Eukaryota > Viridiplantae > Streptophyta > Magnoliopsida > Lamiales > Plantaginaceae > Plantago > Plantago major. The sequence goes on along the minus strand of CM048841.1, from coordinate 51,494,078 downwards.
TATTCGCTGAAACTTGAAACAGCACAATAATGATATACAGGCTTCCCGTTTATAGAGAAGCGAGTTTGCTTGTCACTGTGCATTACTCCTTGGCGCTCAAGTGCCAGTACTTGGCATATATTGCTTTTACCTGAAGTACATTGTCTGCACTTCATGCATTCTCCCGTAAATAAAGTAAGGACATGATCCCCCTCTTTAAATTCAGTCACTCCAAGGCCTACGCTTTCAACAATTCTACATAATTTAACATACACACTTTCAGCATTGTGTAAGGGTTAAAAGCATTTAGAGAAAGGTTCTCCATTTTTACAATTCAAACTATCATGTTTCAATAGTCGAGATTATTTACATTCTCATCAGTAACTAGTGATAACTGATCTGTCAATAAACTAAACTCTGTTAAAGTTAAAGAAGAAAGTGATTATCTTTGACAAAAAGAATAGTATTTATTTATTAAAGAAAATACTATATGTGATTGGGTAAAGGCCTGAAGGTTTCCAACAAAACTAACAAGCACCTTTACAGACCCAAAGGAACGGGTAACATCTAGGTGACTGTTTGGCTAGCGATAATAAATACGCGTACACCTGGTTAAAAACAACTATTTTAACCTAGTTTTCTTGATTTAATCGTTAACCAAACAGCCTACTAGAGTGCATTGTTTGACCAATAATGTAACAGTTGTGTGAGTGAGGAGGGTATATAGTTCTCACCCTGCTGCTTCGTGACCAAATATTCGAGGAAATAGTTGAGGCTGTGCCTGAGAAAAGAATGAGATTCTAAAGTTAAGCACAAAATGATGCCAACCAATGATGCAATCAAACTACACTTTGTCTCATTTTGCTACTTAATTTGATAACCTATATTTGCAAAATGCTAAAAAGAGAAAAATGCAGTACAAGCTGGATTCAAGAAACACTACACCAATAATAAATAATTGACCATATCTAAAAACAAAACTAACCACAAATAATAATTGGTGAAAGCAAACAGAGAATGAAAAGTAGAATAATTACTGACTCGAATAGCTCTACATTGTACTGGTGCATATATACAATTCGACAACAACCATCACATTAGCAGAGCACCACATAAATGTAAGTGTAACCTAGACCTAAAAAGTGCATTTCCTATAAGAAGAGACGCCAATTTCTTATATACTGAAAAGCAAACAGATAATGAAAAGTAAAATCGGCAGAAAATAAATTCTCCCAAAATATGTACACTACACATTGTCCGGCCACACATTCTACGACGATATATACAATCCAACAATAACATTCACATTGGCAGCATACCATGTAAATGTAACCTAGACCTATGAGTTCATTTTCTATCAAAAAAAACACCAAAGTCTAAAGATATGGCCAGTAACAGTAGTGCTAGTGCCTGTTTGCAAAAGCTTCACAACTGTAAAGTGATTAATGGAGTAGAACCGTAAAAGTGGCTTTTACGTAAAACAGGTAGATTTTGCGAATGTTACTGAAAATTAGAGACTTAAAGTCATCTCTAAGAATCACCTATGAGATCATACTAGTACAAGTTAGAAATGATGAATTGGAACCATTTTCTGTTGATTTTGCTTCAAAGAAGCTACAATCAGTCTGCAAGTAAAGCAAGATTCGAAAAATGGTACTCCCTCCATCCCGCAGAACTTCATACATTTGTACATTGCTAAAAAGGAAGCTACCCACATTCAACAAATAATAAACAATCTCAACTTTACACTCAAATTACTCATCTTGTCACTAAAAGTATGCCTTTTCCCTCCTTTCTATATTCTATCTCCGGGACGGAGGAGTACTCTATAGTTCATAATTTCATATCAATCGATAATGTTACTTTATACAAATTTGTATCTACTAATTAGGACAGAACAAACATTCTGGTGAACAATATCAATCGATGAACAAACATTCTGGTGAACAAACATTCGAAACAACCAGTAAAGCAAAATCAGTAGTTACGATGAATCAATTACTAACTGTAACTAGTAGTTGAACATAATGTTGATATTTACCCAAAATCAATAGCTGAAATAAAAATTGTGAGTGAAATAGAAGTTATATTCTCCCTCCGTCTCGCGTTGAACTTTCTGCGGGCCGTGCACAAGTTAATTATAATGAAAGAGTGAATAAAGTTGAAATCCGGACGTCCCATACCAAAATGAAATGCGGGAAGTTGAAATGGGACGGAGGGAGTTTGAGGGAATTGAACCTTGGAGAGCCAGGCGGTGAGATCACTGCGGCAGAGAGAAGTGGAGACAAGTTTGAGTCGAATCTCGGAGGGTTGTGGCGGACTGAGGTCCACCTCCTCGATCACTAGCGGCTCTCCGGCTCCCCACGCCACTGCAGCTTTGCACCTAATCACTCCGGTGTTCAACGAAGACATTGTGGTTTCGTTTCTTTGGAGAAATGTTGCTCCCAATTCCAAATGTTACTCGCCCATTGTTGGTGGACTAGGACCCGGTTAGTGGTAGGTAGTAGGTACACATGTAGTTGGTAGCAGCTGAGAGCAGGGTACCAAAAAGGTTGTAAATTACCGACCCACTGAGTGGAATGCTTGTGAAACTCTCAACATCAATCGATCGAGCTCCGATCATATGGACAGTTCACCTGGTGATATGTTGGTCCAACTCTTTGTGCTCATTCGTACACGAACCAAAATACTTTTCAGTTAGTCACTTATGCTAACTTTGAAGTTCTTATACATTAATTCCCGAAAAGAAAGGTACACCTTGTTTATGAGTCACGTTATCAATCATTTTAATCTCTTTGAAGTTTAACTTCAAACTTTGGAGCATTACAATTTACTATGAATTAATTGTAACGCTCCAAAGTTTCAAGTCAAGTCTAAAGAGCTTAAAGGGATCAAGAACGTTACTCATACCAACAATGTGCACCTTTCTTTTCGGGAATCCACCCATAAGAACTCTATAGTTAAGCGTGCTTGCTCTTAATCAATTTTATGATAGGTAACCAACTAGGAAGTTTCCTGGTTCGCACACCGTGCCGGCCTAAAGGTCGGGGCTTGGCCCATTAGTGGTTCGGGTCGTTACATTAATCTTGAATCGTAAATGTAAAATGTTCAATTAAATTATAGGAAAAAATCCATTTTTTGTACCTTAAATTGTGACGGTTATCGTTTTGGTACCTTAAGTTGTGACCGTCCAATTTTGGTACCTTATGTTTCGTATTTGTCCAATTTGGTACTCCGTTAGTCAAACTTAACAGAACCGTTAATTGTGACTGAATTAGTAAGAATTAGCATGAATTAGTCGATTTTCTGTCAAGTTGGTGCGTGAGCTATCAAAAAATTGAACAAATAGAAAAACGTTTCTCCCAACATTTACAACTAGATGTGGTCTTAGGAGAGACCAAGCTTAGAGAGAGACCTAAGAGACTAACTTTCAGTAATTATAAAACTACCCCAAATGAAAAACTAACTACTAAGACACCCCAACCCAATTAAAAGCTAGCAACTGGTCAAAAACGGGTAACTATATATACCAAATATCCATCATTCACAATCACAATCTCAAAAATCCAAAAACCTAAAAATCAACATTCTCCTCCTCCAAACAAAAACCTCCGCCATTTTCGCCGGAGATCGGTCGGAAACCGCCGGAAACCTCTCGTAATCAGCTAAATCTCACCGGAATCTATGGAATCAAGCTCAACAATGAAGAAATCAAGCTCGAAATCTTCTCAAACATCACCACGAAGGTTAGCAAACATTCGATCTGGCTTATGTGACCTAGTTTATATGTTATTGATGTTTATTCGATCTGATTTACATGAAAAATGAATTGATGAATGGTTTCTTTTTACAATTGTAGTTCAAATTTCGATTCAGATCTGAAAATCGCGTAACTGTTTTTTCAAATGTTCTAGCTAATATGTGTGATGTTTTGATATTTTCGGGTAATGTTCTTGCTTATATGTAGGATGTACAACTGAACATAATACATGAAAATATACTCGAAAATTGGTGTTTCTACTTTTATCCACCCATCTACTCAAAATATGTTCGTATGTAATTTTCAACAATGTTTTGATTCAAATATTCATTGAGAATGGTTTTTTTTTTCACAATAGAAGTTGAAAATTGAAAACAGATCTGAAAAAAATCATGTAGAAAACTGTTCAAATGTTCTACGTTATTTCTGTAATGTTCTCAACATATGGCTACAATGTTTCTGAAACTGCATGACAACAAAGTTAAGTATCATGCCATTACTATTATAGAATATGTATGAAATGTTTTGAGTCATTACTACAATGTTCATGGAAATGCCTGTAATGTTTTCATAATAATGCTGTATGCAAAATGTTATAATTATCTTCTCATTTAGGTTGAGAAATAAATGTTGTTGGTTATGCCCTCGATGTTATTGCTTATATAATCAATGTTATCACTTATATAGCCTATGTTCATGTGTTCAACTGTTCTCATCAACATCAAATTTGGGATCAACTGATTGCAGAGGTTATTTCATTTCAATGATGATAGGCTTGGATTTCAAAGAATAAGGACTTTGTACATAGAAGATCATCATAAAAATGATGGAGATAACAATGCAACCAACGACATAGTTGACGAGGCAAATGAAGAACGTGAGGAAACTCAAAATGTGATAAAAAGAAAAGTCCATGTATTAACTTATGTTGTCCACTTTATATCAAAACAATGTTCTTACATATTCATATATATATATGTGTGTGAAACTCTATATATATTACGATTTTGAGAAATGTATTTCCGTATTTGTGTAATGTTCTTATCTATTTGGGTAATGTTATTATTTATATGAGTAATGTCCAGAGTATAATGTTCTTAACTATGTTGACAGTGTTCTCAACTATTTAAGTAAAATATTATTAGGTATATGAGTGATGACCTAAGGTATAATGTTCTTAACTATATTAGTAATGTTCTCAATTATTTGTGTAATGTTCTTAGGAATTTCTATAATGTTATCAGAAACGACATTTTATATATTTACACAATATTTTTATATATTTAAGTAATGTTCTTAACTATTTAAGTAATGTTAACAGCATTGCTGAGTTAAGTAGTAACCTTACATGAATAATCATGAACATTACTCAGTTAAGTCGAAAACTTATCCAATCAACGAAGAACATTAACTCAAATCGAGTAATTGAATATGACATTAGTGTAATAATATGTTATTGAATCTTCAAATCTTTTCATCTATTGAAGTAATGTTCTTACATATTTAAGTAATATTCTTAACTATATAAGTAATGTTTGTAACCAAGGCTGGTAATTTGACCGAAAATGAATTCACCCGACCCAATGACCCGCGAAAATGAATTGACCGACCCAATGACCCGCAAAAATGCAAATAAGTGTGGTAAATTGCAAGCAAGCCCGTCTTTATAGTATCTCTATATACTTGGTCTTTCCTAAGACTTTGTGTAATTATATACATAGTTTTTATTAAATCACATATAACTTTATCTGCAAAACTCCGAAAAATATTTTGAACATATATTTGGATTCATCGCGACAAGACGAATCCATAGACACCAATCTTATATATTATTATTATTATATAAATAAATTATTTATATATTAAAATAAAAAATCAATTTGTTAAATGATAACTATTGGTTGTGTAAATTTTAAATTTGGAAAAAAGTCCTGGAACATTTTATTCTTGACAATGCAATGCACCTTATAACTTCCACTATTTATATTTTTAGTATGTTTACTACATATATAGTTTTTATTAAATCCCATATAACTTTATCTGCGAAACTCTGAAAAATATTTTGAACATATATTTGGATTCTTCACGACGAAACGAATCCATAGACACCAATTATAAATATAATTATTAATAAATATTTTATTCATTAAAATAAGATATAAATTTATTAAATGATATATATAGGTTGTGTAAATTTAAAATTTGAAAATAAACTATGGAACATTTTAATATTCAAAATGCAATGCACCTTATAACTTTCAACTTTTATTTTAGTATTTTGACCGCATAGTATATAGTTTTTATTAAGTCCCATATGAATTTATCTACAAAACTCCGAAAAATATTTTAATTAATTAAATAAATCATTTATTTATTAAAATAAATATAAATTTATTAATGAAATTTATAGTTGTAGACATGTATATGAACTTATCTACAAAACTCTTAAATATATTTAAGCATATATTAGATTCATCGTGACAAGACGAATCCATGGACAACAATTTGAATATTATTATTAATTAAATAAATTATTAAATAATATAAAATAAAATATTGGAGTTTTAAAAATAGAGTATTTATTAAATATTTAATATTGTCAAAGCATTTGTAGCCGAGTGGCAAGCTGAGACACCCCGTACCCAAGAGGTCACGGGTTTGATCTCCGAAATGGGTGATTATTTTCTCCATATAAGAGAATGATTGAAATGTTATTAGAGAATTTATTGATGGTAAAGTTGTCCAATACTAAATATTGTAATTGTAATATTGTATCTCAAAAAAATATAATAAATATTTAATACTGCTCCATTCATTTAAAATGAAATCAATAGTTATTGAGATGTCCAATTATAATTTTGACTTTACGGTTGAACAGAGTCCGAATTTGGGCGTTATTAGTGTCGTTGTTAGGGATCATGAGGGCTAGGGGTGAGCTTCGGGTCAAACCCGGCCCGGATCACCCCAGCCCAGAATGGACCGGAAAATAATGGGTCGCCCTTGGTTAGCCCGGAGCCCGGACCGTATTGGATGGATCCAGCCCGGACCGAACCCGAATTTACCGGGTCAGTCCGGGTTGGACCCGTTCTGACCTTGTTAATGTAAAAAAAAAAAGGCCTAATAAATTAAATATACCAACACAGTACAACAACCCAAAGAAAATATAGGTATTCCATCAAAATTTAACTCCATCGCACATCAACAAGCCAACAATAATATTCTGCAATCCAAATCTAAAGAGAGATTAATTAACAAAGAGATTAAGCAACACTAGAAGAGTAATCAATTGAGAGATTTGGCACTGCACAACAACACTACAAGACATCAGATTAGATCGGAGCATATTAGCATGAGGAGGTGGTGGAGAAACGTCCAACAGAGACAAGGTATGGTGGCCCAAAAGGATGGATGAGGTAGAGGTGTTGTTGTGCCGTGTGCATCGTTTGGAGGTGGAGGCGGAGCGGTGGGAGACTAGGAGGAGCCAAGGAGGTGGGTGATTTTTGTGGATATTGTGAAGTGAGGGGCGGCTTTTCTAAAAAGAAAAAAAGAAGAAGTAAGTGAGGGGCGGCTATGTATAGAAGAGGCTAACTAGGGTTATGAAAACAAAATCATGACTTTTAGTACTTTACCGGGCTATTCCAGGCTGGACCGGAATTTTCCGGGTTTTGACCCAGTTCGGCCCAGAACCCGAATTTTGTTAAATTAGTGACCTGATGCCCAAACCGAATTTATAGGTCCGGGTCAGGTCCGGGCCAGGATAAAGTTCGGGTTTGGTCCATACCTGCTCAGCCCTAATGAGGGCAATGCTATTGTTTAGCGTCAAAATTTTATGTTTTATGGTTGTTGAAACTGCGGAAGGCTTGACATCAAAATTAACATTTGAATTTGTTCAAGGTTTTGAATCCCAACATGTTGTATAATTGAAATTGATTGTTCTTTCGTAAATAAATCTCTTAAATCTTCAAATTTTAGATTTGACTTTCTAACTGGTATCCGCTACATGCGACTAATCCAGCCGAGCACTGTCGGATCCTTTTTTAGGGGTCGACTTTCCCAGCGGTGTTTTTTACATCTACAAGGCTCGAACCCGAGACCTTGCTTAAGTGAACTCAAGTCCCTTACCAATTGAACCAACAGTTTTTGTTAATTGCATACAAAAAGTATAATAAGATATCACAAAACAAGATTGTTTTGTTTGAAACATCAATTTTTTTAATCAATAACTACTCAAAAAAATAAAAAGAGCATATGAGATACAAATCTTACAAGAGTCAGGGACACTATTGAGCACATGTCGGACTATATCTTACTGCATTGGAATTACGTCATTTTACCTTTAAATGGGTCGGGTTCCATCCAACCCGAATTCAAACCCGTTCACAATAATGATGTTCAGGTCCAGGTCGGTCATATACTCTGTTGGTCCAGATAACGGCAAAGTAAAAGACTAGAGGGGGGGGGGGATGAATAGTCTTTTAAAACTTTTGTCGATAAACACAGTTTCTCAGAAACTTGGGGGGTTTCTGATACTTAAATTCAGAGCGCGGAAGACTTTAAGATAGGTAAGTGCAGAAACAATAAGTATATGTGTGCTTTGCTGAAAGATAAATGCGAAGGTAAATAACACACAAGTATAGTGGTATCGGAGGTGGCGTAATCCTCCAACTAATCCACTTCGGTCTTTGAGACCTAGAATTCACTAGAACAGAGATAATTGAGTTCACCTTACAATAATCCTATTCTAAGATTCCTAAACAAATGGTTCCCAACCAAATGTTCCCCTGAGTTATTCCCGACTCCTAGAGCTAAGTACTTCCTCTACTCGAGATAACCTTGGAGTTATTCACGATTTCCCAAATCAAGTACTTCATCTACTCACGCCTTGATGGTGTTGGTTATAAGGTTTGTCGAGAGGCTTCTTGTATAACTTTTCGGTTATGTTTCGAGAGAGCTAATAGAACAAGACTACTTAATACACTTGTTCGATTGTATGGCAATCTGCTCTTCTTGAAGTAATTGATGTCCGCTACGGAGAATGAGCTTCAGAAAGGTTATCTGATAGTTCAACTCTTTCACGAATAACAATCTCTTGTTAAGGTTCAGGACAACTTAGAACTACTAGTGATTCTCAAGCAACAGAAAGCTTTCAGAAAGGGTAGTAGAGTGCTTGAGAGAATACTTTGCTAGATTGTAAGTTTGCAAGTTAGATCGTTCTTTGGTCGTATTTCTCAACATCTAAGTGTGTGATATTTATAGATGAATTGGAGAGTCGTTGGGATGTTATCCGTTAGACACAATTCAAATTCAGTCTATACTTATCTTGAAATGAGTACTCAGAAGTCCTTGTCTCATATCTCAGAGAGGACTGTGCTTTAGCGGCTTTTTTGCCGATGCAATTAATGCATATGTACTATTTCTTGTCCTGTAGTCTTCAACGGATACATTAGCCTTTCTGATGGCTTGCATGCTCCATACTCATGATGTCATATGTTCCAGAATCATGTTTCAAAAGTAACTAAATGCACTTAAGAAAGGATTAAGGACATAGTCTTTCCGAGTGACACTAAACCTTGGTGTCTTCATAAATCTTGTGCAATCTCCGGTCTTGTAATCTTCAGAAAAGCTCCATTGCTAGGATTGATCTTCATGGTCTTCTTGGAAATAAAAATTACATTCAGAGACCTATAATCCTAAAACAATATTTACTAGACTAATCATACTCAGTGATTTCCTCTTTTACAATGTTCAAGTGAACTAAGAGTACTTAATCACCTTTCTGGCAAAGATAAGAACATGTGATGAATGATCAAAATACTAACAGATATTCCTAACAAATTTCCCCCTTTTTGATCAGTCATCCATGACTATCTTTTAGAGTCCTATTACAAATTTGTAATCCTGGAAGAGAAAACAATCCGCCACTTAATCATTTCAAATGATATTCAATTTTAGTTGAATTAAGTGCAGAAAGTAAGCATCAACCAAATCACAAGAAGTGATCTTTGCTGATAAGTTGTCATCTATTATAATGTTTCTGAGAGTATGATCTTCAGAAAGGTACAGTTTACAGAACGAGATGCAACTTTTACAGATAAAGAAATTCAGAAACAATCAGCAAGATTACAAAAAGTAATAAAACACACTAAGTAAATTAGAATAAGGAGGATCCAAGCTCTAAGAGAATATTCTAAAATTACTAGTCTTCAAGTCTTCAGAAATGTAACTTGGGTTTAGGTACCTCAAGTTCTTCAGCATCCTTTCTGGATCAGTTGGCATGTGCATCCACTTTTTTGTATTCTTGGACATAGTCATAAAGAGTCCTTCTGACAGAGAGTTCTGTCTTTCTGGATAAATCACATATTTCTTGGTAACTCTTGCCAAGTTTATGATTTTTCCTCAGAAAATGTTTGACCCAGAAGTATTTTCCCCAGACCCAGGCATGGTCTACTTGCAGCTGAGATAGGTTGAAATATTTGTATATTTCTTCCAGATAGTGTATATCATCTAGGTATTCATCCAATGTCATATAGAATGACTCATAGGTTGAAACTCCTAGTTTGTTCTTCTTGCTGTAGCTACCATCCATTTTTCGTACCTTGTGTACATCATCGGGCTTTGGGTAAGGACAGGCAAAAGAGAGGTCCATCTTTCTAGCATCGTTTCTCTTCTCTACTTCAAAGTTTAGCCAGGCATGAAGGTGCTCAGATTTTAGCAATTCTGGCTTGCCTTCTCTCCATTTCAGTATCTGGTTGAGGATGGGAGTTGGAAACTTATCATTGACAAGTAAATGTTGTAGTTCCAGAATCCAATACCCTCTCTTGTTCAGAATGCACCTATATGAAGACTCTTCATTACTCGTCTTCACATATTCAATGTGGGCATCACGGCTTTTCTTGAACAATTTCTCCATTTGTTCGCCAAACCGGGAATCCTTTGCTTTTCTATTGGGTGGCCTTCGTCAGAGATCCTCTAACCCTTTCTTCCCGCCAATTTGTCTTTGGTGGAAGTTCCTTGTATTGACTTGGTATTTCCAGAAGGAGTTCTGGCTGCCAAAGGCATTGCTGCCAGAGGAGGTTGTGAGGTGCTTGCTTGCCTTCTTCTCTTGTGAAGTGGATGTTCATCTGTATCAGATTCATCCTCATCATCATCATTGAAGTTCAACAATGGAGGCTTGCAGCTTTCTTGGTCTCTCACTTCTCCTTCTTCTTGGTCTTCTCCTTTTTCAGGATTATTCTGGTTGTTCCCTTCTGAGATCCTAAGGGACTTGGTTCCCCTAGTGACCATACTTCGCAGCCTTCTGGCTGGTTGATCTGGAACAACTTCTTCAATAGGGGTGTCTCCAGTGGTGTCCTTAATGACTAGTTGACTTGAGGAGGGGAGATTTGATTGTTTTCTTTTTCTTCCTCTGCCTTTCTGAGGCATCTCTCCTTCTTCCCCCTTAGTCATGAATGACTGACTCGTAATGGCATAAGCTTCAGAGAGTGAGTCAAAGTTTTTCTGGAGATTATTGTGCACCCTGACCAATTCTTGGATTTCTTTCTTCAGCTCGTGGTTCTGCTTAACCAGTTCCTGCTCCTTTCTGTTGAGCTCTTCAAGTGCCCTAAGAATGGCGTTGGCTTGCAGAACAGCATGGCTGGCTTCATTGAGTGCTGCATTAGCATTGTTACAATCCTCATCCCTGACCAACCCTAGGTCTTTCTGAGAGAGAGCTATGCTGGTTGCTCTGTTGAGTAACGCAGCAGCCAATGACTTCATCTCTTCTAGGACGGATTTTAGCACTTCTGTGTCTTGAGCAATTAGTGTCTTTCTGAGTTCCAAAAAGATACTATTTCTGGCACGGTGCTCTTCACTTCTTGAACTAATTGGTGCAGAGAATATATGAGGAGCAAGTAGAGCTCTCTTGTGTTGAGTGACAAGTCTCTCATCTTCTGCGTCAGTAATCAAGTTTTGGTTGTTTTCAGCATCACTCTTATTATCTTTTTCTTGAATAGTTTGCAGATTGACAACCTTTTTCTGCTTTTCATCAAGTGTGCTGGCCTTCTGAGAAGATGTAGAAGGTCTTTCTGATGCAGTCTCAGCATCATCTTCTTCATCATCATTGTCATCCATGGCATCTATTTCAGCAGCTGTGACAACAATGCCATCTTTCAGATTTCTTTGCTCATCTAGGAGCGCCAATTCCTGGGTGTTAGCTTCTTTGAGATTTTGAATTTTGGCTTCCTTTTCATCAACAAGAGCTTGGCACTCTAAGTTGATTCTCTTCTCTTCTTCCAACACCTTTCTGAGTTGTTCAATCCTGAACTCAAGGCGATATCTCTTCAAGTATATCGCTCGCTACGCTCATTGGTTTTCGATGAGACTTTGAAGGTGATGATGATGGGGCTTTCTGAGCATTGGAAGGAGTGGCCTTGTCTTTACTTCCTTTGCTAGCCTTCTGAATCCCGCCTTGTCCAGGTTGGGGATCATCATTCTGATCATTATCATCATCATCCTTTTTATTTTCTTGACTTGGATGCTCAGAAGGGGGTTCTTGATAATCATTCTCGTCCATTTCTTCTTCATCTTCTGAAATCAAGTTGATCACATTTGGGAATGTAATCATTCTCCCATTCACTTCTTCTTGCTCAGCTGGGTAAGTAGTGAGCTTACTAGGCAATGCAGGATGGGTTACCATCTGCTCTTGGGTTTGAGCATCCGCAGTTTTGAAATCTGCTAGAAATTTTTGTGCTACTTCATGAGTGAATGCATCAGATTGGCAAAAGAATAAGACTCTGTTGGGAACAATGCATGGATGTAGTCTTCCAGATTTAGGGCTATTGCTCTCTTTTTTGGGACGTCGATTACTCGTGCTATTTCAGAAAGGTCAGCCTTTCTGAGTTTCTGCCATTGTCTGAAGCACTTTAGATGTTTCTTGAGAGTGTGCTTCTGGAAAGCCTTGAGTAAATGAACTGGCACAAAACTTTGAGCCTGAAAGAAAGTGATCAAGTTATTTTGTTCAAACCACTTGAGTTGGTATCTGTGTGCAAAAGTAAGCTTTCTGAGCATACCTGTGTAGAAACACCAGGCTCATTTGCTTGGACTGTCGCTTGTTTTGGCACAGAGGCCTCAGATACCTTGTTGTGAGGAGAAGTCTGATCCTCAACAACCTTTCTTTCTGCTTGAGCCTGAGAAACAAAATCAAGTATGTTTAGAAACTGTTATCAGAAAAGATAAATAGAGAGATGCTTTCTGAGACTTCACTTACTTCCCAGTGAGGAAGCTCAGTTGCATCTTTCTCAGAAACCTTGGGGGTTTCTGACACCTTTTCTGCAGATACTGCTTGTTCAGCAGTTTCAGTTTCTATTGGAGGAGTTTTCAAGAATTTTTCTCCTTCCAATTGTTCTTCTGACTGAGCCTGTAAGAACAAACATAAGAGATTTAGTAGTGGGATTTCCAGAGCATTCTTGAAGAAGATTATTACTGAGTGCTTACCTTCTCATCAGAAGGCTCAGTAAATGCTTCTTCAGAAAGCTTTTCAGCTTCTGGATTTTCTTGGTTTTGGAGTGTTGGTCCCTCCACCACTACTTCCTCAGTTAGAGCCTAAAGTAAGACAAAAAGAAATTTAGAACACAAGATATTAATTTTTTTTAAGCAAGCTATTTCTTATTCAGAGATAACTTAGCTACCTGTAGAACAGGCTCTTCTTGTTGTTCTGAGGTTGGAGAAACCTCTTCTTCATTCAGAAGGGTGGACAAATTAACTTCCCCCTGAAAGTTTGTCTCCAATATGGCCTGTAACAAAATGAAGCTTATGAGTAACAAGTTAACATTGAAATGTCGACAAGTTAGATATAAACTACTTTTGCTACCTGAAAAGAGTCAGGCTGATCATTGATCTTTTGGACTTGTGGTGAATCCACAGTCTCTCTGTGCTCATTGTTGTTCTCCTCTGTAGTATCATTCTGAGTCTCCATCTCAGTTTGATCCCTTTCTGAGAGTTGAGCTCTCTCAGAAGGTTGAGGAACCTGTTCAAGAACAGGGTTTTCTTCAGCAATATTGAGTGTTGGTATTGTGAATGTGGAAGCAATGTCAGTATCTTCCATCATTCTATCTTCCTCACCCAGGCCTTCTTCTTCCTGCTGGGCAGAGGGGCTCTTATCTTTCTGAAGAGCTAAGTTTGATGCTCCTCCTTGGGTCTCAAGCTTATATCTTTTGAGCACTGTTGCGATTACTTCATCGTCCTCAGAATCACTGTTCTGTGTTGGCGCAGACCCATCTATGATATTTCTATCATCTCGGGAGAGTTACGAGCAATGTTTGTGATTCTTGGGCTTTCTGAATCGCTTCTGGGCGAACAACATCTTCTGAGACCTTGTCTCCAGAAGGTTGTGCCTCTTGAATGTTTATGGACTTGGAGGTCCTTTTGCCTTGAGCCCTTTTTCTTTTGGCAGCTGGAGGTTTAGCTTGAGCTTGCTCAGAAACCTCCTCACCTTGCTGTGTAGTTTCTTCAGCCTTTCTGAGTACTTGCTCAGCAGCAATTCTCTCCTTTTCTTCAAAGGCGTGTCTGAAAAGGGAGTTGGTGACTGGGATTTCTTGTTTCTCTCTAAGAGTAATCCCCATGGTTTCCAGAATGTAACATATCCTGATACCAAAGTGCGTATTGGCTTTTGGCTCAGCAAGGCCATTGATGATTTTAGGCTCAAATTCCTCAATGTGTCCAAGGAATTTGTTGAAGGCGATTTCCCCAATTGAAGTGGGTTTCCTGCCCTTCATTCTTCTGGTTCAGAAGATGCATCATCATCCATCTCTCCATACTTATCCGTCTACTCCACCTTTGTTGCCATCAAAGCAACGGACCAGGATGAGAGCCAAAGTACTCCAGTGTTTCTGAAGATGACTTGTTCTGATAGCTTTCAGAATAAAGTCTCCTGGGCAACCTTTTGCATTTTCCAACTGGATTGCCTCAAAAAGTTCTTTGACGCCTTGAATCATTGAGGCGTCCTTGATGTTGATATCTTCAATAGTTCCTCGATTTTTCAATCGGAACAATTTGCAGAAAGCCTTGCAGTCAAGAACAATTTCTTGTCCTTGGACTTCAGTCTGCATGTACTTTTCTTCTTTATCATTCACAACCTTTGTGAAGATTTTGGAGTTGTTGTAGAACTCCAGTACATCCAGTGTGGATAGGCCACTGGGTGCAGCAGATAAAAACCTGTAGATATGGGAATTCTTCAACATCCCCAATATCAGTTTCCTTTCTGGTTTTGAAGGTATAACTGCTGGTACATATTTCTTCACTAAGAATGCTCCCCAATTCATTTTATGACTAGGGTTCCAGTCCGAAGGGGTGAATTCTCCCAGAAGGCGTTTATTCAACACCTTAAGTTCTTTTCCTCCTTGCTTTTCAGCAGGAGTAGATGATCCGGCCTTAGGGTTCTTGGTGGTCATCTTCTTGGGTGCCATCTCTTTATATAAAGTTTTGAATAAGTGGTTTTGCAGAAGGATTTTGCACAAGTAATTGAGATTAGTTTATCTTTTCAGAAGACTAAGCACAAAAAGTTGAGTTTGCAGAAGGAGGTTTGTAGAAATCTTGAGAGATTTTGTTATTTTGATGCAAGTTTGAAATTTCGGAATTGGTAAGAGTGTTTGTCTTTTACCCAATTCCTATATATATAGCAGACAAAACGTATAGAGATACAACATACATACATCTAAATATGTATGCGTGTCTTTATATCTGCATAGGCGTGGTACGTCCTTTGTACTTCAATAAATGCGTAGTGGGTCATGTCTGTACTTTTCAACAGACATTACTTGCTT
The DNA here is from genome assembly GCA_026545765.1 of Plantago major. Lineage (NCBI taxonomy): Eukaryota > Viridiplantae > Streptophyta > Magnoliopsida > Lamiales > Plantaginaceae > Plantago > Plantago major. The sequence continues at coordinate 51,478,541 of CM048841.1, read as the reverse complement.
TGTTTTAATCTCAACCATTGAGATCTAACATTTATTCATCAAGGGCTTATATTGAATATCTTGTAATCAACAAATGGTAATGTGCTGACTTGATGGATTTTTAATATGCTACATTCATTGTGTCACTAAGTAAAGAGTGAGAACACTTTGATCGTTTGAGCTTATCATTCTGAATGTCAAGTCCTTATCTATATATTTTATCATGAAAATGGTAACGATACAGGACGTTGGACTAGTTTGACTTTCAGAACTTATACCTTTTCGGGCTTTGTGTGTCTTTTCTCTTTATGACTAAATAGTTTCCTGAATTCAAGAATCAGAAACTTCAGTTGTTTGAATGTATTTGACCCACTCTTAGTAAGTAAGTTCTAGTCTTATTTACTCATTGAGTGTGTACCAACCTTTGCCTTTCTGGATACCCGTTCCAGAAATATTTTGCCTTTCTGAGTGTTGCTACTCAGAAACCTTTGCAACACTTCTTAACAACTTGGATTTCTGAGAGCATGTTCTCAGAGGCCTGCTTCTTTTCTACCTTGCTTACTCAGACTTTAGAGATTCAGGACATTTTTCAGTCCTTAGGCAACTCCATCAATCCAAGATTATGTCTTAAGGTCAAGAACCGGCTTTCTTGTAGGGGCTTGGTGAAGATATCTGCAAGTTGGTCTTCTGTGCCAATCTTGAGTATCTCTAAAGTGCCTTTTTCAACATGGTCTCTGATGAAGTGGTGTCTAACATCAATGTGCTTTGTTCTGGCATGGAACTTGGGATTCTGTGTGATTGCAATAGCACTTGTGTTGTCACAGAAAATAGGAGTTTTCTCTTCATTGAGTCCATAGTCTCTAAGTTGTTGTTGAATCCACGTAATTTGTGCACAACAACCAAAGACAATATATTCAGCCTCTGTGGTAGAAGTTGCAATTGAGTTTTACTTCTTGCTAAACCATGAGATAAGTCTTGTTCCCAGAAACTGACAAGTTCCTGAGGTACTTTTCCTATCAAGCATTGATCCAAAGATAGTCGAGATCTGAGTAACCAGCCAAACTCAATCCACCTTCTTTAGGATACCACAAACCTACATTTACTGTACCTTTCACATACCTTAATATTTTCATAGCAATGTTGTAGTGTGATTGCATTGGATTTGTTTGAAATCTAGCACACACTCCAACTGCATATTGAATATCTGGTCTGCTTGCAGTAAGGTAAAGTAGTGAACCTATTAATTTCCTATACTTGTGTTCTTCAACACTCTTATCTGATTCAGTATAGGTCATTTTGGTTCCTATGCTCATAGGTATCTTAGCATTCTTTTTAGAGGGCTTAAGATTGAACTTTGTGAGCATGTCTTTTGCATACTTTGTCTGACTAATGAATATTCCATCATTGAGTTGCTTGACTTGCAATCCTAGGAAATAGTTCAATTCTCCAATCATGCTCATCTCAAACTTATTTTTCATGAGATTTGCAAAGTCATCACAAAGTTGCTTGTCCTTAGATCCAAATATAATGTCATCAACATATACTTGAACTAAGAGCAGTTTCCCATCATGATTTAAGGTAAATAAAGTTTTATCAACTTCACCTTTCTTGAAACCACTTTCCAGAATGTATTTGGCCAAAGTATCATACCATGCTCTTGGAGCCTGTTTTAGTCCATATAGAGCTTTACGAGTTTATAGACCATTCTACTTTCTCGAGGAAACTTCAAAACCGGTGGTTGTTCAACATAGACTTCCTCAGAAGTTCACCATTCAAGAATGCACTTTTGACATCCATCCGATAAACTTTAAAGTCTTTATGAGTCAAAGGCCGAAGAGTCTTATTGCATCCAATCGCAACCGTGCATATGACTCATCAAAATCTAAACCTTCATGCCGTTGAATCCTCGCAACCAACCTTGCTTTGTTTACGGTTATTTCACCAGATTCATTCATCTTGTTTCGAAAACCCACTTGGTTCCAATCACGATATTCCTTCTACAAATGGAACTAGTTTCGGACTTTGTTTCTTTCAAACCGATCCAACTCTTCTTGCATTGCGTAGATCCGTCTTGGTCTCTTAATGCTTCTTCAATAGTTTTAGGTTCAATGATTGAGATGAAACATCCAAAGAGAGAATTAGCATTTTCTATTGCTCTCCTAGTCCTAACACCTTGATTGATTGGTCCAATCACATCCTTTGCAGGATGATCCTTGATCCATCTCATCATGGGTTTGGGGCTAGTAGGGTCAACATCTATGTGATCTGAATGTGAATCACTATGATTATGACTTGATACTTCTTTAGTATCCATGACATTTTGTACCACAGAAGGGCGTTGAATGTCTGACACTTGCTCAGTGTGAGGGCTTTCTGGGACATGCTCGCCGAGAGGTCATTTCAATTAGCTCTCGATGAACATCTTCGCCCATTTCGGAATTCTCATAGGAAATTCTTCATCATGTCCGAGAATCATCCGTTGTTACTAGGCATTTCATGCTTTTCTTCGTCAGAGTCATCCTCTCTTTCCATAATGATGTTTTTCCTTTCTGAGGGTTCTTCTTCAGAATCCTTTAACATTAGTTCCTTGAACCTTTCTGAGAGTTCATCATCAAGGGGTGATTTCTTGCTTTCTTCATAGAATACAACATGAACTGATTCTTCAATCTTCTTTGTTCTTTTGTTGTAAACTCTGTAAGCTTTGCTATTCATAGAATAACCAAGAAACACTCCTTCATCTGCCATTGGTTGAAATGTTCTTAGATACTCTTTTCCATTCTTAAGAACAAAACATCTACAACCAAACACTTTCAGATGTTTAATATTAGGGGGTTTACCAACCAAGAGCTCATAAGGGGTCTTGTCATGGTGTTTGTTTTTCAAACATCTGTTCTGAGTGTAGCATGCTGTGTTTACATCTTCAACCCAATAAACTTCACTTATTTCAGTGTCAGCCAACATTGTCCTTGCTGCTTCTTTAAGGGTTCTATTTTTCCTTTCTGCAACACCATTTTGTTATGGTGTTCTTACAGAGGAAAGTTGATGTTGTATACCTTTGCTGGTACAAAACTCCTTTATGTACTGGTTGACAAATTCAGTACCATGGTCTGTTCTGATTGCAGATACCTTGTCATTTTTCATGACTTCAAGCTTATTTAGCAAGTTTTGTATCTCCACCCTAGCATCAGATTTATGCTTCAGAAAGACAACCCAAGTGAATCTTGAGAAGTCATCTACAACAACAAGACCATACTTCTTTCCTGCATAACTAGTTACAGATGATTCAAAAAGATCCATGTGTAATAGTTGCAGTGGTCTAACACTAGAGTGTCTGATTTTGGACTTGAAAGAGATCTTAGATTGTTTCCCCATCCGACAAAGTGTAATGATACCATCCTTTCTGAAAGATGTTTTGGGAAGGCCAACCACTAACTCTTTCTTGGTAAGTTTGTTCAGAGTTTTGAAATTCAAGTGACTCATTCTTTTGTGCCATAACCAAGGTTTCTTCTGTGACCGATTGACTCACCATGAGACATTCTTCGATTGTGGCAGATGCCCAATCGGCAACATAAAGATCGCCTAGCAACCAAGACTGTCTGCTTTGATTCATTGTCAATAAGTTTGCAATACTTTGCTTTAAATTTCACAGTAAATCGCTTGTCTGCAAACTGGCTCATGCTAAATAGATTGTATTTCAAACCCTTAACATGTAATACGTCGAATTGTTAGGATCCCAATTTGACGTTACAAATCCCAGAGAGGATTTAATTCTCCTCCAAATCGATGTCCGGTCCATTGTTGCAAGCTTTGTAGTTGACTGATTTGCTTTGTCTCTGTCATGTGCTTTATGCATCCACTATCAAATAGCCATTGAGCCTTAGTCCAAGAGGCGTTACGCAAAACAAAAGAAACAGGAGTTAGGTTCTTGCGTCGGAGATAGAACCACTTAGACTAAGCATTCTTCCAAGAGGAATCCACATTTTAGTGAATTTCTTGGGAGTTTGTTTTGTCTAACTTTATCGAAGGAGAAACAATAGAATCGATAATTTTGATCTCAATCTTCCTTCTTGAGGTGTTTCTAGGTGTTCCTTTTGGTGCTTCTGGACCACAGGTTTCGATTGCTTTTCAAAAACTTAGCCTTTCCGCCGTTCCTTCTAGCTTTGGCATTCAGTTTTTCAGTGGTTTGAGATTTCTTCCACTTCTGTTTATTGCTACGTGCAATATCAGTCTTGCGCCATTGTTCTTGTCCTTCCTTATATTGTTGTAAAAGGACTTTTCCAATAGCACGATAGCCAATGCCATTTCGAACACCTTTGGCTTTCTGAATGCGTTCTTCAGAAGCCTTACTAGTTTCTGCACCATCTTTATTTTCATAAAATGGTACAGTAGAGAATTTGCCTATTCCAGCAATTCTTCCTTTCCTAGTAATATGGCAATGTGGATGGCTACATGTCTGAGGGTTGTATTTCTTTTCAGAAGCTTCACCCACAAGTTTCTTGTGAACTTGTTGCTCTTTCAAAGGTTGGGTTACTACTCCTTTTCCTTTGTCAACTACCTTAGCTTTCTGACCAATGCTATAGGTGGTTGAAGAACCATTCTGTTGACTTTTTACAAAGGTCAACCTTTCATCACTCTTCTTCAGAGGAGATGAATTACTCGATTGTTCATCGAGTCCAAGTCCACCTTTCTCAGAAGAATCTCTCAGATATGATTGAACCTCAGTGAGAGTGTCACTAGCCTTTGCATAAGATTGGAAGGATAGTTCTTTCTTTCGAAGTTCCTCATTCTCAGAAAGCAGCTTTATCATTTTCTTATTAAGTTCATCCAAGGCTAGTTTGTGAAAATTTTCATTTTCAGATATCTGATTTTTCAGAAGGGTTATTTCAGCGCTCTTGTTCTCAGATACCCTGGTTAGCTCAGAAACCTCTTTTTCAAGAGTTTCTTTGCTTTCCTCTAGAATTTTGGTTTTGGATTATGCTTCCAGAAATTCTTTCTCATATCGATCCAATTCACTCCTGATTAACTCCAGATCCTCAATTCCATCATCACTCTCATAGTACAGAAATTGTGAAGTGTTTGTTACCTCATCAGCCATAAGACACATTTCAATGTTGGAGATGTCCGACCAAGAATCTCAAAGAACTCCACACATTTCATTCTTCTTAAGGCCGAAGTCGATGTCGTGGGTGATTCCACACAATTCTGGTGATGGTAGGTTTGAGTTATCTGAATCTCCATCTTCAGAATCTGTCTCAATATCTAGAGCATCAAGTTGGATTTGAATCTTCTTCCTTTCTTCAGTCAGTAAGGCCCTTTGATTTCTTTTGTAATTTCTTCTGTCCTTCTTGTCACATGTCTTGAGCTTGTTTAAAGCAGGGCAATCTCTCTTAAAGTGACCAGGCTTTTGACAATAGAAGCAGATATCATTTCCTATCTCTCCGATTCAAGATTAACACCTTTCTGAATGGGGGTCTTCAGAGAGTTGTTTAGTTGAATGTTCTTGTACTGATGATAGTTTGGGCCAAGATGCTTTTTCAGCTTTTCTTTAGCTTTTCTTCTCTCAATCTCTTGACTCACAAATTTATTCATGTGTCTTACTGCAAGAGCATTTTCTTCAGATGCGTCTTTGGTATCTTTCTTTTCAGAAGTACCTTGAGAGACTAGAGCAACACTTTGCAACTTCTCAGCTGTTTGTTCTCTCTGAGTTGTCTCATAATCTACAGTAGCAAGATGAGAGAAGAGCTCTACTGGAGTAATATTTGGCATTCCTTGGTTGAAATAAAAGAATTTAGTGTGTTCACAGTTGTGATTGAGACTTCTGACAATAGTCTTAATCTTTTCTGGCTGGGAGTATCTGTTGCTTTCACCAAGCGCAACCATATCACTCATAAGAGTAGTAAACCTGAAATCAAGTTCTTCCAGAGTTTCAGTGGGACCTTGCTTGAAGTTTTGGAACTTCAATTTAAGAACTTCGAACTTGTTTTCTTTGGTTTTCTCAGTTCCGGCACAGATTTCTTCAATCAATTGCCAGGCAACTTTCGCCGTTTTAGCACCCCACAGTTTACACTGTATGTGCTCAGGTGTTGATCTGATGATTATATTACGAGCTTGACCATCCAATCTGTGTCTCTTGGCATCTTCAGATGTCCAGAGCTCTCTTGGCTTGTCTACATACATAATGCTTCCACGAGCAACACGACCACTATCACTAGCAGTCGCATCCTCGCTTTCATCTTCCTTGCCTGAGGCTTTTCTTCCATCAGACACCTCAGTAACTTGTTTGAGTTGTCTGATTTTAATAGGCCCTTCATTGATGATATAGATCATCTCATCACTAATGGCCTCCAGATGGAGCATCATGTTGTTCTTCCATTTCTCGTAGTTTTCTGGGTTCAGAATGGGTGCATCACTCAGAGACATTCCTGCGCACTGAACACACAAATTATATTGTCCTCAGAAAGGGACAAAGTTTCTTCACCTATCTGGGGATCTAGGTTCAGTGCAGAAGGCTTGGGAACCTCCTGCTCTGATACCACTTGTTGGTCCAGATAACGGCAAAGTAAAAGACTAGGGGGGGGGGGGTGAATAGTCTTTTAAAACTTTCGTCGATAAACACAGTTTCTCAGAAACTTGGGGGGTTTCTGATACTTAAATTCAGAGCGCGAAAGACTTTAAGATAGGTAAGTGCAGAAACAAAAAGTATGTGTGTGTGCTTTGCTGAAAGATAAATGCAGAAAGGTAAATAACACAGCAAGTATAGTGGTATCTGGAGGTGGCGTAATCCTCCAACTAATCCACTTCGGTCTTTCTAAGACCTAGAATTCACTAGAACAGATAATTGAGTTCACCTTACAATAATCCTATTCTAAGATTCCTAAACAAATGGTTCCCAACCAAATGTTCCCCCTGAGTTATTCCCCAGCTCCTAGAGCTAAGTACTTCCTCTACTCAGATAACCTTGGAGTTATTCCCTGATTTCCCAAATCAAGTACTTCCTCTACTCCACGCCTTGATGGTGTTGGTTATAAGGTTTGTCAGAGAGGCTTCTTGTATAACTTTTCAGTTATGTTTCCAGAGAGCCTAATAGAACAAGACTACTTAATATACTTGTTCAGTGTATGGCAATCTGCTCTTTACTGACCCAAGTAATTGATGTCCGCTCGGAGAATGAGCTTGAAAGGTTATCGATAGTTCAACTCTTTCACGAATAACAATCTCTTGTTAAGGTTCGTGACAACTTAGAACTACTAGTGATTCTTCAAGCGTAAAGCTTTCGAAAGGGTAGTAGAGTGCTTGAGAGAATACTTTGCTAGATTGTAAGTTTGCAAGTTAGATCATTCTTTGGTCGTATTTCTCAGCATCTAAGTGTGTGATATTTATAGATGAATTGGAGAGTCGTTGGGATGTTATCCACTAGACACAATTCAAATTCAGTCTATACTTATCTTGAAATGAGTACTCAGAAGTCCTTGTCTCATATCTCAGAGAGGACTGTGCTTTAGCGGCTTTTTCTCGATGCAATTAATGCATATGTACTATTTCTTGTAGTTAGTCTTCAACGGATACATTAGCCTTTCTGATGGCTTGCATGCTCCATACTCATGATGTCATATGTTCCAGAATCATGTTTCAAAAGTAACTAAATGCACTTAAGAAAGGATTAAGGACATAGTCTTTCCGAGTGAGACTAAACCTTGGTGTCTTCATAAATCTTGTGCAATCTCCGGTCTTGTAATCTTCAGAAAAGCTCCATTGCTAGGATTGATCTTCATGGTCTTCTTGGAAATAAAAATTACATTCAGAGACCTATAATCCTAAAACAAGATTTACTAGACTAATCATACTCAGTGATTTCCTCTTTTACAATGTTCAAGTGAACTAAGAGTACTTAATCACCTTTCTGGCAAAGATAAGAACATGTGATGAATGATCAAAATACTAACAGATATTCCTAACATACTCAAACCCTCTCCACACCTCTGTAACAAGACCCAGACTACAACATTTTATGGTTAAATTAGTAAAATGTACATTTTTCCCGGGGGAGGGGAGGAGGTATGCTGGAGGTGGGTGCAAAAAAAAAAAAAAAAAAAACCACTGTAACATCTGGAATTATATTTGTAAAAAATATTATTTGTATATGGGGTGGGGAACCACATATCACCAGGAGCATTGGTTGACCAACCATGTTAATTGTGCTATACACTTTTGTATTTTATTTTTGTTCGGAGGGATATTATCTTAATTTAAGAACATGTATCGGTTACTAATTAAACGGTCTGGTACGAGTAGATGACCCGATATAAAATACTCCCTCCTGATGAGACAATATTCTAACGTCTCATTTGGTCCTTTTTAGCGGTCTTTGTGAGTCTTTGTCTTTAGTTTTGTAGCCTTTTTAGTTCGTTTTTACGCTTTGGTGTTTTGTTTACATTTTGTAGAAATCGATGTCTTTTGAGCTAAATGAGAACAAGCTGCTTAGCATGGCTTCGCCAAGTAGGGATTCAATCACTTGTGGTGAGATTTTACGAGCTTGGAGCTGGAACTTGCAAGAAGGCTCGCCGCGGCGAGGAAATCAGTCCGCCGTGGTGAGATTTAGCGAATGGTTATCTTCTGCAATTAAAGAAGGCTCGCCGTGGCGAAGGAATTGGTCCGCCGCGGTGAGATTTTGCAAATGAAGTTCCTGTCTTGAAGATTGTAGCTCGCCGCGGCGAGAAGCGCAGTATCATGTTTTGTTTTCCTTATTAGATTAGATTTTTGATTCTTTCTTTCATACTTCTTTTAACCTAGTTTTTGAGGGAGCTCCTAGATTCAGACATTAACATTGAGACATCTTTGGAGCTTGGATTATTCATTGATATTACTCATTAGGATTATTGGTATTGATTCCTCTATTGCTTTCTTCCTTACAATTCGTTCTTTATATTTATCGATTGAATTGTATGTTATTGCATTCGAGTATCATATCTATGTTTCATATGACTATTACCATGAATCCTTGCGTGCGTAACTAAACACCTTTGAATACAGTAGTATGTGAAAATTATGCATATTCGTTATAGGATTTATCAAATCACTAATATAGGTTAGTCTCGTATAAAATCTTCGTAAAAACCTTCAATTCGATAAGTCCGTATTAAATTCTCTAAATTGTTCATGTTTAAGGATCGTGAATTGACGACTCACGATTTCTCCAGTATAATATATTCTAAGAACAATTGGTTGAATCGAATTGATTGATTTACTGTACAACAACCGTGTGACAAATATGAGTGTTTTTCCTAGTTCGAATTAGCATAATTGTATCTTGCTACTGTATTCATCTTTCTCTCATTGTTAATCGTAATCTTAGCTTTAGTTAAACTAGTTAGAAGTATAACCAAACCATCAGTCAACTGTTACTCGAAAGTATATGTTTACTCTCACTGCTACGTAGCTTGATTAATTCCTTAGAGATCGATCACGAGTTAGGCTTTAGTCTGCAACTACAGCTTATTCTCTAATTGCTTTTTAGAGTATAATTTGAGCTTATCAAATTTGGCGCCGCTGCCGGGGAGTTAATTCCTACTGTAGAGTGTGAGTGTAATATTTTATTTGCTTTTTTTTTTTTTTTACTTACCTGCGATTTCTGCACTAACAGAAACTAAGAGTTTTCGAGGTTTTTGATTTTGTAGAGGAACTTTTGCAGGTTTATGCCCGGTACAAGATCGCAAGGAACACCTTTGCAACCTCTAGTACCTGAAATCGATAGACACTACCATCGCCTTCAAGATGTAACTTAGACTATTCAAATGGGTGACATCAACGAATACTCCCGAGTCAATCTTTGTTGAGACCCCTGTGATCACTTATGGGACCTATATGCAGCCTGGTGAAATTAAGGCTGGGGGATCAGCCATTGTCCTCTCTAACAATGCTAGGAACATGGAGATCAAGTCTCATCACTTCCATGACATGCCTAAGTATTATGGGATGGCTAATGAGGATGTTATCCGGTTTCTCAAGGAGTTCGAGGGGTTGATTGCTAGGATTCCGCTTACTGTAGGCACAATAACGGTTTCTGATGAGGAAATAAGGAAGAATGTCTTTCCCATGTGTATGCAGAATAAAGCAAAGAGCTGGCTATTGAAAAAACCTGAAGGTTCTCTGGCTACTTGGGATGATCTATACAGGGCCTTTATGAACAAGTTCTATCCAGAGGAGAAGACTAGGCAGCTTCGAGTGCAGATTGAGAAGTTCATGCAGATGAGTGATGAGAGCTTTTATGAGGCCAGGGAGCGATTCCTGAACTTGCTCTCTCAATGCCCTCACCATAGGTTGAGTGAGATGGATTTATGCTGCAAGTTCTATGAGGGACTCGACTGGGAAGCACAGAACATGGTGGATATGACCGTGGATGGCTCTATCATTACGACATCTCCGGCAGCATTGAATGAGGCTTTTGAAAAGCTTGCTGCCATCTCCCAGCTTAAGGGAACTAGAGGTAGACCAAGGAGAGCTGAAGTAAAAGTCGTGGAGTAAACACAAGGCCTTAGTACTATTGAATTGGCAGAACAGATTAAGGAGATGAGGATGCTTGGCACTATCTCTGCACTAGTGGCTCCAGTTAATGAGAGGTGCAATCTGTGTGGTAATTTCGGGCATGGTGCTAGTATGTGTAGACTTCCTGAGACTATGGGCGAGAACCCAACTCCGGAGATTATTTGCTGGGTGCAAAACAGGCAGCGTGGTGGTTGGCAACCAAATCAGGGAATAAATGCAGGTGCTACTAAGGTGCAGCCTTTCAACCCCGACCGTTCCAATTTATCCTATGGAGGCAACTTCTATGAGAATGCACCATAGCAGGTTCCGGCACAGCCGGTTCCAGTTCAGCAGGCTCTGTTTCGATAGGCTCCGTTTCAACAGGTCCAAAGATGAGTTTCCGTTCCGCTACTAGTGTACATGAAAGCCGATCGTGAGATTAGAGCTCACATGGAGAGATCAGAGAGGTTCTGGGCAGAAGCACAGCGGAATCAAACCAAGAATGACCAAAGGTTTGAGAGCATTGAGCAATCGCAAAAGAGGTTAGAGAAGACTCTTGGTCATCTGGTCGACGCCTTCTAACAAAGAGAGAAGGGTAAATTCCCCGCGAACGTCGAGAATAACAGAGTACTTGTTATGGAGGTAGCTTTTGACAAGCCAGGAGTAGTGAAGACTGTTATTACGACTTGCACTTGTAACCATGATAAGGTGGTTTCCCAGGTTGAGGCAACACAGGTACAGGAAGCAAGAAAGGTGATAACATCTGGTCCTGCGATTCCAGGAGAGAAGGCGAATGCAGGACCAACTCGGATGATCCAAAAGGAAGAGAAGAGCATTAGTGATGCAAACAGTTTCGATTTGGTTGTTCGGATGGTCAGTTCTTCTGAGGTTACAGGTATTATTGATACTGGAGCTGCAGTTAACTTGATGACATTCGAGACTTATGAGGAACTCAACCTGAAGGGTTTAGAACCGAGAAGATGCTTTGTGACCATGGCTAATGGTACTCGAAGCAAATGCATGGGAGTTGTTGAGGATGTTCCCGTAACCATTGGTGGAGATGTGTTTATGACCGATTTCGTGGTTGTCGAGTCACCGCAGGTGAATATCAAAGAGATAGACAAGGATATGCTGCTTCTTGGGCGCCCTTTCATTAAGGCTACTCGTATGATAGTCGATCTTTATGGCCGTACATGTACTATCCAGGTTTGCGGTGAGAAATGTGAGTTGCAAGATGTCACCACATCATATTCTCCTGCACAGGTTGACACCAGGAATTACATTACAGCACACACCGGTCCACTCTACACCTATTCTCGCTCATGAGTGAACATGGGGACAGAGAAGGCTGGTAACCTCAAGCTCAATTAGCTCCAGCATGTGAGAAGTCGAGCTAACGACTATAAACAAAAGCCCCCTTTTGCTTTTCTTTGTTTTTACATTCATCAGACTATTTTTTTTTGCTTTCCATTCCGTACTTTTCTTTGAAGTGGTTATATGTTTTCTTTTAGTTTAGTTGTGTTTTGAAGGGCGTGACCTTTGTTTTTTATTCTCTTGCATGTTTGGTAGGTTAAAACCCTTGTACCAACACGAGGAAACTCGTGAAACTCCGATTCGAGGCTTGGGGTTTCAATTTTGCGATGTGAAATTGCCAAGGTACGAGCCCAAAAATTTTCGGAATTTTCGCTCGCCGCGGCGGAGCTCTTTGCTCGCCGCGGCGAGACCAAAAAGATTTGATTTATGTTCGTTTCGTAAAAACTCGCCGCGGCGAGGAGTTCTTCCCGCCGTGGCGAGACCAAATAGTTTGGCAAAAAAAAAAAAAAAGCACGTAGTTTCAGAAACTGCACATGAAATAGGTTTTTCAAATCTTTTTATCTTCTTCTTCTTCTTCACCGCCCCACCCTCTTCCCTTCCTCTTCCCGTTTTTCCTCCTTCCCTTCACTCTATTCTCCCTTCTCCCTCCATTCTCCACCAAATTCCCCCATTCTCGTTGCAAATCAACGGGTTTTTCCTCCTCTCCCCGTTTCTTGCCTCACTTTTGTGTGTTTTCCACCCATTTCTTCAGATTCAAAAGGTAAATTGGCTTGAACTTCCTTCTTCCTAAGTTTTTCAAGTTTACTTGAATTCTATGGTTGATCGTCGTTAGTTGTGTTTGCTTGGGTGTAGTAGTTCGATTTTGATTGATGCATGGATTCCTTACTCGTTGATTTTGGAACTTACTTGCGTTTTTCAATTTTTTGCAATACTTCCTCGTTTTTGCCAATTAATGCCTTCTTGTTCCTCTTTTGCTATGATTATCGCTACTCTTATGCTTGTGAACTGATGTGAATCGAGTATTGGCCATGATATTGAATCTCGAGTTGGTTTGGGGAATTTTGCATTCTCCCCTGTTCCTTGCCTTTTGTTCATTAATCGGTTTGGGGAGGTAGTTCTCTACCCCCATTGTTCTACACTAACACCTTTCTCGCATACATTATGTCTCACAGAGCCACATGCAGCAAATGCCATAGAGGCGAGTCCAGTAGCACGGCCGAACAGAGAGGTCCAGTAGATGAGTTCTTCCACCTGTCCGCGGAAGGGAGGGCTTTTATGGAAGCAAATTTTATGGAGCCTAGGAAAGCATGGCCCGAGTGGGAATTGGCTCTTGATGAGCTGGAGGATGCTGTCTACGCCCGAGTCTGGGCAAGGATCAGATATTTAGGCTGGAGCAAGCTCTTGACAGCAATGGTACTATGACCCGAAGCTAGTTCGGGAATTCTACATCAGCCTCCACGACTTGGATGAAGGGGTGATGACGATTCACGGTGTCAGGATCCAGTTCTCACCCAGAAGTATTCGGGAATTCCTACAGTGCAGGGTGTTGCAGAAGATGACAGGTACAACCACTGGGGCGACAATTTTCACAACCGGCAGTTTGAGAGGGACTTAGCCGAGTTTGTACTTCTACGTGGTACCGATCCGGAGGACCACATGACTAAAACCACCATAGCCACCCACTTCCTCAAGCCAGAGGTTCGCCTCTGGCAACATCTGATACAGTATAATGTGACCCCCAACTCACATTTTACCACCCTGACCCCTCCCACAGCCCGCCTTATTCGAGCGATCATGAACGGGCAGTTTGTTGGCCTTAGATATCATTATGGCGAGGCTCATCCGAAAGCTAAAGCGGTCTCCTCGATTTCCATGCCTCATCACCAATATCGCGGTCCCTCAATATTCCCTATCCGAGGCTCAGAAACCCAAAGGCTCTGAAATCCGCTAAGCGCCAGTCATCTCTCGCCATCCCACTCGGGCGCCGATGACATCTTGCAGAAAGCCGCTCCACAGTTCTTCCGACTTCGAGGTTACTTCAGAATGATGACAAGATTTGAGAGTGGGCAGGACCACAATATGCCCGGATTGAGGATCAGTACTCCCGCATCGAGGAGCACTAACAACGACAGGAGGAGCGAGATAGGAGAGCTGAGGCTAGGGAGGAGTGAGAGATTGAGCGCCTGGAGAGGCAGGAGGCACTCTGGAAGGCACAGCGGGATTTCTGGGAGCAGCACTTCGGTGGTGGCCCTTCTGGATCCGTGTGATCATCCCTGCTGAGACAACACTATGGTCACTCTATACAGTCGTTTCTTACACTATTCATTGCTAGAGACTAGCACTTGTGTAGGTTTGGGGAGGTGGTCAACTGTATCTTCAGCTTAAGTTGTCTCGTTTTGTACTTTATTTCTGATATTTTACTCTATTTCATACTCTGTTTTTTATTTTTTATTTATATGTATTATGTTCAAGTGGTATGTTGGCCACTTGTTTGTGTTATGTGACTGTGGTGGTATGTTAGCCACCTTTCTGTGTTAGTTATATAATTTCCTTTCCAGTTGAGTCCAGTTTAGGTGCTAGTATTTTCAATTTCTCTTGTGGTGAGTCTGAGTCAATTACCAAGTCGAATGTCTATTGCAAATGGTAAATTCTCTTGCTGCTTACGTTTTGTTTGATGTCTAGCTAGAAGTAGTGTAGTAGGCTTTTAATCCTGCAAAGTCGTTTCTCTTGTAAATAGCAAGTCTGGTTAGCCCTGTAGTCCAAAAGCCTGTGAGGAGCCTAGCCGAAGAAAAAATATTGTACCGGCACCTGTTATTGTGTGATTTCCTGGGATGTGCAAGTTTTTACGTATTACTTGCGCCTTTTCATACTTATGTGTACTTAGTTTCGTTGGGGATGACGAACGGCATGCTTTACTTTGCGGATTTTATTTTCCCCCGTTCTGTCGAACTGGTTTGGGGAGAGGATTGTTCACTATAAATGTTATGAGCTGTTATAATTGTGCTGCAAAATCTGTCCACTGCTCCCTAAGCTTTTGATATTTGAATCTCGGGGTGGATCTATGGTCTTCATTGATCATCGTTAGTCGTGTTAGGCGTGTTTTAAATACTACCTATATACCGGCGTTGCCTTAAAAAGCCATATGTCCGTGAGGGTTGATGGCACGTATACCAAACTGACACGCACAAAAGTGCGGACTTTCAGTAAAACAGACACCTGCAAAAAATTGAGATTAAAAAGAGCCCAGGTGGCCATGCACTGAATTCAGTGAAGTATTATGAGATCTGATGTTTTTTTGAAATGGATGAGGGGAGTAGTTTCAGTTTTTCGATTTTTTGGAGGAATACAGTCATGTGCCAAAGTCCCTTTCGACTCAATGAGACGAGTACAACAGCATAAGATATTTGAGGCATCCTTGTGACGAAAGTCATCCTCCCAGTTTACTTTTTGAGCTATATCCTGTATGGATACTTCCATGAGAGTGAGTGATACACTTTATACACCTGTGAGGGACTAGCGGGCTAGGCTTAATTGTTATTTACTTGAGAAACAATTGTGTCTGATTACCTGCTTACTATTCTGATACCAACACAGTACAACAACCCAAAGAAAATATAGGTATTCCATCAAAATTTAACTCCATCGCACATCAACAAGCCAACAATAATATTCTACAATCCAAATCTAAAGAGAGATTAATTAACAAAGAGATTAAGCAACACTAGAAGAGTAATCAATTGAGAGATTTGGCACTGCACAACAACACTACAAGACATCAGATTAGATCGGAGCATATTAGCATGAGGAGGTGGTGGAGAAACGTCCAACAGAGACAAGGTATGGTGGCCCAAAAGGCTGGATGAGGTAGAGGTGTTGTTGTGCCGTGTGCATCGTTTGGAGGTGGAGGCGGAGCGGTGGGAGACTGGGAGGAGCCAAGGAGGTGGGTGATTTTTCTGGATATTGTGAAGTGAGGGGCGGCTTTTCTAAAAAGAAAAAAAGAAGAAGTAAGTGAGGGGCGGCTATGTATAGAAGAGGCTAACTAGGGTTATGAAAACAAAATCATGACTTTTAGTACTTTACCGGGCTATTCCAGGCTGGACTGGAATTTTTCGGGTTTTGACCCAGTTCGGCCCAGAACCCGAATTTTGTTAAATTAGTGACCTGATGCCCAAACCGAATTTATAGGTCCGGGTCAGGTCCGGGCTAGGATAAAGTTCGGGTTCGGTCCATACCTGCTCAGCCCTAATGAGGGCAATGCTATTGTTTAGCATCAAAATTTTATGTTTTATGGTTGTTGAAACTGCGGAAGGCTTGACATCAAAATTAACATTTGAATTTGTTCAAGGTTTTGAATCCCAACATGTTGTATAATTGAAATTGATTGTTCTTTCGTAAATAAATCTCTTAAATCTTCAAATTTTAGATTTGACTTTCTAACTGGTATCCGCTACATGCGACTAATCCAATGAAACCTTCGGATCCTTTTTTTTGAAATTACTTTCCAAAGGTGTTTTTACATCTACAAGGCTCGAACCCGAGACCTTGCTTAAGTGAACTCAAGTCCCTTACCAATTGAACCAACAGTTTTTGTTAACTGCATACAAAAAGTATAATAAGATATCACAAAACAAGATTGTTTTGTTTGAAACATCAATTTTTTTAATCAATAACTACTCAAAAAAATAAAAAGAGCATATGAGATACGAATCTTACAAGAGTCAGGGACACTATTGAGCACATGTCGGACTATATCTTACTGCATTGGAATTACGTAATTTTACCTTTAAATGGGTCGGGTTCCATCCAACCCGAATTCAAACCCGTTCACAATAATGATGTTCAGGTCCAGGTCGGTCATATTCTCTGTTGGTCCAGATAACGGCAAAGTAAAAGACTAGAGGGGGGGGGGGATGAATAGTCTTTTAAAACTTTTGTCGATAAACACAGTTTCTCAGAAACTTGGGGGGTTTCTGATACTTAAATTCAGAGCGCGGAAGACTTTAAGATAGGTAAGTGCAGAAACAAAAAGTATATGTGTGTGCTTTGCTGAAAGATAAATGCAGAAAGGTAAATAACACAGTAAGTATAGTGGTATCTGGAGGTGGCGTAATCCTCCAACTAATCCACTTCGGTCTTTCTGAGACCTAGAATTCACTAGAACAGATAATTGAGTTCACCTTACAATAATCCTATTCTAAGATTCCTAAACAAATGGTTCCCAACCAAATGGTGTCTTCATAAATCTTGTGCAATCTCCGGTCTTGTAATCTTCAGAAAAGCTCCATTGCTAGGATTGATCTTCATGGTCTTCTTGGAAATAAAAATTACATTCAGAGACCTATAATCCTAAAACAAGATTTACTAGACTAATCATACTCAGTGATTTCCTCTTTTACAATGTTCAAGTGAACTAAGAGTACTTAATCACCTTTCTGGCAAAGATAAGAACATGTGATGAATGATCAAAATACTAACAGATATTCCTAACATACTCAAACCCTCTCCACACCTCTGTAACAAGACCCAGACTACAACATTTTATGGTTAAATTAGTAAAATGTACATTTTTCCCGGGGGAGGGGAGGAGGTATGCTGGAGGTGGGTGCAAAAAAAAAAAAAAAAAAACCACTGTAACATCTGGAATTATATTTGTAAAAAATATTATTTGTGTATGGGGTGGGGAACCACATATCACCAGGAGCATTGGTTGACCAACCATGTTAATTGTGTTATACACTTTTGTATTTTATTTTTGTTCGGAGGGATATTATCTTAATTTAAGAACATGTATCGGTTACTAATTAACCGGTCTGGTACGAGTAGATGACCCGATATAAAATACTCCCTCCTGATGAGACAATATTCTAACGTCTCATTTGGTCCTTTTTAGCGGTCTTTGTGAGTCTTTGTCTTTAGTTTTGTAGTCTTTTTAGTTCGTTTTTACGCTTTGGTGTTTTGTTTACATTTTGTAGAAATTGATGTCTTTTGAGCTAAATGAGAACAAGCTGCTTAGCATGGCTCGCTGCGGCGAGGGATTCAGTTCGCCGCGACGAGATTTTACGAGCTTGGAGCTAGAACTTGCAAGAAGGCTCGCCGTGGCGAGGAAATCAGTCCGCCGCGGCGAGATTTAGCGAATGGTTATCTTCTGCGATTAAAGAAGGCTCGCCGCGGCGAGATTTTGCAAATGAAGTTCCTGTCTTGAAGATTGTAGCTCGTCGCGGCGAAGGGATTTTCCCTCCGCGGCGAAATTCTGCGAGAGCTATATATTTTTCGATTAAGAAGGCTCGCCGCGGTGAGCTATTCCTTCCACCGCGGCGAGAAGCGCAGGATCAGAGTTTTGTTTTCCTTATTAGATTAGATTTTTGATTCTTTCTTTCATACTTCTTTTAACCTAGTTTTTGAGGGAACTCCTAGATTCAGACATTAACATTGAGACATCTTTGGAGCTTGGATTATTCATTGATATTACTCATCAGGATTATTAGTATTGATTTCTCTATTGCTTTCTTCCTTACAATTCGTTCTTTATATTTATCGATTGAATTGTATGTTATTGCATGTGAGTATCATATCTATGTTTCATATGATTGATACCATGAATCCTTGCATACAAATCTCAAGTATGAGTAGCTAAACAACTTTGAATACAGTAGTATGTGAAGATTATGCATATTCGTTCTAGGGTTTATCAAATCACTCATATAGGTTAGTCTCGTATAAAATCTTCGTAAAAACCTTCAATTCGTTAAGTCCGTATTAAATTCTCTAAATTGTTCATGTTTAAGGATCGTGAATTGACGACTCACGATTTCTCCAGTATAATATATTCTAAGAACAATTGGTTGAATCGAATTGATTGATTTACTATACAACAACCGTGTGACAAATATGAGTGTTTTCCCTAGTTCGAATTAACATAATTGGATCTTGCTACTGTATTCATCTTTCTCTCATTGTTAATCGTAACCAAACCATCAGTCAAATGTTACTCGCAATTATCTGTTTACTCTCACTGCTACGTAGCTTGATTAATTCCCTAGAGATCGATCACGAGTTAGGCTTTAGTCTGCAACTACAGTTTATTCTCTAATTGCTTTTTAGTGTATAATTTGAGCTTATCACCTCCGTCCCGGACTCAACTTCCCGTTGGTCGTGGGCTCGGGGCATAAGTTTTAAGAAAAGAATGAATAAAGTATGAGAGATGATAATAAACTAGGAAAGAGAGAGAATAAAGTATGAGAGAGTGGGAATAAAGTATATATGAGAGATGATAAATAAAGTAGTAGAGATAGTTTTATTATAATGATAGTGGGTATTTAAATTTCCAAATTAGGAAGGGAAAGTTGAGTTTGGGACGTACTAAAACGGAAAGTGGGAAGTTGAGTTCGGGACGGAGGGAGTATATGTTATCATCCCTGTGGCAACTAAAGCTGCTCAAATAATGATTTTATTGATTTTGATTTAAGCAGGTACAATTCTCTAGTCTAATCCTCTGATTCTAGTCTTCTAAAGCGGCGAACTTGGATCTTCAAATTCTTCGTTTAGGATTTATGACTTCAAAGACGGGCAAACGTCGATGTGAGTGCTTCTTGGCTTGATCTCGGATCGAATCGTGAACTTGAGAGTGTTTGAGGCGAGTGATGGCGAACTTCTTGGGGATTTGATGAACTCCACGAAGAACGCTTCTAGATCGTCGCAGGATTTGACCTTTAATCTTCTTTAGAGGAAGTTTGGCCAGCAGGAAACGTTTCTCCTAGGGCTTTTGAGCTTGTTCTTGGATCTAACGCAGCTTTTGGGCGAAGAACTTGAAGAAGGTTGATCGGGCTTTGGCTGGGCCTTTAGGTTTGATCTTCCTTCGGCGGCAGTTGATCTTCCAATAACGTTTCTCCAAGTGCGCATGGGCTTCTTCTTGGATCAAACGACGACTACTCCTGGATTTTCGGATGAACTTCTTGAGTGCTTGCTCGAACTTCAAGGCGGATCGTGAGAGGAGGATGGCAGATCTTGAGAGGAGGATGGCGGATTTGCTCTGGCTCTGGAACTTCGATGCCTTGATGCCTTCTTGGTGTGGAGCTTCTGGCGTCTCTTCTTTTGTGTGTGGTGGGAAAAATGAATGGGGGTTCTCTTCTATATATAATGTCTAGAAGGGAATCTTTTCCTTAAATGTAGGAGCCCATAGCCCACTCCATAACTTATGGTCCAACTTATTCATATAAAGCCCTAGTCCATCACATATGGCACAATTTATTCACATGTAGCCCAATTTACATGATTTACTTCCATGTTGGCCCATGTGACATAATTTGATTTAAATTTATATATTAGAAAATGATCTAGCAATTTTATTTTAGAATTTAATTTAGTAAGATTCAAAAAAATGCTAGAATATTGTATTTTGCCTTCTAATATACTCCCTTCATTCCACCAATTTCTTTCCATTTTGTTTTTGAACAAATTTTAAGAAATTTGAGTAAAAAATGGGTTTATATAGATGAAGTAGTAAGTGTATAGTAAAAAGTAAGAAAAAGAATTGAAAAAGTATGAAAGAGAGAGATTAAAATATTAATAATGGAGATAGTGGGCTTCCATAAAAGGAAATGGAAAGTTTTTAATGGAACACCCAAAATGGAAAAATGGAAAGAAATCTATGGAACGGAGGGAGTATATTTTTAAATGTCATTTTAGAGTAGACGAATTTCGTTCCTCTACAAATGCCCCCTCACGACTTGTTCATGATTAGCGTCTTTTGAGATGCGTCTTGAAATGAACGAGTTGCGACTCTTGAATCGATTATGTCAACGACTTCTTCATCCGACGCGGTTCTTTTCTTCATTAATATTTAATATGAACGGATGGACCTCACTGCCCATTTTATGTCCCTTGACGACTTGCGAGTGAATTAACTTGGGCCTCCAGTTAACTTTATTTATTTTATCAAACATTTGTAGTATAGTTTTCATAGGCCCAAATAAGTCTTTCTTCTTCGGCAAAAAGAAATATGGCAGCTTTTGAACTTCTAAATAAGAAACAGAGCACAAGCCAGCTTCCTTTTTCGGATCGAACTCGGTATTGATACGTCACATAACAACAAACTCTCTGATATTTGCATTTATCCCAACTTTTAAGATGCAAACGCAATATTTAAATCTGATCGAGACAAAAACTTTGTTTGTTAGGAGAATCCATAAACTTGCGCCTAAATCTTCTCCTTTTTCGAACCATAATTCGGCTTTGATTCTAACTCAAACTCTTTCAAGTCTTTAACTTCGATCGGGACTCGAACTCCTTTCTCACCACTATATAAGACCTAGGCCCATTTTGTACATTCAGAACTTGGAGGCTTGGTGCTAGAGCTTGCCTATTTTATTATTTTAGCCACAATTTATCGACTAAAGTGAAATAGTGACCTGGATGGCTAAAGTAGTTGAATCAACAATCACTACTTGGCTTTTGGTGTACATGGCCCAAGATGCATTTGTTGACAAGTTTAATAATTACTTCACTTCACTCCTGGTCGTCTTCTTCAGCAAGCAGAGTCCTCCAACTCTTGCAAGACTGCAACTTCTATACAATTTGAGACGGTCGATTTATTGGGTCTTCTTTGTAATATTGAATTCTCGATTATTTTCAGCCCACTTTGCATTTAATGCCGAACTAGCTTCTGCTCACGCCTGCTTGCAAATCACAGATACGTACACACAAAATCAATTTGTATGTATTTGTCTGTTGAGATTCTATTGCTATATATATAGGATTTTGGCAAAAGAAATCACTTTCGCCTAATCCAAAATTCCGACTTACACAAAAATAGCAAAACCTTCTCTTGATTCTCTGCAAACCTTCTACAATCTCTGCAAATCAAGATTAAGTTTTTCTGCAAAGAATTACTGAATCAAATCTCTTTCAAACACCAATCCAAATTCCCTACACTATATAAAGAGATGGCCCCAAAGAATTCTTCCACACAAAAATCTCAATCCTCCATTGGTACTGCTGAAAAGCAAGCACCAGAGTTGGTTATTGTGAACAACCGACTGGTAGGAGATTTTAATCCTGACCATTGGACTTCAAATCACAGAATGATTTTGGGTGGTGCCATGGTTGAGGAATACCTCACGGCTGCAATAGAGAACCAAGACGTAAAGTCGATTCTTGACATGCTTGAAAAGGCACAAATCAAGGGCTTTCTATCTGCTCGCCCAAGTGGAATTTCATCACTCGATGTGTTGGAATTCTACAACAACTCCAGGATAATTTCCTGTGTTTCTGAAGGCACTGCAATAGTGTCTGTCAAAACCTCAGTCCAAGGAAAGGAAATCCTTCTGGACTTAACAACTTTCTATAAGTTGTTTGAGTTTCAAAATCTTGGAAAGGATTTTGAAATAAACACCAAGGATGATGATCTCCTTGAAGGTGTTAAACATTTGTACAGTGACATGTGTGATCTTGAAAAATCAGATACACCCACTGAGTTCAAGCTTGCTGACATCCGAACCAGACATCTGATGGTTCACTGGGATGTATTGGCTTGCATTCTCCACAGATGCTTTGATGGTCTACAAGGAGGTGCTGACCAGATAAGCCAAGAACGATGGATCATGAAGTTCTTGCTGAATCAACAAGACAAAAGGCTGGAAAACCCTTTTAACTGGGGAAAGTACGCCTTCATGAAGTTTGTGAAGAAGATTCAAGGCTTCGAGCCTAAGATCGTCAAAGGACTAGCTGAGCCAAAGGCCACAGTAGGCTATGGTCTGAAGATATGCTACTTGCTGGAGAAGCTTGCCATTGAGCTCAGAGAGACGGCTGAAATAGCCAACAGTAACCTACACTACAAATATGAGTATACAAACTTGATGAAAAAGGATACTGGGTCTCAGAAAGGTTCTAAGAAGCGAAAGTCTGAAAAGGTATCTGAAGAAAAGGTTGCGACCAAGAAGCCCAGAACTTCAAGAAAGAAGTCTGCTGGCAAATCAGAAGACACACCCATTGAGGTTGTCGATTCTCAGATATCTACAGGCCTTGCCGATGAACTGATAAAGGCAGATCAACTCATCAATGCTGCAAAAGAGTCATCAACTACTGAACAAGTAGACTCAGCAAGAGAAAGTGCGTTCAGAAATGTTGCGACTAATGCAGAATGCCTTGCTGATGAACTCATTAATGCTGCCAAAACAGGTGAAAAGCACCAAGCCCCATCTGCAGAAATCGCAGGAGTAATGGACCAATCAGTTCCTAATGCTGATGAGAGCTCTGACGATGAAGATGATGAACTAGTCATCTCTCAAGTCCTAGAAAGAACAAAGAGGGCTAAGAATACTGTAACAGTAACTGGTGATAAGGTTTCTGAAGAAGAACCTACACCTCAGGTTGCTGAACAAGCACCTATAGCAAAGGTTGTTGGTGCAAACACATCATCAGGGAACGTTTCTTATGCACAACTTCAAGAAGCCCTGATGAGTGGTAATTTAGTGCTGGCAGATGCTGATGAAAATGCCACATCTAAAAATCTGGAAGAACACTCTACTGATCGATCTTCTGCTTCCAGACAACCACAACAACCACAACAGCCACTAATGGTTGATGAAATGGTAAATGAACTCCATTTCGAATTACCAGCATTATAACACGCTGAAGAAAATCCTGCAAAAGAGCAGGTTCCCTAACTCGACAAGAGGGATCAAACTGAGACATCCACTCAGTATGATCAACCAGGGGAGGCAACTGATTTTGTGCGTGTCGGTTTCCAGTACAGGCCATCAACCCTCACGACATATGACACATTGGCCATGTCGATATCTTGATAGTATTTGAAACCTGCCCAACACGATCCTCGACGGAAACACTTCGAGCCCTTTTTATCATAATTCATTAGATTTATTAAGCATAAAGGACAGGAGGCAACATCAAGTGCGAGTCAATGTACGAGTAAAAAAAATAGCCAAAAAGCAGCAAAAGAGGGTTTTACAAACAGCAAACACACAGGATACTCTATCCCTTTCAACCTTGGTTTCAAATAGCCTTTCAAACCCTAAGCATCACCCCCGTAAGCTACAAAAGCGAAATGACCATAGACCGATGATGAGCACAGAAACACACTAAAGAAAAAAACAAAACAGCAAAAGGACATCACTAGATATACACAGAGGTCAATGTTGACCGTGATGTTATGTCAACATTGCTTGCAACAAATCACATCAAATAGT
This sequence comes from Plantago major, assembly GCA_026545765.1. Classification (NCBI taxonomy): domain Eukaryota; kingdom Viridiplantae; phylum Streptophyta; class Magnoliopsida; order Lamiales; family Plantaginaceae; genus Plantago; species Plantago major. The sequence goes on along the minus strand of CM048841.1, from coordinate 51,454,524 downwards.
GCATAGACCAAGAGACCTTTTCAAACTGAAGAATCTCTCCTTATCAAGAGGCTTTGTGAAAATGTTAGCTAACTGATTTGTGGTATCAATGTGTTGTATGTCAATAATTTGTTTGGTGACCAAGTCTCTAAGAAAATGGTGTCGAATGTCTATATGCTTGGTGCGTGAGTGTTGAACTGGATTCTTGGAAATGTGAATGGCACTTAAGTTATCACAAAACATCAAAAGAGTGTCACTTTGGAACCCATATTCATGCAGCATATTGTTCAACCAAATTAGTTGAGACACACAACTCCTAGCAGCAACATATTCAAATTCAGCAGTTGAGAGAGACACACAATTTTGTTTCTTACTATACCATGACACAAGATTTGGTCCAAGATAAAAACAACCTCCACTAGTTGATTTTCGATCATCTAAGTCACCAGCCCAATCAGAATCACTAAATCCCAACAGATTAGTGTTTGAATCACATGCATACCATAATCCAAGATTAACAGTTCCTGATATATATCGAATGATTCTTTTGACATCAGTTAAATGAGATGTTTTGGGTTTGGATTGATACCTGGCACATACACAAACACAGAACATGATGTCAGGTCTGGTGGCTGAGAGATACAGGAGACTTCCAATCATTGATCTATACAAGAAAGCATACACTTCTTTGTCAATGTAGCCATTCAAGAAAGCTCCTTTAACATCCATTTGTTTGAGTTTTATTTCAAGACAACATGCTATGGCTAAGAGCAAGCGAATGGATTCTAGTCTAGCAACAGGAGCGAAGGTTTCATCAAAATCAATGCCTTCTACTTGAGTGTAACCTTGAGCAACCAATCTGGCTTTGTTTTTTACAACTACCCCTTTCTCATCACTCTTATTTTTGAAAATCCACTTGGTTCCTATGACATTTATGTTATGGGGGCGGGGAACAAGTGTCCAGACTTCATTTGTTTGGAATTGAAGAAGCTTATCTTGCATTGCTTCTATCCAAAAATCATCAGTAAGTGCTTCTTTCACATTTTTAGGTTCAATTAAAGAAACAAAGCACGAGGAACTTACAGCATGACATATTTCAGCAAGTCTGAGTGTCTCCTTGTAGTTTTTGCGCGTATTTCCCCTCAGTGTCCTCCCTCCTGGATTTCCAATTACCTGGGAACTGGGATGATCTTTGCGAATTCTGGGAGGAGGATCCTTACGTGATTCAGGGTGCGTAGGTGCAGCATTAATGCCAGAGGCATTATCAGATTCAGCCTCAGTCTCACTGTGGAGATCAGCTTGTTCTTCATCAACAAGAGTGGAAATCTAGGATGTTGAACTGAATGTTGAGTCAACATTGCACAGGGGGGATGTTGGCACAACATTGCCGACATCATGGGTTCTTTCACTTTGATCAGCAGCAGGAGTCATAGTGTCTGGAACGTTCCCATGTGTAGAAGAGTCAGGGGTTGTGTCAATAACTTGTTCAGCACCTGCAGAGATCTTCTTCTGGGCATAGGGCTCAGAGTCATCAAAGGAAACATTCACATATTCTTGTATAGTTTGCAATCTGGGATTGTATATTCTATAAGCATGACTATTTTGTGTGTAACCTACAAAGATTCCTTTGTCACTTTTAGCATCAAACTTCCCTAGATGTTCCCTATCATTGAGTATGTAACACACACATCCAAAGACATGAAAGTACTTAAGATTGGGTTTTCTACCTTTCAAAATCTCATAGGGAGTGGTCAGAGTACCTGGACGAAGATAGAAACGATTGATTATGTGACAGGCAGTGTTCACAGCTTCAGCCCACAACCTTTTTGACAGGTTCATTGAGCTCAACATCACTCTGGCCATTTCTTGAAGAGTCCTGTTTTTCCTTTCAGCAACACCATTTTGTTTTGGTGTCTTGGGAGCTGAGTATTCATGCATGATCCCTTTCTTTTCACAGTACTTATCAAAAACTTGATTCTCAAATTCTTTACCATGGTCAGATCGAATTCTTTGGACCATAGTAAGTCGATTACAACATTTTGCATGCCAGTTTTTGAAGGATTCAAAAGTTTCAGATTTTTCTTTCAAAAAATTGACCCAAGTATATATAGAGAAATCATCAACTATAACATAGATATACCAGGCTCCTCCCAGACTTTTAGCTTCTATAGGACCGATGAGATCCATATGCAAGAGTTGAAAGCAGTTAAAAGTACCTCTTTTTTGTCCTTCAACCTGGAGTGGCTGGTGTACTGCCTTGGATTGTATTCCCAGAAGACAGTCACCACACACATGCTTCCCTGCATTCGTAAGCTTCGGCACACCTGTCACCACATTGTTTTTGATGATCTTCTCCAGATTCCTGTAATTGACATGTCCCAATTTCTTGTGCCACAATGTTGCATCATCATGTTGAGCAACATTGCACTTGAGAGGAACGTCCATCACATAGCAGTTGTCCTGAGATCTAACACCTGTCATTACAGTTAATTTGTCCACAGAAGTATAAACTTTGCAAGAATGTTTATCAAACTTGACTTTCAGATCATCATCACACAGGTGGCTTATACTGACAAGATTAGCCGTTAAACCCTCAACAAGAAGAACATTTGAACGTTTAGGATATCCTATAAGGCACAGTGTTCCCTTTCCAAGGATTTTACTTTGGTATCCTCCTCCATATGTCATTGTACCTGTCTTTTGAGAGACAAAATTTGACGGGTTACCGGTCATGTGCCTAGAGCAACCACTGTCGAAGTACCATTTTCCTGCATTGTTAGGAGAAGTAGCAACAGAAAAAGCAACATTGCAAGTATGTTTTTCTTTAGCTACCCAAATCTGGTTCGAAACATTCTTGTGTTTTCTTATCTGTCCTGGAGGTTTACCTCGTTTAGGAGAACCAGGGATGGACTTCAGAGACTTAGGATTACATCTTTCAGTCTCTGTTGAAGTGGATGTTGTCACAACATCACAGCTAACATCGAAATCACTGTTTTGTTTGCTAGAGGCAAGAAGGGAGAGATTCTTGGAGAGGTCAATGAGGTTGGAGGAATCAACATGTTCCCTTTTTAAGTCCTTTTGGTACTTGAAACAGTAAGGTTTTTTGTGACCAAGTTTGTGACAGTAAGTGCACACAAAAAATTCTTTTTCTTTGACAAACACAGGACCTTTTATGAGCTCAGAAAGAGGTTTGACAACTTCTGGGGTTTCAGGGTTAACAGTGCAGTTCATGTTGCACCCAAGTTTCTTATCAAAAGAAGCATCATAACTACCAGTGTACCCTATACCAGTAGTCCCATCATTATCCATATCAAGCATATCATTAAGTCTAGAAGTAGAGGAGTTCCACCTTGCAATTACCTTCTTTTCATTAGATAGTTCAGTGGTTACCTTGAACAGTTCAGTGTCCTTCTTTGTCAGTTCAGCTTCCAGTTTGACAATGGTGTCTTTCAGATTGTAGTTCTCCTTCTCAGTTTTCTTGAGGAGTTTTCTGAGAGTCTTCCATTCACTGAAGAGTTTCTCATACATCTGTTGCAGATCCTTCACCATTTGTTCCACACTGACTTCCTCTTCTGAAGGACTATCTGTATCAAAATCCACAGAACCATGTAGACACAAAACATCAGAGATTCCTAATTTCTCAGGGTTGGTTAGTGCCAAAATTTCACAGTTCTCAGTGTCATCATAGTCAAAGAAGATTTCTACTCCTGATGTTATGTTGCCGATGTTGTCCCAACATTGGTCATCAACATTTTAAGTGGATGAACGGAGAGCTCTGGCATTGGTAGTTGAATCATCTTCTTTTTCTTCATCTTCATGTTCTTCATCTGAAACATCACTGAGACAAGCAAGAAGATTCTTTTTCTCTTTTCTGAGATTGTTAGTACATTCATTTTGATAATGACCCCACCCTTGGCATTCAAAACATCTAATCTTACTAAGAGGAGTGCGATCAAAATCAGATTCAGAGCTAGTCTTGGAAGCATAACTAGTTTTGAAAGTATTGGTTTTCTTTTTGAAATTTTTGGTTCCACTTGAGGATCCTTGACCAGAGTTTTTTCTGAATTTAAGTTTGTTGAACTTCCTCACAAGATTGTTGAAAGCTTCCTCAGTCATATTGTCAGACTCATCACTACTACTATCAGGCTCTGAAGATTTAGCTTTAGATTTAGAGTGAAGGGAGATACTATAAGTTTTCATACCTTGTCTCTCATTTTCATTTAGTTCAAAAAAATTTAAATTGTTCAACAAGGTGTGAAAATCCATAGTTGCCAAGTTATGAGTGTCTTCCAAAATAGTGACTTTGGTATTAAATCTTGAGGAAAGAGATCGAATAGCTTTGGAAACAAGTTGCCTATTAGAAATAGCTTCTCCCAGTCTTTGTACATCATTGGAGAGAGTTAAAAGTTTTTCAAAATAAGAGTCAATTGTTTCTTCCTCCACCATTCTTAGATTTTCAAATTGAGACCAAAGCATTCTAAGTTTAGTTTCTTTGACACTAGCATCCCCTTCACAATGACTCTGAAGCGAATCCCAAGCTTGTTTTCCAGTATTGCAGTTTTGAATAATTTTAAACATATGAGCATCTACATGACCAAAAATAGCATTTAAGGCCTTTTCATTGTAAGAGCTAAGAAGTATGTCACGTGCAGTGAAGCGTTCTTCAGGAATGGGGACAATGTCACCATCAGCATCAGGTCCTTCAGTTGGCCAGGTGTATCCTTACAGAATGGATCTCCAAGCACGGCCATCAAGGGACTTGATGTAAGTCCTCATCCGGATTTGCCAGTAATGGTAGTTGGACCCATCAAGCACAGGAGGTCTGTTGTAGTTTGCATCCATTGCAGTAGTACCAAATCTAGACACCAGTAGTTAGGTGGGTGGCTCTAATGCCACTTGTTAGAACGTAGGATCCCGGATTGGTACTTAGAACAAGATTAATAGACAATGTTGACAACAATGTTGTTCAACAATGTCTTCAACACAATAAACAATAGGCAGCGGATGAATGAATGAAACTTCTATTACCAAGCCAACAATATATAAATATGTTGGCCACGCCTTTTGGTAAAATATCTACTGACAGGCAAAGTAGATCTAATCAACTAGGTTTAATACAATCACAGATGATTGATTAAACAACCAAAACTAGCCCTAGAAGAACTAACAGTAAAAGCTATTCTAGGTCGATGTTTGAAAGAGTTATACCAACAATGAATACTCTTAGACAAACTCCAAAGCTAGCAGAAAACAAGAAGCCTAAACTCTTTAATAAAATCTTGATAGACAACCAAAAAGGCCTCACTATTGCTCGACTGAGTCCTTGTATATATACTTGATATATCGACCACTTCCATCCAAGTCGAAAGGCAATAGGAACTCAACAGGGGCAATAGAATCTCGGCAAAGGCAATTTTCTTTTTCTTGTTTTCTTGAATATACGCATAGAAGGAATTTTCCATATTTTGATTCTTCATAAAATATATTCCTTCTCGATTTCACCACAAGTTGTTCTTTTTCCTTAAATCATCTCTTGTTCGATTTGTAAATACTTCCAGTCCAAGTTTCCTGTCCAATGTGCTTTGTTCTTGATGTCGACTGCAATGTTATATCTTCAATGTTATGCCAGCATTGAGTGCTATCCTATCACAATGTTATACATCATTGGTAGTCCTGCAGCTTCACAAACAACAACAACAAACACAAACTTGGAACTGATTATTGAAAGACAAGATTATCAAAATACAAGTGCGTACTGCACTTTCAGATACTATTCAAACGGCTTTAAATTCAACTATAAATATCACCACTTATAATGTTTGAAAAGACACCTTGAACTTACACTGAAAATACCAAGCTTCTCTGATAATACAACTAGTGGTATCTTTCTCTTAAGCATACAAGCCTTCTGCCTACTTACTCTTTAGCTTATAGTTGCGACTAAGCTCTTGAATTCTAAGTAGCACGAAAGTTCTAAGTGTCCTGATCCTTAACAAGCATTGCTATATGTGAAGGAGTTGAATCAAAAGATCAAGTATCTGAGATTCATTCTCTAGAACATTTATCATAAACTTGGGTCAGTAAAGAACATATCATCACACTTTGTGAAGTTTGTTAAGTGATCTTTGTTCTATAGTGTATTTCTACATAACTGAAAAAGTTATTAAGACTACTCGCCTGACAAACCATCATAACCAACACCTTAAATGGTGTGGAGTACAGGAAGTACTTAGTTTGGGAAACTAAGGAATAACTCCAAGGTTACTGAGCATAGGAAGTACTTAGTTTGGGAAACTAAGGAACAGCTCAAATGTTTCTGAGTATAGGAAGTACTTGGCTGGGATCCGGGAATAACTCAGGGGGGACACTTGGTTGGGAACCTAGTGTATTTAGGAATCGAGAGAAGATATTTGTAAGGTGAACTAAATTATTTGTCTTAGTGGATTCTAGGTCTGAGAAAGGCCGAAGTGGATTAGTTGAAGGATTATGCCACCTTCAGATACCACTATAAAAGACGTGTTATTTACTTTCAGCAATTTACTTATCGTTCTCTTTATCCTGCTACGTATTTAAACACATTATATCTTGCTAAGCACGTGCAGTTATCACAAAAAAGTCTTCCGCCCTCTGATTATAAGTATCAGATATCTTTTCACATATCTGAGAAACTGTTTTATCGACAAATGTTTTAAAAGACTATTCACCCCCCCAACCCCTAGTCTTTTACTTTGCCGTTATCTGGACCAACATACTCCATGCTCCTCTGAGAAATGGCGGGAACACCATAATACACGGTGGGAGGTGGATCAATCCTCACCATTGCATTGCTCCTCGATGATTCCCCTCTGATTCTCTTAGCTGGTCTTGTCTTGGGTGCCATGGTACCTACATAAATAGGTGTTAGCTCACTTTAATCGCAAAAACGCAACCAAGACTCGACTGAGAAACTTAACTTACAAGGTTATGCGCCTTATTCTATCACATAGACAATATCAACCATAGTGCGCGCAAGAACAACAATACTTAATGAATTCGAAATCTTAACCGAAAGCAAATGGCTATGTCAAAATACTACGGCAAAGATACACTACCAATTCAAGTCACTATTGAGCAAAGTAGCATATGGAGATATGATGAACTACTAGCAAATTTGATTGAAAGTCATAATTAAGATACAAATCAACAATCAATACTAGAATTATATTCAACAAGTCACAAAGTGCATACTTACAAGCATTAATAATCCAAAAACCATTCGAATGTAAAATTCCCCAAAACGTAGCAAGTAGGGTTAGCCAATTACCTTGATTTCGGAATGGATCGGATGAATGGATGCAAGAATGTTGTTCTAGATGATGAGTGCTTCGGAAAGAGCCAAAGAACAAGAGATTTGGTGAAGAATGAGAAAGTTGGAAGAATTTGGAGAAGGGGCGATCGCGTGAAGACGAAGGGGAATGGGGAAGTGAGAGTGAGCTGCTGCGTACCGCAGCAGCTTTATTTCTATTTCTGCGGACCGGGCGATCACCTTCTAGTCTACACGTGGCGACAGAAAGATTTATGTCACCGCATGCAGACTAGCACGTGGTCAGTCCAAAAAATTTTGATTTTTCTGTTTTTTTTTTTAAATAAAAGGAAATCACAGAAAATTAAACGTGAATGCAAATTACACTAATAATGCAAACTAGAATGAATTTAAAGAGTTTTTTTGAATTTTTGAGAAAAGAAGAAAAAATATGCTAAATGCAACTATATGAAATGCAAATGAGAGGAATTTGTCGAATCACTCTGGGTTGCCTCCTGGATAGTGCTTCTTTATAGTCAATAGCTTGACTCTTCACAGAGTTCATGTCCCGTGGGTTTTGACACCAGGCTTCTTCTTCTTCTTCTTCTTAAGCCTTCCTGTACCTAGTACCTGCGCACTAGAACACACATAAACAGGCCCTACAAATCTTGCGAGAGGATTTTCACACGGACAAGATGTGTTAGGTGGAGTGTAGGCATGAAACTCCCGTTGCACACCCCTTACCTCGTAAGTGGCTCGACGGTGGCGCATATTGATCGTGAGATCAAGCGTGTCTATGAACGGCCTCCCCAACAACACCATTCCATCTCCCACATTCAATCCCTTCCTAAGCGGCCCCAACACATAGAAGTCGATTATCACGGAATCACTACCCAACCGGATCTCCACATCTTCTACTACACTAAGTGGTCTCTGTATCGAGCCATCCGCCATTCTCACCATGAGCTTCTTCTCCTTTAGCCCCCTCACTCTACCCGCCTCGTACATTTTGTACGGCATGACATTGACACCAGCCCCGGTGTCCAACATCCCCGACACTCCTTTCAAGCTCCCAAAACCTACATTAAAGCCACCAGAATTGGTCGTTTTGGAGCCCTTCTTCCTAATAACCTCCCCCGTTGGTAATTTCTCCACCCATTGTGCCACATGCACCTCCTCAACATGGGTATCACCCACATCGGGGTCTACAGCCCCTTCACTACTTCCAACCTCAATACCACAATCATGTTTATCATCAACAAAAGCATCAACAATTATATTCCTACTCACTGGTTCCACCGGGACTACATTACAAGGAATTAAATCATTGGAAGCCATACGTACCTCAATCTCCTTGGGAGGAGAGTCGTGGTGGCTGAATGCTCCCACATTCCTCCACTTGCAATTTCGGAACGCCGACCCTTCCTCTATCCTTGGATACCGTGATTTCCACCGATACCTCAGTGACAACAGTGATTGCCATGGCATTTTCGGTTTCTCCAGGCAACCTCCCCTTCTCTCGGATGCAACTCCTATCAAGCAACTCTTGAAGTTGCCTCTTGATATCCTTGTTGTCCCCTTCCAGAACCGACAACCTCTCATCCGTCTTCTCCTGGTGCCTTTGAGCCCGATTAATAAACCTCTGCGACCTCTCCATGAACTCCTCAATTCTCGACTTGCTAGTCGAGGTGGAATCCTTGGGCTTCTCCTCTTCCTTAGGAGTAGGATTCTCACAATGTTCAATCGAGTAGCTCAGTTTCGACCGATCCACATTTGGGTAGATTTGATTAGGAGCAAACCTATGAACCGGTCCCTTTCCTCCAAAACCAACATCCCTTGGCCTATACTCGGGAAATACCCCCATTGGCTCCTTGCACCCAACACACCTCTTCTCCTTCCGCTGGAGTAGCAATTTCGGACACCACCTTGACCGAGAAGTCGACCCTACATTGATTTACCCCGTGCCCATAGTTGTTGCAAATCCCACAGTTCTCCTGAGCACGTGGGTTCAGACCAGTCGCCACCATCAACTTCACATGGCTCAACTCCCTTTCTAGCTCTTCTATACGGCTGCTAGATTCATCAAAGGTGGCATTCACCTCACTCCTAAGACCCCTGCTTCTCCCCCGCACACTCTTGTGCTGCGAATTCTTTGCACACTTGATGAAAAGATTGTTGAGCTCCTCCGGTGTAAGATCCATGATGCTTCCACCACTAGGTACGTCAACATATGATTGCTGACTCTTGTTCAATACATCATAGAACTATTGCGTCCGATCCACAAGACTTAGGCAGTGATGAGGACACTTGGCGTGGAGCATCTTGAACCTCTCCCAAGCCTTGTAGAATGTCTCATCATGGAGTTGCTGGAACCCCATGATCTGTGCCTTCAAAGTAGTAGTCTTCGACTGAGGATAGTAATGATCCGTGAAGGCCTCACAAATCTCATCCCAAGTAGTCAAAGACACCTCCGGTAGCATATTCAACCATGCCTTAGCTCTTTCCGCTAAGCACATGGGGAATATCTTCATCCTCAAGTCGTCATCCTCCACCCCTGTAGTATGCATCCCAGCTATGAACATCTCCAACTCCTTCAAGAAGCCCATCACATCTTCATTTTCCATCCCATAGAATTTGGGAAGGAGCTGAAGAAGATACGGCTTCAGCTCATACTTCCGGACCGCTTCTGAAAGAACGATGCACGACCTATGGGCTCCAATGTGAGCCTTGAAAATGTTGTGGATCGTGTTTCTAGAAAAAACACGAGCACCACCACCACCAGTTCCTCCACGAGCGTTACCCATATCTGTTTGAAGAATAGAGTCCTTTATATCAGACTCCGGACCAGATTCTTCAATACCCTCACTCACTTGCGTACCAGCAAGACTAAACCTCAACCTCCTCTGATGCCATTCAATAGGCTCCACGGGAATATACAAGTTCCTTCTCCTTTGCATAAACTACTTGCAATCAGAAAAGAGAAAGGTATAAAACCAAGATTCTCCACAAACATAAAACACACAGAAAACCGAGTAAACTAATCTTTAAAACACAAACTAAGGAGTTAAGTCCCCGGCAACGACGCCAAAAAACTTGATGCGTCAAATCAAGTCCTTAATTTATAAGCCAAGAGTAATGTCAAGGATTACTAGAAAAAGCACGTAGTGAGTTGATAAGATGCCCCGAGTGTCGTTCTCGAAGAACTTAACTAGGCTTGTCGATGTTTTAAAGCAGTAGTTTGTCTAGAATTGCGTCTTACGACTTCCAATTCTTTTCTTTCGCAGATCACACAATTTGGTAAACAACAAACACGAGTTTGTTATCAATTAAAGGAGACATGGGGTGGTGGTTTCATCAAGAGCTAGCTGGTAAAATGATGCAATGGATTACACGACTTTTGAAAGTGAAAACGTTTAATCAACGTAGTAGAGTCGTTAATTCTACTAGTCGACGTTTGTAGTCGAAAGTGTTGGGCGTAAATCGTTGTTAACCTTGAGGGTGCGAATCCCTCTTGTGGATTTTCGGTATAAGAAAACGATTGCTAAGACTATGAACTAATCAAACGATTCACAAGATTTCAATCAGACAAAGAACAGTGTTTTCATCCAAAGACCTATACTAGCAAGCTCATGATTTCACCACCAATCCAAGGGTGTTGTTTAGCTACTCATATTCATGTTGTCACAAGCAAGAAATATGATAAACATAGGCATAAACATACTTAAGAATGTAAACAAAGGGAAATGATACAGATTTACCGAATGACTTTGAATAATGAAGCTTCAATGGATAATAATGGTGAAAGTACAGTTTACAGGAAGAAATCTTCAGCTCAATGGTTAACCAAGACTCCAACTTCAATCAGATGGATGAATCTTGGAACCCTAGAACTCTCAAACTCTCCCCAAATATGTTGTGAAATGAAAAGTGCTATTTGAATTACAAAATCTGGAGTTTAAACCTGCGAGTAATCGCAAGAAAAAAATGTTTAGGCGGGCGATCGCCTGACAACTGGGGCGATCGCCAGACTGAGGCGATCGCCTGCTCGCATGACCTCCTCGTGGCTGCGCCCAAAGTGCAGTGCGGCCTTCTCTTTAGGCTCGATCTTGACTTATTCTTCCATACTTGACCCGTTTGGCATTCCGAGAACCTTCGTGGAACCTATTTGGAGTCTTGGAGCTTGTGATCTCCGATAAAGTGCATCCAAATGCATCATTTTGAATCATTTTCTTCATGAAAAGTACCTAATACCTAGAATCAAGGTGGAAACACAAGAAACACAAACAAAATACAAAATATATACAAATAAAGGAAAACCTAAACTAAACGTTAGTAAAAACAAGGTAAAAAGAACCCAATGAGGTCTCATAAAACGCCCAGGCCATCACCCTTCTCGAGCCAATATTTATAATCACGTCCCCTTCTACAGTCTTCTTTTGTTTTATTCTTCTCTTCCTCCTCATTCTAATCCTTGACTTCTACTACTTCCTTATTCTTTTCCTTCCCCTTAGCATTTTCTTTACTTCTTGGCACAGAATGTGGTGTTGTTATCCCACTCCCAGTGGTTATCGATCATATGTATTCCATGCGCGTTTCTCCTTTACTTCTTATACCTTGTTATCCATATCTCTTACTACGATCTTCATCGCCAACGTTTCCTCTTCCACCCCTTCAAACTTGTCACTTAGTTTCTTCAGCTCTCTGTTGACCGCCGCGAACTGTTCATGAAGGAAATTCACTAGAGCTCGATTCACTGCTTCCTTTATCTAGTTCTTCCCCTTCTAGTTTTCCTCCCTGGTTGTGATGTTTCTTTAGGGTTTTGATCTCCTTTTCTAACCCCTTTTTGGCAGTTATGATGCGGCCAGCCACTTGTTCGCTACTGATTTTAGAAACTTCGTCCTTTCGTTCTATGCTTAGCTCAATAGGCTTTCCTTCTGGTACTTCTTGGCTTACTTGCTTCGATACGTTTCTTTTTTCCAAGTACTCAGGAGTTCCTATGCTCTGTCCCATAGCCCATTGTGCTTCTTCCTCTATCGCAGCTATTGTCCAAACTTCTTCCACGGCCTCCATTTTGTTGAAAATCTCATTCTCCTTTAGTTGTTCACTCCTGTACCTCGAGTTCTCACCAACACTTGCATAAGCTCCCAGCACTTGCTTAGTAGAGTGATGTGCACTCAGAAATTTCGTTTTTCGTTCTAGAACCTGTAATCCCTAAATACAATCAAGATTAAATTTATAAGTCAGAAGTCCTTAAATCCACAGTTTATAGCGGAAAGTTGACTCGGGATGTCGTTCTCCACGGACACTTAGCATAGGAACAAGCAAATAACGTTTGCAAATTGTATGTAGAAAAGTAAACAGATTGATCGCAGACAGATTAATTAAATCGCAGTACACCTTAATTACTTTGTTGTAAATCGATAATGGGAATGGTGTAGAGGATCTCCAACCTCCCTCTACTAAGCTACTCCCAACTACTTCGAATCAAACAATATACTAGTCGTCTATAGGCAACAAAGAAACATGCCAAAAGGATTAAGTCGTAGTTAATCCTGACACCTTCACTTATACCAGTAATGTGTTGTGTCACTCAACACACTATCTCGCCACATTTTCAAACAAACCATATAAGATAATATAAAGTCCGTTACCAAGTCGCAGTTAGTAAGGATTTCCCACGTAGAGAGTCGGACGAATAAAGAACAAGTACGAAATTACGTTTTGAAACTAATTCATTAATATATCACCGTATATAAAGAAGTACCAAAACCAGAGTTACGGCGGTTCGCCTTTATAAGAGAAAATTAGCTACTTGTAGTAATACTACTAGCAAAAATCAAAAACAAGAAGAAAAGGAAAAGAAGAAGCTTAGTCTTTGATGTCTTCGTGCTGCTTCTGGGGTTTCCTCCTTCTGGGTGCCTAACGGACAGCGGTTTTGGTGTTTCACTTCCACGAGGACTGGTCATCTCTTTCAAGAGCTTTCTGTGTGAGCGATGTCGAATTATGAGACCCCTGAGGTCTTATATACTTGAATTTTCGTGCTCTGGCCGCCATTGATCATTAAGGAGGTTTAGGAAGGCGGGCCTTAGCCTGACAGGCCACAAAACAGGCTGAACACCAAACAGATGCTTGATTGGGGTCCACAGGAGACCGCACAACACCCTTTTGCGGTCCACAAGGGACCGCAGAGTGCGATTCTTGCAGCTTCGAATCTGTTTCCTTTATTCTTCAATTTTGGGCTTCGTAACTTCGTTTTCTCGAAAAGTGGTCTTCTACAAAGTTGTTGCATCTTTAATTAGCTTCGAATTGGTTGATCACATGACATGTTTTGACTCCTCGAACTCTGTGCAACGCTCAATCCGGCGTATTCGCTTAACTTTCTCGATTTCGCATAATTATGCCGTTTTCGTGCCTGAAATCGTGCAATTCCTCAAAAACGCGATCATGACTTACAAAATACACACGAAGTTGGTAATTGACCATAAAACGATACAAATATTGAATTTAAGGCAAAAAACAAGGGTAAAAAAGCATGCTATATCGCACCCCCCCCCCCCCCCAAACCAGTTTCTTGCTCGTCCTTGAGAAAGGCAATAACGATGTTTAAGAAGTGACCATGAAATGTGCAGCAGGCATAAACCACCACATAGACAAGCAGCCGGTTTCTAGGGTTTCGAAACTCCACTGACTCGCTTAGTTTCAACTCCAACATTATGACTCCACAGCAAACAAGTAACAAGTAAGCATCACTCACAACAGCCAGCGGTTACAAGTGTAACCCAATATCCTTATAGGTGTACATCAGAATCATTACCGCGCGGTAACGTTATGCAATCCTGTTCCCAAAAGTCAAGGCACAAATCAAAGTAATACTCAGGTTGACTTGGTAAGTGAAATAGGTAGGATAATATAGAGGGGTGTTTGGCTAAGCATCATTAAAAGATCACAAGGTAGAATAAAGGGTATTTCAGGGGGACTTATCCTTTCGGAGACCGAGTTCCTTCTTTCGACTTCGTCCTCTCTCAACGACAACTTCAACTTCTCAATTATCATCGTAATTACTTCATCGTTGCTTCACAAATAGACTACTTGCTCCTTTATTTTTTCTGTTTTCTTTTTTTTCTTTTGGCATACTATTTTTTGCAGTCGTTTTACTAACTCATATGCTTTTGGTTGGCCATCATTGGGCTCTTTTAGTCTCTACATTTTTTGGTAGTGTCTGTTTTGCTGAATTCCGCGCTTTTGTGCGTGCTGGTTTGGTATACATTATATCAACCCTCACGGACATGTAGCTTTTTAGGGCCATGCCGGCATGTGGGTAGTATCTATAACATGCCCAACACGAAAACGGTGATCACAAGGACCACAGATCCACTCCGAGATATTTGTACATTTGCTTTTTTCGGTACTCTCTTTTCTATTTTTTCTGGAGCAAGAGCTAGTGATTTTTAGCACCGGTAATATAACAGTAGGGCCAATAGGGTTACATTATATGATGTTTATCTTTCACTTCTCCCCAAAACCAATTTCTCGAACAAGGGTTAGGGTTTTCTTCTCTACTTCCCCCAAACCAATTCTTGATCATGATCAAAACATGATTCTCCTCCATTCTATGGAACTCGTTGCTTTGTTTCTTCGTTCAAGCTCGGCGGTAGGTTGCTGTCACCGCTTAAGTAAAGTATGTATAGGATATATGGTGGAGTTTCATAAGGGCTTAAAAAAGCTTTCAGCGGGGTTAGCGAAAGGTATATAAAAGGATTCAGAAAGGTTAGTACCACTAATCATATTCATGCTGTTGACAAATAAGGACTCAAGGGTAGCAGTGTTCACACGGTTGCACACAGGACGTCAATTAGAGTAGCAAGTAAACTCACTCATCAAAGTAGCATGGGTCGATTTTGGTCAGAGCATATAATCAGCAAGCAGCGAAGCAAGAAAACAAATCCACAACCCCTCATCTTAGTCAATGGTTCACACTCGGTATTCTCCCACAGATCAAAACATTTTTCAACAAGTAAAAGACCTGAGACGTAACAAATAATCATAAATTAAAATTTAAACTACTAAGTGCGAGTCTTTAAAGTTATTACAGACCTAGCATGTAATAGTCAAATTTCTCTCCCAAACCTAGCTAAGAGAAGATAGGAAAACTAGGAAATTAAAGAGAAAAAAAGAAAAGATACTCCCCTCTCAGTGCTGTTTCTTCCAATCCAGATGGTGGTTCAGGATGAAGATCCTCCAGGAGGTGGTGGAGTAATAAAATCCTTGATAGCCTTGGTAGTACAGCAATGGATCGACCTCGGGCGGTAGATAGAGCTGCGGGGGTGAGTAATAAGGTGGATACTCAAAGTGACCATACCCGTCGATGTTCTCCTGCTGGAAAGAGATTTGCTCATATGATGTGCAGGTAGGAAACATCGTTGTTCCACTCCGTCCTCCGGCCCATTTCGTTTATTTCATCACGCCTTCAGCAACCCCCCTTGACTCCCCATCTGATAATTGTTAACAAATTCGTTGAACGAATTTATGTCAAAAGCTCCCTGCTGTGGGTATCCTCCTTCGTTCTTCCCTAGTACCTAGGCTCAAAAGTGTGTGAGATAGCATGTTTGGAGTGAACTCTGGACTATGGCTTACATGCAAAACTCATGGGGTCTTCCTCCCCCAAACCTGAAGTCTGGTGCAGAAATCGAAAATGAAATGTAAAAAGTGCAAATGCAAGTGCATAAAATAATCATGGCCATGGGTTGCCTCCGAAGAAGCGCTTGTTTTAGGTCTTATATCTCGACCCCTGTTCAGAGATGACTTAGTTGTCGAGGTTTGGACCCTCGAACTTGTTAGGGAACTTTTTCAACCATTCGTTCGTATATCCATCCCAACGCCTCATCACTTCTTCTTTGAAATCTTCCCCCACGGGATCCATGCCAAATTGGAACATATATGAAGCATATTCCTTGCTTCGCTCATCCTTGATCACATCCACGAAGAAAACTTACTCGAAGAAAAGTTACTCCAATTCTTCATAATGCTCATAGTCAAAGTCCACTATGTCTTCTTCCACCAGATCCGGCATTATATACCCAAATTCCTCTTCATCTCCCAAATGAAACTCCTCAGCGTTATCCCAGCAACCTCTTTTGACTCTTTTTCCTTCTTCCAGTAGATATCCTCTCGAGTTGAAACGTTTCTTTTATCCATCGATAATCAATTTGTAAGTCCCTTCTCCAGCATCTACCACTGCTTCTAATTTATGTAAAGTCGATCGTCCGATCAATGTCTTTGATCTCACTCCATTCCCTTCCATGTCCATTACCAAGAAGTCCAGTCTCGATCTCACACCTCCAATCTCTACAGGTAGACCTCTGATTTCCCCAGCACACTTCTTTGTCGAATTGTCGGCCAGCTGGACACTAGTTCCACATGATTCTATTCCGTCTTCAATCCCTAACTCGTTCGTCTTAGCCAATGACATAAGATTTACACTAGCTCCAAGGTCTATTATGCAATTTACCTTTTTGCCCTTCACTCCAATTTTCATATTGAATTGTCCCGAATCTCCAGCTCCCCTTCTTATGATATCCGATCCTTCTATCCATGCCAATCCAACATAGGCCTTTCTCCGGTTGGCAATTTCCCTCGAAGCTGCTTGATAATCAAATGGGTGTAAAGTAAGTAGATCCGCAATTGGCATTTGTAAGGTATGTTTCTCCATGTTTCCTTTTGTTTTTCCTTTTGCAGCTTTCTTGATGTCGTTTGCAATTCTTCCCGGGAAAGGTAAGTTCTTTGAATCCACAAACTTACTGGTCATGGACCTAACAAATCCCTTCTCGAGCCAATATTTATAATAATGTCCCCTTCTACAGTCTTCTTTTGTTTTATTGTTCTCTTCCTCCTCATTTAAATCCTTGACTTCTACTACTTCCTTATTCTTTTTCTTCCCCTTAGCGTTTTCTTTACTTCTTGGCACAGAATCTGGTGTTGTTATCCCACTCCCAGTGGTTATCGATCCTATGTATTCCATGCATTGCTCATTTACTTCTTCTACCTTGTTATCAATATCTCTTACTACGATCTTCATCGCCAACATTTCCTCTTCCACCCCTTCAAACTTCTCACTTAGTTTCTTCAGCTCTCTGCTGACCGCTACGCTGTTCTTGAAGGAAATTCACCAGAGCTCGAGTATCACTGCTTCCTTTATCCAGCTCTTCCCCTTCTAGTTTTCCTTTGGTGGTTATTATGCTGTTAAACACCTTCCTAATGCTAATTTCGGAAATCTGGTTCTCCTTTTCGATGCTCAATCCGATGGTCTTTCCTTCTGGTATCTCTTCACATGCATCCCTTGATACTCTTCTCTTATCCAGATACTCAGAAATCTCATTACTCTTCCCCATGGCCCGTTGTGCTTCCTCCTCTATCGCAACTATTGTCCTTACTTCTTCCACTGCCTCCATTTTGTTAATAACCTCATTCTCCTTCAGCTGCTCACTTATATACCTCGAGTTCTCAGCAACACTTGCACAAGCTCCCAGCACTTAGAGGAGCTCCCCATAAATGATCCCTTCAGAGCTACGTCTATAAGACCTCTAAATTCTTCTCTTACTCCTAAGTAGAAATACTCACATAGCTGTTGTGAAGTGAACTGATGTTGGGGGCAGTTGTATTGCATCTCCTCAAACCATTCCCATGCGTCATGAAAAGATTCCTTCGATTTCTGAGTGAAAGTGGATATCATTCTCCTTTCTCTCATAACCCTTGCAAGTCCCAAAAACTTCTTCAAGAACAGACTCCTCAGCTCATCCCACTCACTAACCTCTTCTTTAATTGAATATATCCATCTTTTTGCTGCTCCCTCCAATGTTTTGACGAAGAACAAGAATTTCAGCTCACCATCAGTTAACCCCTTCGTCGGAAACTACTTGACGATAGACTCGAATGCGCACATGAACTCGCATTCATTTTTTCCTTCTCTTCCTTCGAACTTTGGTAATGAGTTAATCAAAGTTGGATCAAACCTATACTCCCTTACATGTGGCTGGATTCGAATTCCACTCCTTCTTGGTTTTGGCATACTGATTTCTCTGATAATTCTTTCATCTTCTTCTTCATCTTCCATAACAAATGAGCTTACGCAGAGATATATAATAATATAATAATAAAGCAAATAAACGTATTTTTAGGTTTTTGACTAGAAAATAAACAAATACGAAAAAGAAAATATTTTTGTGATTTTTGCTGTGGAAATCGATTTCCACAGGTTATATATATATATATTTTGGGTTTATGCTGTACGAATTGAAAGACAGTGCGTAAAGTAAAGCGAAAGAAATAATTCAACTTATCTTGGATGATCGAAACTTGCTTGAGCGGTTAAGTGTCCCCGGCTGCGGCGCCAAATTTTTATGTGCATTCAGAGATTACATTTTACATTGTAGAACCTGTAATCCCTAAATACAATCAAGAATAAATTTATAAGTCGGGAGTCCTTAAATCCACATTTTATAGCGGAAAGTTGACTCGGGATGTCGTTCTCCACGGACAGTTAGCATAGGAACAAGCAAATAACGTTTGTAAATTGTATGCAGAAAAGTAAACAGATTGATCGCAGCCAGATAAATTAAATCGCAGTGAACCCTAATTGATTTGTTGTAAATCGATAATGGAAAAGGTGTAAAGGATCCCCGACCTCCCTCTGCTATGCTACTCCCAACTACTTAGAATCAAACAATGTACTAGTCGTCTATAGGCAGCAAAGAAACATGCCAAAAGGATTAAGTCGTAGTTAATCCAGACACCTTCACTTATACCAATAATGTGTTGTGTCACTCAACAAACTATTTCATCACGTTTTCAGAAAAACCACATAAGATAATACAAAGTCCGTTACCAAGTCGCAGTTAGTAAGGATTTCCCATGTAGAGAGTCGGACGAATAAAGAACAAGTACGAAATTACGTTTTGAAACTAATTCATTAATATATCACGGTATATAAAGAAGTAGCAAAAGCAGAGGTACGGTGGTTCGCCTTTACAAGAGAAAAATAGCTACTCATAGTAATACAACTAGTAGAAATTGAAAAAGAAGAAAAGGAAAATAAGAAGCTTAGTCTTTGATGACTTCGTGCTACTTCTAGGGTTTCCTCCTTCTGGGTGCCTGACGGCCAGTGGTTTTGGTGTTTCACTTCCCCGAGGACTGGTCCTCTCTTTCGAGAGATTTTTGTGCGAGCGGTGTCGAATTATGAGACCCCTGAGGTCTTATTTATGCTTGAGTTTTCGTGTTATGGCCGCCATTGATCATTAAGGAAGGTTTAGGAAGGTGGGCCTTAGCCTGACAAGCCAGAAAATAGACTGAACACCAAACAGATGCTTGACTGCAGTCTACAAGGGACCACACAGCACCCTTCTGCGGTCCACAGGGGACTACAGAGTGCGATTCCTCTAGTTTTGAATCTGTTTCCTTTGTTCTTCAATTTCGGGCTTCGTAACTTCATTCTCTCGTAAAGTGGTCTTCTACAAAGTTGTTGCATCTTCAATTATCTTCGCATTGGTTGGTCGCATGACATGTTTTGAGTCTTTTGATTCCTCGAACTCCGTGCAATGGTCAATCCAGCGTATTCGCTTAACTTTCTCGATTTCGCATAATTATGCCGTTTTCGTGCCTGAAATCGTGCAATTCCTCAAAAACGCGATTATGACCTACAAAAAAACACGAAGTTGGTAATTGACCATAAAACGATACAAATATTGAATCTAAGGCAAAAAAATGAGGGTCTAAAAGCATGCTATATCGCACATTTCATTGTCACTTCATAGAGCTCCCCATAAATGATCCCTTCAGAGCTACGTCTATAAGACCTCAAAATTCTACTCTTACTCCTAAGTAGAAATACTCACATAGCTATCGTGAAGTGAACTGATGTTGGGGGCAGTTGTATTGCATCTCCTTAAACCTTTCCCATGCGTCATGAAAAGATTCCTTAGGCTTCTGAGTGAAAGTGGATATCATCCTCCTTTCTCTCATAGCCCTTGCAAGTCCCAAAAACCTCTTCAAGAAAAGACTCCTCGGCTCATCCCACTCACTAACCTCTTATTTAATTTAATCTATCCATCTTTTTGCTACTCCCTCTAGTGTTCTGATGAAGAACCTGAATTTCAGCTCACCATCAGTTAACCCCTTCGTCGGAAACTGCTCGACGATAGACTCGAATGCGTACATGAACTTGCATTCATTTTCTCCTTCTCTTCCTTTGAACTTTGGTAATGAGTTAATCAGCGTTGGATCAAACCCATAATCCCTTACATGCGGCTGGATTCGAATTCCACTCCTACTTGGTTTCGGCATACTGATCTCTCTGATAGTTCTTTCATCTTTTTCTTCCATCTTCCTTAACAAAGGATCTTATGCAGATGATGTGTCAAAATCAAAGTTTTAATATTTGTTTAAGAGCCAAGAGTTAATTCTCAACACTACAAAAACTTGTAGTGCAGTGAAGTTAACCCCGAGGTCGATCTCGAAGGACTTAACTAAGCTGAGTTGAGTTTACGAATAAATAGAAACAATATGGAAAGCAGTAAAAGTTTGTTTGCTTCGGCAGCAGATTGATTAACTATCGTAACAGTAAACAACTAGGCAGAAAAAATTAGATATGATTGACACTTAACGAGATTCATATATGAATGAGGAGAATTATGGAGTGGTGACTAGAAGACAAGCTAGCTAGCAGAAAATATGTGATCCACAGGAAACGATTACCTCAAGTTGTCACTACTTGGGTTCAGAAAACGAATAGCATGAGTGAAGGCGTCAATTTCACTAAGCTACGGTCAATAAAGCTAATCTTGCTATTACCGTTTGCAACTAACTGTTAGATTTAAACAAGACTAAAAATGTTTTGGTTTCGAGGGATCAAATACTTAATCTAATAGTGATATTGACGGAATGCACATCAAACATAATAGCAGGATATGCAATTTAATCTAAAAAGCACATAGTAATCGTAAACTGATTATACATAAACGCATAAACCCTAACTAGCATGCTTGAATCCGTTACCACCCCATAATCAGAGTGTTTAGCTACTCATGTTATGCGAAGACATAATCAAATAAGCAATTAAACGATTATCACAGATAATCTAATACTAAATACGAGGAATCGATCGATTGATACTGTTTTACACTTCGTTGTCACAAACCCTAGGTAGAACCTGAAGAATCTGAAGCGATTGATGCAAGAAAGTATGTAGATTATGCTCCCAATCAATGAATCGTCGGATTACAAGATGAAAATCGGTTCAATTGCCTCAAAACAGGTAATTGCCTTGAAAACTAGGTCTAGCTTGAGAGCAAAGTATGAGTTCTTGACAATAGAATGATGAATAATGAAAGTAATAATGTTGTTTCTAACTAATAGAAAAGAAGAAAAACTAAGTCTGAATGAATTAGGAAAGAATCGGGAAAAATTCACGCAGAAACAGAAGAAGTTGGCATCCGCCAACTTCAAAGTTGGTGTTCGCCATGTATGAGGATTGGCGGACGCCAAGATTAAACATGGCGGACGCCAAAACCCATCCATGGCGTCCGCCAAAGTGAACTTTGGCGTCCGCCAACTCTGTCTCGTCGAGTTTGACGGACGCCAATCTTCAATGGCGTTCGCCAGGCCCTTTTTGATCCCCTAAACGTCGGAATATGGAGATAGTTCCTTTTTTAAAGTTGTAGATCTTGGTCGTATCGCGTGGACACCAATATCATGTAAATCGGAGTTCATATGCAAAAGTTATGGCCGGAATGCCAAAGCTGCTCCATCGTAGTTCGAATTTCGCGCGCTTTCACTTAAACGGCTCTAAAATCTTCGTCTGAACTCCGAATCCACTTCCGTTTCGACCGATCAACTCCATTTTCAACCACCTTTCAGGTCTTGGAACTTCTTTGCTTCCATTAATGCATTAATATGCACTGGTTTAGCCTTGTTTCAATGCGTTTTCACCAAACACCTATAAAACACACAAAACACAAAAACGTAACAAAGCACTAATAAAATAAACTATGACTACACTTAAGAACTACAGCAAGACGGTGAAAAAGACTAAATGAGACGATGTAAAACCGACTCATCAATCTTCCCAAACCGAACCCCTTGCTTGTCCTCAAGCAACAGACTCTCTAAAAAAACCCTAGAAAAACGAAAAACACATAGACACAAAAGTAAAGTCTAACTCCCAATCTACCGAGTCTACGATTGCAAATAATAAGCCCAAAAAATGCAAGAGTTTTGTCATCACACTGACATTCACAGAATCACAAGCATAAGTCCAAAAAGTTTGTTTCCCGAGTAAATAGAACTTAAGTCTAAAACGGTAGTCCCTCACAAGTGGATCATATGCATCTAATCTCTCACACTCCTAGAACTGTCCAGTAGGGATAGTCACTCAAGAATATAAAGAGATAAGGAAGGTGACTTACGTTACAAAGATGCCTCAAATACCTCATGCAATATACTCAATCAGTTAAGTCAGAAGGGACTTTTTCATAGCTCCATAACAATCAGCAGTAGACTTATAAAAAGGCAATCATTCTCTCCTTTTCCAATTTTTCATTTTTTGCATGCTACTTTTTTGCAGTCTTATATATGACCCATATGCTTATATCTTTTTTTTGTCTCAATTATTTGGTAGTGTCTGTTTTACCGAAAGTTCGCACTTTTGTGCGTGCTGGTTTGGTATACATGCCATCAACCCTCACGGTCATATAGATTTTAAGGGCCACGCCGGTATATAGGTACTATCTGAAACGTGCCCAACACGACTAACGGTGGTAACTAGTACCATAGATCCACTCCGAGACATATTTTATTTTTTTGAGAGAACGAAAAACCTGAACATCATAGTCTTTATCAACACATACAATACGCATAAACGTCCTCCCTAAACCTGTTCTTGGAACGGGTTTGGCATAAGCAAATAAGAATGGGAAACATGTCGTTCGTCGTACTTAACTTACACAGAGTACACATGAGAATGATGAGGTGCAAACAAGGGAGTTTGCACTTCCCGAGAAATCACACAGGCGCCGGTACAATAGTTTTTCATCATCTAAGGTTTACTCATAGGCTTTTTGGACTACAGAATTAGAACATACTTTCTATTTACAGCAGAAACGAACTTAGCAATCTTAAAACATGCAAACTGCTAATAGTCAAGGATCAACCAAAACAAAAGCATTAAACAGGTTTAGTACATGCAATAGACGCTCGACTTGGGAGACATACTTATACTCGACAGAAAATCATGCAGATGCCACAAAGGAAAAGAAAAAAACACACACACACACACACTGATGCACATAGACGCAAACGACACAGACACGACAGACACATATAAGGACAAGTACACGAAAGCTACCTCCATCCCCAAACATAGACTAGAGATGGACCCCAGCGAATAGTTTAGAAAGAAAGAAAGCTGAAAGTGTACTTCCCTGAAACTCGTGGCTGTTGCTATCCATTATCAAACGGGAACGAATCCCTTGCATCCTTCCCGCCAAGCCTAACGATTTGGTGCCCATGTTTAGCTCCTCTCCTCATGTTTCCTATTACTTCCTATCGACTGACATTAGATAAATCAAAAATGAATATAAAACAAGGATAATCAAAGGGAAAATAAAAGCGGTAAATAGAGTCAAAACTCCATGGCCAGTCTCGTGTGCGAGCTGGGGCTAGTGTGTGCGAATTGTTGTAAGGTGGGGGAACGTACTGTGAATCCAAAGGTATCATCTGGGTGGTATCAGGTGTCTGCTCCATCTCCAAACAGTTGGAAACGGGTGGTTCAGTCTCCTCGTCAGTCGCTTCGGCGGATGTCTCCTCCTCCATAACTGACTCATCATCTAAACCCTCACAAACTCCTTCAACTATGACTGGATTTTCTTCTTCAATTGTAGTAGAGGCGGTGGTAGTGACCTCATCTTCTGCCATCTCTTCAGCAACTTCTCGTGCACAACAAGCTAGTAACTCGTTGCATATCCGTCGGATTTCAAAAGATCTGAGGTCGCAAACCAGGCTTCGGATCGTTTCCTCTAGGGCTGTAGGCATCAAATCCCACATCGACCCTCCTGCGACTCTATCTACCATCCCTTGTCCTTCGCTAGTTAGATTTTTGTAGAAAATCCACATCAGTGTACACAGTGTCATACCATTGTTCGGATGTGCCTCCCGCAGATCTTGAAATCTATACCATGCATGACCGATCTTTTCTCCAGATTCCAATTGAAAATCTTGGATATGTTCGAAGACTATGCAGTATGCTGCAACATGACCATCCATCCCACACCTATAACAAATCAAGAGATCCATACTTTTCTGCACACACAAAGAAACACAAGTAGTTCCGCAAAACAAACTAAACTAAAAAAAATAAAAGACAAACTAACTAATATATACAACAGAAAATTACAATTTGTAAACATAACAAAGGAGTTAAGTCCCCGGCAGCGGCGCCAAAAACTTGATGTGTCAAAATTAATGTTTTAATATTTGTTTAAGAGCCAAGAGTTAATTCTCAACACTACGAAAAGTTGTAGTGCAGTGAAGTTAACCCCGAGGTCGGTCTCGAAAGACTTAACTAGGCTGAGTTGAGTTTACGAATAAATAGAAACAATATGGAAAGTAGTAAAAGTTTGTTTGCTTCGGCAGCAGATTGATTAACTATCGTAACAGTAAACAACTAGGCAGACAAAACTAGATATGATTGACACTTAACGAGATTGATATATGAATGAGGAGAATTATGGAGTGGTGACTAGAAGACAAGCTAGCTAGCAGGAAATATGTGATCCACAGGAAACGATTACCTAAAGTTGTCACTACTTGGGTTCAGAATACGAATAGCATAGTGAAGGCGTCAATTTCACTAAGCTACGATCAATAAAGCTAATCTTGCTATTACCGTTTGCAACTAACTGTTAGATTTAAACAAGACGAAAAACATTTTGGTTTCCAGGGATCAAATGCTTAATCTAACAGTGATATTGACGGAATGTGCATCAAATGTAATAGCAGGATATGCAATTTAATCGAAAAAGCACATAGTAATCGTAACCTGATTATACATAAATGCATAAACCCTAACTAGCATGCTTGAATCCGTCACCACCCCATAATCAGAGTGTTTAGCTACTCATGTTATGCGAAGATATAATCAAATAAGCAATTAAACGATTAACACACATAATCTAATACTAAATACGAGGAATCGATCGATTGATACTGTTTTACCCTTCGTTGTCACAAACACTAGGTAGAACCTAATGAATTTGAAGCGATTGATGCAAGAAAGTATGTAGATTATGCTCCAATCAATGAATCGTCGGATTACAAGATGAAAATCGGTTCAATTACCTCAAAATGGGTAATTGCCTTGAAAACTATGTCTAGCTTGAGAGCAAAGTATGAGTTCTTGACAATAGAATGAATTATGAAAGTAATAATGTTGTTTCTAACTAATAGAAAGGAAGAAAAACTAAGACTGAACGAATTAGGAAAGAATCGGGGAAAATTCGCGCAGAAATAGAAGAAGTTGGCACCGCCAAGTATGAGGGATGGCGGACGCCAAGATTAAACTTGGCGGATGCAAAAACCCATCCACGGTGTCCGCCAAAGTGAACTTTGGCGTCCGCCATCTCTTTCTGGACGAGTTTGGCGGATGCCAATCTTCAATGGCGTTCGCCAGGCCCTTTTTGGTCCGATAAACGTGAGAATATGGAGATGGTTCCTCTTTAAAGTTGTAGATCTTGGTCTTATCTACGCGTGGATACCAAGATCAGGTCAATCGGAGTTGATATGCAAACATTATGGCCAAAATGCCAAAGCTGCTCCATCGTAGTTCAAATTTCTCGCGCTTTCACTTAAACGGCTCTAAAATCTTCGTCCGAACATCGAAGCCACTTCTGTTTCGACCGATCAACTCCATTTTCAACCACCTTTCAGGTCTTGGAACTTATATGCTTAATATTCACTGGTTTAGCCTTGTTTCAATGCGTTTTCACCAAACACCTATAAAACACACAAAACACAAAAACGTAACAAAGCACTAATAAAATAAACTATGACTACACTTAAAAACTACAACAAGACGGTGAAAAATACTAAATGAGACGATGTAAAACTGACTCATCAGTAGAGATATATAATAATATAATAATAAAGTAGATAAACGTATTTTTAGGTTTTGATAAGAAAATAAACGAATACGGAAAAGAAAATATTTTTGGGATTTTTGCTGTGGAAATCGATTCCCACAGGTTATACATATTTTTTTGGGTTCATGCTGTACGAATTGAAAGACAATGCGTAAAGTAAAGCGAAAGAAAGAATTCAACTTATCTGGCCGAAACTTGCTTGTGCGGTCAAGTGTCCGGGCACCGGTGCCAAATTTTGATCTGTCGGACGAATAAAGAAAAAGTACGAAATTACGTTTTAAAACTAATTCATTAATATATCATGGTATATAAAGAAGTAGCAAAAGCAGAGTTACGGCGGTTCGCCTTTACAAGAGAAAATTAGCTACTCATTGTAATACTAGACAGAAATTGAAAAGCAAGAAAGAAAACAAGAAGAAAAAGCTTAGTCTTTGATGTCTTCGTGCTGCTTCTAGGGTTTCCTCCTTCTGGGTGCCTAACGGCCAGCGGTTTTGGGGTTTCACTTCCCCGAGGACTGGTTCTATCTCAGGAGAGCTACTTTATGAGCGGTGTTGAATTATGAGACCCCCTGAGGTCTTATTTATACTGAAAAATCCGAGCTCTGGCCGCCATTGATCATTAAGGAAGGTTTATGAAGGCAGGCTTTAGCCTGATAGGCCAAGAAAAAGCCTGGAATAAAACAACAGCATGACTGCGGTCATCTAGTGGCCGCAGAGAGGCTTTCGGCGGTCCCCTGGTGGCCGCCAACTTCGATTTCTGCAAATTCAAATTTGATTTCTTCGTTCTTCGATTTTGGGCTTCGTAACTTCGTTTCCACGAAAAGTGGTCTTCTACAAAGTTGTTGCATCTTCAATTATCTTCGTATTGGTTGGTCGCATGACATGGTTTGACTCCTCGAACTCCGTGCAACAGTCAATCCGGCGTATGCGCTTAACTTTCTCGATTTCGCACAATTATGTCGTTTTCTCGCCTGAAATCGTGCAATTCCTCAAAAACGCGATCATGACCTACAAAATACACACGAAGTTGGTAATTAACCATAAAACGATACAAATATTGAATCTAAGGCCAAAAACGATGGTCTAAAAGCATGCTATATCGCACATTTCACTGTCACATCAGACATCCTGCAGCAAACACACTAAATAAACATATCATGTGTAGGTGGTGAGCTGTCAGTAAGCACTTATCTAGGATCTAGGTTCAGTGTAGAAGGTTAAAGAACCTCCTGCTCTGATACCACTTGTTGGTCCAGATAACAGCAAAGTAAAAGACTGGAGGGGGGGGGGGGGGTGAATAGTCTTTCCAAACTTTTGTCGATAAAAGAGTTTCTTAGATATCTTCACAGGTATCTGATCCTTAGATTCAGAGCGCGGAAGTCTTTTAGTGAGAAGTGCACTTGTCAGCAAGCTATAATGTGTGTAAGTAGAGCAAGTAATATAAAGCAATAAGTAAAGTGCAGTAAGTAAATAACACAAAGCTTTTATAATGGTATCTGAAGTTGGCGTAATCCTTCAACTAATCCACTCGCCCTTTCTCAGGATTTGAATCCACTAAGATAAGATAATGAGGTTCCCTTACAAAATCCTATCTCTTGACCCCTTTAACACTAGGTTCCCAACCAAGTGTTCCCCTGTGTTATTCCCGGCTTTCTCAACCAAGTACTTCCTCTACTCAGTAACCTTTGAGCTATTCCCCAGCTTCCAAAACCATGTACTTCATGTGCTCAGTTAGGTGAGGACTTTAGTTTTCTCAACTAAATCCTTTCCCTAAACACACCTGTTAGTGCTGGTTATGGTAGTTTGTCAGGTAAGCTTTCTTTATAACTTATTCAGTTATCTTAGAGAGTTTAGAAGAATAAATCTTCCTTAATACTCTTTTCAGTGTATGGAAAGTTGTTCTTTACTGACCCAAGTCTTTGTTGTTGTTCAAGAGAATGAATCTCATATATCAGTCGCAACTTTATCCCTGGATTCAACTCCTTCACAGTAAACAGGTCTTTTTAAGGATCAGGACACTTAGAACTTTCGTGCTACTTAGAATCAAGAGCTTGAGTCGCAACAGTAAGCTAATGAGAGTAAGTAGGTAAGAAGGTTTGTATGCTTGAATGTAATTTCCAAGTTCATAATTGTGTTCAGAGTATCTTTCAAGCATTCTAAGTGGTGATATTTATAATTGAAAATCATGTCGTTTGAATAGTATCTGTTAGGCACTTAGAAATTCAAACTATTGATATATGATGATAGTATGGCAGTGAGCTTTGTCTCTTTACAGAGATTTCCTCTTTTGCTCAGACATCTCTGTCTGCGTAATAAATGCACTATACTATCTTTTATCCTGTAGTCTCAACGGAACTATGCAAGCTATCTGAGGTTTTGCAATTCCTTACTCAGTAACCTTTGGGTGTCATATTCCTCTTGAAATACTTGTCTTCCAAAGACACTTAATTTCTTCAAGGTATCTGAGCCAAGGTATCTGAGGAGACCTTTCTCCTTAGCTTGCAGCAATCTTGTGCAGTCACTTCATCTTAAAAAAAAAGTAGAGTTCTTCCTGCCGGATGCTTACTTCTTGCTCTTCTTCAAAGATATAAAAATTACATTAAGAGACCTAACATCCTATACAAGATATGCTAGTAACATACTCAGTAAGCTTCATCTTTTACAATGTTCAAGTGAACTAAGAGTACTAGTTACCTTTTGAGCTAAGATAAGTCAATAGGGTTTACTGATCAAAATCTAAACAAATATTTCTAACACAGGTCTAATAGAGAATAATCTGATAGGGAGCAGAGGTTCTAGGAGATTAGCATGCCTGCAGTGAAGGGTGTGTTGCTGATTTTACTCTAATGTAGCGGAAATCGGTTCATGCCGCCCCTCTCTTCTAAATCTTCAAGCCCGACCCAGAGGTCCTTAAAGTCAGATGAACAAAATTATATGGACAAATAGTGAAATTGTATGGATTGGGACTTAGTACCAAATACAGATATTGTATCGACGTATTGTAGCAATACGTAAAACCAATATCTAAACTATCTTACAGTCTAAACAGCGGAATGTAAAGAACATAAGACACAAATAATTTCTAGCAGATTATAAATAATCTGCCAAGCCACAGGCGAAATATCCACTATAAACTATAATGGATTTACAAAAAGATATCAAGACAATATTTCAATAATCTAGAATATCAAACAACTAATTAAGCACTTGAATCGGGCCACCAATTCGACGCTAGATCTCTCACAAACAAAGAGAGAGATGACTAACTAAAACCTTAGTAAAAGAGATGCAAAACAAGGTACTAGAGAATATCTATCTTACACGTAAAAGCTTGTTCTGAATCTATGAACCTATCGACTAGTATATATAGTTGTGAATATGAATCCAACTAGTACAACAGTTCTATCTTGATTGAAGATCTTGATCAGGTTGAATCACCTTGTTCTTCTCCTAAAACTTATCAAACTTCCATGCATCCAGAATCCTTCTTTGAATAGAAGTCGAGTTCTTTTTTTAATAGAATTCCTTCTTTGCATAGAATCCTTCTTCGAGTAGGATTCCAATTCCTAATCTTCCTCAATATCTTCATGTATCCAAACTTCAAGAGTTCTTCTCCATAAGATATCTAAACCTGCTAAACCTGCTAAGACTAAACTAAAATCGTGGAACTATATCAAAGTGAAGTAATGCAAAATCCATAAATAGAAAGTCTAGTGTACATACAACTAGTATTGTGACTATACTAAGCCAAGTTAGTATTGCACCAATATTTAGCTAATAGTTGCACTTTCATTCTCCCCCTTTTTGCATTCCTTCACAATACCTAACCTGCAGAAGTTAGTAGTAAAACCAGAACACTCTAAACAAACACACTAAGTATTTACTCCCCCTGAATAAGAAAATATGAGAAGACAATACTAAGCAGTCATAGTCATAATAAACAAAAGTCAGACAAAAGTAAGAGTGTTTAGACAATACATAAAAACTAATATCTGCAACATCATATTAAAGAAGTATTTTCCAAGTCAATTAGCTCAGAAACAAAACAACAGCAGGTTTACAGACTTCTCCCCCTTATTGTGAGGATAGCAAAAAGCTCATAACCAACCAGAGCAGTTTGGATAGATGTTCCAACAATATCTCCACCAAAACGAGCTACCGCAGAAATAATCTCAAGGCAAGTCACAAACTCTATCAAGTATAGAGAAAGTTATGGGCAACCTGGAGAACCTTCACATCCTCAACCAACTTTTCAGAATATTTCTTGACAAAACCTTGAAGAACTAAAAGTTGGTAAATAAGACAAAGGAATGGAAGGATGTTGGAACATGCATTGCTTGCATAAACAAAAATATACCCTACAAAAATATCTCCCCCAAGTTCACAGTCAAACCTTTGCATATCTTAAATAGTAAGATAGCCATATCAATAGTTAGACATGAGGGATTGGAAGATTCTTATGCAAGACAGCAGAGAGAAGCAAGATAGTGGATCTAGTATGTCCTGGATAGAAACATATATACATGAATTTGTATCGTCTGGAAGATGGAAGATCAAAGGACGAACAAGTCTATTGGGCCAGTGTATAATGGACCAAGTATTGGGCCTGTACCAATATCCTTTTCACATAGGGTTGTTGTGTTTATACCTGAAACTTAAAACACCAAATCGATCTTGGCAGAAGGTGAGTATTACAATAATCACATCAAGAAAGGAAAGTCAGAAAATAAAAAGTCAGATAGGGTGAAATAACTTAAGAATTTAAGTAATAATTTCGTGTCAAGGTATAAAAAGACACAAAACACATATTTCCCTTAGGGAAAAACACAAGAGATCTGACAAATAACTCACCCTCAATTAAAGTACCAAAACAAAAAAAGGTTTTACAATGAAATGCATGATGACACAACCCTATATGAAATGCATAATTACCAATAGAAGTATGGTATTGTCAGAACATGTAGGTAAAAAACTCTTCAACAACTCAACTTCTCCAGAAGATTTTATTAAACTCTAAAAGAGACACTTAGTGCAGGCAATAAAATCAGGCTTAAAGTAGAACTGAATGCAAATTGAATGCAGACAACCAAAGTTCCATACACCCCAACCACATAACAAAGCATATTGTGGCAACATAGAAAAGTAAAAAGAATCTGGATGTAGGCAGCCTGAACTCCATTCATCCCAGTTACTAAAGCACCCATTGCTATGAGACATAAGCATAGATAACCTCAAGCTAGTGATATCAATGGATGAGGGCAGTTGAAACTCCACACACCCCAAATTTAACAAGAGCTATTTTATGTCACAAAAAGTCTACCACATAAAAAGCACATAGTGAAAACACTGAATGAGGGTAGCCAAGACTCCACACACCACAGATTAACACTAGTGAATAAAAAGCCAACAACACAACACTTGGTTCAACAAGAAGAGTGTTTATTACTTCCTTAAAGTATTTTGTAGTGAGAGCCCCCCGGACATGATCATTAACCCACAACTTAAGTCGGTAATTAAAGGAAGACAAGAGAAACAAAGAAGACAAAACAAAGAAACAACCTAATGCAGACCTACATACCACATGCAATCTTCAGTGTTTACCAGTGGTAATATGGCAACACCTAATTTTTATCTATTCAGACAATCCACATAAGGAGAAAATTTCCAAAGTTAGAAAGTCTCTCACAATTAACTGAGTTAGTATCCATGGTAGCAGGTGGATGCACATAATCAATTTGCTCTATTCCTATATCACCTGAGTCAGGTAACTCTCTTAAGAAGTGATACCAAATGTCTATATGCATAACACTAGAATGCTGGACATAATACAAGAAAATATTTATGGCACTTGAATTGTCACATATCATGAGGAGAATATTACTAGTTAGACCATAATCATACAACATGTGTTTCAACCACACAGTTTGAGTTACACAACTTCCTATAGGGGAAAGAGAAACACAATTCTATTTCTTATTGTGCCATGACACAAGATTATTACCTAAATAGAAGCATCCACCGCTAGTAGACATTCTATTGTCTAAATCACCTGCCCAATCAAAATCACTGAAACCCACCAAGTTGGAGTTGGTATCACGAGAATACCAAATACCATAATTTGATGTTCCAGCAACATATGTCAAAATTTTCATCATAGCCTCTAGGTGAGAATAACGTGAGTCAGCTTGATACCTGGCACACACACACACACACAATATACATGATAACAGGGCGAGTGGCTGAGAGGTATAGCAAACTACCTATCATGGACCTGTATAGTGTCCGCTCAACACTCTCATGGGTAGTATTCTTGGACAGCTTGGATGTTGAGAACATGGGTGTTTTGCTAGGCTTAGATCCTTCTAGACCAAACTTCTTGACTAGATTGTGTGCATACTTCTTTTGAGACATAAGTAATCCATCCTCTTGTTGTTTGACCTGCAAGCCTAAAAAGAACGTTAATTCACCCATCATGCTCATTTCGAATGTTCCAGTCATGGTACCTACAAACTTGTTCAATACCAATTGATTAGTAGAACCAAACACTATATCGTCTACATATATCTGAGCAATACCGATATCCTTATTTTGTCTCAGGATAAACAGTGTTCGATCACTTTCACCTCTTGTGAAACTAAAGAGTAACATAAACTCTGTTAATCGATCATACTCTAGGAGCTTGTCTCAAACCATACAAAGCTTTGTGTAACTTGTACACATGATTTGGATGATGAGGACCTACAAAACCCTTAGGTTGTTCTACAAACACTTCCTTATCTATGTACCCATTCAAAAATGCATCCTTGACATCCATTTGAAAAAGTTTGATCTTTTGGAAACATGTTTTGATCCAAAAAGTGTCCTTAAAGGCTTCATTTATATTCTTGGGTTCAATAGATGAGACAAAACAAGAAACACGTACCTCCGTGCATGTGGTAGAGTTGCACACACACAACCTTACCATGTTCCTATAATCGATCCTCTGTTTCCGTCTTGGGTGAACACCCTCAGATATTTCACCAATTACCTGAGTAGACAGAAGATCTCTCTGAATCCTGGCAGGTGTATCTCTAGTCACTTCATCCAGCACTTGTCCTTCAAAGCTTTCATCAATACCTGGTTCTGATGAAGATTTACGAACTGGTTGTGCATCTCGAACTTCGGATGTTGTACCAATATCAGTCATAGTTTCTTTGTCAGGTGTTGTACCAGGTTTACCAGGTATTATCACAACATCTTGATCCTGAGTAGGATTTTTGTCAGCTGCAACATATTTAGACATACCATTTCCATCTCCTCGATAGAGATTATCATCAAAGACTACATTTGCAGATTCTTGTATGACATTACGTTTAAGGTTAAACACCCTATAAGCATGACCATTCAAGGAATATCTAACAAATATGGCCTTTTCAACTTTCACATGGAGAGAAAACTGGTCATGGTACTGATAACAGTTGTCTCTGGATCTCACTCCTGTCATAACACAATTATTGGCACTATCGAACACTTCACAGGATATCTTATCAAAACTTACTCTTAGGTTATCATCACAGAGTTGACTTATGCTAATTAGATTAGATTTTAGTCCCTCAACTAGGAGTACATCTTTCAAAGAGTCTTACCGCGGCTGCTGGCACAGAGTTACTGCAACTTTTCCCATGTAAGTTGGTATACTTGAAGGATCGATTCTTTTTTTTTTCCCCTGAACATTTAGTGTCCTTTTGACAATGATCCTACTTCTTCCTCCATCACCATAGGTAACTGTACCATTGGTTATTGCTATAATGTCTTTGAGGTGGGATTTAGTTCCAATCATATGATGACAACACCCACTATCAAAGTACCAGGCTTCTGCAGAGTCAGTTTTTATACAGAGAAAACAACATGACAAACCTCTCCAATCTTTGGTATCCAAATTCTTTTAGATTTTTGTTTCACACCAATGTTGCTCAAGTTTACTGCTGATATTGTGGCAATATCAGTTTTGGAAGAATTTTCAGAATTTTTGCATGGTATTGGCACAACATTGCATATAATACTCAGTTTTTTCTTTGTTCTAGGTTTTGAATTTCTTCCTTCTAGTGAACAGATTATTTGAGGTTTGAAGAATTAAAACCTTATTTTGACTACTCTTGGCAAGTGTACTTTCAGTTCAGTGTGTGCATCTTGTGTTGTAACAACATTAGAGATATCCACACTTTTCTCATCAATAACAGAAGTTTTTCCCTGGGTCTTTCGAAATTTAAAACAAAAAGGTTTTATACGACCTAATTTTAAACAGAATTGACCAACAAAAGTCCTTTTCTTATTAAATTCAAATTCAATTACTTCTTTCATAAAAACAGGAGCAACATATTTATTGGATTGAGGTAACAATTCATCTATAAGAGTTTGGGAACCTAGACCAGGTTTACATTTATTTTCTAAACCTAACATCTCAACAAGTTTAGAAGTACCAGTATTAAGTTTGTCAAGAGTAAGTTCATGAAGTTTTAGTTTAGATGATACCTTTTCAAGTTCTAAAAGTTTCTTGGTGAGACTTACTTCAAGTTTGGCTATGGTTTGCTTAATTTATCTATTCTCCTTGGCCGGTGCCTTCTCAGACTTCATTGCTTTTCTCAGATCTTCAGCAAACTCTTCATGACTCAATTCTCCAACAAAAGGATAATCTGCTTCAAGATCAACAGATCCATGCATACAATAAGGATGATCTATTTCTACCAGCATTACCTGGTCAGTGTTGTCTACACTGATATTGTCAAGACATTCCTGTTCATCCACAAAGAACAAATACTGCATAGAGTGGTTAGTGACAGTATTATGACAATACCCTTCATTATCGAATAAAATCGACAACTCAGGTGTTGTAGTCCCTGTATTGTCACAACATTCATCATCACATGAACATTCTGACCAATCTACTTGCGAATGTAAAGAAGCTGTATGCACATCTTTATCAAGGACTATCTCTTCATCATCTACACCTATCTCATTATCACTAAGACAAACCCAATTACCCTTCTTTCGAAGATTATTAACACACTCATAGGCATAATGTCCAAAACCTTCACATGCATGACAGTGTGTTTTCATTAGTTTACCAGAATCCTCATTAGATGGTTTTTTATATGAGTACAGCATATGAAGATCTACATAACTAAAGAAAACATTGAAATATTTTTCAATATTGTAAGCAACGATTACCTCCTTTGGAGTGTACATGTCTTCAGGTTTGGGCACACAGTCTTTGTCTTGATCAGGAGGCAACTTGGGCACCTTGTATCCATCAAGCACAACTTTCAGCTTATCCTTGCTCCAATCTTCCTTATTTAGATGTCCTGTACTCGTTTTAACAAAACCAGTAACATATGTAATAGATCTATATGCACAAATATCATTTGATTTGATATATGCACGAAGTATGCTTTTCTTAAAATCAAAATAAGAAAAATCAAAAAATTCTACTACACAAAAAGTACTAAAATAAGGATTAGCTTGGTCCATTATAAAGATACCAAATTCAAACACTTATGAATTAGGTGCCAGGCTCTGATGTCAGTTGAAATTGTATGGATCGGGACTTAATACCAAAGACAGATATTGTATCGACGTATTGTAGCAATATGTAAAACTAATATCTAAACTATCTTAGAGTCTAAACAGCGAAATGTAAAGAACACAAGACACAATTAATTTCTAGCAAATTATAAATAATCTGCCGAGCCACAGGCGAAATATCCACTATAAACTATAACGGATTTACAAAAAGATATCTAGACAATATTCCTATAATCTAGAATATCAAACAACTAAGCACTTGAATCGGGCCACCAATTCGACGCTAGATCTCTCACAAACAAAGAGGGAGATAACTAACTAAAAGCTTAGTAAAAGAGATGCAAAACAAGCTGCTAGAGAATATCTATCTTACGCGTAAAAGCTTGTTCTCAATCTATGAACCTATCGACTAGTATATATAGTTTTGAATATGAATCCAACTAGTACAATAGTTATATCTTGATTGAAGATCTTGATCAGGTTGAATCACCTTGTTCTTCTCCTAAAACTTATCAAACTTCCATGCATCCAGAATCCTTCTTTGAATAGAAGTCGAGTCCTTCTTTGAATAGAATCCTTCTTCGAGTAGGATATCAATTCCTAATCTTCCTCAATATCTTCATGTATCCAAACATCAAGAGTTCTTCTCCATAAGATATCTAAACCAGCTAAACCTGCTAAGACTAAACTAAAATCGTGGAACTATATCAAATGGAAGTAATGCAAAATCCATAAATAGAAAGTCCATATTGCACCAATATTTAGCTAATATCTGCACTTTCAAATAGGAATAAAATTATTATTTAAGAATTGGGGTATTTACATAAGAATAAATGAACAAAATTTTCATTAGAAAAAAAAAAGCATTTTGTTAACAATATAATCACTTGATAATAGAACGAAATTCAAAATTGGGAGTGATACCAAGAGCAGGAACAAAATTTGACAGTTCAGGAAATATATGAGAGTGACATCGTTATAATTCAAAAAAATTAAAATAAATAAATAGTTATATCACCCAACTATGTTTTTTTGTCCATTTTTAAAAAATACAAATATTTTATTTTCTGCTCGGCAAAAAATGGTAGATATAAGAAAACTTTTGGTACATCTCATTTAAGACATTAAATAGACATGATGCATTTGTAGTTGATATATAATATAAGTTAGCTGGTAGATGATATATAATTGATTTTGTCGGAGGAGTAAATTAGTTTGGTGATATGCTAGAAGATTTGCTAAATATAGTATAAAAAACAAATCAACTAGCTTTATTTTTTAAAAACTCCATGGACAAAATATCAAATCAGCTAACTTAAGCTACCAGTTAGGCATTCATGTAACATGCTTATTGAAAAAATAAGCTCATTGAGTTGATAAGTTAGTGCTAAACTTAGCTGTTTATGAATTTTAATTATGAATTAATTGTTTGAGAGATTTGTAGGTTTTTTTTTTACAACTAAACGTTTATGACCTTAAAATGTAAATTTTCGATAATAATAAATATATCAACGACTAACTGTTTTGCAATTTTTTTTTTTTTTTTTTGGAACGATAGAACTTGTTTTATTACTCCAAAAATAGTGTACGTACATTTAAAGGCTGATAAACTCCAAGCCCAAAAGTAGTGAATAACAAATAAACTCAGAAAATAAATTAAACATCTATGAAAGTCGAAATTAAATACCGCGCCTTTCTGTTCCTGCATCGGAGTCGGACGGTCTGGATAATAGCTCGGATTACTTCTTGTAGTACCCACGGCTTTTGTTTGAATAGTAAATCATTCCGAGTCATCCATGTGTGATAAATAGCCTCTGCCATCACTGCTCGGAAAACGTAAGCCGTGCTTCCCTTCCCTTTCGCACGAGTTCTCCACCACCCTACGAGCTATTGCCAGATGTTAAGTCGGGGTGATTTGCATGCATCCAAGTCAAAACTTCTCTCATGATCGCGTAAGTAACAGGGCATTGAAAGAACAAATGCTCTATGGATTCATCCTGATTACAGAATGCACACTTTCCATCCGTCGCTACTCCAAAACATGCCAGTCGATCCTTTGTAGCCAGCCGTTTATGCAGTGCCATACATAGAATAAATCTCGCCTTCGGCCTAGCTGGGTTCCTAATGATCAGATCACACCATGCCACCTTTTCCTGTCGGCCTAACTGTTTTGCAATATTAAACCTACCTATATACAAATCATTGATCCTTTTCTCTCCTCATGCCCGAGATCGATTACCAGTTGGTATTAATAAAGAAAATTCAATTTGCCTTATTTCTTTTTTCACAAAGTTTTGAGAGAGACGTGTATCAGTGAGAGACCTGAGAGACGGATTGATGTTTTGAATTATATGTATAATATTTTAAACAATATCTGTAATGTTTTATGAGTGGACATTTTATATCATTTTTATGTACATTTATATCACCGATATTCTTAGTAAAACCTCTAATGTTTTTGGATATAACTGTAATGTTTGTCCGTCTTTTTAGTCTCTCTACATGACCGTCTCTCATAAGACCTACTCTTCTTTTTTCTAATTTGTTTTTTAACGTTTAAGTCGCAATTTGTATTGTGGAAGTGATGGTACATGTATAAAAAAGTAGGAGAATACTAAATACTATACTTATCTAATTCATAGTAGTTCTCATTAGGATAAGTTTGAGTGTACATCTCCAAATTCATTTTGGTATAATAGATAGAAGTTGATAAAGTAGATTATATACTCTAATGACAACTACTAAACTGATTTAAACTTACAAGAATAAAAATTATAAAATCTTATAAGGGGATTGCTAATAATAGGACACTCGCTTTGTACTATTCTCAGTACAACATTCTAAACTATTAGATCACTTTTAGATTTAATATCAACCCACCATTTTTTTATTAATGCGACAAGGCATTACATAGTCACATAATGAGTCGCATAATGGATTGCATATTATAACGTTGAATTAATTACACACCCTTTATATTTTAAAATTAACAAAATATACCCAAGAACAATTTAAAACAAACTCTCCATTAATCAAATATTCACCAAACACCCTCAATCCATTTAAAAATTAATTTTATAAGAAAATGACCGGAGCTGTGATGGCCCGGTTAGAGCTTCCATGGAAGCTAAAAAAGGGCTTCCATTGAAACTGAAATCGAGCTCCCAAAATGGGCTCCCATGGAGCTCGAAGGCAGCTTCAAAATTAAATGAGCTCTCATGGAAGCTTGGATGTTTCATTCAAGAAAAAAAAATTAACAAAATGAATGTTGTGGTGGTGGTTGAAGGAGTGCAGGAGGAGGTGATGATTTTTGGTGGTGGTTGAAGAAGTGGGGAGGAAGAGGTGGTGGAGAGTTGTGGAAAAGAAGGTTAAGTTTGGGGTATAAAATATAAAGTAAGATTTAGGAGAATGAATTTTATAATTATATGTAATTTGTATTTTTGAAATTGTTCATATTATTAAATTTGTTTATAAATTAATTTTTTATTACTTTATTGTGACATTTATCAAATTTTGAATGGTATACTAACAATAGTACAATGAACAGTGTCCTACTGTTAGCCAAACCCACCTTATAATGTATAACATGAGTGAACGCTTAAAGTTGCATTAGTTTGTATTCTATGGGTGAAGTTTGATTTAAGAGATTTGCACTGTAATACATTTAGTGTACTATCAGACCTTAGTTAGAAAAAATCATACTTCATCTGTCACGAAGAACTTCATACATTAGGGTTAGCACGCAGTTTTATGCGAAAAGTTAAAGTAATGGTAGAATATAGAAAAGGTGGGAAAAGTGTACTTTTAGTGGCAAAATGTGTAATTTGAGTGAAAAGTTGAGATTGTATATTATTTGTTGGGTGTGGGTTAGCTTCCTTTTATGGTAATGTATGAAGTTCTATGGGACGGCTAAAAATGGCAAATATATGAAGTAGTTTTACGGTACGGAGGGAGTATACAATAATAATGTAAAGTTTAATTCATATGTCTATAAAGCATAAACAAATTCCAATTAGATTGCAGTGCATACAGGTTTTTAAACATGTTTAATAAGTTATGGCAATTAACAAGAGCCAGAGACACTATTGAGCTCATGTACGCCTAAATCCTACTACATTGGTATTCCGTCATTTTACTAAATGGGTTGGGCTTTATCTAATCCGAATCGAACCTGTGAAAAATAATGACGTAGAGATTTGGGTCGGCCATATACCTGAACCTGTTACAAACCTGTGTAACAATACCCGAACCCGACCAGATCCAACATTTTATGGTTAAGTTAGTAATTTTTTGGGACATGGAGGGGGGTGTGGGTTCCAAAAAAAAAAACACTATAACATGTGAAAATTATGTATGTAAAATACTCCCTCCACCTGGATTGAATTTCATGCAGGTTCGAGCACAAATTTTAAGCGAATGGTGAATAAAGTAGGAGAAATAATGAATGAGGAAGGAAATAGGGTTAATAAAGTAGATGAGTTACTAATGAATAGAGTAGGAGAAAGACTTTTCATTTAAGGGATGAGAAGTTGAAATTGGGACGTGCCAAAATGGAATGCATGAAGTTGAATTCTTAACGGGGGTAATAATTGATATGGGGGGATACCATCCCGGAGAGGTAACATTGGTGGGAACCTACCCCGTTAATTTCGTTATGCACTTTTAGTATTATATTTTGGTTTGTTGAGGGATTCGTTTTTTTAAAAAACTGTATTGGTTAAACTAATGGGTCGGGGGTACGGGTAGAAGACCCGATACGATATAAAATATTTGTTATCAACACGTCAGGTCCTGAACGAGTTCGAATTGGGTTGAATCCCACCCCTTTTAAAGCATATTGGTCATTGTCAGTCGTATTTTTACATTTTCTATAGTAACCATAACAAAAAGACTCAATGAAGAAGGTCTACCCACCAACATCACAACTAATGATGTTTACAATAAAGTTTGACGTCGATTAATTTATTATGTCCTTACCTTCTATTTATTATTAAAAGTAAACTATATCGTGGCTTCGCCACGGGTTAGTACTAGTTCATTCTAATTCTAAGCCTTAATGCAACCTCAACAAAAATCAATTCATCATTAAAAAACTCAATTTGTCTTCTTCAATTAAATTTCAAGGCCCCTACATCAACCCCAACAGAATCAATTCATTATTAAAAAAATCGCATGTCTTCTCCAATTAAATTCAAAGTCCTAATTCAACCCCAATTAAATCAATTCATCATTAAAAAAAACAACAACAATAACCAATACTTCTTCTCCATCTTCTTTAATTAAATTGAAACACATCAATTCGTACTAACCCAGACCTTAATTCAACTCGAAAAAAAGACAATTCATTATCAGCAACAACGATATTTGTAACTAAATGCCACAATAACACGTGTAGCGTGTTCTCACGATATATATATATATATATATATATATATATATACACACACACACACACACACACACACACAAGAAAATTGGCACGCAGTACTCGCGTGCGAACTTTCAACTTATTGTTATTGTTGGAAAAAAACTACTCTATAAATTAATAACTTACATTATCGTAGAACTATTAATTATAGTGAAAATTTTAATAAGATTTAACCATATAATGTGTTGCAAGGAAAAAAAGATGTCAAAATGAGGGGTAAAAAAGTAAAAAAGAAAAGTTGGTCGCTAACTACCCTGTGTTTCCTTTTATAATAGTAATAGATATACAAATATTTACCTTTCTTTCGGATCGAATCGGATTAATCCAAAAATCTGACAGATTCAATCCGATCTGAAATCCGAAATTCATAAAAACTGTAATCCGAATTTACCGGATCGATTTTTCGAATTCAGACTTTTTGTGCACCCCTAAACATATGTATACCCTAATGCTTACAATACACTCTAATTCGTCACATTCATTTTTTTGGAAGATTTTTATTCCCGTGCAAATTAGGCGATGTTCTCTTCATCTGAAAACTCATTAATTTCAATTCAGTTCAGTTCAGTTTAGTTCCATTCAGTTCAGTTCAGTTCATCTTCAGTTCATTTTCAGTTCAGTTCAGATTGATTAAATTATTATTAGTAGTATTGTTGTTGTTGTTGTTCTTGTTCTTGTTCTTGTTCTTGTTGTTGTTGTTGACGTTATTATTATTGTTGTTGTTGTTTTGCTATTTTTTATACACCCATGTCAATTTCCACTCGAACCAATCTTTTGCTCGGTCTTTTGTACGTGGAAAATAAGAAAATTTATCCAATTGAATTCTTTTAAACTTTTTTCTTTCTTTCTTTTTAATACGTCTTTTAGTAGATCAAGGAAATAAAGAGTATAGCTACAACTTGAATTACCCTTCTTAAACTAAA
Source organism: Plantago major (assembly GCA_026545765.1). Classification (NCBI taxonomy): domain Eukaryota; kingdom Viridiplantae; phylum Streptophyta; class Magnoliopsida; order Lamiales; family Plantaginaceae; genus Plantago; species Plantago major. The sequence goes on along the minus strand of CM048841.1, from coordinate 51,412,168 downwards.
AGAACTTGGGAATACCATACAAAATGGTTCACTTACTTTGTACGTACAGCTCCAGCAAAAAAAATCTATGTGCTTTTGTTGAAAGAGGTATTTAGATACCTTGTTGCACAATATACACTATTTTTTTGTTATGATAAATAAAAAAATAAATGAGAAAAAAAGAGTAGGTATAAATATAAAATTTAATTGAATTATAAACAGTTGATCTTTTAAATGATTTTAAGTAAAACATAATGGAAAACACAAATATTTTTAACGAAACACCCGGCCCTAAGTTTTCAATAACATAGATAATACTCCCTCTATTTCAGAAAAAGTGTTACAACTTTCCGTTTTCGACGTTTCACTAAAAGTATTACAATTTCCATTTATGGAAACTAATTAAATAATAAAACTCCCTACCTTTCACTTTTATTACAATATGCCACTCATTTAATCTCTAATAATTATGGGGCCCACTTGTACTTTTTACTTTTTCTTCAAATTGGTGCAAATCCAAATTGTAACACTTTCTCCGAAATGGAGGGAGTACTACTTAAGGCGATCTAGATTGTTCCTAGCTAGTAACCTTTTTTTTAAAATTTTTTTGATAATAATAACCATCATATACACAAAGTCTTACGATAGACGGTCTCTAGATAACTTATTAAGAGACGGTCTATGTTATCAATAAAACCTCAATGTTATTAATCAAAACGTCTGTGTTGTTAACGAAATAAGTCTTGTTGTAATATGAAAAAACACCAATATTGAGAACCTAGGTGTTTTAATTAATAACATCGATAATTTCTTAATAATATAGGCCAGTCTATAGATAAATTATCTAGAGACCGTTTCTTAGGAGACTTACTCATCATATACTAATAAGGGTGAATTTCATCCAGTACCCCTCTTAGATATTCTAATTACACTTGGACAACAGTTAATTCAAAAATTACATATATGTCTATTTTCGTTGACCAAAGGATGCATGCCAAACATGGCCTTATTTTGTCAATTTGAAATGATATCCCTAATGTCTTTCTAATTCAACTTAAGTCCTTTATCTTCCAATATTTTTTGTTGAGTACCCAATTTATTGTTTAATAACATGAATTAAACTTTCAAAATAATTTATGGACCTAATTGCAAAATCAGAAACAAATTTAGGGCCAAATTGAACGTAACTGGAAGTTTATTAAAAATTAAAACAAAAAAGAAAAAATATGATCGGAGCAGTTTGTGACGACTCCGTCGAATTGTACAGCTCGGATCAGATATTGAGTCCGATCGGAAGTGTGAATAGCCCGATCTGGAGTCATTGTGTCTGACCGAGCTTCTCCGATCCGAGTTTTAATTTTTCTTTTTTTTTAAATCTTTTATTTAATTTGGCCCAGGGGTTGTAAATTAATTTGATTTTGGGGAAAATATATAATTTGTTATAAGTTAGGGTCAAATTTGCAATTTCCAGTAAAAACTTGTGAAGGGTTATGTTTGGCAACACTTTAAATTTGTTTGACTTTTGGACTTACATGTAATAAAAATACTCTAATTGTCATTTATTTGTTATTGTTGAACTAACTGGTGCTTAAATGCTATGACCCTATCTAACATGGGGTATATGTAATAACCCCTAATAATAATAATTATTATTATTGCTGCTGTTGTTGTTTTTGTTACAAATTAATTTCTTCAGTTCAGATTCATTCAGTTCAATTCAGTTTCAGTTCAATTCAGATTTATTCAATTTAGTTGTTATTATTATTATTATTATTATTATTATTATTATTATTATTATTACAAAATAATTTCTTCAGTTCAGATTCATTAAGTTTAATTCAGTACAGGTCAGATTCATTCTGTTTTGTTCTGTTTTGTTCAGGTGAAAATAACAAAATCCTTAATATACCTTAAACTTATTTCTTTACAATTCTCATTAATCTCCGCATCGAGAATCAAATGCCTATTTTGATCTAGAGCTGCCGGAGTAATATTTTGGAAACAAATAAACACTTTGGAGTGAAAAAATAATAAAAATGATACATTTAAAATCTTCAGATTACATGTTACATTTAGATTCAACTAGTAAATAGCCCGTCGATACTCAACGGGATTAATGAAAATAGAATGCTGTATATGTCATCTATTACTCTTTCAATAATTTTACAAAGTTATAAATTAAGTTTGTAATGTGGAGAGATTCATGCTTCAACATTTCATACATAATTGGAAAAAAGTGAAAGAGTAAGTTATTAAGTTATGATGAGCATGCATTGTGTTCATCTCAATTATTAAGTTTATATGTCGATCATATCTTAGGTTGGATTGACCCGTTTGAAAGTCTAGATGAGGGTGAAGGCATATAGAGGACCATGTGAGAGATAAATGTCCCTGACTCTTGTTTATTGTCATGTTAGAGGAGGCCGATGTAGGCAACCGTCTCCTATTTAAACTAAGCGGTAACTTTTTGTCATGGATGCGTTCATTATCATTTCTATGATAAAAACCTTTTGCCCAATATTGATCCTAGATATCAAATTCACCTTAGTAATATGCTTCTTGGATTATACTCTAACCCGTTTGGGACGCTACCGGGACCCATTTAGACCTTGAACTTTTCATGGAGTTTTCGGGTAGGACCCATCTTTATTAAAAACATCTTATGTAGTAACCCGGCTAGTTAGCCTTATGTTCCCGAAGTGCATGAATCATCCGTGAAAAGACTGCCAAAATGAAAAGAAAGGACGAAAAGCCATTAAAAATCTATAGATATCGACGATCTAGACCCATATCGTACCCGTTTATCACCTATTTAGGACACGGAACCATATTATTAACAATTAGAGTAGGGTGTAAGTCCGAGAATGATACAACCTCGACTTCCATTGAGATCGTCAACAATTATAATTTGTTTGAATATAATAGATATTTTCCTCAAATTTTATGACGAAGCATATATATACAATTGTTTCGTTCATTATCATGACTTTTGTTGGTTGGCTTAATTTGTCATTAATACTCGCCTTACCCGCCTGTTTCCATCTGGAATGTGCATCATGTCAATTTATTAATTTTGTTTCTTTTTTATGTATAGAAATATGTGTGAATAATAACATTGGATGCTATTGTACGTTGTTATGAATTATTACGGAATTCGTCAAAATTCGACAAAAGATGGTAGATCCCATCTAACAACTCTTTCTATGATCTTTTCTTTTACATAATGTATTTTGAATTATTCTTGTCAAAAAAAATAATTAAATTGTAAAAGAATTACATATTTAAAGAATAGTGATTGTTTGGCTAGCGATTAAAATCGCTTAAACCTTTAATCATCAACTTTACTATTGTTGTTGCTCCATTAAACATGATTATTTGATTTTTTTTTTTTCATTGTTATCAAATTGAGATGTTATGTAATTGCAAATGAATTCCCATACAGCCTAAGCCTTACTAATTAATTATAGAATACTTTAAACATATTGCAAAATGGTGTCAATACAATTTAAACTCCTTAAATAAATACTTCATAAAGGAATAAACTATAAAAAAAAAAATTCATGGTCCCAACTTGGGACCAGTTATGAAGAAGAATAAACTTTGCATTTTAATATTCCATAACTTTTTCAAGACCCGCCTAAAGTAATTATACTCCACTATATTAAAAGGTGATAATATTCAATAAAAATGATTATATGCTTGTTTTTCATTAAAAAAATTAAATTTAAGATGCAAAATAGTTATTTAAAGTGTTATGTGATAGGTGAGTTAAAATTGAGTTGTAATAACATCTTTTAGCTTTCATGTGTTTATTAGTTGATCTATATGTCTTCTTCTTGTTTAATTCAAAACATGTCTAACTTGTCAAATTCGAAGCTTATTGTCAAGTTCTCCCCTCCGCTTCTTGTATAATTGATGAAACGATTTCGTCTTCATTTAAAAGAATTAATTACTCCACTGGATGACTAAGAAAGACATCGATATTGTTATAGTGAAATATTTAAATATGTTAAGAGTAACTTTTGCGAGAGACGTCTTTCAGAGTGACCGAATCAAACATCACATATTTTGTCACAAAGATCGCATATTTAGCTACGAACATCATATGTTGAAAATGCATGTATTTTAAGTATAATGCATGTTTATTATACACATAATGTTGAATTGGTCAATTATATTCAAGATGCGGTCTCTCACAAAAGTTTATAATATGTAAATACTATCTTAATTACAATTTCAATTTATGGGTAAATTAATCAAATTGAGATAGTATTACCATAATAATACTTGTTGACTAACCCATGCAATTGCAACATAATCACATACCATTGAGATTGTATTTCTTAATTACAACTAATGTAATGTGATTTTACAAAAATGTAAATTGCTATCGTTTACTAAAAATTGCAACAAAATCCTTGAAACATATTAAATCCTTAAGAATTACAACAATACGTGCACACTTACCACTTTAGTTAATCTTAAAATTTTTTGTAAAATATTACTTTAATTTATACAAAAAAAAATTTGTTTTGTTTTACTTTGATGATTTTTTTTTAAAGTTTTACATGTATAAAGTTAAAACTGGGATGTCTTACGTGAAAATGTTCACGTGTTTGGTTATCGACTCAAGTTGAGTTTTGTCAATATTTCGGATTTGTATCTCCACTCTACACTATACATATTACATGGCTTAATCACAAGCTTAGAAATCGTATTCAATTAATAGATTTATAGATAATCTTAAAAACTCTTACACACATCACTTCAGTCTTACACTGTTAAGATATTTTGTTAGAAATATCTGTTTAGATTTTGATCAGCAACATGATGACTTATCTTAGTCTCAGAAAGGTGATTAGTACTCTTGGTTCACTTGAACATTGTAAAAGAGGAAACCCACTAAGTATGATAGTCTAGCTAATCTTGTATAGGATGTTAGGTCTCAAAATGTAATTTTTATTTTATGAAGAGAAGACCAAGAAGAAGACATCCAAGCAGAAAGCTCAACGACATTGAAGACTTGAAGAAAACTGCACAAGATTATCGAATCATTGTTCAGATATCTTAGCCAGATATCTTGAAGACACGAATAGTTTCAAACAAACTGTGTCACAAGAGATATCTGAGAAATAAGATACATATCTGAAAACAAGAAAAGTGTCCACAGATATCTATTCTCAGATACCTTGAGCTTTAACCACGTTTCTGAAAGAGAAATATATATTCCAAACAAAGTTGTTTCAAAAAAAATACAAGTGGTATCTGAAGAATGAAGATAAGGACGTGCAAAGAATCAGATAACACTAGTCTCTGATACAAAGCATAGTTCCGTTGACACTACAGGACAAAAAGTATAGTACAATGCATTTAATGCACGGACAGAGATGTCTGAATAAAAGCAACGGCAACTTCTGAGAAGAAGACAAAACTCACATAAGATTATACACAGATATCGATAGTTTGAATTTGAGCCTAACGGATACTATTCAAACGGCACTCAAATTCATCTATAAATATCAACACTTAGACAGCTTGAGAGAACACACTGAACACCTTGAACTGCATACAAACGCTGATCGTCTTACTCTCACTCAAAGCATCTTACTTATTCTCAAAGCTTTCTGTTGCGACCAAAGCTTTTGATCTTAAGTAAACACTGAAGTTCTAAGTGTCCTGATCCTAAACAAGCAAAGCTATCTGTGAAGGAGTTGAATCAAAAGATCAACTATCTGAGATTCATTCTCTTGAACAGATATCATAAGACTGGGTCAAGAAATCGAACAAGATACCATCTGTTGTAAAGTGTATTAAGTAACTTGATTCACGAGCTATCGATTAATCGAAAAGTTATTAAGACGCTCATCGACAACTCAAACTAAAAACCAACACCATAATCGGCGTGGAGTATGTGAAGTACTTAGTTTGAAAAATCAGGGAATAACTCCAAGGTTACCGGAGTATAGGAAGTACTTGATTTGGGAAACTAAGGAATAACTCCAAGGTTATTGAGTATAGGAAGTACTTAGCTTGGGAAGCTAGGGAATAACTCAAAGGTTTCTGAGTATAGGAAGTACTTGGCTGTGAAAGCCGAGGAACAACTCAGGGGGAACATTTGGTAGGAAACCAATTGTTAAGAATCTTAGAATAGGATTATTGTAAGGAAATCTCAATTATCTGTTCTAGTGAATTCTAGGTCTCTGATAGACCGAAGTGGATTAGTTGGAGGATTACGCCACCTCCAGATACCACTATACTTGCTGTGTCTTTTACCTTTCTGTATTTATACTTCAGCAACGCACACACTTATTAACTGTTTCTGCACTTATCTTTATTAAGTCTTCCGCACTCTGATTCTAAGTATCAGATATCTTTTCAGATATCTGAGAAATAGTTGTTATCGACAAAAGTTTTAAAAGACTATTCACCCCCCCCCCCACGCTAGTCTTTTACTTTGCCGTTATCTGGACCAACAAGTGGTATCAGAGCAGGAGGTTCACCAGCCTTCTACACTGAACCTAGATCCCCAGATAGGTGAAGGAACTTTGTCCACTTTTGAGGACTATTTAATTTGTGTGTTAAGTGTGCAGGTATGTCTCTGAGTGATGCACCCGTTCTCAAACCAGAGAACTACGAGAAATGGAAAAATAACATGATGCTCCACCTTGAAGCCATAAGTGACGAGATGATCGAAGTAATAAAGAATGGCCCAATAGTCATTCAACAACTTAAGCAAGTCATGGAGGTTTCGAGTGGAAGAGACAGAGATCAAAGCGAAGGATCTTCACAAACAGATGCGTCAACTAGTGGAAGATCTATGGGTCAAGTTATTTACGAACCAAAGCCCAGAGAACTCTGGACATCGGAAGATGCCAAGAGGAATCGTCTGGACGGTCAAGCTCGTAACATCATCATCAGATCGACACCAGAGCACATACAGTGTAAACTGTGGGGTGCTAAAACGGCGAAATTTGCCTGGCAACTGATTGAAGAAATCTGTGCCGGAACTGAGAAAACCAAGGAAAACAAGTTCGAAGTTCTAAAGTTGAAATTTCAAAATTTCAAACAAGGTCCCACTGAAACTCTGGAAGAACTTGATTTCAGGTTTACCACTCTCATGAGTGATATGGCAGCACTTGGGGAAAGCAATAGATACTCTCAGTCTGAGAAGATTAAGACTATTGTTATTTTTCCATTTCTCGTAGTTCTCTGGTTTGACCAAGGTAGTTCTCGTAGCACTTGGGGAAAGCAATAGATACTAAATTCTTTTATTTTAACCAAGGTATGCCAAATATCACTCCAGTGGAACTTTTCTCTCATCTTGCTACTGTTGACTATGAGACAACTCAGAGAGAACAAACAACTGAAAAGTTGCAGAATGTTGCTCTAGTTACTCAAGGAACTTCTGAAAAGAAGAAAAGCAAGGAGGAGACTGAGGATGCTCTTGCTGCAAAGCAAATGAGTAAATTTGTCAGTCGAGAAATTGAGAGAAGAAAAGCCAAAGGCTCAAACTATCACCAGTACAAAAATATGCAAAGCTCGCTGAACAAGCCAGCTCAGAAAGCATCATGTACTGAGGAAGCAGAAATTGGAAACGATATCTGTTTCTATTGTCAGAAACCTGGCCACTTCAAGAAGGATTGTCCTGCCCTCAACAAACTAAGGACAGGCGACAAGAAAGATAGAAGAATCTTCAGAAGAAGCCAGAAAGCTTTGTTAACTGAAGAAAGAAAGAAAATCCAAATTCAACTGGATGCTCTAGACGTTGAGACAGATTCTGAAGATGACAATTCAGATGATTCAACCCTACCATCACCAGAATTATGTGGAGTTACTCATGATATAATCGACTTCGGCCTCAAGAAGAATGAAATGTGTGGAGTTGCTGAAATTGACGGACCAGACATCTCCAACATAGAAAACTGTCTTATGGCTGATGAGGTAACACATACTTCTTGCTACACTTATGAAAGTGATGAAGAGGAAATAAAAAATCTAGAAAATCTCAGGAAAGAACTTGACATCTATGAAAGAGAATTTCTAATGATCCGAGCTAGAGCCGAAAACCTTGAAGAAGAAAAGAATTCTCTTGAAAAGGAAAATTCTCAATTAGTTAAAGAATCTGAGAGAAAGGATGCTGAAAATGCATCTCTCAAAGCTCAGATATCTGAGACTGAAAAGTCACATGAAGAAGCAATGGCTGAGTTACGAAAGAATTATGAAAATCTTCTTTCTGAAAACAAGGAACTCAAGAAGAAAGAACTATCTTTTCAATCTTATGCCAAAGCTAGTGACACTCTTACTGAAGTACAATCTTACTTAAGAGATCCTTCAGAAAAGAAAGGACTTGGGCTGAATACACAGACAGATTGTTCTATCACTCTGAATAAGAGTAAGGAGAAAAGAACATTTGTAAGTACTCAGCAAGACGGTTCCCATGCAATCTATAGTATCGGTGAAAAGACAAAGATTGTTGACAAAGGAAAGGCAGTTGCGACTAAACCTTTGTGGGAAAAACAAGTCAAAAAAAAAACTGTTGGATGCGTCTACGAAAGAAACACAACACTGAAAAGTGTAAACACCCACGTCTCTCAAAAAGGTAGAATTGCAGGAGCTGGCAAATTCTCCCATGTCACTTTTTCTGGAAAGAAATTGGATCAACCAGAGACTAGCAAAGCTGCTGAGAAAAGATCTCAGATAGCTTCAAGTGCTCGAAACGGTATTGGCTACAAAGGCATCGGAAACAACTTGCTCATGAGTACAAGCAGAGCAAGAACGATGGTCGAAAGCTAGAATTGCTCAAAGCAATTATCGAAGTGGAAGTTAAATCAAGCCATTGAAAATCAATGCCGTGGCTAGAAGAAATCGGCAAGGAAGGCTAAGTTCTTTGAAAAGCAAACTCGAAACTGACAGTATCTGAAAGCATCATATGGAGCACCTAGGAACACACCAAGGAAGAAAATAATTCTTACTAGTGATAACATTCATTCAAAAGAATTCCTCCTTACGTTCTGTCGCTGACAAAAGCATATTTCAAAGAAATTCATTCAAAATGGATTCCCTCTGGAAGAACTTTTAATTCACGGTTCCATCAAAGATATGAGAACCTAATCTCTGCTTCCCGGTTGTATGCGAATGCCTCCGACTAAAGCACAATGGCTATTTGATAGTGGATGCGGAAAGCACATGACAGAGACAAAGCAAATCTGTTGATTACAAAGCTTGCAACACACGGGACCATATATCGATTCATTGAGGAGAATTAAATCCCTCTCCGGATTTGGCAACGTCAAATTGGGGACTTTAACAATCACCGACGTATTACATGTTAAGGATTTGAAATATAATCTATTTAGCATGAGCCGGTTTGCATGAGGGTTTTACTATAAAATTCAAAGCTAAATCGCAAACTAATTGACAATGAGTCAAAGCACACAGTCTTAGTTGGTCGCGAAAGGCGGTCTTTATGTTGCCGATTGGGCATCTCTGCCACAATCAAGAATGTCTCATGGTGAGTCAATCTGGTCACCTGTAAGAGCCTTGGTTATGGCACAAAAGAATGAGTCACTTGAACTTCAAAACTCAATAGACTTGCGAAAGAGTTAGTGGTTGGTCTTCCCGAACATCTTTCGTAAAGGATGGTATCTGCTTACCGCCGGATGGGGAAACAATCTAAGATCTCTTTCAAGTCCAAAATCGGAGACTCTAGTGTTGACCATCGCAACTTTTACACATGGATCTATTTGAATCATCTCGTAACTAGTTATGCGGGGAAAGAAGTATGGTCAGTTGTTGTAGATGACTTCTCAAGATTCACTTGGGTTGTCTTTCCGAAACACAAATCGATGTCGTGGTGGAGATACCAAACTTCTTTGAAAAAGCTTGAAGTCATGAAAATGACAAGGTATCTGCAATCGTAGCAGACCATGGTCTTGAGTTTGTCAACCAAAGACATAAAGGAGTTTTTGTACTGCAAGGTATACAACACCAACTTTCCTCTGTAAGAACACCTCAACAAAATGGTGTTGCGAGAAGGAAAACAGAACCCTTAAAGAAGGCCAAGGACAATGCTAGGCGACCTTTGAAATAAGTGAAATTTATTGGGTTGAAGCTATAAACACAGCTTGCTACACTCAGAACAGATGTTTGATAAACAAACACCATGACAGGACCCCCTATGAAATCTTGGTTGGTAGACCCCCTAATATCAAACATCTGAGAGTATTTGGTTGTAGATGTTTTGTTCTAAACAATGGGAAAGATTATCTGAGAACATTTCAACCAAAGGCAGATGAAGGTGTTTTTCTTGGCTATTCCAAAAACAGCAAAGCTTACAGAGTTTACAACAAAAGAACAAAGAAAATTGAAGAATCAGTTCATGTTGTATTCTATGAAGGAAGTAAGAAAACACCTCCTATTGATGAACTCTCAGAAAGGTTCAAAGAACTATTACTGAGGGATTCTAAAGAAGAATCCTCAGAAAGGAAAAACATCATTATGGAAAGTGAGGATGACTCTGACGTAGAAAAGCTTGAAAAGCCTAGTAACAGCAAGATGACTCACAGACATGATGAGGAATTTCCTATGAGTTTTCCAGATATAAGAATGAAGAGGTATCTGAGAACCTTCATCATGAAGAGGTATCTGAAAATAAGAATGTTGAAATGCATGTCTCAGATATCTCTAACACTGAAAAAGTTTCAGATATCCATGACATTTCCCATATGTCAGATATCTCAGATACTGAAAAAGTATCAAATCAAAATCTTAGTGATTCACATTCAGATCACCTGGATATTGATCCTACTAGCACTAAACCTATGATGAAATGGATCAAAGATCATCCTACAAAGGATATAATTGGAACGATTAATCAGGGTGTTAGGACTAGGAGAGCAATAGCTGAAAATGCTAACTCTCTCTTTGGATGTTTCATCTCGAATATTGAACCTAAAAATATAGAAGAAGCATTAGGAGACCAAGACTGGATCTCTGCAATGCAAGAAGAGTTGGATCAATTTGAGAGAAACAAAGTCTGGAAACTAGTTCCATTTATAGTAGGAATATCTGTGATTGGAACTAAATGGGTTTTCAGAAACAAGATGAATGAATCTGGTGAAATAACCAGAAACAAAGCAAGATTGGTTGCCAAGGGATTTACTCGCATCAAGGCTAGATTTTGACGAGTCATATGCACCAGTTGCCAGATTGGATGCAATAAGACTCTTTCTAGCCTTTGCAGCTCATAAAGATTTCAAAGTTTATCAGATGGATGTCAAAAGTGCATTCCTAAACGGTGAACTTGCGTAAGAAGTTTATGTTGAGCAACCACGGCTTTGAAGTTTCCTCGAAGCGAATGGTCTATAAACTATGTAAAGCTCAGATGGATCAAACAGCTCCAAGAGCATGGTATGACACTTTGGCCAAATACCTTGGAAAGTGGTTTCAAGAAGGCGAAGTTGATAAAACTTTATTTACCTGAAATCATGATGGGAAACTACTCTTAGTTCAAGTATATGTTGATGACATCATATTTGGATCTAAGGACAAGCAACTTTGTAATGACTTTGCAAATCTCATGAAAAGCAAGTTTGAGATGAGCATGATGGGATAAATGAATTATTTCCTAGGATTGCAAGTCAAGCAACTCAATGATGGAATATTCATTAGTCAAACAAAGTATGCAAAAGATATGCTCACAAAATTCAATCTTAAGCCTTCTGAAAAGAATGCTAAGATACCTATGAGCATTGGAACCAAAATGACCTATCTTGAATCGCATAAGAGTGTTGAAGAACATAAGTATAGGAAATTGATAGGTTCACTACTTTACCTCCGCAAGTAGACACGATATTCAATATGCCGTTGGAGTATGTGCCAGATTTCAGACAAATCCAATGCAAACACACTACAACATTGCTATGAAAATATTAAGGTATGTAAAGGGTACATTAGATGTAGGATTGTGGTATCCTAAAGAAAGTGGATTGAGTTTAGCTGGGTACTCGGACCGATTATCTTTGGATCATTGCTTGATAGGAAAAGCACCTCAGAACTTGTTTACGGGTACTAGACTTATCTCATGGTTTAGCAAGAAGCAAAACTCAATTGCAACTTCTACCACAGAGGCTGAATATATTGTCTTGGTTGTTGTGCAACACAAATTCTGTGGATACAACAACAACTTAAAGACTATGGACTCGATGAGAAGAAAACTCCCATTTTCTGTGACAACACAAGTGCTATTGCGATTACACAGAATCCTAAATTTCATGCCAGAAGAAAGCACATTGATGTTAGACATCACTTCATCAGACCATGTTGAAAAGGCAATATAGAGATACTCAAGATTGTAATCAAGACCAACTTGCAGATATCTTCACTAAGCCACTACAAGAAAGTAGATTCTTAGCCTTAAGACATAGTCTTGGACTAATGGAACTACCAATGAACTGAAAAAGTTCAGGTATCTGGAACGGGCATCCGGAGAAGAGGTATCCGGAGCAATGTATCTAGAAAAGAAAAGAAATCTGAACGGGTATCCGTAAGTCAAAAGGATAAAGAGCAAAAGATAGCTTAAGATCTACGAGACGGAACTCGGATATCGAATCACTCTATAAGCAGGGAACAAAAGAGAATAGTATAACTATCTGCAGTCAACTACTCTCTTGAAACTCGCATTATTTCTATCTTGATGAAAAACTTGGAAAAATCCTAAGTATAAGACAGATTCAGATGCGAACAATGTCCTTGCTCATACAGAATTGTGATTCAGATAGCAAGTCGCCAAAACTCATTAAATGGGCACAATTACACTTGCTGATTGTGATCATTGCTGAAGAAGCAATGGTGACCCTCGATGAAGTTAAGTGATTGATCTGTACGGTGTAAATTAATTCACAGTAAATAGTGGACTGTTGAAATTCAGACATGGCCCACTAAGCATTTAATGCCGAACTAGCTTTTGCTCACGCCTGTTTGCAAATCACAGATACGTACACACAAAATCAATTTGTATGTATTTGTCTGTTGGGATTCAACTGCTATATATATAGGATTTTGGCAAATGAAATCACTTTTGCCTAATCCGAAAAATTCATCTTGCACAAAAATAGCAAATTCTCTCTTGATTCTCTGCAAACCCTCTACAATCTCTGCAAATCAAGATTAAGTTTTTCTGCAAAGAATTACTGAATCACATCTCTTTCAAACACCAATTTCAATTCCCTACACTATATAAAGAGATGGCCTCCAAGAACACTTCAACACGAAATCCGATCCTCCACCGATGCTTTGAAAAGCAAGCACCAGAGTTGGTTATTGTTAACAATCGATGGTAGGAGTTTTAATCCGACCATTGGACTTCAAGTCACGTAATGATTTGGGGTGGTGCCATGATTGAGGAATACCTCACTGCAATAGAAAACCAATGACGAGAAAATTGATTCTTGACATGCTTGAAAAGGCACAAATCAAGGGTTTTCTATCTGCCGCCAAGTGGAATTTCATCACTCGATGTGTTGGAATTTTACAACAACTCAGATTATTTTCTGTGTTTCAAGGCACCGAAATAGTGTCTCTCAAAACCTCGACCAAGGAAAGGAAATCATACGGACTTAACAACTTCTTCAGAAGTTGTTTGAGGTTCAAAATCTTGGAAAGGATTTTGAAATAAACACCAAGGATGATGAACTCCTTGAAGGTGTTAAAGAACTTCTGATGGCGTGTGTGATCTTGAAAATCGAGATACACCATCGAGTTCAAGCTTCTTCGACATCCGAACCAGACATCTGTTGGTTCACTGGGATGTACTAGCTTGCATTCTTCACAGATGCTTTGATGGTCTACAAGGAGGTGCTGACTTGATAAGCCAAGAACGATGGATCATAATGTTCTTCTTGAATCAACAAGACAAAATTTGGAAAACCCTTTTAAGCTGGGAAAATACGCCTTCATGAAATTCGTGAAGAAGATTCAAGGCTTGAGCCTAAGATTGTCAAAGGACTAGCTGAGTCAAAGGCCACGATGGGTTATGGTCGAAGATATGCTACTTCTTTGGAAAAGCTTGGCATTGAGCTCGGAGGCAATTTGAAATAGCCAACAGTAACTTACTCTACAAATATGAGTATACAAATCTGATGAAAAAGGTTACTGGGTCTCAGAAAGGTCCTAAGAAGCGAAAATCTGAAAAGATATCTGAAGAAAAGGTTGCGACCAAGAAGCCCAGAACTTCAAGAAAGAAGTATGCTGGCAAATCAGAAGACACACCCAAAGAGGTTGTCAATTCTCAGTTATCTGCAAGCATGGCAGATGAACTCATCAATGCTGCAAAAGAGTTATCAACTACTGAACAAGTAGACTTAGCAAGAGAAAGTGCTTTCAGAAATGTTGCGACTAATGCAGAAAGCCTTGCTGATGAACTCATAAATGCTGCCAAGAGTGGTGAAAAGCACCAAGCCCCATCTGCAGAAACCGCAGGAGTTATGGACCAATCAGTTCCTAATGCTGATGAGAGCTCTGATGATGAAGATGATGAACTAGTCATCTCTCAAGTCCTAGAAAGAACAAAGAGGGCTAAGGTTACTGAAAAAGTAACTAGTGATAAGGTATCTGAAGAAGAACCTACACCACAGGTTGCTGAACCTTTAGCAAAGGTTGTTGGTGCAAACACATCATCAGTGAATGTCTCTCTTACACAACTTCACAAAGCCCTGATGAGTGGTATTTTAGTGCTGGCAGATGCTGATGGAAATGCCACATCTAAAAATCTGGAAGAACATTCTACTGATCAATCTTCTGCTTCCAGACAACCACAACAACCACAAACACAACAGCCACAAGTGGTTGATGAAATGGTAAACGAACTCCATTTCGAAATACCAAAGAATACAAGATATCAAGAAAATCCGTAATTGGCGGTGTTCCCCAACTCAATGAGAGGGATCAAACTGAGACATCTACTCAGAATGATCAACCAGGGGAGGCAACTGAGTTGCACACTCAGGAAAGGTGTGAAGTACCAGAAACTTCAAACAGAGAAACTACACTGGGACAAGACGACCAATGTATAGAAAGGTCACAAGTTCCAAAGACCAATCAGCCTGAAACTGCTCGGGTAAATGACTGGTTTAACTCTTACCTTGTGAAAATAAAATTCTATACTTATAAATCTTGTTACCTTATAAGAATTTCTTTGTTACAGGCTGAGTTAGAAACGCAGAAACAAGAGGAAGCTGAGAAGCTTGCCTCAGATACTGAAAAAGAGGTCCCTTCAACCTCAACTCTTGAGAAATCTGAGCCTGTGCCACAGGTAAATGATTCTTAAAGAGAACTAATTTTTCAGTAAAAATGTTTATGTGCTCATTCATGATAAATGTTTCTAACAGGCTCCAACTGAGATGGAAGAAGATAAGGCAGAAATGCCAGAGACAAACCCAGAAACCAACAAGGTTTCTGAAGAACACATCACTGAGCCTTCAAACTTGAAGGTATATGACAATCAAGTGACAAGTATTCTTGGGTTATCCTTTATCTCTTCCAATATTCAATACTTTCTACTTACAGGATATTTCAGAAGTAGAAATGCAAGGGGATAAAGTTGCGACTTCCCCTGCATCAATGGAAATTGATGAAGCCCCCAAGCAAAGATCACTCGAAGATCACGAAGCGCACAAGTTTCTGAGAAAAATGAATCTGAGCTTCCTGTTGAGGAAGTAAGTAGCTCAAATCAGAATTCATTAAAAGCATATTTATGCATAGGTTCTTTCAAACTATTTCCTAAGTATTGTATTTTTTTTTCTCAGGTTCAAGAAAGAAAGGTTGATGAGGACCAGACTTCCAAGTCTCCACCTCACAACAAGATATCTGAGACACCAATTGTCTCAGTAGAACAAGTATCTGAGCCTGATGTTCATACTCAGGTAACTCAGAAACTAAACTACACTTCTACTCAGATATCTACAAAATTTTTGAAACTCACTCAAAACTCCTTCTTTCAGGCTCAAATAGATGCAAAGCAGGTTCCCATTGAAGAAACAAGGGACCTACTTCACTTCTTCAAAGCTCACACCCTGCCAAAGCATATTCAATGCTTCAAGAAATGGCAGAAGTTAAGGTGCTCTGATCTCTCTGAAATATTGAGAATCACTGATCAACCAACCAGACGAGCACGAGCTCTTGACCTGGAAACTTATGTCCAAGCAATGTTCCCTACAGAACAATATATAGTTGCGACTCTACTACATAAGGACTTTTCCAGAAAAGTGGCGCATAGTTTGATACATGCCTTTGAACAGGCAGATGGTCAGACAAGATTACAGATGGAATTCAAGCCAGTCCTGCCCTAGACTCTGCAATTTATACCTTCCGAACAAGAAGAAGGTAATGGGCAGAAGATCACTATCCCGGAAGTGATCAATCTTGTATCTGAAGATGATGAGGAGGAAGAAATGAATTAAAATTACTTTGATGAACCTCCCACTGACCATCACCAAGAGGATGATAATGACAAAAAGGATGATGATGATGCCCCTGCACCAGGGACCGGAGGAATTTCACAAAGAAACAATGCCTCAGCTGCTGAAAAGCAAACTGAGAAGACTTCACAGAAATCTCCGTCTTCATCACCTCAGAAATCTACTCATCCATCTTCTAACCAACACGCAGTTACTACTGAACAAGTAGTTGAGCTTTCTAAAGAAACCAATCAGAAAATCTTAAACACTCAAACCAGATCTGCTCAACTCAGACAACTGTTGGAAGAAGAACAACAGATCCATCTTCAACTGGAAGATCAAATAGCTAAATCCAGAGATAAGATTGATCAACTACAAGATCTATACTTAGAAGAAATGATTGCTTACTCTGATGTTAAAGAGCTAAGGGATGTTGTGCATGATATCACCAAAGAACTCGATACTGAAGAAGTATCTGAAGACAAGCATGATGCTAAGGCTGCATCATCTTCGAAAGAAGTACCATCCTCCTCCCAGAAAGGAAAGAAACCAATCTCTGAGATGGTTGCTGGACTCGATACGATCGATGAAAATGTCCAAGAGGATGAAGATCACTGGGGTAATCACTCAGATGATGAAGAAGACAAGACTTTGGCAGAACACCGCCATGAACATTTAGCGGTTTCTCACTTGAAAAGGAAGTTGATTGCTCCTACAATATTCAACAAACTTCCAAACGTCCACTCCCATGAATACATGAACAGGTACCAAGTACTGGCTACTCTGAACAAGGAGATGTCTTCATAGAACAAGGAAGTAATTGCCTCAGTCCCCTCTGAAATGAGAAAGTTCACTGAGCTCATCACTCAGAGAACAACTAGCATGGTCATTGCTCAGAAAGATCTGGGAATGATAAGGGACGATGATGTGTCTTTAGCTGAAAAATCTTTTCAAGAGGCAAGTTACACTGCTGGAAAAGCAGATGCCATCCTAGGCCCATTGGCAGAGCTCACTGATAAGGACAATGGACTTATCAAGCAAAATCAGGAGCTCAAAGCCAAACTTCAGAAGTTGGTCACTGCCTACAACTATTTACAAGGGCATTTTGACTCTCTCTCAGATTCCTTTATGAGACTGAGTCAGCCAACAATGACTAAGGGGGAAAGAAAGTACAAATCTGGACCTCAAAGTCAGGGGGAATGGGAAGAAGGAGAAGAAAACAAGAAGAAATCGGAGTCAGTGCGGCTCGAGAAGGAAGAAGAAAACTTCCACCACCACTTAGAATCAATGAACCCTCCTCAAGCCAGTAGCTTTGCAAATAGTAGTGCTTCTCGTAAACCAATGAAGGAACTAAAATAATAACAAAGGGCCATGCACGTAAACCTCAAGGAGTACCAAGGCTCCAAGGAGAAGACAAGTTAGAGGATTGATAAATCTTCCAAGAAGAAGAAGAAGGTCAAATCAAGTCCTGTGGCAATGAAGGCTGCAAAAATCTCACAAGAATTGATCTTGATGATGATGAAGAGACTGATGAAGATGAAACTCCTCTTCACATAAAAAGGAAAATTGAAAGCCTAACTGAGCCCATAGCTGCAAAGCCTTTGGCAGCTAAAACACCCTCTGGAAATACCAAGTCTATCTAGGGTGGTGGTTCTTCAAGCAACAACCCCAAAGAGAATTCAAGACAGAGAAGGAACAGACTGAGAGCTGAGCAAAGACAAAGTCAACTTCCACTCAGGCCAGAAGAAGCCAAAATTGAGTATGTGAAGTATGACAATGATTCCTCTGTCTACAGGTGCATCAATCAAAAGAATGGCTATTGGATTCTGGAACTTAAACATCTATTGGTAAATTCAAGATTTCCAGAACCAATCCATAAACAACTTATGGCATGGAGAAAGAATAAACCTACCTTGATCAACACCAATCACATCAAAGCATGGTTGGATTTTGAAGTTGTCAAGAGAACTGAAGCCATGAAGAAGGACCTCTCTGATGATTGTCCATATGGAAAGCCAGATGATGTGCACAAAATTCTGAATATCACAGGAACAGGCACAAGACCAAGACTTGCTGTGGAACCCTATGAGTCGTTCTATCCGACAGAAGATCAATACAAGGGTGACGTCAGATATATGAAGATCATCTACGAATACTTCAAGCTTTCAGATATCAGAATAGAGCATGCCTGGAAGTGGGGAAAGTATCTGTGGGTCAAGCATTTTGCCAAGAAAAATCCTACCAAAACCTATAAAGATGTCTGTGGATTTGCCAGAGACACAGAGATGCTCGTCAGAACTCTTCTCTATGATTATTCTGATGACGTCAAAAGGTTTGGAGACAGGAAATTTGCAAACTGATCCATAGAAACACTGTTGAAGACTTGAAGATTGAAGACTTGAAGACTAGTCTATTAGGATGTTTACTTGGAGCTTGGTTACTCCTGTTGTCCTAATTTACTATGTAGTTTTTGTATTTTTGCTGACTGAGCTTAACTGTATCATGTATTAAAGTTATCTGTAATCTTTAGTTGTAACTTATCTGAAGAACTTACTCTCAGATAGTATTCTATAAAAGATAACTTGTCAGCAAAGATCACACCTTGTGATTTGGTTGATGTCTACTTTCTGCACTTAATTATATGAATTGAAAGATCTTAAGAAATGATTAAGTGGTGGATTGTTTCCTCATCTAGATTTGTAATAGGGAAGATAGTCATCGTTGACTGATCAAAATGGGGGAAGTTTGTTAGATAATTTGTTAGAAATATCTGTTTAGATTTTGATCAGCAACATGATGACTTATCTTAGTCTCAGAAAGGTGATTAGTACTCTTGGTTCACTTGAACATTGTAAAAGAGGAAACCCACTAAGTATGATATTCTAGCTAATCTTGTATAGGATGTTAGGTCTCAAAATGTAATTTTTGTTTGATGTAAGAGAAGACCAAGAAGAAGACATCCAAGCAGAAAGCTCAACGACATTGAAGACTTGAAGAAAGCTGAACAAGATTGTTGAATCTGTTGTTCAGATATCTTAGCCAGATATCTTAAAGACACGAATAGTTTCAAACAAACTGTGTCACAAGAGATATCTGAGAAATAAGATACATATCTGAAAACCAGGAAAGTGTCCACAAATATCTATTCTCAGATACCTTGAGCTTTAACCACGTTTCTGAAAGAGAAATATATATTGCAAACAAAGTTGTTTAAAAAAAAAATACAAGTGGTATCTGAAGAATGAAGATAAGGACGTGCAAAGAATCAGATAACACTAGTCTACGATAAAGCGAGTTCCGTTGACACTACAGACAAAAATATAGTACAATGCATTTAATGCACGGACAGATGTCGAATAAAAGCAACGGCAACTTCGAGAAGAAGAAACACACTCTGATTATATACACAGATATCGATAGTTTGAATTTGAGCTATGAGATACTATTCAAACGGCACTCAAATTCATCTATAAATATCAACACTTAGACGACTTGAGAGAACACATCAACACCTTGAATCGCATACAAACGCCGTCGCCTTACTCTCTCTCAAAGCATCTTACTTATTCTCAAAGCTTTACATTGCGACCAAAGCTTTTGATCTTGAGTAAACATCAAGTTCTAAGTGTCCGATCCTAAACAAGCAAAGCTATCGTGAAGGAGTTGAATCAAAAGATCAACTATCCGAGATTCATTCTCTTGAGCAGATATCATAAGACTTTGGTCAAGAAATCGAACAAGATACCATATCTTTGTAAAGTGTATTAAGTAACTTAGTTCAGAGCTATCGATTAATCGAAAAGTTATTAACGCTCATCCGACAACTCAAACCAAAACCAACACCATAATGGCGTGGAGTACGAAGTACTTAGTTTGAAAAATCGTGAATAACTCAAGGTTCTGGAGTATAGGAAGTACTTGATTTGGGAAACTAAGGAATAACTCCAAGGTTATTGAGTATAGGAAGTACTTAGCTTGGGAAGCTAGGGAATAACTCAAAGGTTTCTGAGTAGAGGAAGTACTTGGCTGTGAAAGCCGGGGAATAACTCAGGGGGAACATTTGGTAGGAAACCAATTGTTAAGAATCTTAGAATAGGATTATTGTAAGGAAATCTCAATTATCTGTTCTAGTGAATTCTAGGTCTCTGATAGACCGAAGTGGATTAGTTGGAGGATTACGCCACCTCCAGATACCACTATACTTGCTGTGTCATTTACCTTTCTGTATTTATACTTCAGCAACACACACACACTTATTAACTGTTTCTGCACTTATCTTTATTAAGTCTTCCGCACTCTGATTCTAAGTATCAGATATCTTTTCAGATATCTGAGATATAGTTGTTATCGACAAAAATTTTAAAAGACTATTCACCCCCCCCCCCCCCCCGTCTTTTACTTTGCCGTTATCTGGACCAACAGTCAAGGAGTGTACAGCGCTGAGCAAACAAATATTTTCTACTTGGGGAAGATTACACACCCTAGCAACCCTATAAAACCTATAAAATTTTAACTCTATCACAAACACAAAATCTTAAAATTCAATTACTATTCACAGTTAGTTCTAACTCTATTAAAATCCGATCAATTTAAGTTGCATGTTAAACAATCACTGAGTGTAATTGAGATGTATATATGTTTTATGCAAGTATACTACGCGCGTTGATATAGGTGTTAAATATACTCTCAATCACATTTTTCAAGTTTAAGAGAAAGAATGGCAAAAAAATATAGAAAGTGCAATAATTTGTTTTCTAATTTATACTGTCACTTAAATTATTTAGAGTGGACTTCCGAATCTATGCACCTTACACATACCATAATAAATCATCCATTAAGATCTTTTATTAATTTTTTAATCTTTTAATATATGGAAGATGTAAAATTCTCAAATTTTTTTCTATATTAGTCCCAACTCCCAAGGAATTTTTGCATGTCGAAAAGGGCAAGATGATCCAATTACTGCATATTTGGTCCTATAGAACGAAACCATTGTTCTAAATAGTAGTAGTAGAAAATATACGTCAAAATATTTAGAATATTTTATTATTAATATGCTAGGAATCAGGGTCGGCCCTAAGCCCGTGCGGGATGTTCACCCGCACAAGGCCCCGGATTTTAAAGGGCCCAATTTCAATATCATGATAGTGATAGAGTGTTAAAAATAGAATAAAAGTATGATATAAAAAGTTAATATGACTTTGTTTCAAATAACACTTCCAATTAATGTTACATTTTTAAAGTGATATATTATGTATACTATTTTATTAGGAAATTAATTTTATATTTTATATGTGAATCTCTTCATTATTTGTAATATATATTGAATGTGGGGTCTCTTTTTTTTTTTTTGCATGGGGCCTCAAAATTGTTGGACCAGGCCTGCTCGGAAGGTTTTGAACTTTATTTTTTGTGTTTTTCTTAAACATAATGGTGTATTAATCCACCTGAAGGCAATAATAATTCTACATTCTATTGCAGTAACGGGTCTTATTATTTTGTTGGGAGGTAAAAGGATACTTTTCTTCATGAACCAAATAAGGCAGTTTATTGTAGAATGGATTATCTCGCAGACAATTGTACGTGTATTATTAAGAGATTTTAATTTCCTTAATTGATGCATTTAGTTGTAAATTGAACAATCATTTTAGATTTCTTCCAAATATAAAAGAGTGCATGGTTGACAACATGATTGCACATTTATGTGAGCATTTTAGAACTGATTTTTGTAATTATTTAAATTGATTTTCGGATATGTCATACTGGATAAGGTAAATAACCAATAAGAATCTCCCAAATCTTCACATGAGGAAAAAACTGACCAATAAGAATCAAGGATTTTGCAAGGTCAGCATATTACATGGCTTCACCACAAGGCTTGAAAATGTCTTCTTTTTCATATAGATATAGATTTTTTTTTTTTTAGAATAAACTTTCATTCCATATCAAAGAGGATCAAAGTACATCATGATTCGCAAAAGTAATCTTCGTGAAGCCAACACAATCCGTTTCTACACTCGTGGCTATACCATGAGCCAACTTATTTGAACAACGTCTAACAAAAGCAAAAGAAACAGACAGAAAAGAAAAAGCTAAAGACTTGGCTTCAGAAGTAATGTTTCCAATCGCAGAGAACGAGATTTTTTTTTTAGACGAATACATACTCGGTCAGGCTCAAGTTCGACTCAACACCTAAGTGTCGAGTTCGACTTCGAGCTTTGTTTTATACTAGACTCGATAAAACTCATTAAGGATGCAAAAATGCTCTCTCTAATTTTTTTTGCGGCAAGTTCCGACCATGGCGTCGGCTTCAGATCTCTTCTCAAATTGTCTCACTCGTATGAGTGTTATGCTTACTTCAAATGAAGTTTTACTCTCCCATTCCATTGGGAGTCTCTCCTTCAACAAATCTTTAGAATATCTATTAATTATTTCTATGTCTGATTCTTATTACTCCTTATTCCTCAATTCTGATTTCCTTCATTCTATTTCTGCTCTTTATATTTTGATTTCTGGAAAGGATATGGCGATCCCTTATTTTCAGCAACAGATTGATTTCTTGTGGCTATTTAAGAACTCTAACACTCTGCCCTGCTTTTATCATCGAGTTCTTTCTTCTCACAATCTCACCTTTATCATTTACAAGGTTCATGCGTTCTTTTCAGACACTTTCGGTATGGCGGATGAATTGGTTGCGAAAATGTCAAAGCAGCTCCACCTTATGGATGACGAAGCAGAAGGGGTCCAAGTTCCGGTCGAAGCCTGGACGACCACTAATTTAAACTACGACATTTCCATTGTTGGTCGTCTTCTAACAAGACGAGCTATCCACTTGGAATCCTTTCAACGTCTGGTGACATCCAGTTGGGGTTTAATGCATGGCATGGAGGTCAAGAAATTGAATGAGTCTCGTCTTCTCTTCCAGTTTAACCATTCCCACGATAAGAAGAGAGTTTTGCAGAATAGTCCGTGGTCATTTGAGAAGAATCTGCTGCTGCTATCCTCGATCGATAAGGGTGAGGACCCTCCACTGATGGAGCTAAATACAGCCGAGTTTCATGTTAATGTTGCTGGCCTCCCTCTCAGCATGCTTCATAGGGCCATGGCAACAGTTATCGGGAATGGTATTGGAGAATTTGTTGATCTTGATAACAACTCTGTTTCTTCAGCCAATGGTATTCATATGCGAATCTGGGTCAAGCTGGACATATCTAAACCTCTCAAAAGAGCCATGCGTGTGAAGTGTGTAAATGGTGAATCCATTATGGTCACTTTTACCTACGAGCGGCTTCCAAATTTCTGTTACAGGTGTGGTATTATTGGGCATTTGTTGAAAGATTGCAGGATTCAGTTTGATATTGAAGCGCAGCATGGTAATCCGGATGAAGAATCGTTGGAATGGTGTCCTTGGCTTCGAGTATCCACTAATACTCAGAAAAACCAATATGTCGGTGGTGATTCCGACAGTCTAGAAGGAGCGAGGGTTTTTGTTGACCGGAAAGTGTCACAGGAAAATTGCAAGTCTCCGGCTGGTCCTAATTTTGGTAACCAGAATGTCAATGATTTAGAATCTCAATCAATGGCTGTTATTTTGGCTAATAATTCCCAAGTTGACCATCTCACTTCTACTATGGAAGGCATTCAAAAATCTATTCCTCTCACCCATCAATCACTCCAACCTACCATATTTTCCAACCAAAAGAAAACCGTAACTGGCAACTCCATAATTACCATGGAATCAAATTTCAAATCCCAGACCCTTCCCTTTTCCCCAGATTAGCCACAATTTACATTTGGGACACTTCCCCCTACTAACCAAATTACCTAATCTTCCCCCCTAGCCCAATTCCACAATACAGTGATCCATCAATGGCCCAAGTAACAAACCCAATTCCCCTCATTCCCAGCCCTATTTCGACTGGTCTAGCTCACTTGCACTCGCCCAACCAGGCCCAAAACCCCACCATTCACTCATCTCGGCCCAATGTCTCTCTGACCCAAAACACTCGCACCCCCCAGCCTAGTCCAAATTGCTACAGTAACAGCAACCGAGCCTACACTCCTCGTAACCAATGGACTCGGCACAACAATTCCTCACCCAACCACCGTAATCTTACTTAAATTTAGAAAGTTCGGTTCGCCTTTTTGATTCTACCCCTTTGGTCCTCTTTTGAGAAGAAAACCGGGTCCTCAAGGCTGACCCAAAAACCTCTCAACCCAAGAAACGTGGCCGACCACCGAACCAAGACAGAGACAAGAAAATTGTCATGGTGACCAACAAAAAGAAGAATGCGGCTTATTTGGATATTATTGGTGAAAGACCCTTCAAACGCTCTAATACGGGCATTGTGATTCGCGATTGTGTACCAAAGGTGGAGGCTGCTAATCAGCCCCGCCTATCGCCATGAGTTGCATTGCTTGGAACTGTCAAGGAGCGGGGGGCCTTTGGACAGTTCGCGAATTGGGTGACCTCTTAAAGGATCATCGACCCCATTTTATTTTTCTTATGGAAACTCGCTTACATGTTCGTGAAGTTGATAATTTAAAAGCTAGATTTAATTATTTTGGTTTCTCAATAGCCTCTCATGGTAGATCGGGAGGTCTTGCTTTACTTTGGTCCAAGGAAACTATTGTAACCCTTCAAAGTTACTCGAATTTTCATATTGATGCTCATGTTCAGCTTTCTAATAGTGATGATATTTGTTGTTTTACTAGCTTTTATGGAGAACCCGATGTTAGTCAACGAAAACGAACTTGGGATCTCCTTAAAACTTTGGGCCATCTTTCTCAGCGTGCTTGGCTATGTATGGGGGACTTTAACGAGATCCTAACTAATTCTGAAAGATCGGGAGGATTACAAGTTGCCCCTTACAGAATGAGAGATTTCAGAAACAGTATTCAACAAGTTGGACTCTCTGAACTAGGCCTCATGGGTTTCGAGTATACATGGTACAACAGGCGCAATTATCCACATACTATTCGAGCTCGATTGGACAGAGCCTTATCGTCTTCTTCCTGGCGACAATTATTTCCCAATTCATTTGTCCATCATCTCACTTGTAGAAACTCAGATCACAACCCAATCCAAGCCAAATTCGATTCTCCGCCTTTCGCCTCTCTAAGCCGCCATCGCCGAACTGGGTTCAAGTTCGAATCCATGTAGGTCCGTTCAGAAGATTTTCGAAAGGTTATCCATGATACTTGGGATCCCGATTCTGATTTCTTGGCGTTGATTGACAGCTGCAAAGTGGGTCTGGCGAATTGGCGACGCAACAAGTTTGGTAGTGTTAAAGGTCAGATCAAAAAGCTCGATCAACAACTGACCAAGCTTAGGGAAGGGATGATCACTGATTCGACTAAGCAAGAGGAGCGCTTACTTAAACGCGAACTGGAGGAAGTACTAGAAAGAGAGAATGCTATGTGGAAGCAAAGGGCCAAAGTTCACTGGGCTCAAGAAGGGGATCGTAACACTCGATATTTTCATAGTCGAGCCTCTCATCGAAAAGCAAAGAATGAAATTTAGGGGTTAAAAGATTCCCAAGGTAATCTTCAGATCGATCAAGCAGCTCTAGGTGATATTGCTGTCTCGTATTTCCGAGAGATTTTTGGTACTGCTAATCCTATTGAGGAAGCAATCGACGCCGCTTTGGAATACATAGTACCGAAAGTGTCTGCTGATTTGAACCAGGAAATCTGTCTTCCCTACACTGCCATTGAGGTAAAAGAGTCTCTCTTTATGATGCTTCCTCTTAAATCGCCTGGTCCGGATGGTTTTCCTGCCTTATTTTTTCAAAAGTACTAGAACATTGTAGGTAGTTCTGTTGTTTCGTGTTGTTTGAATTTTCTGAATCATGGAGTCTTTGATGCTAAGTTGAATTACACTCATATAATTTTGATCCCTAAGTGCAATAATCCTGAGCTTATTACTCAATTTTGCCCGATTAGTCTTAGCAATGTTGTGTACAATATTGCTTCCAAGTGCATCACCAATAGGCTAAAACCTCATATGCATTCCTTAATTAGCGAAACTCAGTCTGCTTTCATCCCTGGTCGTCTAATTGCTGATAATGTTCTTGTAGCTTATGAAATTAATCATTATTTGAAGCGCAAGACTAAAGGGAAAATTGGCCATGTTTCTTTAAAGCTTGATCTG
This sequence comes from Plantago major, assembly GCA_026545765.1. Classification (NCBI taxonomy): domain Eukaryota; kingdom Viridiplantae; phylum Streptophyta; class Magnoliopsida; order Lamiales; family Plantaginaceae; genus Plantago; species Plantago major. The sequence continues at coordinate 51,385,582 of CM048841.1, read as the reverse complement.
AGTAAAGCTTTTGATCGTGTCAAGTGGTTATTTCTTGAAAATCTGTTAACTAGACTAGGATTCCATTCTTCTTTTGTGAATAGTATCATGTTGTGTGTTCGCTCTATTTCCTATTCTGTGGTTCTTAATGTTTACTCTTATGGTCTCTTTTCTCCTAATCGTGGTCTCCGTCAAGGGGATCCTCTCTCTCCTTTTCTGTTTTTATTTTGCTCTGTTCCCTCTTGTCTGGTGCGGTTAGTCGAGGTGTTTTGACAGGTGTGAAAGTAAGTGTTAGGAATATCTGTTTAGATTTTGATCAGCAACCTAATGACTTATCTTAGCTCAGAAAGGTGGTTAGTACTCTTGGTTCACTTGAACACTGTAAAAGAGGAAAATCACTAAGTATGTTAGTCTAGCAAATCTTGTATAGGATGCTAGGTCCCTGAATGTAATTTTTTATATCTTTTGAAGAAGACCAAGAAGAAGGCATCCGGCAGAAGTGTTTAACAAATTTAAAGATTTGAAGACTACACAAGATTGCTAAAGACGAAGGTCATCAGATACCTATGTCCAGATATCTTGAAGAAACAAGTGTTTTTCAATAAACAGGTTTCACAAAAGATATCTGAGAACACAAGGTTTCTGAACGAGGAAAAGTGCCCACAGATACCTACACTCAGATACCTTGGACAAAACTTTATTTCTGGGAAACAATGTTTCAACAAGTATCTTGAGATGTGAAGGTCTCTGGAAAGGGACATGCAATGCTTCAGAAAGCGTGCATAGTTCCGTTGGCACTATAGGACAAAAATAGTACAATGCAATAAATGTGCAGATAGAGACATCTGAACAAAAGAGGAAATCTCTGAAAAGAGACAACGTCTTCTGCAGTACTATTTACAGATATCAATAGTTTGAATTTCATTAAGCCTAACGGATACTATTCAAACGGCATGATTTTCAACTATAAATATCAACACTTAGAATGCTTGAAACACACACCAAGAACTTACACTGAACACACAGAACGAACTTATTCATTCAAGCATACAAGCCTTCAACCTACTTACTCTTTAGCTTACAGTTGTGACTAAGCTCTTGAATTCTAAGTAGCACGAAAGTTCTAAGTGTCCTGATCCTTAACAAGCATTGCTATCTGTGAAGGAGTTGAATCAAAAGATCAAGTATCTTAGTTTCATTCTCCAGAACATTTAACATAGACTTGGGTCAGTAAAGAACATATCACCACACATTGTAAAGTGTGTTAAGTGATTCTTGTTCTATAAAGTATTCCTAAATAACTGAAAAGTTAGTAAGATTACTCACTTGACAAACCATCATAACCAACACCTTAAACGGTGTGGAGTACAGGAAGTACTTAGTTTGGGAAACTAAGGAATAACTCCAAGGTTACTGAGCATAGGAAGTACTTAGTTTGGGAAACTAAGGAACAATTCAAAGGTTTCTGAGTATAGGAAGTACTTGGCTGGGAGCCGGGGAATAACTCAGGGGGAACACTTGGTTGGGAACCTAGTGTATTTAGGAATCGAGAGAAGATATTTGTAAGGTGAACTCAATTATCTGTCTTAGTGGATTCCAGGTCTGAGAAAGGCCGAAGTGGATTAGTTGAAGGATTACGCCACCTTCAGATACCACTATAAAAGACGTGTTATTTACTTTCAGCAATTTACTTATCGTTCTCTTTATCCTGCTAAGTATTTAAACACATTATATCTTGCTGAGCACGTACACTTATCACAGAAAAGTCTTCCGCTCTCTGAAATTAAGTATCAGATATCTTCACAAATATCTGAGAAATTGTGTTTATCGACAAAAGTTGTAAAAGACTATTCACCCCCCCCCCCCCCCTCTAGTCTTTTCCTTTGCCGTTATCTGGACCAACAGTAAGCCCGAGCGCTCCCACTTTCTCAGACTTGTTGTTCGCCGATGACACTTTGATATTCTATCAAGCCTCAATTAAGGCTGCCACTACTATTATGAATGTGTTGCAGGTTTATAGCCATGGCTCGGGCCAAGTGGTTAATCTTGATAAATCCACTGTTGTTTTTAGTAAGAATGTGCATGATGATTTAAAGCAAAATATTCAAGCTACGCTGAATGTACAGGTTGTAGATAAGCACGAAAAATATTTGGGCCTCCATACTACCATGGTTAAAAATAAAAAAGAAGTTTTTGGTTGGTCAAGGGATAAAATGTGGTCCAAATCTCATTCTTTTAATGGTAATTCTCTGTCTAAGGCTAGAAAAGAGGTGCTTATCAAATCTGTCTTGCAGGATATTCCAAGCTATGTGATGAGTTGCTTTAAATTACCTGATTATCTTTTGCGTGATCTTGAGTCCTTAATCACTAACTTTTGGTTGGAGGACGATGGTAAGAATAAAATACATTGGGTAAATTGGCAAACTTTAACAAAGAGCAAAAAGGAGGGTGGGTTAGGCTTTCGTGATTTACGTGCTTTTAATTTGGCTCTTTTGGGGAAACAAATTGGGCGCATTATTGAAGATCCTAACTCGCTTTTAAGTCGCATTTTTAAGGCCAAATATTTTCCTGATATTGATGTTCTTCATGCTGTTCCTAAGTCTTCTTCCTCTTACACTTGGAAAAGTATATGCGCTGCTTTAGACTTGGTAAGAAAAGGGGTTCGTTGGCGAGTGGGTAATGGTGAAAGTATTGACGCTTGGCAGGATAAGTGGGTTCCTAGAACCTCTAATTTTCAGCTAAGAACCCCTGACCTTGAGCAAGAAGGACCTTTAAAGGTCTCTTTTCTAATTCATCTTGATCACAATGAATGGGACTTGCCCATCCTTCAGTTTTTGCTTTGGCATGAGGATATCCAAGAGATCTTGAAGATTCCATTAGCTAGTAAAGGTGCTCTTGACACTCAGGTTTGGCAATTAACTAAGCATGGCTATTACACAGTCCGTTCTGCCTATCACCTGGCTTTGGATATCAAAGCCACCGAGATCAGCAACCAAGTTGGCTCGTCCTCAACGCAGGTACGCCGCAATTGGAACTTTGTTTGGAATCTTAAAATTCCTAACAAAGTGAAACATTTTCTTTGGATAGCCTTACATAATTCTCTTCCAGTGAACAGTGAACTGAATAGAAGACACCTGAATCCTGAAAGTTCTTGTGTCATTTGTGATTGCTCTGATGAGACTATTATTCATATTCTTAGAGATTGCCATTTTGCTCGCCAATATTGTGCCATTGCTGATTTTCCTTTCACTAGTATTTAGTTTGAGGCTCATTGTATTTCGGATTGGATAAATGGAGTTCGTCTTCGATCTGATTCGAAGCAATTTACTTTCTTTGTTACTTCTTGCTAGAGTATGTGGTATGGAAGGAATAAACTCCTCCATGATCAGCATCGTTATACTCCTATGGAGACTTTGGATTTTGTTGTGCATTATTCTAACTTCTACAGGTCTAATCAATATCAACATGTTGGAAAGTCATCGGATCAAGAAACGGTTTTGGGTCCTTGGACAGCCCCTCCTACCTGATGGATTAAAGTCAATTTTGACGCAGATGTGCCAAGAAACTATAGCTCTTGTGGTATTGCAGCATGGTCCGTGACCATATTGGTCTTGCTTTGGTCTGGAGCTCCAAGAAGTTGATGGCGAATTATAGTGTTGAAACAACAAAGCTGCTTGCTAATCGGTTAGTTGTTGACATGGAAAAACGAATGGATTTTCCTAAGATTATCCTAGAAGGAGATTCGCTGCAAGTTGTGAAGCAGCTTAAAAATCAAAGCTTGTCCCGGTCAACTAATGGTGCCATTTATGATGATATACAACGTACCTTGGCTGCATTTGAGGACTCAAAAGTCTCCCATGTAAGACGTGAAGCAAATGATCTTGCTCATCTCCTGTGCCATAACTTCCATGAAGATGCAACAGGATACGAATCTTTGCCCTTTGATTTTACTAAAGCTAGCTAGCAATTGAATTCCTTTGTAATGTCCTGTTCTTTGAGATATTACTTGTATTGACATTCTTATCCGTTGTTGGTTAATATATGTAACCTTTTTCTTCTCAAAAAAAAAAAAAAAAAATCGCAGAGAACGAGGATGTGGAATCCTGTAATTCCTTGATCACTATTGAGCAATCTCCTTCAAATATTGTATGTTGTAAGTCTAGCTCATAGGCAAAAATAACAGCACATCTTGCTCCTATGGCTTCGGCGGTTTCGGCATTCAAGACATGTGGGAAACTCTCCCGTTCCCAATGACAAACCTGCCCTTCACTATTTCGGACAACTACGCCAATGTTAGCAGTCGAATTCACAGCATGAATAATCCTGTTACGATTTCCCCAAATGGACCAGTAGGTCATCACAAACCGCACCATTTGATCAGTGGATAAAGACTTCTGTACCTATTGAATCCAGTCAGTAAAGGAAGAGTAATCAGTAGATGACACTGTAACAGACAAAGACGACACAACCCAGACAAGTCTAGCGTATGAGCACTCCTTAAAAATATGTAACAAAGTCTCCACATTCATTTTACAAATAGGGAAGACTACATCTAGACTTATCCCATGCCGCTCTAAAGCTTATTGACTGGCAGCGCGTTGCTCAAAGCACGCCAAAGGAAGACCTTCATCTTATTCGGCACCTGCAAATTCCAGATCCAATTCAAATTTTTCCTAGGGACAGAACTGGATGAGCCTATTCTATCCTGCTCAGCTTTCGCAATCAGATTCCTTGTCGGAAAATAAGAACTGTGGACCGAGTAGAAACCGCTCTCAGAGAAGTGCCACACTCTAATATCTTCTAAAGCAAACACATGTAATTGAATCTTGAGAATCTGCTCTACATCGACCTCCCAGAAAGTTTGACGCAAAAGAGCCTCATTCCATCTTCTAGTATCAAGGTCAATAAAGGCTGAAACCGGGCAACCTATCAGATTATAAAAATTAGGTGTAATCAGCCTAAGATTATCATCTCTAGGGATCCATTAATCACTCCATGTATCAATTGACTGGCCATCACCCACACGTCATCTAATCACCTTTCAACTAAATCAAGCGCTCCACAGATACTCTTCCAAGTAAAAGAGGAATTAAGGACGAGCCTCTAAAATATCAGAATTAGGAAAATAATTCGCTTTAAGGATACGGCTCAATAAGGCATTAGGGTAGTGAATAACCCTCCAAATTTGTTTTCCTAACAAAGCAAGATTAAAGGATCTCAAATCGCGAAAACCCAAGCCCCCATCCCTCTTTGAGTTACACAAAGAATTCCACATAACCCAATGAATCTTTTTGTCCTGTCCATTACACCACCAAAAAGAGCTATAAGAGATTCAATTTCCTTGAGGAGATAATCCGGAAGCTTGAAGCATCCCATAACATACGTAGGAATCGTAGGGATAGCTTGGAGAACAGATTTAATTAGAACCTCTTTACCCGCTTTAGAAAGGAGTTTATTCGCATATCTCTCAACCTTCTTCCACACCCTCTCCCGAAGCCAACTAAAAACTTCCTTTTTAAATCTATCCATTTCAGTTGGAAGTCCTAAATACTTATCATGCTTGTCCACAATTCTTACCGGCAAAGACCCTCTCACGTCCTCAATCGTCTCCCTCCCCACATTCCTACTAAAAACCACTGTAGACTTCTTCAAATTGATTTCCTGACCCAAAGCTAAGCTGTACCTGTGCAACAAATTACCAATTTCCAAAGCTGCTTCCTTCGAAGCTTGACAAAAGAGCAAGGTATCATCGATAAAGAGTAAGTGAGAGATCCTTGGTGCTCGAGGAGTAACAGCAACCCCGGAGCACCTCTCTCTCCTCAGTATCACGAATAAGAGAGCTAAAAGCCTCAGTAACAAACAAAAATAGGTAAGGTGAAAGTCTTTTGTTTTCCTTCGCTGATAAATTTTCTACAATTTTAATTAGGTTTTTTCTATCGTACAACATGTCAGACTTTGATTTTTAATGTGTTATGCAGATGATATTTAATACTTATCTCGCCTCTGTGCTTTCATTGTGACTGACAACATTTAATACATATACGACAACTACAGACAAACTTTAAAGACCAAGAGTGTCGAAGTCGTGATGTAGGGGAGAGAAACCAATTAATTACAAGACTCCTTTCATGTCGCTCAGTATCTATTCGTCTTCTCCTCTATATATACAGACAAAATAAAACAATGTAAAGAGTAAAAGAGGACACAAAAACAAGCATCGTCTCTCTGAAGCTTCTTAGTGTCTTGTACGCCACGTGATATATGTTTTCTCAACCCCATTTTCATTTTCACCCTTGCAGAAATAGAGCACTTCAATTCCCCTGAATTCCTCACTGTAAAGATCCAAACTTCAAGACTTACCAAGTAAAGGTAATCAATTTATCAATTTCTTTTTCTCGGTTTACTATGTCTGTTGAAAAGAATTTGTTATCGGTTTTTACATGCTAATGTCACTTGCATTTTATTTTTATGGGTTTGTTTGATTTCGTTGTTGTGTATCTTTTAACGGATTGGTTGGTTTAACTTTTATGTAAATGTTTTAAGCTCATTTACTTTATTCACTGGGAATTTTGCTGTTCCTTTCGTTGTTATAGGGATGAAAAGCTCAAGTCTTTTGTAATTTGTATACAGAATTGTAATTGCATTTAGTTCCTTTCTCTGTTTAGGGTTTTGTTCAAATACCCACTTGCTAGATTTTCCCAAAAGCAATTCTCTCTCAAATAAATAAATAGATAAAATTTGGGACTTTTTTTTTGCTTCATTTTGGATTTCTGTAAGAGCTCATACAGTTTTCAGTTTAACTGACCTCTTAGAAGTGAAACCGCTGTCTCTGTTTTTGGGTGTTAGGGTTTGGAGATTGGTGAATGATGGATAAGGATAAGTCGCATCATGGTAGTGGGAATTTGCTACCACCATCAGGGAGATATTCTATTTTCTCACCGCCAAATGCTAGTTACAACGTGACGCCCGACAAGTCGGGATCATCAATTTTACCTCATGGATTGCCTTCTCCTGATGCTGACCGATTCAGTCATGATGTAAGCCGGATGCCTGATAACCCACCCAAGAATTTGGGCCATAGACGAGCTCATTCGGAGATTCTTACCCTTCCGGATGATATCAGCTTTGATAGCGATTTAGGTGTTGTCGGCGGATTTGACGGACCATCTTTCTCTGATGAGACCGAGGAAGATCTTCTATCGATGTATCTTGATATGGATAAGTTCAATTCAACGACATCTGCAACTTCTGCATTCCAAGTGGGGGGTTCATCTGCAATGTCAGCACATGAGCCCGGTTCTTTGTCTGCTCCAACACAAGCAATGGCCAACATGGCAGTGGATACGACTCAGGCTTCAAGTGAGAGACCGAGAATTAGGCACCAGCATAGCCAGTCCATGGATGGGTCCACTACAATCAAGACAGAGATGCTAATGGGAGGCTCAGATGAGCCATCTTCATCTGATTCCAAGAAAGCTATCTCTGCTGCCAAGCTGGCTGAGCTTGCTCTTATTGACCCAAAGCGTGCTAAGAGGTAACATTGATATTGTTAAGATGTTTGTTATATTTCCTTATTGCCACTGGGTTTTTTTTTTGGTCTTCATAACAATTATTTGAATTATTATGCATATAATTGAACTACATTCCTTTAGCAGCCTTCTGGTTACACCTGGTTGCATTTAAGGTGGCTGTACTATCGTTGTATAAGCATTTGACAAGGTGAAATATATTCTGTTGGAATTTTACTCTATCATTCATCACTAAATAAGAGTTTTAGATTCTATTTTTGGGGTTTATTGCCACTTTGCCAGTATGAAATTTTGAATCTACAGCTGATCATCGTAGAGGTAATATATATGTTGAATTTTCTAATTGGTATTGTATATGACTATGTATGCAACAGGTGTGCATTTCAAACTCTGAAAACACTTGGATGTGTTTTTCTTTGCACACACCTCTAGATGTATGATAAGCTTAAGCTTAGTTTGACATTTTTCCTGGACTAAAAGATAATTATAATACAAATTAAAAATAAAAAACTACACGTGTCTCTCTAAAACCATTGTACTTTGGCAGCTAATTACTGTTGAAGAAAATGAAAATCTGAAAGGATAGTTGATGTTTTTTTAGTGATATAAAATCACACGTCCACAATTTTAAAGATGCCTCTGCTGTGGAATTTGAACTCCCCATCTTGCAAACCAAGCTCCGTACGTAATGTATTTAATACGCTAACACAGTACTAGCTCTTTTCTCGAACATATGATAGCAACTACGAAAGAATCAAGCATGCCCAAGCATGCCCCTATTTTGGTTCTCTGTTATAGTATCTTTCTTGCTTGCAGAGCTTACTGCTTTGTCAGTTTTGTTCAAATCCCATGGCATCATCGAGCTTGTGCCAGATTTACTTGAATTCCCTTTTGTCCTTTTTGGTTTTGTGATTTATAAAATGTACTCTATTTGTTTTCAAGTAAAATCCCATGGCATACTTGTGCCATATTTCCTTGAATTCCCTTTTGTCCTTTTTGGTTTGTGATTTAGAAAATGTGCTCTATTTTTTTTGAAGTGATATTCCTTTGTTTCAGTTTTAAAACTTCATATGTGAGAGTAAAATATTTAAATTCGGTTTAATTGTCTGTATAGTTGGATTAATTCATATTTGCACGGGAAGCATCTACGTTGAGTTATCAAATAAATGGTACCTTGATGAGTTGTTTCACTTGCACATTTTCACTGCTGTATTGGGAGTCACTTCATGAATCAACTGTCAACTCAGAACACAAAATCTGTCCATGGGTTTGTTCATCAGCAGTTATTCTGCTGATAATAATGAGGGCATTATTGTAACTTCTTACTGTAAATCTGTAAGCATCTATATATGTCATCCTAGATAGTTAATATGTGCTAGGGTAAGCAATTTGATTTGTTTTCATCAATCACGATGACTGGTGGCAACTACTTCTGGCACGTTTGTATTTTATCTACTAGTCTAGGTTATATAGAAGCCATGCTTAACTTAGGCAGTGAATGTTGGAGTACTGATGCTTGCATATTACTTTACGGAGATCTGGAGATGTTAATATTTAATGATAAATGTTCAATTTCTGAGCAAGCCTATTCCACCAAGAATTGGAATATGATTTAACTACACCCAGTACTAGTTTCTTTTGTAAAGTTAGAATTCTTGTTATGAGGTTTTTTTTTTTTTTTGGTGTTTGGGGGAGGGTCTTGAGAATTACTCGTAGTGATTTATTTTTAAGAGATTTATTTTCTTTCTTTTAAATGTTTTCCCCGTTTTCATTTTTTATTTATTTGTAGTTATTTCTGTTTTTCTGATTATTTGTTATATAAATGCTTAACACACAGTGTCTTGCACAATACAAACATAAAATTTGTACCTATTATTTATACTACAAATATCAAGATATGAAAACTAAAAAAAAAAAAACATTACTGGAATATACAGTGTCAAAACCTTTATTGGATATCCAAAGCCTAGCATTTCTTGTGTATTTCAGCTGCAGTTGATCGTTCTTCGTAAATACGTATTCCCAAGTCTTGTAGCTGAAAACTTCTTCATTGTCTCTTTGTGAGTTTTCATGTTATATACAATCTATATGCTTGTAAATAAAAGATCTCATTTTATTTTGATTTAAAATAATTTAATATTCCCTTGTACGATACAGTCTTATGCAGTTGCCATTTTCTCCACAAATTCTTCAGTTATGAACTAAGGAAACTTGTCGCCTATAAAAAAAAAAAAAAAAAAAAAAATCATAAATTGCTTTGGAGCAATCCCAAGCTCGGGATGCCAATTCTCCCTCGAAGCATGAAAACGTATCCGAGGATGAAGAATTATGTGACTATGGCATAAGCACCTCCTTGGTTTCCATGCAATTCTTTTTAATAAATATCTATAACTAAAGAGTTCGGAAAAAACCTAGATGCTATAGTTTACACTTGTGGGCTTTGTCTTACGAAAACTATGTGATCAAACATGGGCTATAGTTATTATATTATGGGGAGCATTACTTTACTAGGCTGCACTAATGACTCTATATAGGTCCAGCTAGCTTTTATTTTTCTGGCCACTCTCATTTAGCTTGCCTTGAGGCAGAGCTTTTAATTTATTGGGGTCTTTAGATTCAACGACCGAAAAAGTAATCAGGGACACTGCCCATGATTTTTTCTACCCATTGTATGTGTATAGTAAGCATCATCGGAAAAGGAAAAAAGAAAATGATCACACTGTTTAAGAGTTTCACATGTTTAACTCATTCTCTTACAACAGATGATATTTTGAGAATCATCTAATAATGTACATTGACATCTCTCTAAAACGGGAGCAAGTAAAACATTTTATAAGTCATTTTTTCTGTTTGTTACTCCCTCCCCCCCCCCCCCAAGACCAAATATCAGATTTGAATAATTTGCAAGGTCGACTTTGACCACAAGTTACTCATAAATTATACCAGAATTTTATAACATTGTATTATAAAAGTACATATTGTGAACCTTCTCGATATAATTTTGTTAAATAATTTTTCCAATATAATTTATGGTCAAGGTCGACCTTGAAAATTACTCAATTCAAATTTGACATTTGGTTTGGGCAGAGGGTGTCTTGCCATTATTTCATTAGCCATGGATTGTATTCATGCCAGCATCTTGCACAGCATAATGCTTGTTTCTATTCTATAATCCAAAAGTAATTGTCGGATGAGAAACTTCCTGTGTATTCCCTATGCTTCTAATTCTCTTCAATCATCATTCAGCATTTTGCTGTTCCCTTTTCTAGTTTGTTGGTAGAGTCTGAGTCTAAATTTGATATATCACATCCTCTCATGTTACTCTATGCTTGCTGTTATTTGCCTTAGGATTTGGGCAAACAGGCAATCCGCAGCTAGGTCAAAGGAGCGGAAGATGAGGTACATAGCTGAGCTCGAGAGGAAAGTTCAGACGTTGCAAACCGAAGCAACTTCATTGGCTGCACAGTTAACCCTGTTGCAGGTGATTTTAATGTTCTGTTGGTTCTTGTTTTTACTTGGTGGTTCAATGTAGCAAACTGTCACTGAAGCCCCCGTTTTTTACTATTTTATCTCAATTTTCATATGTAGAGAGATACAACTGGCCTTGCAGCTCTTAACAGTGAACTCAAACTACGGTTGCAATCAGTGGACCAGCAAGTACACTTACAGGATGGTCAGACTCTAAAATTTTCTTTGTTCCTCTGCCCTTCTTGAAAATCCATACACAAGCTGTCAGTGTGGTCTCTAAAAGCACCTCTGAAATTTATATGCAGCTTTGAACGATGCATTAAAGGAAGAGATTCAGCATCTGAAGGTAGTGACTGGTCAAACAATTCCAAACAGTGGTGGACATATGATGAATGTTCCTGCTTCTTATAGCACAAATCAGCAACGCTATGCCAACGACAATGCTGTACACACACTATTAACTACCCAGCAGCTTCAGCAGCTCCAGATACACTCTCAGAAGCAGCATCAGCTCCTTCAGCTTCAGCAACAAGCCTCGATACAGCAGCAGGAGCAAGCTGCTGAAGACATGAAACTCAAAAGTTCTAGGACATCTCCTGTCCAGAAAGAGTTTACTCCCGATGGGTCATCTAGTGACTAGATCTTGAAATAGGATGCGTATTGTTATGCTCGAGGTTGGTGTGTACATGCCTGGAATTTGTCGTCTCCTAGCTCAGTGACTTTTATTTAACATTCTTAGGTATATACTACATTATGTGGGTTTATAGAGTCTATCTTGCTATTATTATCAACTGCCAAGTCGTTCGTGGAGCTACTGTTGTTTAGAATGTCAGATTGTTTTGCCAGCTCTTGGTTTATGAGTTGAATTGTTTTCGTGTTCATGATCTCTGGACCCCCTGACACCCCCCCCCCCCCCCCCCCTTCCCCCCGGCACACACACGTTTCACGGGTAGATGCATAATCGAGATATTATCCTTCAGTGTGGAACGTTTTCTGGTAGATGAGTTTTGGAATTTTGGAGGGTTCTACAAGGCTTAGTAAATGCCTTTAGAGCCGGTGCATTCTGTTTGAATATCATAGGAACTCAATAAAATGTTGAGGAAAACTGACGCTAGGCGGGCCAACATGGGTAACTCCAGTCTTGGAGAAAAGCATTAGCTTTTGGATTTAGATTGCTTGTGTTAGTAGGAAGAGAAAATATATCACAAGTGTATATTGTAGTAAGTCGGTGCCAAAGAACACCGGATGTTCATCTTTCTTGTCGTATCAATCTTCTTTTATACATAGAGGTGAATCATTGTAAGCAGCAACAGTGAATCGCAGTTGATTAGTGAACTATTATTTGCATATTGAGTTTAGTGCAGGTGTGGCTGGTTAGAGATTAGAATAACTTAGGTTTAGAGTTCTTGCTCATGGATCAATTTTTTCTGAGAATTAAGTTCAGAATTTGATCAGGCAAGAAATTCATTAGTCTGATTCTTTCTTGTTCACCCTAGGTCTAGCAGTAACATGATGAAAAATATTCTGCAAAAGTATTTAATTAACAGAATATAATTAATAGCGCATGATTTGATTTCTCTAACCATCATTGACCTTCTGGAGAGTAAGGAAGAGTGGCAATGTGGTTATGAGCCACGGTGCCGATCCAAAGTTTACCATTTACTTCGTTCACTTCACTCACCAACTTCATAACTGATCCCTTCCTATCTTCTAGTACATCTAATATCTCCCCTTTACCGCTTAACAGTGATATCACTGTGTACATTCTCGTCCCTGCTAACCTTGCTAGGTACCGCATAGGTACTGGCAGCCTGAAGTATATGCTTCTGAGCCATGGGCTGTGAACGAAAATCTCCTGCACTCGAGTCCTGCAACAATCTATTGCTACCCAGAAATTGCCTTTCTCATTAATCCTTACATTGTCCGGGAATCCTGGTAGGTTCACAAGGAGCTCTACTGTTCCCTTTTTCGGACCCTCTAGAAAGTATTTCATGATCCTGGATTAATAAGACAGTAGAAATTCATCAGTGCATTTGAATGGCTAGCCATGTTTAGGCAAGTGCTCTTTAACCTACCTGCAATTTGTAGTTTCAGTGAAGAGGAGAAAAGTTTGGTCCTTAGACAACTGAACTCCATTTGGAAATGCTAATCCCTCCAGGACAACATGTGTCATTTTTGTAGGGATATCGTATCGTAGAAGCCTTCCACTTGTTTCACCTTCCAAGAGAATCAAAAAGTGCCCCCTGCAATGCAAAATGTTTTTATGATACTTACAATTCCCACCTTAGCAGAATCCTAGCTTTTAGTATTAAAAAACATAGAACTTACACCCTGTTGTATCTCTTGCTAGTGTCTGTAAAGAATATGGACCCATTGTCATGAATGTCGAGGTCGTTTGCAAACATGATTGGCTCCCCATCGATGTGTGTTGCCAAAGGAGTGGCAACGCCTCCCTCAGGTCCTACCGACAGAAGCCCGTAGTAGGCATCTGCAATGTATAGGATCCCACTCTTCTTATCGAACCGTAGACCTAGGGGACGCCCACATTTTGTCTCAAACTTCCATTGCTTGTGTGTAGTTGAAGCTGGACCTCTTGCGCACATTTTTTCAGACCTGAAAGATCAATTCATCAGGGCTTGCTATGATATGATCTTTTCTGATCATATGGTTGAAGTTAAGGATGTTTGTAGTAGCTGCATTTTCTTTTCTTTTTTTTCCGTAAAAACCCATAATCTTGTTTTATTGAAAGCCGGTAAAAGTGACTCCATTATAAGACGATGAGAAGTCAAGATCAGATTTTCTGTCCCACTTGGTAGACTACTCTAGCACCGGTTTATAGTTGAAAAGGTACACGAGCAAGGTGGTCGGTTCGGTAGTTTGGAGGTCGGAGTTTATAGTGTCTTCTAGTAGTGTAACATGAGTGAAAGACATTATATTGGTAAATCAATCCAAAAATCCCTAATGGTCTAAACCAACTTATATATCTTCGAGTTTGTACCAGCATAATTTTAGAGAATTAGAAGCCAAAGAGACTGACCAATATCTTGTGACAAGGGCAAATGTTTCCCATCCAACATCTTCTCCCATCCACCTTACTATACGGCCGTCAGCTAATCCAGTATAAGGGCCACGGCCCAGGTTGTCAAACTCTAGGGACTCAGGGCCGAAGACTTGACCCTTAAACTCCAACTTCCCATATTGCAGTCGGCTCCGATTGTCTGTAGGCCAGGTCCCCATGACCTCCCAGTAAGGCGCTATATCATTCTTTTGAGGTTTAAAATCCGCACCTCCAACCGGACTCAGGTGAAATGGATCCATTATTATTATACTGAAAGCTAGTACAAGAAGCAAAAGATATAGATGATGCAAGAGGAAAGCTTCTCTAAGTTGACATAGCAATCGGTTCTCCATGGATGAGATAGATGACTAGTGTGAACGATATAATATGATCAGTTTTGAGTGGAAATCAGTTGGGTTATTATAGTTTTTAGAGATGAAATTCATGTGTGGCTCGTGATGATGGAGTGAGGTTGGAAGTAGGTTTTGTGACCTTCATGGTTTTTGCGTTCTTTCTTGTTTTTACTATAAGATGTGTAAAATGGTGACATTGGTATAAAGCAGTTTGGCAAGTTTTCTTGTTTTGATGTTGTTTAGTTTTGATGGTCACCAAAAACAAACTAAACTGGAATTTCCTACAAACTACACTGATGCCACATCGTGGAAGAAACTGTTGGAAAGATTGAAGGTATATTACGAAGAAAAGTTTATTAGGCCGGCATGCATGACTCTAGATCAACGATTCAGAAACAAATATATAGTGCAAACTCTCACATACTTCATACGAAATAACTTCCAGTTTACTTTATTAATCAATAAAAATAAGGAAATTAGATGACTTGGAAAGAAAAAATAAAAAGTAATAGTGGATTGTTAAATTAGAAGATTGAGTATTATTTAAATGAAAAAATAACAAATAATTCATAAATTAGAAATAGTGGGTTTGTAAGGTTGTAAAAATTAGTATTTTATGGGTATCCATATATATTTTAAAAGTGGTAGTCTATCTCAAAGGAGAAGTGTTGAGGGTATAAGTCCCCCAACCGCTTAGAGATTATTCTTTTAACTACCCCGCAGGTAATGACCAAGATATCCTTAAGTAAGAAGCCCCGTACCGCGTAAGAGCCAACGTGTGAGAGCTTGGGATCCTAAGCCTGGTAAGAACCTGCACAAGTGACTTGGAGGGGTGGGGTGTTACAACCCGGTTTGCTAAGTGTCAAACCGGTCTGAGACTTTACTTAAGAGAGACTGAAGATCTACTCTATATAATAGTCGGGAAGGTAAGAGTCCGTGAAGAAGGCTTGACTTACTTTGCATTATGAGGATATGTCCATATTTATAGGTTTCCCTTGAGAAAGGGAAGACTCACAAGATCGCGCCAAGTGTAAGGCTCAGATCATGCCAACAATGCTCTATTAGGCCCATGGCCCAATGTCTTGATAGGCCTATGGCCCAATAGGTTGGTTCGGTTAGGATGTCCCGCCAAGGACTGTAGTCCGATAGAGCGGTTAGGGCGTCCCGCCTAGGACTGTAGTCCGATAGAGCAGTTAGGACGTTCCGCTTAGGACAGTAGTCCGATAGAGCGGTTAGGACGTTCCGCTTAGGACTGTAGTCTGATAGAGCGGTTAGGACGTCATCACTACAAGAATCCATCCGTAACGGGACGGAAAGGGGCGACGGATCGCTACTTGGGGCGACGGATTCTATCCGTCGCATCGTTTGGCGACGGATAAAGGTTATCCGTCGCTCTGTAGCGACGGATAAAATTATCCGTCGCTACAGAGCGTTGACCAAAATAAAAAAAAAAAAAATTTTAGCGACGGATAGATTTATCCGTCGCTACAAGGCCGGAAAATTAAAAAAAAAAAAAAAAATTAGCGACGGATAGATCTAGATCTATCCGTCGCTAAAAACCTAAAAAAAATATAATATATCTCCTCCACCACCTCCTTTTCTCCACTACTTCTCCTCTCCTCCTCCTCCCACCACCACCTTTCTCCTCCCACCACCACCATCCTCCACCACCACCTTTCTCCTCCCACCACCACCATCCTCCACCACCACCATCTCCTCCACCACCTCCTTTCCTCCACCACCATCTCACCACCACCACCACCACCTCTCTCCTCCCACCACCACCACCCTGCCACCACCATCCTCCACCACCACCATCTCCTCCACCACCTCCTTTCCTCCACCATCATCTCCACCACCACCGCACCACCACCCTGCCACCACCACCATCTCCTCCACCACCACCACCACCCTTCCACCACCACCACCACCACCTCACCACCCACACCACCACCGCCACCACCCGCACCACCACTGCCGGATTCCGTATACTGAATATAAAAATTCAGATATGGATTTTATTTTAAAAAAAAATGGGCGACGGATAGATCTATCCGTCCCCATAATCATTTTTTTTTTTAAAAAAAGGTCAATCCGTCAAATCGATGCGAATTGGACGACGGATTTTATCCGTCGCCATTGACTCAGGCGGATTTTCTATCCGTCGCCCGATCCGTCGCCAGAGTCAGGCGACGGATATTTGGCTATTGACGGATCTATCCGTCGCTACAACCCAGATTTTTTGTAGTGCATGGACATATTTCTGTATCAACATATGTCCCCCTAGTTTCCAAGTATCTTAGTAGAAGATAGTTGTGGAACTATAGTGTCCGGGGAGCTTAGAATGCCTTTGGCGCCTTGGACATATTTCTGTATCAACATATGTCCCCCTAGTTTCCAAGTATCTTAGTAGAAGATATAGTTGTGGAACTATAGTGTCCGGGGAGCTTCTTTGTGCGATCGATCTTGTGAGCTTTGGTATTTGTAGCGAGATAGGGTCAAACGTGAAGGCTTAGGACTTTGGAAAATTTTGTCCCTCGGATGTGTGATCCGAGGTGCCATGCCGGCTAAATTTTTCCTTGTAGATTTTGTCACTCGGATGTCGGATCCGAACTTGGAAAAAGTATATATATATATATATATATATATATATATATATAACTTCTTCCATTTGCCACACTCCTTAGAGAGAATAATTTTTTAAGTTGATCGGTAAGGCAACTTAGGTCCGATTTTTGACATATGCGTTTGGTCTTTGTCGACCCGAAATTAAGTCTTAATCCACTATTTTTGAAAAGTCAACCAATCCACCATACTGTTCACGCCATTCACAGCTTTACTGTTGGTCCACTAGGCCTTCTTTTCTTACTTTTTAGTTCACATACGTGTACCATGGTCCACTCCACCAAAGTCCACTCCACATCTCCATCTTCATTTGTTCATTCATTGTGCCAGTCCGAAGCCCGCTGCTTATTCGGACCCGTCTCCTCATGTCCCAGTCTGAATCTGGCTGTCGGAAGCTCGTGATTCTACATGGTCCAAGGCTACTGTTGCTCAGTCCGAATCTGTAAGTCCGGAAGTGGGTCCGAAGCTTCATATTCCGCCACCGCCAGTCCGAAGCGCTAGTCCGAGGAGCTACTTGTATATACTCAGTTTTGTGCTTTTTTTCTTGCTTCGAAGCTCTATTTCGGATCCAAAGTGCTAGGCCGGAGCTTTCTTGTTTCTTCTAGATCCGGATCTCGCTTGTTCTGTTCGAGTTTCGCTGTTCTTAATCCGAATCTCGGGCTTGCTGCTCTTTAGTTATTTACTTTGGATCTCGCAATTTTTCTTACTGGGTTTTGAGTCCGAAGCTCGCTGCTATTGAAGTTTCAGATCTGTTTGCATTCTTCTCAAGCCATCCGAGGCTTGCTGTCTGAGCTAACTGTCTGATGCTCTGTGTTGTTTAGTCCGAAGTTTCTATAGTTCGGATTTCTGTGCTTGTGCTCCAGTTCCGGATCTGCTATTTCGAAATAGTGTTGTGCCGGATCCGTGCAGTCCGAAGCTATAGTTCCGTTGCTTCTTATCTCGCGTTTTGCCATTTGCGATGTCGGTCCGAAGGTTCTAGCTTTGTCACAGTCCGGATCCGGATCCGCTGCAACAGTGCCGTTCGAGCTCTTGGTTTCGGATCTACGCCAGTCCGAAGTTCAACTTTGTTCCAAGCTTTGCTGCTTCGGATCTTGTGTCAAGGTTTTTTTTGGCGTGACTTTGGCCCGGCTCGGATTCACCATCTTTGTTCGTAATTGTGCTCTATTCCGCTTCGAAGTTTGCTGTACAAAACGTGCAGCTGCTCAGATTAAGTCTGAAGCTAGCTCTCTTTCACGCAGTCCAAAGCTACTGTTCCGATGCTACTGTAAGTTCGAATCTGCTACACCTTTGGATGATTTTCCATACCTTCATGTTGTCGTTGTTTCGGATTGTGGGTGTATATGCGTCTTGGTGGGTAGATCATGTAAGCTCGGATTGTGTTGCTTGTCACTTGTTCTGTCTCTCGGCTTTAGACCGGTGTTGACTTAAGAAAATACTTTGTGCAATTTCACAACCGATATGTCATATGTATTGGTGTAATTGTAATGAATAATGGTCAGGAGCAAGATGGATGGAGTATTTCTGTCTAAACTTCAATTTTGTGTTGAATTTTTTTAAATTTTGTTGTGCGGATCCGAGTCGCGGAGTTCGGGCGAGTATTATCTCTCGATCCGAACTCTCCTTCGCTTCCGTCCAAGTCGCCTGCTAATCGTTGTTTGCTCGCCATCGCTTATCCGGATCCGCTAGTCCGCCATTGTTAGTCCGGCAAAAGTAGCTCCGCCATTCTCCGCCTCGATCCGGATTCTTTAGCAGCTCGCCTCCTGTGGGAGTTACTGACGAATTTCGATTCAGATCTCTTTACGCTACTTGTCACCAATCCTAAGCTTTTACCGCTCAATTCGGATCCTCTGTTTCACCGGATCCACGATCATTATCGTCAAGCGCACACTGTTGGTTCGTCAGAAGTGCTCTCAATATGGTCCGGATTGGTTGTTTTGTTTCATCTGAGGCAGCGCTCCAGATCTGAGACGCCCGTCTGGATCTCCGTTCTGTTCTTTTGTTCTCTGCTTCGGATATGCTATAGTGTCAAAGCTTGCTCTCTTTGTCTCGGATCCCAGTTCGAAGCTTAGTTCGGCCGGAGTGAGCTCTTGTTCAAGCTTGCCTCTGTTGTCCGAGGCTCTGTACTGTTCATAGCTACAGTTCCGGATCGCGGCAGTTGTCCGAGGCGTCATCTTGTCCGGAACTAGTAAATTCGGATTGCTACAGTAATTCCTTTTTTTTATTTTTTATGACAACCTGTTTTTCGGGATGGCCCGAGAGAGGACCTCCGAACGGACGAGAGTCCGTGTTATGCCGAGACGGTCGAGCTTATATTGAAGTACTTATGCCGAGGCGTTCGGGTTTATATAATTTCGTGGGTGTCAGACCCCCTTATTAATCGGAAACATGTCCTTGACGAATCATGTACGCTTGTAGTAAATGAAGTATTGATAAATGATGTGTGCGTGCATGATGAATGAATGGATGAATGAATGAATGAATGAATGAATGATGATTTTAAGTTAAGTCAGAATACTTACTTTTTCATCGAAAACTGTAGAGCATTATTTTCGGTTCTCCGTTTTAAAAGAAGCCAGCGAAATTGGAGATCGGGATTCGAAATAAACAAATCCCAACCTTTGAATGTATCTCCTAGCTTTTAAGCTTATGGAGTTGGCCTCACTTTTGCTTGTGCAGCTAAAGGTGTATGATGCTTGTCCTAGCCACTCTGGTGGTAGGAGACTTGTCCTGGCCACTTTGGCGTTCGAGACGGTCCTAGCCACTTTGGCGGTACGAGGATGTCCTAGCCAAATTGGTAGCAAGTGTCGGATGTTTGTAGAACGATGAGTGTCTCACTTAGTTGGTCCGGAGGATGTAGTCTAACCTTAGGACGCGATCTCTAAGACATGGTCAAGGACCCGCTCGAGGATATGGCCAGAACATGGTCCGAGGCCACGGTGAGAACCTGCTCCGAAGAGAGGACGAGGACCTGCTCCGAGTAGATGGTGAGAACCTGGTCCGAGGCCATGGTAAGAACCTGCTCCGAGGAGATGGTAAGAACCGGGCCCGAGGACATGGTGAGGACCTGCTCCGAGGAGATGGTAAGAACCGAATCTGAGGAGATGGTCAGGACCTGCTCCGAGGAGATGATAAGAACCGGGTCCGAGGACATGGTGAGGACCTGCTCCGAGGAGATGGTAAGAACCGAATCTGAGGAGATGGTCAGGACCTGCTCCGAGGAGATAATAAGAACCGGGTCCGAGGAGATGGTAAGGACCAGGTCCGAGGCCATGGTAAGAACCTGCTCCGAGGAGATGGTAAGAACCGGATCCGAGGAGATGGTAAGGACCTGTTCCGAGGAGATGGTGAGAACCTGGTCCGAGGCCATGGTAAGAACCTGCTCCGGGGAGATGGTAAGAACCGGTTCGAGGACATGGTAAGGACCTGCTCCGAGAAGATGGTGAGAACCTGGTCCGAGGCCATGGTAAGAACCTGCTCCGAGGAGATGGTAAGAACTGGGTCCGACGAGATGGTAACGACCTGCTCCGAGGAGATGGTGAGAACCTGGTTCGAGGCCATGGTAAGAACCTGCTCCAAGGAGATGGTAAGAACCGGGTCCGAGGAGATGGTAAGAACCTGCTCCTAGGACTTGAAGAGCGCCTGGTACGAGGCCATGGTAAGAACCTTCTCCGAGGGGATGGTAAGAACCGGGTCCGAGGAGATGGTAAGAACCTGCTCCGAGGACTTGGTGAGCGCTTGGTCCGAGGAGATGGTAAGAACCTGGACCGAGGACTTGGTAAGAGCCTGGTCCGAGGTCATGGTGAGAACCTGCTCCGAGGAGATGGTAAGAACCGGATCCGAGGAGATGGTAACAACCGGATCCGAGGAGATGGTAACGACCTGCTCCGAGGAGATGGTGAGAACCTGGTCCGAGGCCATTGTAAGAACCTGCTCCGAGGAGATGGTAAGAACCAGGTCCGAGGAGATGGTAAGAACCTGCTCCTAGGACTTGGTGAGCGTCTGGTCCGAGGCCATGGTAAGAACCTGCTCCGAGGAGATGGTAAGAGCCTTCATGTTATCATTCAGACCATTGGACTCCAGCCGGTTCTCATACCTAGTTAGATGACCCTCGGGACAAGTATCACCGTAGTATTTCTCATGAGCCTTTACCATTTTTTCCAGAGTAGCGTTTTGAGTTTCGAAGGCCTTTTGTTAGAGGTAGATCTCTTCAGCGGCGAGCCTCTCACCAGTCCTTGGATTGATTGCTACATTCGGAGGAAGATCCTCAATTTGAACCTCCAGGATACTTTCAGCTATGTGATCCCTTACTCTATGTTGAGGAGCCAGAATGAGACTAGGACCTACTTCCTCGGTCCTAGGCCTGATCAGACTTCTTTCGTGTTGGCCTTGGGACGCTACTGTTCTCCTATTAAGAAGGTCGCGATGATCTTCCTGTTGAACTTGTTCTCCTAATCTTTCCGAAATGGAGCGGTGTTCATTTCTAGATTGAGCCGGCTCAGCTTGACTAGGAACCGCCAAGGGTGGAGTAGCTTGAGGAGCCTCAACATTGTTAGAACCAAAGCATCCTTGAATAGTAGTGAGTAAGAGGCCAAACTTGTTCTCGCTCATCCCAAACTCACTTGGGCGAATGACCTGCCCGTTTGGAAGAGTGGTTTCTTTCGGGAGGAGGACCATGTGTTCCTGACGGAGGAACTTGTCCTTCACTCCGAGTGCATGAGTTCTTATTGGAGGATCAACGGCTCTTTCCTCTTTCGAAGAGGGACTAGCAGTGCTGCCATCACTTGTCAGTCCACTGTGTTTCTTGAAGTGGCTTTCGCCACCCTCATCTCCGAGTGGGAGGTCTGCCTCTTTGCCTTGGGGCGGGCGTCCCAACCGTAGTAGTGTTGATTCTTACGGACCTTCTTGGTCTTGCCATTACTGAAGAGAACGGAACTTTTTGTAAAGATTCCCACAGACGGGGCCAAAATGTTGAGGGTATAAGTCCCCCAACCGCTTAGAGATTATTCTTTTAACTACCCCGCAGGTAATGACTAAGATATTCTTAAGTAAGAATCTCCGTACTGCGTAAGAGCCAACGTGTGAGAGCTTGGGATCCTAAGCCTGTTAACAACTTGTGCAGCTTGGGATCCTAAGCCTGTTAACAACCTGCACAAGTGACTTGGGGGGGGGGGGGTTACAACCCGGTTTGCTAAGTGTCAAACCGGTCTGAGACTTTACTTAAGAGAGACTGAAGATCTACTCTATATAATAGTCGGGAAGGTAAGAGTCCGTGAAGAAGGCTTGACTTACTTTGCATTATGAGGATATGTCCATATTTATAGGTTTTCCTTGAGAAAGGGAGGACTCACAAGATCGCGCCAAGTGTAAGGCTCAGATCGTGCCAACAATGCTCTATTAGGCCCATGGCCCAATGTCTTGATAGTCCTATGGCCCAATAGGTTGGTTCGGTT
Source organism: Plantago major (assembly GCA_026545765.1). Taxonomy (NCBI): domain Eukaryota; kingdom Viridiplantae; phylum Streptophyta; class Magnoliopsida; order Lamiales; family Plantaginaceae; genus Plantago; species Plantago major. The sequence goes on along the minus strand of CM048841.1, from coordinate 51,363,120 downwards.
AGGACATCCCGCCTAGGACTATTGTCCGATAGAGCGGTTAGGACGTCCCACTTAGGACAGTAGTCCGATAGAGCGGTTAGGACGTCCCGCTTAGGACTGTAGTCCGATAGAGCGGTTAGGATGTCATGGACATATTTCTGTATCAACAAGAAGCATGCCACATAGGCAAAAATCCTAGGTGGCAAATTATAGCAAAAAAACAATTGATTTTTTAATACTTCTGTTTTCATGGATAAATCCCACTTCCTCCGTCTCGTCCCATGTTACCCATTTTGACTTTTTTCGGTCAACCGTTTTCAACTTTGACTATGTATAAATCTTAAATGGTAAATGTAAAATGTTCAATTAAATTATATTATGTTACTTTAAGGACTAAAGTTTCATATTATAATTTAATTGAACATTTTACATTTGTGGTTTAAGATTAATTTATAGTTAAAGTTGGACACTGTTGACTGGAAAAAGTCAAAGTGGGTAACATGGGACGGGACGGAGGAAGTACCATAAAAAAAAAAACCTACATCGAATTTGTATACCCTGGGAAAAAAAAGCGAGTTTGTTATTCTTCCTATCCTAAATCGATTGTTCCTATTTAAAACGAGAAATCTTCTGCATTATGAATTTCCAACAGAATACGTCTACTGACAATGGAAATAAAATGCATGTTGTAATTCATATTATTTGGGCTCACATAATATGAAAGTATATTATGTGGAAATAAAATGCATGTTGAAATTAACCAAGAACGTGAGCTTACATGTTCAAGCACTTTCGTATTTATTATATTGTTAAATGAAAGTATTTAAATCATGTAATAAATACATTTGTTTTTGTCTAGGCTGACTTCTCATGTCCGTGTAGGTGGATAAGTGCAAGTTGGATGAAAAGAGTTACCACTAACATTATGACCACGTTTACAAGGAAGTTTTTGGGCATTCATTTATGTATAAACATATAATGTGCTTTATTTTGCTTATTAGTACGTGTGAATTTTTTTTCCCAGTTAGAGTTACAACTTAGAGATATATCGTTTTGTTTCAAATGACAAAACTTGACTGCATTGAAAATTAAATTAATTTATATTATTTGAGTATATTTAACTATTAAGTCATTTAGGTTTTGTACTAATTTATATATTGTCCTACTATAAATAGAGAGTACAAGATATGTGATGAGTCCACATGATCAGGTTTTGATGTTAACCTAGAACGTTTGCCTATGAGTTCCAGAGCATCTGTGTTAATTATAAAATTTATTTTATCTCATGATATATATATTTATATCTTTTTTATAAAAAAAGTTAGGAAAATTACATTACTACCCTTAAATATGGCCACTTTGCAAATACAACCTAAATTGCATTAATTCATAGATTATCCCAAAATTTACACATGCTTAATTTGGTATTTACAATTAAATTCAAAAGTCAATCTTTTCACCTAATTTATCTTTTCTTTATAATTGTATAGTAATTCATTAATAATCACTTATTTCAAAAGCAAACCCAAAAAAAAAAAAAACTTTCAAATTCTTCCACCACCCCAACGTTCTTCCACAACCACCCACCTCTGCCCTTAGTATTTCAACCCCCCCTCTCCCGGTCCCCACTGATATGTTAAATCAAGCTCCAAACCAAAGCTTTGACAACACCGGTTTGAAGTTGTGATAGCTCCGATCCAGATCTAGAGCTTCTCCAAGTACCGAAGCTGTAGTTGGAGAGATGTGTTTGAAGTTGTTGGTCCATATAACGGAAAAGTATAAGACTATGGGGGGGGGGGGGGGGTGAATAGTCTTTTAAAACTTTTGTCGATAAAACAGTTTCTCAGATATGTGTGAAGACATCTGATACTTATAATCAGAGAGCGGAAGACTTTTCTGTGATAAGTGCACGTGCTTAGCAAGATATAATGTGTTTAAATACTTAGCAGGATAAAGAGAACGATAAGTAAATTGCTGAAAGTAAATAACACGTCTTTTTATAGTGGTATCTTAAGGTGGCGTAATCCTTCAACTAATCCACTTCGGCCTTTCTCAGACCTAGAATCCACTAAGACAGATAATTGAGTTCACCTTACAAATATCTTCTCTCGATTCCTAAATACACTAGGTTCCCAACCAAGTGTTCCCCCTGAGTTATTCCCCGGCTCCCAGCCAAGTACTTCCTATACTCAGAAACCTTTGAGCTGTTCCTTAGTTTCCCAAACTAAGTACTTCCTATACTCAGTAACCTTGGAGTTATTCCTTAGTTTCTCAAACTAAGTATTTCCTGTACTCCACGCCTTATATGGTGTTGGTTAAGAAGAGTTTGTCAGATTGGTAGATTAATAACTTCTACAGTTAAGTAATACTACCTTCTTGAACAAGAGTCACTTAACACACTTCATAATGTGTGGTGATATGTTCTTTACTGACCCAAGTCTATGATAAATGTTCTAGAGAATGAATCTCAGATACTTGATCTTTTGATTCAACTCCTTCACAGATAGCAATGATTGTTAAGGATCAGGACACTTAGAACTTTCGTGCTACTTAGAATTCAAGAGCTTAGTCGCAACTGTAAGCTAAAGAGTAAGTAGGCAGAAGGCTTGTATGCTTGAGAGAAAGATACCACTAGTTGTATTATCAGAGAAGCTTGGTATTTTCAGTGAGTTCAGTGTATTTCAAGCATTCTAAATGGTGATATTTATAGTTGAAAATCATGCCAGTTGAATAGTATCCGTTAGGCTCAATGAAATTCAAACTATTGATATCTGTAAATAGTACTGCAGAAGACGTTGTCTCTTTTCAGAGATTTCCTCATTTGTTCAGGTGTCTCTGTCTGTGCATTAAATGCATTGTACTATTTTTGTCCTGCAGTGCCAATGGAACTATGCACGCTTTCTGAAGCATTACATGTCCTTTTCCAGAGACCTTCACATCTCCAGATACTTTATCAAAACATTGTTTCCAGGAAACAAAGTTTTGTCCAAGGTATCTGAGTGTAGGTGTCTGTGGGCACTTTTCCTCGCTCAGAAACCTTGTGTTCTCAAATATCTTTTGCGAAACTTGTTTATTGAGAAACACTTGTTTCTTCAAGATATCTGAACATAAGTATATGATGAAATCAATTTCCTTTGTCTTCAGCAAACTCGTGCAGTCTTAAAATCGTCAAATTTGTTAAACACTTCTATCGGATGCCTTCTTCATGGTCTTCTTCAAAGATATAAAAATTACATTCAGAGACCTAACATCATATACAAGATTTTCTAGACTAACATACTCAGTGATTTTCCTCTGTTACAGTGTTCAAGTGAACTAAGAGTACTAAGCACCTTTCTGAGCTAAGATAAGTCATTAGGTTGCTGATCAAAATCTAAACAGATATTCCTAACAAATTTTCCCCTTTTTAATCAGTCAACGATGACTTTCTTTAAAACCTATTACAACTTGGAAGAGGGAACAATCCAACACTTAATCATTTCTTATGATCTTTTTAATTCATTTAATTAAGTGCAGAATGTAAACATCAACCAAATCACAATGTGTGATATTTGCTGACAAGTTATCTTTTTATAGATTGATATCTGAGAGTAGGTTCATCAGATATGTTACAAAGAAAGTTCACAGATAACTTAATAAATAAAACACATTATAGCTCAGTCAGCAAGATACAAAACACTTAGTTAAATTAGAACAACAGGAGTAACCAAGCTCCAAGTAAACATTCTAATTTACTAGTCTTCAAGTCTTCAAAATCTTCAAGTCTTCAGCAGCAGATCTATGGATCAGTTAGTAAATTTCCTATCCCCAAACCTTTTGATATCATCTGAGTAGTCATAGAGCAAGATCCTGACTAACATCTCAGTGTTTCTAGCAAATCCACAGACTTCCTTGTAGGTTTTGGTGGGATTCTTCTTGGCAAAGTGTTTGACCCACATATACTTTCTCCATTTCCAGGCATGCTCACTTCTGATATCTGATAGCTTGAAGTATTCATATATGATCCTCAGATATCTTATGTCACCCTTGTATTGCTCTTGAGTCATGTAAAAAGACTCATAGGGTTCTACAACAAGTCTTGCTCTTGTGCCTGTTCCAGTGATGTTGGGAATTCTGTGCACATCATCTGGCTTTCCATAAGGACATTCATTAGAGAGGTCCTTCTTCATGGCTTCTATTCTCTTGATCACATCAAAATCCAACCAATTTTCGATATGATTGATGTTGATCAAAGTAGGCTTGTCTTTTCTCCATGCCATGAGCTGTTGATGGATGGGTACTGGAAATCCCTTCTCATTTACAAGCAAGTGCTTGGGTTCCAGTATCCAATAGCCATTTTTCTGTTGGATGCACCTGTAGGAGGAATGTTCATTAGTCTTCACAATACTTAATTCTGGCATCCTCTGGCCTGAGTGGAAGTTGAAGTTTTCTTTGTTCAGCTCTCAGCCTGTTCCTCCTTTGTCTTGAATTCTCCCTTGGGGGGATTGCTTGAAGAACCACCCTGAATAGACTTGGTAATTCCAGAGGGTGTTTTGGCTGCCAATTACTTTGCAGCAATAGGCTCAGATAGGCTATCAACCCATTTCCTTTTCTTGTGAAGAGGTGCTTCATCTTCATTAGTCTCTTCATCATCATCAATGTTAATCTTTGTGGGAGATTTGCAGCCTTCTTTATTGTCCTGGGATTTGATTTGGCCTTCTTCTTCTTCTTCTTCTTCTTCTTCTTCTTCTTCTTCTTCTTCTTCTTCTTCTTCTTCTTCTTCTTCAGAAGACTCTTCAATCCCTTTTACTTGTCTTCTTCTTGGGGACTTGGTTCCCTTTGGAGGTCTCTGTGATCTGGCCCTTGTTGTCATTCCTTGTTCAGGAATCTGTTGAGTTGTTGCTACTATCTGAATAGCAACTTGACTGAATGAGGGCTCATTTGTTCTAAGAGGTGGTTGTTCAGTTTTTCTCTTGTTTCCTCTTCCTCTTCCTTTCTGAGCACCTTGAGAGCCTTCCCCTTAGTCATTGTTGACTGACAAAAAATCACCAAAGATTCTGAAAGGGAGTCAAAGTTGCCTTGCAGATAGTTGTAAGCAGCAACCAGTTTCTGAAGATCAGCGTTGAGCTCCTGATTTTGTTTGATAAGACCATTATTGTTGGTCCAGATAATGGCAAAGTAAAAGACTAGAGGGGGGGGGGGGTGAAAAGTCTTTTAAACTTTTGTCGATAAACACAGTTTCTCAGAAACCTGGGGGTTTCTGATACTTAAATTCAGAGCGCGGAAGACTTTAAGATAGGTAAGTGCAGAAACAATAAGTAAGTGTGTGTGCTTTGCTGAAAGATAAATACAGAAAGGTAAATAACACAACAAGTATAGTGGTATCTGGAGGTGGCGTAATCCTCCAACTAATCCACTTCGGTCTTTCTGAGACCTAGAATTCACTAGAACATATAATTGAGTTCACCTTACTACAATCCTATTCTAAGATTATTAAACAATTGGTTCCCAACCAAATGTTCCCCCTGAGTTATTCCCCAGCTCCTAGAGCTAAGTACTTCCTCTACTCAGATAACCTTGGAGTTGTTCCCTGATTTCCCAAATCAAGGACTTCCTCTACTCCACGCCTTGATGGTGTTGGTTATAAGGTTTGTCAGAGAGGCTTCTCGTATAACTTTTCAGTTATGTTTTCAGAGAGCCTAATAGAACAAGACTACTTAATACACTTGTTCAGTGTATGGCAATCTGCTCTTTACTGACCCAAGTAATTGATGTCCGTTCTGGAGAATGAGTTTCAGAAAGGTTATCTGACAATTCAACTCTTTCACGAATAACAATCTCTTGTTAAGATTCAGGACAACTTAGAACTACTAGTGATTCTTCAAGCAACAGAAAGCTTTCAGAAAGGGTAGTAGAGTGCTTGAGAGAATACTTTGCTAGATTGTAAGTTTGCAAGTTAGATCGTTCTTCGGTCGTATTTCTCAGCATCTAAGTGTGTGATATTTATAGATGAATTAGAGAGTCGTTGGGATGTTATCCGTTAGACACAATTCAAATTCAGTCTATACTTATCTTGAAATGAGTACTCAGAAGTCCTTGTCTCATATCTCAGAGAGGACTGTGCTTTAGCGGCTTTTCTGCCGATGCAATTAATGCATATGTACTATTTCTTGTCCTGTAGTCTTCAACGGATACATTAGCCTTTCTGATGGCTTGCATGCTCCATACTCATGATGTCATATGTTCCAGAATCATGTTTCAAAAGTAACTAAATGTACTTAAGAAAGGATTAAGGACATAGTCTTTCCGAGTGAGACTAAACCTTGGTGTCTTCATAAATCTTGTGCAATCTCCGGTCTTGTAATCTACAGAAAAGCTCCATTGCTAGGATTGATCTTCATGGTCTTCTTAAAATAAATATTACAGTCAGAGACCTATAATCCTAATACAAGATTTACTAGACTAATTATACTCAGTGATTTCCTCTTTTACAATGTTCAAGTGAACCAAGAGTACTTAATCACCTTTCTGGCTAAGATAGGAACATGTGATGAATGATCAAAATACTAACAGATATTTCTAACAAATTTCCCCCTTTTTGATCAGTCATCCATGACTATCTTTCAAAGTCCTATTACAAAGTTGTAATCCTGGAAGAGAAAACAATCCACCACTTAATCATTTCAAATGATATTCAATTTTAGTTGAATTAAGTGCAGAAAGTAAACATCAACCAAATCACAAGAAGTGTCCTTTGCTGATAAGTTGTCATCTATTAAAAAGTATCTGAGAGTATGATCTTCAGATAGGTACAGTTTACAGAGTAAGATGCAACTTTTACAGATAGAGAAATTCAGAAACAATCAGCAAGATTACAAAAAGTAACAAAACATACTAAGTAAATTAGAACAACAGGAGAGTCCAAGCTCCAAGTAAACATTCTAAGATACTAGTCTTCAAGTCTTCAAAAATTAACTTAGGTTCAGAAACCTCAAGTTCTTCAGCACCCTTTCTGGATCAGTTGACATAATCATCCACTTTTCTGCATTCTTGGACATAGTCATAAAGTATCCTTCTGACAGAAAGTTCTGTCTTTCTGGATAAGATACAAATTTCATGGTAACTCTTGCCAAGACTGTAGTTCTTCTTCAGAAAGTGTTTGACCCCGTAGTATTTTCCCTAGACCCAGGCATGGTCTACTTGCAGCTCAGATAGGTTGAAATACTTGTATATTTCTTCCAGATAGTGAATATCATCCAGATATTCATCCTTTGTCATGTAGAATGACTCATAGGGATGAACACCTAGCTTGTTCTGCTTGCTATAGCTACCATCCAGTTTTCCTGTCTTGTGCACATCTTCTGGCTTGGGGTAAGGACAAGGAAAAGAAAGGTCCATCTTTCTGGCATCATTTCTCTTTTCAACCTCAAAGTTTAGCCAGGCATGAAGGTGCTCATGTTTTAGAAAATTTGGCTTGCCTTCACTCCATTTTAGGATCTGGTTGAAGATGGGAGTTGGAAACTTATCATTGACAAGTAGATGTTGCAGTTCCAGAATCCAATACCCTTTCTTGTTCAGAATGCACCTATATGAAGACTCTTCATTACTGGTCTTCACATACTCAATGTGGGCATCAGTTGGCTTTTCTTGATGAGTTTGTTTGTTTGCTCTGCCAAACTGAATATCCCTTCTAGCCTTTCTGTTAGGTGGCCTTCTGTCAGGAGATCCTGTGACTCTTTCTTCCTGCCTTGGGGCATCTTTGGTGGAAGTCCCTTGAATTGACTTGGTATTTCCAGAAGGGGTTCTGGCTGCTAATGGCCTTGCTGCCAGAGGAGGTTGTAAGGGGCTTGCTTGCCTTCTTCTTTTGTGAAGTGGATGTTCATCAGTACCAGATTCATCCTCATCATCATCATTGATGTTCCAGTTGTGAGGCTTGCAGCTCTCTTGACCTCTTACTTCACCTTCTTCTTGATTTTCTTCTTCAGAAGCTTTCTGGTTGTTCCCATCTGAGATCCTAAGGGACTTGGTTCCCCTAGTGACCATACTTCTCAGCTTTCTGGCTGGTTGATCTGGAACAACTTCTTCAGCAGGGGTGTCTCCAGTGGTGTCCTTAATGACTAGTTGACTTGAGGAGGGGAGATTTGATTGTTTTCTTTTTCTTCCTCTACCTTTCTGAGGCATCTCTCCTCCCCCCTTAGTCATGAATGACTGACTGATGATAGCATAAGCTTCAGAGAGTGATTCAAAGTTCTTCTGGAGGTTGTTATGCACCTTGACCAATTCTTGGATTTCTTCTTTCATGTCTTTGTTTTGCCTAACCAACACTTGCTCTTTTCTGTTGAGCTCTTCAAGAGGCTTTAGAATAGCATCAGCTTGTTGAGTAGCATAAGTAGCATCTGCTAGTGCTTGATTGGCATTGTTGCAGTCTTCTTCCTTGATCAGAGCTAAGTCTTTCTGAGAGAGAGCTATGCTGGTTGCTCTATTTAGCAATGCAGCAGCCAAATCTTTCATCTCTTCTGGATGTTGTAGGACTTGGTTGTCTTGAGCAACAAGTCATCTCTTAGTTCAAGAAAAGCATTGATTCGGACTGTGCTCATCACTTCTTGAAGCACACTGGAGAGAAAATTTGAGGCGCCAGAAGGGCTAGCTTTTCCTTAGTGATTAGCCTCTCATCTTCTGCTTGGGAGATCAAGTTTGGGTTTATTTCAGCATCATTCTCATAATCCTTTTCTTGGATTGTTTGCAGAGTGGATTTAACATCCAAAAAACTGCCAAATAAAATGCGTCCCATAAAATGGATCCGTTTATCATAAAGAGATTCGTCGTTCCTGACCCTGCTTCACCTTAATTGTTATCAATCTTTTGTTTGCCTTTGAGTATGCTGGCCTTCTGAGAAGTAGAAGGTCTTTCTGATGCAGCCTTAGCATAATGCTCTTCATCATCATTGTAATCCATGGCATCTATCTCAGCAGCAGTGACAACGATGGCATTTTTCAACAACCTTTGCTCATCTAGGAGTGCCAGTTCCTTAGCATTAGCTTCTCTGAGCTTTTCGAGTTTGGCTTTCTTTTCTTCAACAAGAGCTTGACACTCTAAGTTGATTCTCTTCTCCTCTTCCAACTTAAATCTGAGTTGTTCAATCCTGAACTCAGTGGCTGTGATTTCTTCAATTGTGTCTTGTTCAGCCTGTTGGGTATTTTGATGAGACTTTGGTGGTGATGATGATGGGGCTTTCTGAGCATTGGAAGGAGTAGCCTTTTCTGCACTTCCTTTTCTAATTTTCTGAATCCGCCGTTTCGGGTTGGGGATCATCATTCGATCATCATCATCATCCTTTTCTTGTCTTCTTGACTTGGATGCTCGAAGGAGGTTCTTGGTAGTCATTCTCATCGGTTTCCTTCTCATCTTGAAACCAGTTGATCACATTAGGAAGTGTGATCATCCTCCCATTTACTTCTTCTTGCTCAGAAGGGTAGGTTGTGAGCTTGCTGGGCAAGGCAGGATGGGTCACCATCTGCTCTTGGGTTTGAGCATCAGCAGCTTGAAAGTCTGCTAGGAGTCTTTGTGCTACTTCATTTAAGAAGTTATCATCCATCTGAGTGGCAAAGAATATGATTACGTGGGAAACATAGCATGGATATGGTCTTCCAGTTGATTCGCCTTTTCTCGGGATGTCAATTACCTTGCAATTTCGTAAAGATCGGCCTTCGAGTTTTACGCCATTGCTTGAAGCACTTTAGATGTTTCTTGAGTGTGCTTCTTAAAGGCTTGGAGTAAGTTGAGTGGCACTAGACTTTGAGCGAAGAAAGGGATCAAGTTAGTTTTGTTCAAACTACTTGTGTTAGTATCTGTGTGCAAAAGTAAGCTTTCTGAGCATACCTGTGTAGAAACACTAGGCTCATTTGCTTGGACTTCTGCTTGTTTGGGCACAGAGGCCTCAGATACCTTGATGTGAGGAGAAGTCTGATCCTCAGCATCCTTTCTTTCTGACTGAACCTGAGAAATAGAATCAAATATGTTTAGAAACTTGTTATCATAAAAGATAAGTGGAAAAATGCTTTCTGAGACTTCGCTTACTTCCAAGTGAGGAAGCTCAGTGGCATCTTTCTCAGAAACCTTGGGGGTTTCTGGAACCTTTACTTCAGATACTACTTGTTCAGCAGTTTTAGTTTCTCTTGGAGGAGATGAGATCACATTCTCTCCGTCCAAGTGTTCTTCTGATTGAGCCTGTAAGATAGAACAAACATATTGATTAAGTAGTGAATTTTACCAAAATTTTCTTAAGGAAAGTTTACTGATACTTACCTTCTCAACAGAAGGCTTAGTAACTACTTCCTTAGAGTGCTTTTCAGCCTCTGGAAACTCTTGGTGTTGGGGTGTTGGTTCCACCTCCACTACTTTCTCAGTTGTAGCCTAAGAAGAGACATTAAGAATATTAGAACATAAGAGCAAGTTTAGTTAGTTATTCCTTGTTCAAAGATAACTTTTACTACCTGTGGAACAGGCTCTTCTTGATGTTCTGAGGTTGGAGGAACCTCTTCTTGATTCAAGGGAGTGGAAAAGTTTTCTTCCCCCTGAAATTGTGTCTCCAAGTTGGCCTGTAACAAATGAAGCTTATGAGTAACAAGTTAACATTTTAATGTTGACAAGTTAGATACAAACTACTTTTGTTACCTGAATAGAGTAGGCTGAGTTTGGGTCTCTTGGACTAGTGGAGTTTCCACAGCCTCTCTTTGCTCATTGTTGGTCTCCTCTACAATATCTTTCTGAGTCTCCATCTCAGTTTGATCCCTTTCTGAGAGTTGAGCTCTTTCAGAAGGTTGAGGAACCTGTTGAAGAACAGGGTTTTCTTCAGCCACATTAAGTGTTGGCATTGTGAATGTGGAAGCAATGTCAACATCTTCCATCACTCTATCTTCCTCTTCCAGGCCTTCTTCTTCCTGCTGGACAAAGGGGCTCCTTTCTTTCTGAGGGGCTGAGCTTGATGCTCCTCCATGGGTCTCAATCCTGGACTTTTTGAATACTTGTGTAAGTACAACATCATCATCAGAGTCACTGTCCAGATTGGGAGCTGACCCATCTATGATATTTCTATCATCTCTGGAGATTTCTGGAGCAGCCTGTCTCAGAATTCTTGGGGCTTTCTGGTGTTGCCTTTCTGGCCGAACAACATCTTCTGAGATCTTGTCTCCAGAAGGTTGTGCTTTTTGTACACTTTGGGACTTAGAGGCTTTCTTGCTTTGAGTCCTCTTTCTCTTAACCTGGAGTTGAGCAGAGCTTGCTCGAGACCTCTTCACCTTCTTGGGCGACTTCAAGCTCTTACTTCTTCTGAGCTTTCTCGTGCAATTCTCTCCTTTTCTTCAAAGGCATGTCTGAAAAGAGAGTTGGTGACTGGGATTTCTTGTCTCTTTCTGAGAGTTATTCCCATTGTTTCCAGAATGTAGCAAATTCTGAGGCCAAAATGCATATTGGCCTTTGTCTCAGCAAGGCCGTTGATGATTTTAGGCTCAAATTCCTCAATGTCCCCAAGAAATTTGTTGAAGGCGTACTTCCCCCAATTAAAGTGGGTTTCCTGCCCTTCATGCTTCTTATTCAGAAGATGCATCATCATCCATCTCTCCATGCTTATCTGGTCTACTCCACCTTTGTTCCCTGATGTTGATGTCGTCGATTGTTCCTCGATTTTTCAATCGGAATAAGTTGCAGAAAGTCTTGCAGTCTAGGACAATTTCTTGTCCTTGAACTTCAGTCTGCATGTACTTCTCTTCTACATCATTCACAACTTTTGTGAAGATTTTGGAGTTGTTGTAGAAATCCAACACATCCAGTGTGGAAAGTCCACTGGGTGCAGCACACAAAAACTTGTAGATATGGGATCTTTTCAACATTCCCAATATCAGTTTTCTATCTGCTTTTGAAGAAATGACTGCAGAAACATATTTCTTCACAAGAAAAGCTCCCCAATTCATCTTGTGACTTGGATTCCAGTCAGAAGGGGTAAACTCTCCTAGAAGGCGTTTATTCAACACCTTGAGTTCTTTTCCTCCTTGCTTTTCAGCAGGAGCAGATGATGTGGCCTTAGGGTTCTTGGTGGTCATCTTCTTTGGTGGCCTTAGGGTTCTTAGAGTCTTTGAGTGAGTGTTTACAGATGAGTTTTGCAAGAGTAATCAAGATTAGTCTATCTTTTCAGAAGACTAAGCACAAGAAGTTGAGTTGCAGAAGAAGTTTTGCAGAAATCTTGAGAGATTTTGCTATTTTGATGCAAGTATGAAATTTTGGATTTGGTAAAAGTGTTTGTCTTTTGCCCAATTCCTATATATATAGCAGACAAAACGTACATAGATACACCATACATATAGCTGAATATGAATGCGTGTCTTTGTATCTGCATTGGCGTGGTACGACCTTTGTACTTCATTAAATGCTTAGTGGGCCATGTCTGCATTTCTCAACAGACATTACTTGCTTTGTTTTAATCTCAGCCGTTGAGATCAAACGTTTATACATCAAGGGTTTATATTGAATATCTTGTAATGATATCAATCAACAAATGGTATTGTGCCGACTTGATGGATTTTTAATATGCTACATTCATTGTGTCACTTAGTAAAGAATTGGAACACGTAATCGTTTGAGCTTATCATTCTGAGTGTCAAGTCCTTATCTTTATATTATTTATCATAAAAATGGCAAAAATACAAGACATTGGACATGTTTGACTCCCAGAACTTATACATTTTTTTTTTCGGGCTTTATGTGTCTTTTCTCTTTATGACTAAATAGTTTCCTGAATTCAAGAATCAGAAACTTCAGTTGTTTGAATGTATTTGACCCACTCTTAGTAAGTAAGTTCTAGACTTATTTACTCATTGAGTATGTATATATATATACATACATACATATATACATACATACATACATATATATATATATATATATATATATATATATATATATATATATATATATATATATATATATATATATATATATATATATAATGAAGATGATTGTTATGGGATTTTTACTCCCATACAAAGAGGTAAAAACAAGAGAAAGTGACAAGATGGATTCCCGACAAACTGCTCAAAGAAAAGAAAGATAAAGTGAAAGGCATATATATATATATATATATATATATATATATATATATATATATATATATATATATATATACCTGCTGAAATCGATTTTCACATGAAAAAATCCAAAAATATTTTCTTTTCCGTATTAGTTTGTTTCATTATCAAAAAACCAAAAATACGCATCTTTAGATTTCTGTTTATTATCTTTCCATTATTATATGTCTGTTTACCGACACAATGGAAACATCTAATAACATAAGTGGAGAAGGAAACAACAACGATAGTCCACCTGGGAATGTCACAACTTCTGAACTTGAGCAGCTACTCAAGATTCGACTCGAGATCCAAGCTGAGAGGGTAGAGCTGGAATAGGAAAGACTAAGGATAGCCGAGGAAAGGTTGAGGCTAGATGAGAACCGTCGAAGGGATAACTATGCAAGGGTGGAACTAGTGGACGAAAACGACAGACCCATGCGCGACTATGTTATGCCAAGACTTACACCACATACCTCGAGCATCTATCTTGAGAGGATTGTGAGAGAATATGATCTGAAGGGCACTCATCTGAACCAACTACCGCACTTCTACGGAAGTCAACCAAGGATCCGATGCACTTTATGAGGGAATTCAACGCAATAGTTGGAGGTATACCATTGAACGGGCTCACTGAATGTCAGCTTAGAAGAAGGATTTTCCCTAGCTGCCTTAAGGAAAAGGCGAAGAAATGGCTTATCTCACTACAACCAAGCAGCTTAACCACTTGGGACGAGGCCTTCAATAAGTTTATGTTCAGATACTTCCCATTGAAGAAGACATCCGACCTAAAGAGCTAAATCCAAAACTTCAACCAATTCGACGGAGAAACCTTCTACGAAGCATGGGAAAGATACAAGGATCTACTTGACAGATGCCCAATGCACTCTTATGCGCTGTTTGACAAGGTCAACAACTTTTCCAAGGGAATCGACTCTATCAACCAAGCACTTATTGACGGGGCGTGTCAAAGAAACCTGTTGGATGTACCCCCAAGAAGGATTTGGGAAGTATGTGAGAACCTCAGCAAAAACTCCATGCAAAAGGGACGAGGAAGATGTACTCGGGTCTAAGAAAGTTTGTGCTGTCATGGAGGTTCCATTGGAAATTATCCTAAAAAGGCTAGATGATATAGATGCCAAACTATCCAAGGGAGAGTCTGAAGGAGAAGATGGATGTTGGTCCAGATAACGGCAAAGGAAAAGACTGAAGGGGGGGGGGGGTGAATAGACTTTTACAACTTTTGTCGATAAACACAATTTCTCAGATATCTGATACTTAATTTCAGAGAGCGAAAGACTTTTCTGTGATAAATGCACGTGCTCAGCAAGATATAAGTGTGTAAATACTCAGCAAGGTAAATAAAGCAAGTAATAAGTTGCAGAAAGTAAATAACACAGATCTTTATAGTGGTATCTAAGGGTGGCGTAATCTCTCAACTAATCCACTCGCCCTTTCTCAGGGCTTGAAATTCACTAAGATAGATATTGAGTTCTCCTTACAATAAACCTATCCCTTGATTTCCTTTTACACTAGGTTCCCAACCAAGTGTTCCCCCTGAGTTATTCCCCGGCTTTCTCAGCCAAGTACTTCATGTACTCAGAAACCTTTGAGCTATTCCTTAGTTTCCCAAACTAAGTACTTCCTATACTCAGTAACCTTGGAGTTATTCCTTAGTTTCCCAAACTAAGTACTTCCTGTACTCCACGCCGTTTAAGGTATTGGTTAAGGTAGTTTGTCAGGTGAGTAGTCTTAATAAATTTCTCAGTTATGTAGGAATACTCTATAGAACAAGAATCACTTAACACACTTCACAATGTGTGGTGATATGCTCTTTACTGACCCAAGTCTATGTTAAATGTTCTAGAGAATGAAACTTAGATATTTGATCATTTGATTCAACTCCTTCACAGATAGCAATGCTTGTTAAGGATCAGGACACTTAGAACTTTCGTGCTACTTAGAATTCAAGAGCTTGGTCGCAACAGTATGCTAGTGAATAAGTAGATTGAAGGCTTGTATGCTTGAAAGAATAAGTTCGTAGATGTAAGTTCTTGGTGTGTTCAGTGTGTGTTCAAGCATTCTAAGTGTTGATATTTATAGTTGAAAATCATGCCGTTTGAATAGTATCTGTTAGGCTTAATGAAATTCAAACTACTGATATATGTAAAATAGTACTGCAGAAGACGTTGTCTCTTTTCAGAAATTTCCTCTTTTGTTCTGATGTCTCTGTCTGCGCATTTATTGCATTGTACTATTTTTGTCCTGTAGTGCCAACGGAACTATGCATGCTTTCTGAAGCATTGCATGTCCCTTTCCAGAGACCTTCACATCTTCAGATACCTGTTGAAACATTGTTTCCCAGAAACATAGTTTTATCCAGGGTATCTGAGTGTAGATATCTGTGGGCACTTTTCCTCGTTCAGAAACCTTGTGTTTTCAGATATCTTTTGCAAAACTTGTTTATTGAAAAAAACGCTTGTTTATTCAAAATATCTGGACATAGGTATCTGATGACCTTCGTCTTCTGCAATCTTGTGCAGTCTTCAAAACTTCAAAATTGGTTGAACTCACCTGCTGGATGCCTTCTTCTTGGTCTTCTTAAAAGATATAAAAATTACATTCAGAGACCTAACATCCTATACAAGATTTGCTAGACTAACATACTTAGTGATTTTCCTCTTTTATAGTATTCAAGTGAACCAAGAGTACTAACCACCTTTCTGATCTAAGATAAGTCATTATGTTGCTGATCAAAATCTAAACAAATAATCCTAACAAATTTCCCCCTTTTTGATTAGTCAACGATGACTATCTTTAAAACCTATTACAACTTGGAAGAGGGAACAATCTAACACTTAATCATTTCTTATGATCTTTTCAATTCATTTTAATTAAGTGCAGAAAGTAAACATCAACCAAATCACAAGGTGTGATCTTTGCTGACAAGTTATCTTATTATAGATTGATATCTGAGAGTAGGTTGATCAGATATGTTACAAAGAAAGTTCACAGATAACTTAATAAATAAAACATATTACAGCACAGTCAGCAAGATACAAAACACTTAGTTAAATTAGGACAACAGGAGTAACCAAGCTCCAAGTAGACATCCTAATAAACCAGTCTTCAAGTCTTCAAAATCTACAAGTCTTCAATCAGCAGATCTATGGATCAATTTGCAAATTCCCTATCCCCAAACCTTTTGATATCATCTGAGTAGTCATAGAGCAAGGTCCTGACTATCATCTCAGTGTTTCTGGCAAATCCACATACTTCTTTGTAGGTTTTGGTGGGATTCTTCTTGGCAAATTGTTTGACCCATAGATACTTTTCCCATTTCCAGGCATGCTCAATTCTGATATCTGATAGCTTGAAGTATTCATATATGATCCTCAAATATCTGATGTCACCCTTGTATTGATCTTCAGTCATGTAGAAAGACTCATAGGGTTCCACAGCAAGTCTTGCTCTTGTGCCTGTTGCAGTGATGTTGGAAATTCTGTGCACATCATCTGGCTTTCCATAAGGACAATCATCAGAGAGGTCCTTCTTCATGGCTTCTATTCTCTTGATTACTTCAAAATTCAACCAGGCTTTGATGTGGTTGGTGTTAATCAAGACTGGCTTGTGTTTTCTCCATGCCATGAGTTGTTTATGGATTGGTTCTGGAAATTTTTCATTTACCAGTAAGTGCTTGAGTTCCAGACTCCAGTAGCCATTCTTCTGATTAATGCACCTGTAGACAGAGGAGTCATTGTTGGTCTTCACATACTCAATCTTGGCTTCTTCAGGCCTGAGTGGTAGTTGAAGTTTTCTTTGTTCAGCTCTCAGCCTGTTCCTCCTTTGTCTTGAATTCTCCCTTGGGGGATTGCTTGAAGAGCCACCCTAGATTGACTTGGTATTTCCAGAGGGTGTTTTAGCTGCTAAAGGCTTTGCAGCTATGGGCTCAGATAGGCTATCAACACTTTTTCTTTTTCTGTGAAGAGGAGCTTCATCTTCATCAGTCTCTTCATCATCATCATCAAGATCAATTCTTGTGAAAATTTTGCAGCCTTCTTCATTGCCCTGGGATTTGATTTGTCCTTCTTCTTCTTCTTCAGAAGACTCTTCAATCCCTCTTACTTGTCTTCTCCTTGGAGCCTTAGTACTCCTTGGAGGTTTATGTGCCCTGGCCCTTGTTGTCATTCCTTTTTCAGGAAGTTGCTGAGTGGTGGCCACTATTTGTAGAGCAGTCTGACTAGAGGAGCGCACATTTATTTTTAGTGGTGGAAGTGATGGCTGTTCAGATTTCTTCTTGTTTCCTCTTCCTTTCTGAGCGCCGGATCCTTTCCCTTATCCTTGATATCCTTCCCCCTTAGTCATTGTTGACTGACTCAGTGTCACAAAGGATTCTGAGAGTGACTCAAAATTTCTTTGCAGATAGTTCTGGCCGGAACCAACTTTTGCAATTCAGCTTTGAGCTCCTGATTTTGTTTGATAAGTCTTGTTTCCTTATCAGTGAGCTCTGCCAGTGGGCCTTGAGTAGCATCTGCTTTTCCAGCAGCATAGCTAGCCTCATTGAGGGCTTTTTCAGCAAGATTATTGTCATCATCCCTTACCATGCCTAGGTATTTTTGAGCAATGACCAAGCTTGTTGTTCTCTGAGTGATTAACTTAGTGAACTTCTTCATTTCAGCAGGGACTGATGCAATTACTTCTTCATTTTGATGAGACAACTCCTTTCTTAGAGTTGCCAGAACCTGGTATCTGGCCATGTAATCATGGGAGTTGAGATTTGGTTTCTTACTGAAGCTTTGAGGAGCTATCAGTTTTCTCTTTAAGTGAGAAACTCCCAAGTGAACATTTGCATGTTCTGCCAGGGTTCTATCTTCTTTATCATCTGAGTCTTCATCCCAGTGATCTTCATCCTCTTGGGCATTTTCATCAATACTTTCTAGCCCACCATCCATTTCAAAGATAGGCTTCTTTCCTTTTAGTGAGGAGGATGGTACTTCTTTTGGTGATACAGCCTTAACATCATGCTTGTCTTCAGATACTTGCTCAGTATCTAATTCTTCAGCAATTGCCTGAACAACAAGCTGGAGTTCTTTCATCTCAGCATAAGCTTCCATTTCCTTGATGGTTAGAGTGTTGCCCTCAGAGTGCTCACTACTTGTTCAGTAGAGTCTTTTTGTTGGGGAGATGGATGTGTAGACTTCTGATGAGATGGAGGAGGGGAATTTTGTAAAGTCCTCTCAGTGTGCTTTTCAGCAACTGAGGCATTGTTTCCTTGTGCAATCCCTCATGTCCCTGGTGCAGGGGCATCATCATCATCCTTTTTGTCAATATCATCCTTGTGATGGTGAGAAGGAGGTTCTTCAAAATTATTCTCATCTGTTTCCTCCTCATCTTCAGAAACCAGATTGATCACTTCAGGAAGTGTGACCAATTGCCCATTTACTTCCTCTTGTTCAGAGGGTATGCACTGTAGGGACTTGGGCAAGATTGGCTTGAATGCCATCTCCATTCTAGTCTGAACATCTGCCTTTTCAATGGTTTCAATAAGCTTGTGTGCTACTTCCTTTATGAAGTTCTTATTCATCAACGTGGCAAATGTGTATTGCTCAGTTGGAAACATTGCATGCACATAATTCTCCAAGTCAAATGCTCTTGCTCTTCTCGTAGGGTGATCAGTGACCCTTGTGATCTCAAACATATTAGAGCATCTGAGTCTCTGCCATTTCTTGAAACACTTTAGATGCTTTGGCAGGGTATGAGCCTTGAAGAATGGAAGTAGGTCCTTGTTCAAATCTTCAGGGACCACTAAGGCACTAGCTTGAGCCTGAAAGAGAGAGTTTTGAGTTAGTTTCAAAACTTTAGTAGATATCTGGGTTTAAGAGTAGACAAGTATCTGTGTTACTGCACAGCGACAGTGCTCGAGAAGGTTGGACTCGAGGTTCAGTGCCTCGAGATATCTTGGTGTGAGGAGGAGACTTGGAAGTCTGATCCTCAGCAACCTCTCTTTCTTTTTGAACCTGAGAATAAAATACAACATAACACTTAGAAATTTATCAGGAGAGAAACACTTAGACAATTTGATATCTGAGATGTCAATTACCTCCACATTAGGAGGCTCAGACACTTGTCTCTCAGAAAATTGTGCAGTTTCTAGTATTCTCTTTGGTGATGAAGGTTTGGTGGCCTCATCAATTTCCATTGGTTGAGGTAGGGGTGAGCATCGGGCCAGAACCGGCCCGAACCGAGACCGAACTGAAAAAGACCAGCCCAAAAATTTAGGTTTTCCTTGGCCCGAGGACCGGACCGAATTATGGTCCGTCCTGGACCGGACCGAACCGAACATTTCGTTTCGGTTCGGGCCAAAACCGAATTAAACTTAGAAAAATAAAAAAATTAAGAAAAAAAGAGATGGAAGAGAATAAAAACTGTCCAGATCTCATTTCTTTTCTTCCCCTTCTCTTTCCATGCTCATCCCCTTTTTCTTTTCTTCCCCTTCTCTTTTCATGCTCATCCCCTTTTTCTTCTCTTTCAATGATGGGGGCGGAGGTGGAGGCGTGGTGGACGGAGGCTGAGCAGTGGAGGCGGAGGTGGAGAGAGGCGTGGTGGACGCGGGCGGAGGTGGAGGCGCGGAGCAGTGGAGGCGGAGGCGGCGGAGTGGTGGACGGAGGTGGAGGTGAGTTGGGGCGGAGGAAGGAGAGGGTTTGGATTGGGGGCTAGGGTTTTATTTGGGAAGAAGATGATATTATAAGGAAAGGGAACAGGCCCAGCTAGCCTAATCGGTTCTGTTCGGTCCGGACTGCGGTTTTTCGGGTTTTGGCCCGGACCGGACCAAAAACTGAAATTTCATAGTTTCTAGGACCGAGGACCGGACCGAATAGGTTTAAGACTGGCCCGAAAACTGATTTTTCGGGCCGGTTTTTCGGTCCGGTCTCGTTTATGCTCAGCCCTAGGTTGAGGGGATTGAGAGGGCAATTCCCCAGCAACTTCTACTTCTGTTTGAGCCTGTGAGTAGAAAGTGTTAAGTTTTTAGAAAAATGATCAGAGTAACATTGTGAAGAATATAGATATCTGAGATATATACCTTCTCAATATAAGGCTCAGATACTTGTTCCTCAGAGACTTTGTGAGTCTCTGGTTAATTCTCTGATGAGTCAGGCTTCTCAGCCTCATCATTTTTCTTCTTAGTTGAAGCCAATTAGAAACAAACACTTAGTTAGTCAAGTGTGTATAAAAGATATTTGAAAAGTTATATCTTAAGGAACTCTCTATCACCTGTAGCACAGGCTCAGATTCCTTAAAAGATGAGGCTGTGGTGGCCTCCTTCTAAGTCTCTAAGGCAAGCTTTCTAGCTTCCTCTTGTTCTTGTGTTTCTAATTCAGCCTGTAACAAAGATATTTTAATAAGTAACAAGATTTAAGCATAAGTTATCACAAGTAAAGAGTTAAACCATTTAGCTACCTGAGCTTTGTCAGGCTAACTAGTCTCTGGAACTTGTGAAGTTTCCATGCATTGGTCTTGTTGTTCTTTGACCACTTCTTTGTTGGAAGTTTGAGGTACTTCAGACCTTTCCTTAGTATGCAACTCAGTTGCCTCCCCTAGTTGATCATTCTGAGCAGATGCCTCAGTTTGATCCCTCCCATTGAGTTGGGGAACCTGCTCATTTACAAGATTTTCTTCAGCAAGGAAAGATGCTGGTATCTCATGCTGTAACTCAAGTATCATCTCAACAACATCCACTATTGGCTGTTGTGGTTGGTGTGGTGATTCTGATCTGGATGAAGAAGGTGATGCTGTATGGGGCCTATCCAGATCTGCTTGAGATAGACTTTTAAGTGTTGAGGCAATGGCAGTATCCTCCAACACTAAGTTGCCACTCATCAGAGCATCTTCAATGTGCTTAAGTGTTACTTGCTCTGATGGTGTGTTTTGTCCAGTGACCTTGGACACAGTTACTTCTTCAGCAACCTTTAAACTAGTTGCCTTCACAGCAACCTCTGCACTCGTTGCTCTTTCAGCAACCTTGGGGATTATGGCTTCCCCCTCATCTTCAGATTCGTCATCGAAATCTGGGACTGAATTATCAACAATCCCTACTGCTTCTGCAGAGAGAGTTTGAAATTTCTCACTGCTTTTATCAGCATTGATAAGTTCATCAGCAAGGCACTCTGCAACATTGATGAGTTCATCTGTTGTGGTCTTAGCAGCATTGATGTGTTCATCTTCATTGATGATCATCAGCAGTGGCGGCAGATATCTGAGAGTCGACATCCACAATGGGTATGTCTACTGATTTGCCAGCAGACTTCTTTCGTGAAGTTCTGGGCTTTTTGGTCACAACGGAACCCTCAGATACCTCAACAGTCTTTCGTTTCTTGGAAATTTTCTGAGATGCAGTAACCTTTTTCATCATGTTTGTATACTCATATTTGTAGAGTAGGTTACTATTGGCAATGTCTTCCGTCTCTCTGAGCTCAATGCCAAGGCACTCCAGTAAGTAGCATATCTTCAGTCCATAGCTTACTGTGGCTTTTGGCTCAGCAAGGCCCTTAACGATTTTTGGCTCAAAGCCTTGTATCTTCTTCACAAATTTCATGAAGGCGTACTTCCCCCAATTAAAAGGGTTTTCCAAGCTTTTATTTTGTTGATTCAACAAGAACATCATCATCCAGCGTTCTTTGCTTATCTGGTCAGCTCCTCCTTGTAGACCATCAAAGCATCTGTGAAGGATACATGCCAACACATCCTAGTGAACTAGCAGATGTCTGGTTCTGATGTCAGCAAGTTTGAAGTCGATGGGTGTGTCTGGCTTGTCAAGATCACACACATCACTGTAGAGCTTTTTGACACCCTCAAGAAGATCTTCATCCTTGGTGTCAATTTCAAAATCCTTTCCAAGATTTTGAAGTTCAACAACAGCTCACAGAAAGTTGTTTCGTCCAACAGAATTTCCTGTCCTTGGACTTTAGTCTTGATAGATACTGTCTCAGTGCCTTCAAAACCTTTGGAAATAATCGTGGAGTTTTTGTAAAACTCCAGGACATCCAGTGAAGAAACTCCACTGGGAAGAGCAGATAGAAAGCCCTTGATTTGTGCCTTTTCAAGCATATCAAGTACTAACTTTCTATCAGCCTGGTTTTCTATTGCAGCCACAAGGTATTTCTCAATCATGGCACCACCCCAAATCATCCTGTGATTTGAAGTCCAATGATCAGGATGGAACTCTCCATTCAACCGATTGTTTGTTGTAACCAACACTGGTGCTTGCTTTTCAGCGATACCAGAGGTAGTAGTTTGGGATTTCTGAGTCGAAGCACGTTTAGGAGCCATCTCTTTAAATAGTAGTAGTTTTTGAAACTTGGAAAGAGATTAGGGTAAAGGATTAGTAATTCTTTGCAGAAAAACTAAGAAGGAATCAGTAGTTGCAGAGAAATTTGCAGGGAGATTTAAGAGTATTTTGCAGTTTTTGTGCAAGGGTAAATGTAGGATTAGGCGAAAGTGATTTCTTTTGCCAAAATCCTATATATATAGCATTTTACTCTCAACAGACATATACATACAAATTGATTTTGTACATATGTATCTGTGCAAATGCAGATAGGCGTGGGTAAAATTCGTTTTGCATTAAATGCTTAGTGGGCCACATCTGTGCTTTTACAGTCCACTAATTTACTGAGAATTGATCTCGTCTGTTAGGATCAAACGCCCATTTCATCAAGGGTCACGATTGCTTCTTCAGCAATGATCACAATCAGTACTTGTAATTGTGCCCAATTAATGAAATTTGGCGTAAGGCGTTCTGAATCACATCTCTTTTCTGTGACTAGGGGACAGTCTTTGGACTTATGTAGTCAGTTCAGAGACTGTGTGTAACTTAACATAAAAATGGAAAGATACAAAACACCAGAGATGTAGTTGACAGAATATAGTTGTACCACATTTCTCTTTTGTGTTCCCCCTCACTAAGTGATCTAGATATCTGAGTACTTATCTCAGAAATCTTCAAATAGCCATTTTACCCTTTAACCTTTGATATCTGAGTACCCGTCTCAGATATCTTTTTGTTATGTATTTCACCTTTTGTTTTTGATATTCTGGATTCCTGTTCCAGATATCTTATCTCTTCTTTTTCCTTTCTCAATCATACTGAGTTCCTGTCTCATATACCTTTTTGCCTTGAATATCTGGATGCCTATTCCAGATATCTTTCTCCTTTCTGAGTTTCCATCTCAGAGATTAGAACTTTTCAGTTCCTTTGGTAGCTCCATTAACCCAAGACTATGTTTCAAGGTTAAGAACCTGCTTTCTTGCAAAGGCTTTGTAAAGATATCTGCAAGTTGGTCTTCAGTACCAATCTTGAGTATCTCTATATTCCCTTTTTCAACATGGTCTCTAATGAAGTGGTGTTTAACATCAATGTGCTTTGTTCTTGCATGAAATTTAGGATTCTGAGTTATGGCAATAGCACTTGTGTTGTCACAAAAATCAGAATTTTCTCTTCATTGATCTCATAGTCTTTGAGTTGTTATTGTATCCACAATATCTGTAAAGTACAACATCCAGCAGCAATATATTCAGCCTCTGTGGTAAATGTGGCAATTAAGTTTTATTTCTTTCTGAACCATGATATTAATCTGGCACCAAGAAATTGACAAGGTCCTGAGGTGCTTTTTCTATCAAGCAATGATCCAGCATAGTTAGCATCAGAATAGCCAACTAAACTCAATCCACTGTCTTTTAGATACACAAACCAACTTCTACAGTACCCTTCACATACCTTAATATTTTCATTGCAATGTTGTAGTGTGATTGCATTGGATTTGTCTGAAATCTAGCACACACTCCAACTGCATATTGAATATCAGGTCTACTTGCAGTGAGGTACAGTAGAGACCCAATCAATTTCCTATACTTGTGTTCTTCAACACTCTTGTCAGATTCAGTATAGGTCATTTTGGTTCCAATGCTCGTAGGTATCTTAGCATTCTTTTCAGAAGGCTTTAGATTAAACTTGTTGAGCATATCCTTTGCATAATTTGTTTGACTAATGAATATTCCATCATTAAATTGCTTGACTTGTAATCCTAGGAAGTAGTTTAATTCTCCCATCATGCTCATCTCAAATTTACTTTTCATGAGCTTAGCAAAGTCTTCACAAAGTTGCTTGTCTTTAGATCCAAATATAATGTCATCAACATATACTTGAACTAAAAGTAGTTTCCCTTTCTGGTTCAAAGTAAAGAGTGTTTTATCAACATCTCCTTTCATGAAGCCACTTTCCAGCAAGTATTTTGCTAAAGTATCATACCATGCTCTACAGAGCTTTTTGAAGCTTATAAACCATTCTACTTTATGTGGAAACCTCAAAGCCTGGTGGTTGTTCAACATAGACTTTTTCAGCAAGTTCACCGTTTAGGAATGCACTTTTAACATCCATCTGATAAACTTTAAAGTCATTATGAGCTGCAAAGGCTAGAAATAGTCTAATTGCATCCAATCTTGCAACTGGAGCATATGACTCGTCAAAATCTAGTCCTTCTGTCTGGGTGAATCCCTTGGCAACCAACCTTGCTTTATTTCTGGTTATTTCACCAGACACATTCATTTTATTTCTGAAAACCCACTTGGTTCCAATTACAGATATTCCGTCAACAAATGGAACCAGTTTCCAGACTTTGTTTCGCTCAAATTGATCCAACTCTACTTGGATTGCAGAGATCCAATCTTGATCCTTCAATGCTTCTTCTATAGTTTTGGATTCAATTTTTGAGATGAAACATCCATAAAGAGAGTCAGCAATTGCTCTCCTAGTTCTTACTCCTTCGTCTAAAGGACCAATCACATCCCTAGCAGGATGATTTCTTATCCATTTCATAATGGGTTTTGAACTAGTAAGATCAATATCATTTTGATCTGAATGTGAATCAATATGATCTTGATAGGATACTTGTGCAGTATCTGAAATATCTGGCACATGGGAAATTCCATGGATATCTGACACTTTTTCAGTGTTAGAGATATCTAGAATTTGATTTTCAGCAATCTCATTCTCAGAAACCTCTTCATGATGAAGGTTCTCAGTAACCTGTTCCATTTCTGGAATTCTCATAGGAAATTCATCATCATGTCTTAGAGTCATCTGGTTGTTACTAAGCAATGGTTGCTTTTCATCGTTAGAGTCATCCTCTAAGTGAATGACAGAGTTGTTTCCTTTTGAGGATTCTTCTTCAGAATCTTTAATCATTAGTTCTTTGAACCTATCTGAGAGTTCTTCATTCAAGAGTACTTTCTTGTTTCCTTCGTAGAAGACTACATGAACAGATTCTTCAATCTTTTGCGTTCTTTTGTTGTAGATTCTGTAGGCTTTGCTATTCAGAGAATAAACAAGAAATACTCCTTCATCTGCTTTTGGTTGAAATGTTCTCAAGTATTCTTTTCCTTTGCTAAGAACAAAACATCTGCAACCAAACACCCTTAGATGTTTGATACTGGGGGGTCTACCAATCAAAAGTTCATAAGGAGTTTTGTCATGGTGTTTGTTAATCAAACATCTATTTTGAGTGTAGCAGGCTGTGTTAACAGCTTCAACCCAATAGATTTCACTTATTTAAGTGTCAGCAAGCATTGTTCAAGCTGCTTCTTTTAGGGTCCTATTCTTCCTTTCAGCTACACCATTTTGTTGTGGTGTTCTTACTGAAGATAGTTGATGTTGTATACCTTTGCAGGTACAAAACTCTTTTATGTACTGGTTCACAAACTCAGTAGCATGGTTTGTTCTGATTACAGATACCTTGTCATTTTTCATGACTTAAAGCTTATTCAGTGTTAGGAATATCTATTAGTTTTTTGATCATTCATCACATGTTCCTATCTTAGCCAGAAAGGTGATTAAGTACTCTTGGTTCACTTGAACATTGTAAAAGTGGAAATCACTGAGTATAATTAGTCTAGTAAATCTTGTATTAGGATTATAGGTCTCTGACTGTAATATTTATTTTAAGAAGACCATGAAGATCAATCCTAGCAATTGAGCTTTTCTGTAGATTACAAGACCGGAGATTGCACAAGATTTATGAAGACACCAAGGTTTAGTCTCACTCGGAAAGACTATGTCCTTAATCCTTTCTTAAGTACATTTAGTTACTTTTGAAACATGATTCTGGAACATATGACATCATGAGTATGGAGCATGCAAGCCATCAGAAAGGCTAATGTATCCGTTGAAGACTACAGGACAAGAAATAGTACATATGCATTAATTGCATCGGCAGAAAAGCCGCTAAAGCACAGTCCTCTCTGAGATATGAGACAAGGACTTCTGAGTACTCATTTCAAGATAAGTATAGACTGAATTTGAATTGTGTCTAACGGATAACATCCCAACGACTCTCTAACTCATCTATAAATATCACACACTTAGATGCTGAGAAATACGACCGAAGAACGATCTAACTTGCAAACTCACAATCTAGCAAAGTATTCTCTCAAACACTCTACTACCCTTTCTGAAAGCTTTCTGTTGCTTGAAGAATCACTAGTAGTTCTAAGTTGTCCTGAACCTTAACAAGAGATTGTTATTCATGAAAGAGTTGAACTGTCAGATAACCTTTCTGAAGCTCATTCTCCAGAACGGACATCAATTACTTGGGTCAGTAAAGAGAAGATTGCCATACACTGAATAAGTGTATTAAGTAGTCTTGTTCTATTAGGCTCTCTGAAAACATAACTGAAAAGTTATACGAGAAGCCTCTCTGACAAACCTTATAACCGACACCATCAAGGCGTGGAGTAGAGGAAGTACTTGATTTGGGAAATCAGAAAGACCGAAGTGGATTAGTTGGAGGATTACGCCACCTCCAGAAACCACTATACTTGCTGTGTTATTTACCTTTCTGTATTTATCTTTCAGCAAAGCACACACACTTACTTTTTGTTTCTGCACTTACCTATCTTAAAGTCTTCTGTGCTCTGAATTTAAGTATCAGAAACCCCCAGGTTTCTGAGAAACTGTGTTTATCGACAAAAGTTTAAAAGACTATTCACCCTCCCCCCCTCTAGTCTTTTACTTTGCCGTTATCTGGACCAACAAGTGGTATCGAAAGCGAGGTTCCCAATCCTTCAGATCAACCTAGATCCCCAGATAGGTGAAGAAACTTTGTCCCTTTCTGAGGACTATATAATTTGTGTGTTAAGTGTGTAGTTATGTCTCTGAGCGATGCACCCGTTCTAAAGCCAGAAAACTACGAGAAATGGAAGAACAACATGATGCTCCATCTGGAGGCCATTAGTGATGAGATGATCTATGTCATCAATGAAGGGCCTATCAAAATCAGACAACTCAAACAAGTCATTGAGGTTTCTGATGGAAGAAAAGCCTCAGACACGGAAGATGGAAGCGAGGACATGTTTGCTAGTGATAGTGGTCATGTTGCTCGTGGAAGCATTATGTATGAAGACAAGCCAAGAGAGCTCTGGACATCCAAGATGCCAAGACACAGATTGGATGGTCAAGCTCGTAATATAATCATCAGATCGACACCTGAGCACATACAATGTAAACTGTGGGGTGCTAAAACGGCGAAAGTTGCCTGGCAATTGATTGAAGAAATCTGTGCCGGAACTGAGAAAACTAAAGAAAACAAGTTCGAAGTTCTTAAATTGAAGTTCCAAAACTTCAAGCAAGGTCCCACTAAAACTCTGGAAGAACTTGATTTCAGGTTTACTACTCTTATGAGTGATATGGCTGCACTTGGTGAAAGAATGATACTCCCAATGTAAAAGATTAAGACTATTGTCAAGTCTCAATCACAACTGGGAGCACACTAAATTCTTTTATTTCAACCAAGGAATGCCAAATATTACTCAGAGAGCTCTTCTCTCATCTTGCATCAGAGATTATGAGACAACTCGGAGAGAACAACAATGAGAAGTTGCAAAGTGTTGCTCTAGTCTCTCAAGGTACTTCAAAAGAAAGATACCAAAGACGATCTCAAGAAAATGCTCTTGCAAGAAGACACATGAATAAATTTTTAGTCAAGAGATTGAGAGAAGAAAAGCTAAAGAAAAGTCAAAAAGCATCTCGCCCAAACTATCATCAAGATAAGAACATTCAACTAAACAACTCTCTCAAGACCCCATTCGTAAAGGTGTTAATCTTGAATCAGCAGAGATAGGAAATGATATATGCTTCTATTGTCAAAAGCCGGTCACTTCAGAGAGATTGCCACCTTTAAACAAGCTCAAGACAGGTGACAAGAAGGACAGAAGAAATTACAAAAGAAATCAAAGGGCCTTGCTGACTGAAGAAAGGAAGAAGATTCAAATCCAACTTGATGCTCTAGATATTGAGACAGATTCTGAAGATGGAGATTCAGATAACTCAAACCTGCCATCACCAGAATTGTGTGGAATCACCCACAACGTAATCGACTTCGGCCTTAAGAAGAATGAAATGTGTCGAGTTGCTGAGATTGTTGGTCCAGACATCTCCAACATAGAAATGTGTCTTATGGCTGATGAGGTAACTAACATTTCACAATTTCTGTACTATGAGAGTGATGATGGAATTGAAGATCTGGAGTTAATCAGGAGTGAATTGGATCGTTATGAGAAAGAATTTCTGGAAGCACAATCCAAAACCAGAAATCTAGAGGAAAGCAAAGAAACTCTTGAAAAAGAGGTTTCTGAGCTAACCAGGGTATCTGAGAACAAGAGCGCTGAAATAGCCCTTCTGAAAAGTCAGATATCTGAAAATGAAAATTTTCACAAACTAGCCTTGGATGAACTTAATAAGAAAATGATGAAACTGCTTTCTGAGAATGAGGAACTCCGAAAGAAAGAGCTATCCTTCCAATCTTATGCAAAGGCTAGTGACACTCTCACTGAGGTTCAATCATATCTGAGAGATCCCTCTGAGAAAGGTGGACTTGGACTTGATGAACAATCAAGCAATTCGCCTCCTCTGAAGAAGGGTGATGATAGGTTGACCTTTGTAAAAAGTCAACAGAATGGTTCTTCAACCACTTATAGCATTGGTCAGAAAGCTAGGGTAGTTGACAAAGGAAAAGGAGTAGCAACTCAGCCTTTGAAAGAACAAAGAGTTCACAACAAAATATGTGGATAAGGTTTCTGAAAAGAAACACAACCCTCAGACATGCAACCATCCACAGTGCTATATTACTAAGAAGGGAAGAATTGCTGGAATAGGCAAATTTTCAACTATACCATTTTATGAAAATAAAGATGGTGCAGAAACTAGTGAGGCTTCTGAAGACCGCATTCAGAAAGCCAAAGGTGTTCGAAATGGCATTGGCTATCGTGCTATTGGAAAAGTCCTTTTACAACAATATAAGGAAGGACAAGAACAATGGCACAAGGCTGATATTGCACGTAGCAATAAACAGAAGTGGAAGAAATCTCAAACCACTGAAAAACTAAATGCCAAAGCTAGAAGGAACCTGGCCAGAAAGGCTAAGTTTGCTGAAAAGCAACCCCAGAAACCCAGGATCCAGAAAGCACCAAAGGGAACACCTAGAAACACCCCAAGAAGGAAGACTGAGATCAAAATTACTAATTTCATTGCATCTCCTTCGTTTGAGTTAGACAAAACAAACTCCCAAGAAATTCACTAAAATGTGGATTCCTACCGAAGAATGTTTAGTCTAAATGGTTCTATCTCAAGCAAGAACCTAACTCCTGCTTCTGTTTTTGTGCAGCGCCTCTTGGACTAAGGCTCAATGGCTATTTGATAGTGGATGCGGAAAGCACATGACAGAGACAAAGCAAATCTGTCAACTACAAAGCTTGCAACCTTGGACCCGGATCAGTTCTTT
The DNA here is from genome assembly GCA_026545765.1 of Plantago major. Lineage (NCBI taxonomy): Eukaryota > Viridiplantae > Streptophyta > Magnoliopsida > Lamiales > Plantaginaceae > Plantago > Plantago major. The sequence continues at coordinate 51,333,215 of CM048841.1, read as the reverse complement.
GGAGGAGAATTAAATCCCTCTCTGGGATTTGGCAACGTCAAATTGGGATCTTTAACAATTACTGACGTATTACATGTTAAGGGTTTGAAATACAATCTATTTCGCATGGGCCAGTTTGCAGACAAGGGATTCACTGTGAAATTCAAACCAAAGTTTTGCAAACTTATTGACAATGAGTCAATGCAGACAGTCTTGGTTGCTCGGCGGAAAGGTAGTCTTTATGTTGCCGATTGGGCATCTGCCACAACTGAAGAATGTCTCATGGTGAGTCAATCTGGTCACACAGAAGAGCACTGGTTATGGCACAAAAGAATGAGTCACTTGAACTTCAAAACTCTGAACAAACTTGCCAAGAAAGAGTTAGTGGTTGGCCTTCCCAAAACATCTTTCAGAAAGGATGGTATCTGTTCTGCCTGTCAGATGGGGAAACAATCTAAGATCTCCTTCAAGTCCAAAATCAGACACTCTAGTGTTAGACCACTGCAACTATTACACATGGATCTTTTTGAATCATCTGTAACTAGTTATTGAGGAAAGAAGTATGGTCTGGTTGTTGTAGATGAATTCTCAAGATTCACTTGGGTTGTCTTTCTGAAGCACAAATCTGATGCTAGGGTGGAGATACCAAACTTGCTAAATAAGCTTGAAGTCATGAAAAATGACAAGGTATCTGCAATCAGAACAGCCATGGTACTGAATTTGTCAACCAGTACATAAAGGAGTTTTGTACCAGCAAAGGTATACAACATCAACTTTCTTCTGTAAGAACACCACAACAAAATGGTGTTGCAGAAATGAAAAATAGAACCCTTAAAGAAGCAGCAAGGACAATGCTGGCTGACACTGAAATAAGTGAAGTTTATTTGGTTGAAGTTGTAAACACAGCATACTACACTCAGAACAGATGTTTGATAAACAAACACCATGACAAGACCCCTTATGAGCTCTTGGTTGGTAGACCCCTTAATATTAAACATCTGAAAGTGTTTGGTTGCAGATGTTTTGTTCTTAACAATGGAAAAGAGTATCTAAGAACATTTCAACCAAAGGCAGATGAAGGAGTGTTTCTTGGTTATTCTATGAATAGCAGAGCTTACAGAGTTTACAACAAATTAAAAGAACAATGAAGATTGAAGAATCAGTTCATGTTGTATTCTATGAAGAAAGCAAGAAATCACCCCTTGCTGATGAACTCTCAGAAAGGTTCAAGGAACTAATGTTTAAAGGATTCTGAAGAAGAACCCTCAGAAAAGAAAAACATCATTATGGAAAGAGAGGATGACTCTGACGAAGAAAAGCATGAAATGCCTAGTAACAACCAGATGATTCTCAGACATGATGAAAAATTTCCTATGAGATTTCCAGAAATGGAAACTGAAGATGTTCATCAGAGAGCTAATTCTGGAAATGACCTCTGATGTGCATGTCCCGAAAGCCCTCACCGAGCAAGTGTCAGACATTCAACGCCCTTCTGTGGTACAAAATGTCATAGATACTGAAGAAGTATCAAGTCATAATCATAGTGATTCACATTCAGATCACATAGATGTTGACCCTACTAGCCCCAAACCCATGATGAGATGGATCAAGGATCATCCTGGAAAGGATGTGATTGGACCAATCAATCAAGGTGTTAGGACTAGGAGAGCAATAGCCGAAAATGCTAATTCTCTCTTTGGATGTTTCATCTCAAACATTGAACCTAAAACTATTGAAGAAGCATTAAGAGACCAAGATGGATCTACGCAATGCAAGAAGAGTTGGATCGATTTGAAAGAAACAAAGTCCGGAAACTAGTTCCATTTGTAGAAGGAATATCGTGATTGGAACCAAGTGGGTTTTCGAACAAGATGAATGAATATGGTGAAATAACTTGAAACAAAGCAAGGTTGGTTGCGAGGATTCACCTGCATCAAGGCTTAGATTTTGATGAGTCATATGCACCAGTTGCCAGATTGGATGCGATAAGACTCTTTCTGGCCTTTGCAGCTCATAAAGACTTTAAAGTTTATCAGATGGATGTCAAAGTGCATTCTTGAATGGTGAACTTGCTGAGGAAGTCTATGTTGAACAACCACCTGGTTTTGAAGTTTCCTCAGAAAGTAGAATGGTCTACAAGCTACAGAAAGCTCTATATGGACTGAAACAGGCTCCAAGAGCATGGTATGACACTTTGGCCAAATACCTTCTGGAAAGTGGTTTCAAGAAAGATGAAGTTGATAAAACTTTATTTACCTTAAATCATGATGGGAAACTGCTCTTTGTTCAAGTATATGTTGATGACATCATATTTGGATCTAAGGACAAGCAACTTTATGATGACTTTGCAAATCTCATGAAAAGTAAGTTCGAGATGAGCATGATGGGAGAATTGAACTATTTCCTAGGATTGCAAGTCAAGCAACTCAATGATGGAATATTCATTAATCAGACAAAGTATGCAAAAGAAATGCTCACAAAGTTCAATCTTAAGCCTTCTGAAAAGAATGCTAAGATACCTATGAGCATAGGAACCAAGATGACCTATACTGAATCAGATAAAAGTGTTGATGAACACAAGTATAGGAAATTGATAGGTTCACTACTTTACCTTCTCGCAAGCGCACTGATATCATATGCAGTTGTTGTGTGTGCTAGATTTCAAACAAATCCGATGCAATCACACTACAACATTGCTATGAAAATATTAAGGTATGTGAAAGGTACAGTAGATGTAGGTTTGTGGTACCCTAAAGAAATTGGATTGAGTTTGGTTGGTTACTCGGATGTCGATTATCTTTGGATCAATGCTTGATAGGAAGAGTACCTCGTGAACTTGTCAATTTCTGGGAGCTAGACTTATCTCATGGTTTAGCAAGAAACAAAACTCAATTGCAACTTCTACCACAAAGGCTGAATATATTGCTGCTGGTTGTTGTGCAACACAAATTCTGTGGATTCAACAACAACTCAGAGATTATGGACTCAATGAAGAGAAAACTCCCATTTTCTGTGATAACATAAGTGCTATTGCAATCACACAAAACCCCAAGTTCCATGCCAGAACAAAGCACATTGATGTTAGACACCACTTCATCAGAGACCATGTTGAAAAAGGCAATATAGAGATACTCAAGATTGGCACAGAAGACCAACTTGCAGATATCTTCACCAAGCCCCTACAGGAAAGCCGGTTCTTGACCTTAAGACATAATCTTGGGTTAATGGAGTTGCCTAAGGACTGAAAAATGTCCTGAATCTCTAAAGTCTGAGTAAGCAAGGTAGAAAAGAAGTAGGCCTCTGAGAACATGCTCTCAGAAAGCCAAGTTGTTAAGAAGTGATGCAAAGGTTTCTGAGTAGCTACACTCAGAAAGGCAAAACATTTCTGGAACGGGTATCCAGAAAGGCAAAGGTTGGTACACACTCAATGAGTAAATAAGACTAGAATTTACTTACTAAGAGTGGGTCAAATACATTCAAACAACTGAAGTTTCTGATTCTTGAATTCAGGAAACTATTTAGTCATAAAGAGAAAAGACACATAAAGCCCGAAAAAGCATAAGTTTTGGGAGTCAAACATGTCCAATGTCTTGTATTTTTGCCATTTTTATGATAAATAATATAAAGATAAGGACTTGACACTCAGAATGATAAGCTTAAACGATTAAGTGTTCCTACTCTTTACTAAGTGACACAATGAATGTAGCATATTAAAAATCCATCAAGTCGGCACAATACCATTTGTTGATTGATATAATTACAAGATATTCAATATAAACCCTTGATGTATAAACGTTTGATCTCAACGGCTGAGATTAAAACAAAGCAAGTAATGTCTGTTGAGAAATGCAGACATGGCCCACTAAGCATTTAATGAAGTACAAAGGTCGTACCACGCCTATGCAGATACAAAGACATGCATTCATATTCAGCTATATGTATGTTGTATCTATGTACGTTTTGTCTGCTATATATATAGGAATTGGGCAAAAGACAAACACTTTTACCAAATCCAAAATTTCATACTTGCATCAAAATATCAAAATCTCTCAAGATTTCTGCAAAACTTCTTCTGCAACTCAACTGCTTGTGCTTAGTCTTCTGAAAAGATAGACTAATCTCGATTATTCTTGCAAAACTCATCTGTAAACACTCACTCAAAGACTCTATATACGAGATGGCACCAAAGAAGATGACCACCAAGAACCCTAAGGTCAGATCATCCTCCTCAAAAAAGCAAGGAGGAAAAGAACTCAAGGTGTTGAATAAACGCCTTCTAGGAGAGTTTACCCCTTCTGACTGGAATCCAAGTCATAAGATGAATTGGGGAGCTTTTCTTGTGAAAAAATATATTTCTGCAGTCATTTCTTCAAAAGCAGATTGAAAACTAATATTGGGAATGTTGAAAAGTTCCCATATCTACAAGTTTATGTGTGCTACACCCAGTGGACTTTCCACACTGGATGTGTTGGAATTCTACAACAACTCCAAAATCTTCACAAAAGTTGTGAATAATGTAGAAGAGAAGTACATGCAGACTGAAGTTCAAGGACAAGAAATTGTCCTAGACTGCAAGACTTCCTGCAACTTATTCCGATTGAAAAATCGAGGAACAATCGACGACATCAACATCAGGGATGCCTCCATGATTCAAAGTGTTAAGGAGCTATTTGAGGCAATCCAGATTGAAAATGCAAAGGGTTGCCGAGCAAACTTTGTTCTGAAAGCCATCAGAACCAGTCATCTCCAGAAACACTGGAGTACTTTGGCTCTCATTCTGGTCCGTTGCTTTGATGGCAACAAAGGTAGAGTAGACCAGATAAGCATGGAGAGATGGATGATGATGCATCTTCTGAATAAGAAGCATGAAGGGCAGGAAACCCACTTTAATTGGGGGAAGTAAGCCTTCAACAAATTTCTTGGGCACATTGAGGAATTTGAGCCTAAAATCATCAATGGCCTTGCTGAGACAAAGGCCAATATGCATTTTGGTCTCAGAATTTGCTACATTCTGGAAACAATGGGAATAACTCTCAGAAAGAGACAAGAAATCCCAGTCACCAACTCTCTTTTCAGACATGCCTTTGAAGAAAAAGAGAGAATTGCTGCTGAGAAAGCTTAGAAAGAGGCAGAAGAGCTTGAAGCTGCCCAGCAAGGTGAAGACGTCTCTGAGCAAGCTCCTGCTCAACCTCCAGTTGCCAAGAGAAAGAGGACTCAAAGCAAGAAAGCCTCTAAGTCCCAAAGTGTACAAAAAGCACAACCTTCTGGAGACAAGATCTCAGAATATGTTGTTCGCCGGAAAAGGCAACACCGAAGCCCCAAGAATTACGAGATAAGGTCGCTCGAAATATCCAGAGATGATAGAAATATCATAGATGGGTCAGCTCCCAATCTGGACAGTGACTCTGATGATGATGTAGTACTTACACAAGTATTCAAAAAGTCCAGGATTGAGACCCATGGAGGAGCATCAAGCTCAGACCCTCAGAAAGAAAGGAGCCCCTCTGTCCAGCAGGAAGAAGAAGGCCTGGAAGAGGAAGATAGAGTGATGGAAGATGTTGACATTGCTTCCACATTCACAATACCAGCACTTAATGTGGCTAAAGAAAACCCTGTTCTTGAACAGGTTCCTCAACCTTCTGAGAGAGCTCAACTCTCAGAAAGGGATCACACTGAGATGGAGACTCAGAAAGATATTGTAGAGGAGACACAATGAGCAAAGAGAGGCTGTGGAAACTCCACTAGTCCAAGAGACCCAAACTCAGCCTGACTCTATTCAGGTAACAAAAGTAGTTTGTATCTAACTTGTCAACATTAAAATGTTAACTTGTTACTCATAAGCTTCATTTGTTACAGGCCAACTTGGACACAATATCAGGGGGAAGAAAACTTGTTCACTCCCTTGAATCAAGAAGAGGTTCCTCCAACCTCAGAACATCAAGAAGAGCCTGTTCCACAGGTAGTAAAGGTTATCTCTGAACAAGGAATAACTAACTAAAATTGCTCTTATGTTCTAATATTCTTAATGTCTCTTCTTAGGCTACAATTGAGAAAGTAGTGGAGGTGGAACCAACACCCCAACACCAAGAGTTTCCAGAGGCTGAAAAGCACTCTGAGGAAGTAGTTACTGAGCCTTCTGTTGAGAAGGTAAGTATCAGTAAACTTTCCTTAAGAAAATTTTGGTAAAATTCACTACTCAATCAATATGTTTGTTTTATCTTACAGGCTCAATCAGAAGAACACTTGGACGGAGAGAATGTGATCTCATCTCCTCCAAGAGAAACTAAAACTGCTGAACAAGCAGTATCTGAAGAAAAGGTTCCAGAAACCCCCAAGGTTTCTGAGAAAGATGCCACTGAGCTTCCTCACTTAGAAGTAAGCGAAGTCTCAGAAAGCATTTTTCCACTTATCTTTTCTGATAACAAGTTTCGAAACATATTTGATTCTATTTATCAGGTTCAATCAGAAAGAAAGGATGTTAAGGATCAGACTTCTCCTCACATCAAGGTATCTAAGGCCTCTGTGCCCAAACAGGCAGAAGTCCAAGCAAATGAGCCTAGTGTTTCTACACAGGTATGCTCAGAAAGCTTACTTTTGCACACAGATACTAACACAAGTAGTTTGAACAAAACTAACTTGATCCCTTTCTTTCAGGCTCAAAGTCTAGTGCCACTCAACTTACTCCAAGCCTTTAAGAAGCACACTCTCAAGAAGCATCTAAAGTGCTTCAGACAATGGCAGAAACTCAGAAAGGCCGATCGTTCTGAAATTGCAAGAGTAATTGACATCCCATAGAAAAGGGCCATAGCAATCAATCTGGAAGACCATATCCATGCTATGTTTCTCACATAATCATATTCTTTTGCCACTCTGATGGATGATAACTTCTTAAATGAAGTAGCACAAAGACTCCTAGCAGACTTTCAAGCTGCTGATGCTCAAACCCAAGAGCAGATGGTGACCCATCCTGCCTTGCCCAGCAAGCTCACAACCTACCCTTCTGAGCAAGAAGTAAATGGGAGGATGATCACACTTCCTAATGTGATCATCCTGGTTTCTGAAGATGAGAAGGAAACTGATGAGAATGATTACCAAGAACCTCCTTCTGAGCATCCAAGTCAAGAAGACAAGAAAAAGGATGATGATGATGATCAGAATGATGATCCCCAACCTGGAAACGGCGGGATTCAGAAAATTAGCAAAGGAAGTGCAGAAAAGGCTACTCCTTCCAATGCTCAGAAAGCCCCATCATCATCACCACCAAAGTCTCATCAAAATACCCAACAGGCTGAACAAGACACAATTGAAGAAATCACAAATCGAGTTCGTGGATTGAACAACTCAGATTTAAGTTGGAAGAGGAGAAGAGAATCAACTTAGAGTGTCAAGCTCTTGTTGAAGAAAAGGAAGCCAAACTCGAAAAGCTCAGAGAAGCTAATGCTAAGGAACTGGCACTCCTAGATGAGCAAAGGTTGTTGAAAAATGCCATCGTTGTCACTGCTGCTGAGATAGATCCATGGATGACAATGATGATGAAGAGCATTATGCTAAGGCTGCATCAAAAAGACCTTCTACTTCTCAGAAGGCCAACATACTCAAAGGCAAACAAAAGATTGCCACTCTGCAAACAATCCAAGAAAAGGATTATGAGAATGATGCTGAAATAAACCCAAACTTGATCTCCCAAGCAGAAGATGAGAGGCTAATCACTAAGGAAAAGCTAGCCCTTCCAGCCTCAAATTTTCTCTCGCCAGTGCTTCAAGAAGTGATGAGCACAGTCCGTAGCAATTTTTTCTTGGAACTAAGAGATGACTTGTTGCTCAAGACAACCAAGTCCTGATCGATCCAAAGAGATGAAAGATTTGGCTGCTGCATTGCTAAATAGAGCAACCAGCATAGCTCTCTCTCAGAAAGACTTAGCTCTGATCAGGGAAGAAGACTGCAACAATGCCAATCAAGCACTAGCAGATGCTACTTATGCTACTTAACAAGCTGAGGCTATTCTAAAGCCTCTTGAAGAGCTCAACAGAAAAGAGCAAGTGTTGGTTAGCCAAAACAAGGACATGAACGAGGAAATCCAAGAATTAGTCAGGTGCATAACAACCTCCAGAAGAACTTTGAATCACTCTCTGAAGCTTATGCTATCATGAGTCAGTCATTCATGACTAAGGGGGGAGGAGAGATGCCTCAGAAAGGCAGAGGAAGAAAAAGAAAACAATCAAATCTCCCCTCCTCAAGTCAACTAGTCATTAAGGACACCACTGGAGACACCCCTGCTGAAGAAGTTGTTCTAGATCAACCAGCCAGAAAGCTGAGAAGTATGGTCACTAGGGGAACCAAGTCCCTTAGGATCTCAGATGGGAAAAACCAGAAAGCTTCTGAAGAAGAAAATCAAGAAGAAGGTGAGGTAAGAGGTCAAGAGAGCTGCAAGCCCCACAACTGGAACATCAATGATGATGATGAGGATGAATATGATACTGATGAACATCCACTTCACAAAAGAAGAAGGCAAGCAAGCCCCTTACAACCTCCTCTGGCAGCAAGGCCATTAGCATCCAGAACCCCTTCTGGAAATACCAAGTCAATTCAAGGGACTTCCACCAAAGACAAATTGCAGAAGAAAGAGTCACAGGATCTCCTGACAGAAGGCCACCTAACAGAAAGGCTAGAAGGGATATTCAGTTTGGCAGAGCAAACAAAGAAACTCATCAAGAAAAGCCAACTGATGCCCACATTGAGTATGTGAAGACCAGTAATGAAGAGTCCTCATATAGGTGCATTCTGAACAAGAAAGGGTATTGGATTACAGGCGCAACATCTACTTGTCAATGATAAGTTTCCAACTCCCATCTTCAACCAGATCCTAAAATGGAGTGAAGGCAAGCCAAATTTGCTAAAACATGAGCACCTTCATGCCTGGCTAAACTTTGAGGTTGAAAAGAGAAATGATGCCAGAAAGATGGACCTTTCTTTTCCTTGTCCTTACCCCAAGCCAGAAGATGTGCACAAGACACGAAAACTGGATGGTACCTACAGCAAGCAGAACAAGCTAGGTGTTCATCCCTATGAGTCATTCTACTTGACAAAGGATGAATATCTGGATGATATTCACTATCTGGAAGAAATATACAAGTATTTCAACCTATCTGAGCTGCAAGTAGACCATGCCTGGTCTGGGGAAAATACTACTGGGTCAAACACTTTATGAAGAAGAACTACAATCTTGGCAAGAGTTACCATGAAATTTGTATCTTATCCAGAAAGACAGAACTTTCTGTCAGAAGGATACTTTATGACTATGTCCAAGAATGTAGAAAAGTGGATGATTATGTCAACTGATCCAGAAAGGGTGCTGAAGAACTTGAGGTTTCTGAACCTAAGTTAATCTTTGAAGACTTGAAGACTAGTATCTTAGAATGTTTACTTGGAGCATGGACTCTCCTGTTGTTCTAATTTGCTTAGTTTGTTTTGTTACTTTTTGTAATCTTGCTGATTGTTTCTAATTTTCTCTATCCGTCAAAGTTGCATCTTATTCTGTAATTTGTACCTATCTGAAGATCATACTCTCAGATACACTCTAATAGATGACAACTTATCAGCAAAGGTCACTTCTTGTGATTTGGTTGATGATTACTTTCTGCACTTAATTCAACTAAAATTGAATATCATTTGAAATAATTAAGTGGTGGAGTGTTTTCTCTTCCAGGATTACAACTTTGTAATAGGACTTTGAAAGATAGTCATGGATGACTGATCAGAAAAAGGGGGAAATTTGTTAGGAATATCTGTTAGTATTTTGATCATTCATCACATGTTCCTATCTTAGCCAGAAAGGTGATTAAGTACTCTTGGTTCACTTGAACATTGTAAAAGAGGAAATCACTGAGTATAATTAGTCTAGTAAATCTTGTATTAAGATTATAGGTCTCTGAGTGTAATTTTTATTTTAAGAAGACCATGAAGATCAATCCTAGCAATGGAGCTTTTCTGTAGATTACAAGACCGGAGATTGCACAAGATTTATGAAGACACCAAGGTTTAGTCTCACTCGGAAAGACTATGTCCTTAATCCTTTCTTAAGTACATTTAGTTACTTTTGAAACATGATTCTGGAACATATAACATCATGAGTATGGAGCATGCAAGCCATCAGAAAGGCTAATGTATCCGTTGAAGACTACAGGACAAGAAATAGTACATATGCATTAATTGCATCGGCAGAAAAGCCGCTAAAGCACAGTCCTCTATGAGATATGAGACAAGGACTTCTGAGTACTCATTTCAAGATAAGTATATACTGAATTTGAATTGTGTCTAACGGATAACATCCCAACGACTCTCTAATTCATCTATAAATATCACACACTTAGATGCTGAGAAATACGACCGAAGAACGATCTAACTTGCAAACTCACAATCTAGCAAAGTATTCTCTCAAGCACTCTACTACCCTTTCTGAAAGCTTTCTGTTGCTTGAAGAATCACTAGTAGTTCTAAGTTGTCCTGAACCTTAACAAGAGATTGTTATTCGTGAAAGAGTTGAACTGTCAGATAACCTTTCTGAAGCTCATTCTCCAGAACGGACATCAATTACTTGGGTCAGTAAAGAGCAGATTGCCATACACTGAACAAGTGTATTAAGTAGTCTTGTTCTATTAGGCTCTCTGAAAACATAACTGAAAAGTTATACGAGAAGCCTCTCTGACAAACCTTATAACCAACACCATCAAGGCGTGGAGTAGAGGAAGTACTTGATTTGGAAAATCAGGGAATAACTCCAAGGTTATCTGAGTAGAGGAAGTACTTAGCTCTAGGAGCTGGGGAATAACTCAGGGGGGACATTTGGTTGGGAACCAATTGTTTAAGAATCTTAGAATAGGATTTTTGTAAGGTGCACTCAATTATCTATTCTAGTGAATTCTAGGTCTCAGAAAGACCGAAGTGGATTAGTTGGAGGATTACGCCACCTCCAGATACCACTATACTTGCTGTGTTATTTACCTTTCTGTATTTATCTTTCAGCAAAGCACACACACTTACTTTTTATTTCTGCACTTACCTATCTTAAAGTCTTCCGCGCTCTGAATTTAAGTATCAGAAACTCCTAGGTTTCTGAGAAACTGTGTTTATCGACAAAAGTTTAAAAGACTATTCACCCCCCCCCCCCTCTAGTCTTTTACTTTGCCGTTATCTGGACCAACATTCAGCAAGTTGGGTATCTCAACCCTTGCATCAGATTTATGTTTGAGAAATACAACCCAAGTGAATCTTGAGTAATCATCAACAACAACCAGACCATACTTCTTTCCTGCATAGCTAGTTACACAGGATTCAAAAAGATCCATATGTAACATTTGCAGTGGCCTTTCATTGGAGTGTCTAGTTTTAGACTTGAAATATGTTTTGGATTGTTTTCCCATTTGGCAAGCTGAGCATATACCATCTTTTCTATATACCATTTTGGGTAAACCAACCACTAATTCTTTCTTGGCTAGCTTGTTCAGAGTTTTGAAGTTCAAGTGACTCATTCTTTTATGCCATAGCCAGTTTTCTTCAGTGTGGCTAGATTGACCCACCATGAGACATTCTTCAGTTGTGGCAGATGCCCAGTCATCAACATAAAGATTTCCTTTTCCCCTAGCAACCAAGACTGTCTGCTTTGACTCATTGTCAAATACTTTGCATAATTTTGACTTGATCTTTACAGTGTACCCTTTGTCTACCAATTGACTCATGCTTAGGAGATTATATTTCAATCCCTTTACATGTAGTACTTCAGAGATTGTAAGAGCTCCAAACTTCAGATTGCCAAAACCTATGGTTGGATTTTCATCTCCTCCAGCAAATCTAATAATTGGTCCTTTATCGCATTTTCTGTAGTTAATCAGATTTTCTTTGTCTCCTGTCATGTGCTTCCTACATCCACTATCAAAATGCCACTTTGGGTTCTTCCTCAGAGTGTTCTCGTCAGCTATTAGGCAAGGCTCAATGTTGGAGGAATCTGGATAGATCACCTCAGCAACCCCACATAATTCCCTTTTCTTTTGACCAAAGTCAACCAATTCATGAGTGATGCCACAAAATTATGGAGAAGGTAGTTTGGAGTCATCTGAGTCTTCTTCCTCAGATTCTGACTCAATATCAAGAGAATCCAGTTGGATTTGAATCTTTTTCCTTTCTTCAGTGAGCAAAGCTCTCTGACCTCTCTTGAAGTTTCTTCTATCTTTCTTGTCATCTGTCTTTAGCTTATTGAAAACAGGGCAGTCTCTTTTAAAATGACCAGGTTTCTGACAATAGAAACAGATATCGTTTCCGATTTCTGCTTACTCAGTACTAGATGCTTGCTGAGCCGGTTTGTTCAGCGAGCTTGACAACTGCATATTCTTGTACTGGTGATAGTTTGAGCCTAGATGATTTTTCAGCTTCTCTTTGGCTTTTCTTCTCTCAATCTCCCGACTGACATATTTTCTCATTTGCTTTACAGCAAGAGCATCTTCCTCAGTCATTTCCTTGGTATCCTTCTTTTCAGAAGTACCTTGTTTGTTCTCTCTTAGTAGTTTCATAGTTGATAGTAGCTAAGTGGGAAAAGAGTTCTACTGGAGTGATATTTGGCATTCCTTGGTTGAAATAAAAATACTGAGTACGTTCCCAGTTTTGATTCAAGCTTCTCACGATAGTCTTAACCTTTTCAGAGTTAGAGTATCTCTCACTTTCACCAAGTGTAGCCATTTCACTCATCAGTGCTGTAAATCGGAAATCTAGTTCTTCAAGACTATGTTTTAAAAGTCGGAACCGGAGGTTGAGCCGGCCACCCTCCAAAAAAGGTTCAACCGGGTCGGACCGGTTCACCCGGATAGAGCCGGTATGACGTCATTTTAATATATATATAAAATGATCAACAAAATGAATAACTAATAAATAGAACAAATATAGATTTTATGTTTGATTTGCATTATAAAGTGGAAACTCAATGGAAAACTCAAAATATACATAACAATTAACTAGTACCTCTCAATGGAAGGAATTTTAAGGTTTTTTTTTAAAAAACAACCCTTAATTAAAAAAAAAAAAAAGCCCCAGGCCCTCACGACTCGACTAGAAGGAAAAAAAAAATGTCCTAGACTTTTTTTTCTTTGTGACTGCATTTTTTATTCTTGGACTATATAAATTAAATATATTTTTTATTTATACTTTTCTTCCTAAATTCGCACGTGACGGGGTTTAGATGCAAACAAAAAAAAAAAAAATGGCCCAACCCGGTTCCGGGTCACCAGCCGAACCCGGTTTTGGGCCGAGCGGCTTAAGGCCGGTTTTTTAGCCCTATTTAGGCCGTTCCATACCGGTTTAGTTGTCCGACCGGTTCGACCGGCCGGTCGGACCCGAATTTTAAAACATAGCTTCAAGAGTCTCTGTGGGACCTTGTTTAAAGTTTTGGAATTTAAGCTTCAAAACTTCGAACTTATTTTCCTTTGTTTTCTCAGTGCCGGCACAGATTTCTTCAATTAGTTGCACCTCACAGTTTACACTGTATGTGCTCTGGAGTGGAACGTATGATGATATTGCGAGCCTGACCATCTAGTCGATTTCTCTTGGCATCTTCTATTGTCCAAAGCTCTCTGGGCTTTGGCTCACAAACAATTTGACCAGTAGGTCTTCCACTGGTTGAAGCACCTGTTTGTGAGGAACCACCACTTGGTTCTTCATCAGTGGGAACTCTATCTCTACCATTGGAAACCTCCATGACCTGCTTGAGTTGTTGAATGACTATGGGGTCATTCTTTATTACTTCGATCATTTTGTCACTGATGGCTTCTAGGTGGAGCATCATGTTGTTCTTCCATTTCTCATAATTCTCTGGCTTGAGAATTGGAGCGTCACTTAAAGACATCCTGCAGCAAACACATTAAACAGCCAAATCAAGTGTAGGTGAAAAGCAGTTAGTGGGCACTTATCTGGGATCTAGGTTCAATGCAAAAGGCTTGGGAACCTCTGGCTCTGATACCACTTGTTGGTCCAGATAACGACAAAGGAAAAGACTAGAGGGGAGGGGAGTGTGAATAGTCTTTTACAACTTTTTTCGATAAACACAATTTCTCATATATCTGTGAAGATATCTGATACTTAATTTCAAAGAGCGGAAGACTTTTCTGTGATAAGTGCACGTGTTCAGCAAGATATAAGTGTGTAAATACTCAACAAGGTAAATAAAGCAAGTAAGAAGTTGCAGAAAGTAAATAACACGGATCTTTATAGTGGTATTTGAGGGTGGCATAATCCCTCAACTAATCCACGCCCTTTCTCAGGACTTGAAATTCACTAAGATAGATATTGAGTTCTCCTTACAATAAACCTATCCCTTGATTTCCTTTTACACTAGGTTCCTAACCAAGTGTTCCCCCTGAGTTATTCCCCGGCTTTCTCAGCCAAGTACTTCCTGTACTCAGAAACCTTTGAGCTATTCCTTAGTTTTCCAAACTAAGTACTTCCTATGCTCAGTAACCTTGGAGTTATTCCTTAGTTTCCCAAACTAAGTACTTCCTGTACTCCACGCCGTTTAAGGTATTGGTTAAGGTAGTTTGTCAGGTGAGTAGTCTTAATAAATTTCTCAGTTATGTAGGAATACTCTATAGAACAAGAATCACTTAACACACTTCACAATGTGTGGTGATATGTTCTTTACTGACCCAAGTCTATGTTAAATGTTCTAGAGAATGAAACTTAGATACTTGATCTTTTGATTCAACTCCTTCACAGATTGCAATGCTTGTTAAGGATCAGGACACTTAGAACTTTCGTGCTACTTAGAATTCAAGAGCTTGGTTGTAACAATAAGCTAGTGAATAAGTAGATTGAAGGCTTGTATGCTTGAAAGAATAAGTTCGTAGATATAAGTTCTTGGTGTGTTCAAGCATTCTAAGTATTGATATTTATAGTTGAAAATCATGCCGTTTGAATAGTACCCGTTAGGCTTAATGAAATTCAAACGATTGATATCTATAAATAGTACTGCAGAAGACGTTGTCTCTTTTCAGAGATTTCCTCTTTTGTTCAGATGTCTCTGTCTGCGCATTTATTGCATTGTACTATTTTTGTCCTGTAGTGCCAACGGAACTATGCATGCTTTATGAAGCATTGCATGTCCCTTTCCAGAGACCTTCACATCTTCAGATACCTGTTGAAACATTGTTTCCCAGAAACATAGTTTTATCCAGGGTATCTGAGTGTAGATATCTGTGGGCACTTTTCCTCGTTCAGAAACCTTGTGTTTTCAGATATCTTTTGCAAAACTTGTTTCTGATGACCTTCGTTTTCAGCAATCTTGTGCACTCTTCAAAACTTCAAAATTGGTTGAACTCTCCTGCTGGATGCCTTCTTCTTGGTCTTCTTCAAAGATATAAAAATTACATTCATAGACCTAACATCCTATACAAGATTTGCTAGACTAACATACTTAGTGATTTTCCTCTGTTACAGTGTTCAAGTGAACCAAGAGTACTAACCACCTTTCTGATTTAAGATAAGTCATTATGTTGCTGATAAAAATCTAAACTAATATTCCTAACAATGGACTTAAGGGACCATCATAGGAGGCAAACTACATTCAAGATTGTGGACCATCAACAAACCGAACTCCTCCACCAGGCCGAACCTGGCACGAAGTTAGACAACACCGGAGTCGACCTTTGACCCCCATAACACCGGTAAGAGTAACCGCACCAACCACACTAGCTCAACCGGAAATACCCCTTTTAGAGGGGAAGATCCATTTCATCATTAAGGAGTTGAAGGCGGTAAGGGACTTTATGGAAAAGCAAAAGGAAAGGGACGAAAAGGTGGAAGCATTTATTGAAAGAGCAGATGAAAAGCTCTGAAGGATCAACGAGAAGGTAGAAGAGGTAGAGGGGAGCCTGGTAAACGTAACAGAAAGGCTGATGATGCTTCTGGAGCAACATGATGAGGGAAAAGAAGAAGATGAAGAATCGGAAGAAGAGGAGGAAGCCATAATGCGGATAGATGCGGAAGAAAAGCGGACATCCGAAAAACTTCTCGATAAGCTTTCTCACTCTCACTTTAATTTAACCTTATCCAGTGAATTACGTATGGAAGATGATTCTATGAGATTGTGCAAGTACCTCTATGGGGAAAAGAACCAATTGGAGAATTTCAGGAGAAATAAGAGGAAAGAAAACCCCTATTTCCGAACCAATGTCCCCAGGAGGGAAGTTAACCCTTTAGCATTTCAAGTTGCAGTCAACATAGGGAGCGAAAGGGTAGTAGGGACTCTAGATTTGGAAGCCGATGTGAATGTTATCCCTCTAGAGATGTACAAAAGACTCAGGTTGACGGGAAAAACTGACGTATGTGGCATGTCCTACGATGTTGGCATGAGCATAGTGAAGAACTATGGAACCCTTAAAAATGTGCTCATCAAAATAGGTACTCTGATAGTTCCTGTGGACCTGCTGATAGTCGACTACGAGAATGACAATAATAGAAACTTGTATGTGGGAAGGCCCTTCATGATAATGACTAACACCATTATAGATGTAACCGGCAAAATATAATAAATCTAATTATAGAAGACATTCCAATCAATATTGCTCTTCTTCGAATTCCGCACAAATCGAATGATGCAAGCATCACGTTTCAGGAAATCACATCATACTTGAATTGAATTACTGAAAATCAAGCACCATATATATTGGAAAGCAAGCAAGCATCACATTTCTGGAAAACAAGCATCAAGTATCTTATTTCTGATTTTTTGAAATCAAGCATCATTATAACTGATAAACAAGCATCACATATCAAAACAAATGTCACATAACAAACATATTGACATGAAAATTTATGTAACGTAAATCAAGCATCATAATCATCTATTTTGATTACAAACATAAATTATTTAATTTGATATGTAATTAAGGAAGTGATTTCATAAAAAAATGGTAATGTTTCTTTTCAAAGTTACTAAAATTAAGAAGATGACTAATTTGTAGAAATGTTTTGACTAATTTGTAGGAATTTTTTTTTATGTATGACTAATGTGTTTAAAGTTTTTTAAACCAGTATCATTTTGTAATTATTCCTTATTATAATGATAGTAGGGTATAAAACTTTTCAAATTAGGAACGAGAAGTTGAGTTTGTGACGGACTAAAAAGGAAAGTGGAAAGTTGAGTTTGGGACGGATGGAGTATTAATTTATTTCATCCATTTGAATGAAGTCTAAGAATTAGAGGGTCGAAGTGCAATTTCTACTTCTTCCAATAACTTACCAGAAAACAACCAATTTCAGCTCATCACATTACAAGTTTCCATCATTTCTTTGGTGGTGAAACCCTAGACTAATTCTCACTCTACATTCTCTTACATTTTGTTGTTTCTTTCAACCCCAAGCTGGACAATATCCTTACCGCCTGATATATGTAAGTATTTATTGATTCGTAACCATATTATTTGCTGTTTTGATGTTAATTTGATGCCTCGATTTCCTCAAATCTTGGTTTTTTATTTGGTATGCACTGTTATTATGCAGTTGGAAACGTGTTGTGGCTTTTGAGTGTGATTCTGTTTATCTTAGCTGTGAATTTTCTGTATAGTCGGTCATAAGAATTGATGTGGTTTGATTACGCACAATAGCTGCTACGGAGTGGTTGAATAGTTGGGAATTTCGTAGCTCCTGTCCAAGATTGACAATGGGGAAACCGTTATTCTACGAGATTCTGGAAAAGCCAGCTACAAGTTGCCTAATAGGGATATGCACCGTGATTTGGTTTATCATTCAAAAGAAGAACCTTGGGTATTCGAATTTGGGTGTTAGTTACGATACTGCACTGGAGGGTCATTACTGGAGGATAATTACTTCTGCATTTTCGCACATTAGCGTTATCCATCTTGTTTTCAACATGAGTGCACTTTGGAGCCTTGGAGTTATTGAGCAGTTAGGACATATAGGTCTTGGGACAGAATATTATCTCCAGTATACGTTGTTGTTGGTTGTGCTGTCGGGGTTGCTGGTTCTTGGGATTTACCATCTGTTGATACAGAAGTTCAAAGTTGACTATTTTCGTAGAGTTACAGCTGTTGGATACTCTTGTGTTGTTTTTGGTTGGATGACCATTTTGGCGACTAAGCAACCATCATCGAAGCTGGAGCTTTTTGGGTTTCTTTCTCTTCCTATCAGTTTTGCACCATTCGAGTCCCTCATTTTCACGTCTATTATTGTCCCGCAAGCAAGTTTCATTGGTCATCTGGCTGGGATTATTGTTGGATATGCTATTGCGTGGGGTTTGATACATGGTATGAATAATTACTGGGCTGTATCCATGCTTGGCTGGATCATGCTTGTGTTTGTATTTAGTTTGAAGAAGTCGGGCACATATGATTTCCATTTTCTGGAGATTGAATCTGTGACGGATGAATCCTTGCCATCCGTGCGTTTTCTAATTTCTGGGAATGGTAGAACATTGCAGATGAGTGCATCACCTGATGTTGCTGCTGGTAATCTTGTTTAGCTTGTTCGTATATTCTTCTGTAAGGCGGATATCTTGGCAGTCCAAAGCAGAGGTTGTTCATCAAGTATAATCACCTGTAAGCTTTCTTTTTCGTGCTTGTAGAATGTCTCCGATTTTGGTCCTTGAATATAACAACTATTGTACCCAGTTCTATTTCATGATACAGAAATCTTTCATTCGTCCGTGAATCAATGCATTAATGAGTTCCATTGGGATTGTAAATAAAGTCTTATTGCATTTGGTGATCCAAACTGTTACTTGTGCTACATGCACTGTGCTGTGTAAATGCAAATGCTGTAAGCTAATTAGATTCATTCTATAAGTGATTCATCATGTCCATGCGTATTCTCCTTGTCCCAATGAAACTCACTAGAGAAGATCGGTACTATTATATAGGAGTATGTCTAAACCGGGTTTACAAGGTTGCTGCAAAGATTGCATCTAAACTGGTAAAATTGAGGAAATTTTAACATGCATGCTATCAAAGAAACATGAGTTTCAATAAATGAAAGATTTATTGTTCTAAACAATAGGAAAATCTCCATCACATTGATGAAATTGTATAAATAAGGTGAGTGTGACTAACCCATGTTTTAATCACAATTTTTACTTCTTTCAATATCAAGACCTAGACTTTTCCGCCAGGGCAAAGGCCAATGATCAAGAGAATCCGATTCTATTTCTATCTGTAAAATGACTTTGCTAGTTTTGCTACTGGCAAGAGGGATGTCTGTCATCTGAATTTTCCCAAAAAAATGCACTCAGACTAGCACAAAAGAATTCCTTGAAAAAGATCGTGAAGAAGAGAAACTGTTGAACCTCATTGACAGTGAGACAAAAATGGATCTTGACTCTCCTGCAAGCCTAACTTATCTTGCTCTGTTCCCTGTTCTAGTTTCCTCACATTCAAGAAATCGACAGTTGCATTGCTCAAGTGCTGTTCCCTTCCATGCGGTAACAAACATAGGCAATACATATGGGCTGATTATGCACCTCAAGAAGTCTCGATAACTATTGTACCTTTGCTGGTAATCGAAAAACTAGTGCTCAAAGAACAAGACCAAGGCCTAACCGCCTTGCAGACAGGTTTCTGTTGTATTGATCATGAGGTACTACTGGTTTTGTAAAAATGCAGGCGTACAAGATTTTAATTGTAGAGAGGTTGAACATCATCTGTTGGTTTGGCTATACTGTAATTGGAAAGAAGAGGTTTCTCTACTGATATATGATTATTGATTACTGTATTTACAAGTACACTATCTGCTGTAATTTGAATTTGAGATTATTTTGATGTTGACATATTTTGTTGAATTGCATTCTAACTTGTTACTTGTAAAGGTAACTTCTCATTAACAAGAAGTAAGAATCATTAAATTAAGGTGTTATAAACATATCACCAAAGAAGAACAGTAAGAAATTCACTTAAAGAAAAAAAATTAAACCCAAGAATCACACAAGACAGAGAGTTCACAAAAGAATTAGACAACCCAACCAACTCCCTTCATCAGAAAACAGCGGTAAACAAATGGGTTTCAACTGGCATCCATAATCTTCCAATAATATTATGAGGCTGATCTCACATCATCTCTCTTGGTGAAGCAAAATTACAAAGCCAATCACCTCAAGCAGATGGAAAAATACCTAAAGCTTCTTGATGATATCTTCATCACATGTTGTCATGACTGACATCTTTTTTTTTAGGGGATGCACTAGAACTTGAATCACCGTCATGAGCACCCGATTGGATAAGGTTAGACAAACCACTTCCGATTGATTTCCAAAAGCTCGACTGCCTTGACATTGACCGATGCAAATTGCCTGTGCTTCTTTCGGAGGGAAGCTCAACCTCCCTTGCGGAAGCAGCATCCAGAGCAGAGAATCTAATAGCTCCTAGTATTCGTTCAGGTAACTCTGATTCTGTCTGACCCTCGATCAGAAATGCTAAATCAACAGTTAGTGTCTTCAAATACCCAAATGCAAGATGAACTATTGCATTTGCAACCATTGACGACCCGACATCAATATCAACCTCTATGAAGTTTTGTCCCGTATGATACGTGCAGGTTAGTGCCCGGCCAATGACACATATAGCCTGCTCTCCTACTGCTTTTCTTACAAGCCATGGGCCTTTGACAATATTAGCAATCAGTTTTAACCGTGATATCTTGAAATTTTCATCACTCTTAAGGAACCGAGAAACCAATGAATCCTCAGGGAAAGGTTCAACAGCAACAAAATATGCTACGGCACTAAAATTCTCTTTAGATGGAAGTTGTAGATTGAAAGCCCAAACAAAGGGCTTCTGGTTATTTGAACAGTGAGCTTCAAGAGCTCTTCGCACACGACATTTGGGATTATTTAACAGCTCTGAAATCTTTGTTTGTCCTTTTATCCAGTCAAAACCTAAAGGCTTCAGTAGGTAATCACCACCACGAATCTTAGCCTTTGTTTTCAGGTAGTCAGGGCCTCTCAAGAGGAAAGCATCTCCAGGGGGTGAAGCCCAACCGTTAGAACAGTTGTTCAGCTCAAGAAGCGGAACTGTACCTTCTGATTTCACTCTCTCTATCCAATCACTATCATGCTTTTGATCCACGCCTTCCATATAATAATGTAGTATCACCAGTCTGTCAAAGAATTATTGCTGGGAACATCAAAAGCAGGAAATTTTTAGGGTCATTTCAATAGCTAAGGCTCTTTCAGAGTGTTGCTGAATTTATATATATAAAGTAAAAGTGACTTGTGCAGAAAGTAGTCAAGTAGTTGAGAAAGCTATGTTCGACAGAGAGAAAAGATCATACCAAAATCATACATCTTTTGGTAGAAAAGTAACAAGCTATTCTAGAAAAATTGCTGCAAGCTCCCAGCAAGCAACACTCACAGACAAGAAGCACATAGACAACATGTCTGTCATTCGATACTCAAAGTAGCCCGATTCATGTTAATTAGACACAAAACCTAATATGAGAATATCTAATATGCATCCATTATCACTAGTATAAGGCTCTGTTTTCTTCATCTTAAAAACCATTTATTTCAGTTTAGTTCAGATTTGCTTACTTCTTTTTTATACTACAAATAAGTACATCAGCAGTTCAGTTATGTTCGAAGAGGAGCCTAAGTGACAAGAGCAATGGCAGAAAATTGATGGGTACAAGCGTGAAGTCAGATTGCTTTCCAAAGTATACAAAACATGTATCAATTGAAAGCAAAGCAGAAAACAAAATACCATCTCATTGAATAACTAAAGCACCTCTATGAACTTTCTACAACAAGACTATAAAAGGAAGCAAAGTCCCTAATTTTCTTATGCCAGCCAGTCATATATCTAACAGAAGATAAAAAGCAAGCATAAAATTAAGCGTGTTTACAATCAATATGAACAAAAAAATCATTCAGTCATTTCTATATCGCCAGGAAATAGGAAAAAATAAAAATGCAAATTAAAATTAAAAGGATTGCAAAGTCTGATCTGACCTTGAAGTTAATTAGAAAAGAAGCAAAATTGATCCGAGGAATTGAAGACTATGAGGTTTCTGAAATTGGGAAGGTGAATCGATCAAGAATTATTTTAGGTTTTAGTTTTATGCAAGGAAGAAAGTGAATGTACAAGTAGTTTAAGCGGAGGAAAAGAAATAATTATTTAATCTGTTCACGCGAAAAAGCAAGAAATATCATTATGACATTAACTTAATATGTGGTTTGCATAATATATTTTTATAAGTATACTAAAAACTCCAGTATTTTCAATTTGAAATTCTTGAATCGAATGGAATCGAATTGAAACTAACTCGAATCGAATCAAATGAAGAAATTATTGTGTAATAATAATAACAATTATATGATAATCACAATTAAAAAAATATATTATTTTTGTCATCTTTCTCACATTATTCCTACTCTTTTTTCTGTCACTTTACATTTTTATTTATTATTGTATAACAAACTTTAAAACCAACCGCGTGAAAAACAATATGAGAATGATAACTCGATTAAAACCGAATTTTAATCGTCGTATAAACTGTCTTTGTCTAGTTTTGCAACATGATATCAATGCAATTGGAGTGGATAATGATTTATTGACAAGAAAAGAAAAGCGATGAACATGGTGCGCAGGAGATAACATTGAGAATTTGGTTTCTATTCCGCAATATATAGAGCCTAGGAAGATAATATAGAGTCCGAGGAAGATAATATGGAGGAATAAATGCCATTTTTCAATATTTGTGATATATAATATTATTTTTATAAAGTTTGGTCCGACTTTTGGTTTGGTTTAACTTGTTTTGGAGTTTTTGAACATGTAGATTTTTTGTTAGTTCAAATTAGCTATCTTTCTTTATTTCATCGATCTACTAAAAGTCGATTAAAAGAAATAAAGAAAAAAGTTGAAAATAACTCAATTGGATAAATTTTCTTATTTTCCTCTGAAAAGACGTGTAAATAAATGATAAAATAATAATAATAATAATAATAATAATAATAATATTATTATTATTATTAACAACAACAACTACAACAACAACAACAACAATAATAATAATATGAATTTAATGAACAGAACTGAACTGAACTAAAAGAGTTTTCAGTTGAAAAAAACAGAGCCTAATTCTTATAAAATTCCTACTCATCAGTGAGAGTCCAAAAAGTCCATCAATATTCAACTTAAATTGCCTAGGTTTGTTGATGTCTGTTTCCTATTTCGCGAATCCTTCTCGAGTGGGTTTTTTTAATTCCGAATCAGGGTCATGATATGGATCATATATAAAAGCCTTTTAATCACTTTATTCATAATTTCCTTCAGTCATTTCCCTTCTTTTCGTTTCTTCCAAGCAACAAACCCTAAGCTTCAATTTTCTCTCTCTAAAATCATCCATGGCGGAAGTAAAGACCAGATAGAATTCAGTTTTATCTCCAGCAAATACACAATTCGGAAATACATGAGGTCATCGCGATTCACCAATTCGATCTACGATTTCTAGTTATGAAATCTGAAGGCTCTCAACTGGCAGGAGTGCCACGTCACTTACTCACCCAGGGTGTCGCCGATTCTCCTCCTAATCCTGCGGTGGTGGAGATAAAGCCGAGGTGTTGGAGGAAGAAGGGAAAATCGAGGTCGGTTGATGATATTGAAGCTGGTTCCTCTGTTGTTGTTTCCACTGGTAATGCAAGGAACGCGAGAAAAGCAAGGTTAGAGTTGATAACTATGTTTTCCTATGGTACAATTGTTGCCTATGAGTTTGATTTGGTTGACTTGAGAGATCTAGTTTGAGAATTGAGAATTGTGAGTTGATAACTCTGTTGTTTCCTACAATAGCTGTTTATACATTTTGAAAACTGATTGGCTGTAGAAATTCTAGTTTGAGAATTGAGAATTGTGAGTTAATAACTCTGTTGTTTCCACTCGGATTTGCAGTTTGCGATTGATGATATATCGGAGGAGGATACTTCAGCTATAGGTATAAATGCATGTCAATATTTATGTATAAATTTTCTATGTTTATGTATAAATTGTCTATATTTTAGTAAAAATTTGTCATTCGTTGCTGGTTTAGTTTGTGTATAAATTGTCTATGTTGTTCGTTGTTGTTGGTGTAGTTTTTTTGTCGTGCAGTTGTCTAGGTTTTAGTATTTATTGTCTAGTTTTTACATGTATCATCTACTTTTTATGATTTTTAGATTTGCTATATGGTTGTGTACACTGTATATGTTTTTGGTGCGGGATTTGTTGTTTATTTGAATTTTTCTGAATGTTTTGTGTGAAATTGTCTAGTTTTTAACATATATTGTCTACTTTTTAATGTTTTTACAGCTTTTTGTGTGAAATTGTTTTGTTTTTAATTTAAGTTTTATGTAAATACCTTATGTTTTAGCTTTCAACACATATGGTCTAGTTTTTAACAATATTTGTCTAGTTTTTCATGTTATATCTTTCTGTTGTGCAGTTGTGTTGAACTTGTCTAGTTTTTAGTATGTATTGTCTAGTTTTCATATAAACTGTATAGTTTTTAATATGTGTTGATTGGACTGGTAATCTTAGTACTTCTGACTGTGGTGTTTTTCTAATGAAGCATATGGAGCATCATTTAACAAAGAAGATGCGATAAAGCAAGTGAAGGAGAATGAAAAGTTGAAAAAGCTAGAAGCAAAGAAAGCTGCTGATGAAAAAGCTTCGCAAGTTTGAAAAATGACCTGCATAATTGTCTAGTTTTTACAACATATTGTCTAGTTTTGTAACTGAATTGACTAGTTTTTTAAATAAATTGTCTAGTTTTATTACTTGTCCAGAAATTTACTCATTCAGTATAACATAATTGTCTATATTATCTAGTTTTTACATTATATTGTCTAGTTTATGAAAGAAATTCTCTAGTTTTTACATGATATTAAATTTACATTATATTGTCTAGTTTTTACATTATATTGTCTAGTATTTACTTGACCCGTTTTTAATGAATCCGGGTCAAAAAATCCGTGGAAAACCATCAGAATCCAAGTCGAGAAAAAATGTATAATTGTCTAGTTTTAACATTTGAAGGGGACTTTTGGGACTCTCCTATATATAGGGGTCTCTCGCAAAACGGACTCTTATAAGTAATGTTGATCTTCTAACCCTTCACGAGTAAGCTGCGGTTAGTCGACTCTACACGTGGAATCATAATAGTCATCTTTGGACAAGCCGAAATTATCATGAGCTGGGACACTCATCATTAACTTGAACGGTTGAACCTGCTCTCATACCAAAGTTGGATCATCATCCCCTTAAAAGGCTTTAATAAGAGGAGATGTTATCCAACTTATATGTTGTTTGTATATTCTCACAAGTGATATGAGATATCTTAACATAAACAACCAGTTTGGTTGGTCTGGCCAATGGTTGAACCGTTGTTCGATTATTTATACAAAAATAATCAATAATTATTTATCTATAACAGATTACATATAGCTTTATGAGAGACGGTCTCTAGATAACTTATCTAGAGACGACATATGTTTGTATAGCTCTTCTACAGACAAGCAGGGCGAAGCCTGCCTGACAACAGACAATTGAATATGCATCAAGGGTCCGTATCAAATCACCTAGTAATTGCCATTTCGCCTTATAAATATTTAAATTAAAAAATACAAATATTAATCAGAATACTAAAATTTATCCTCTAATAATTTTCAAAAAATAAAAATAAAATTTTAGAATTACCTATATTTTTAATTTCTATATTTTATATTTAATGAATCTAAACATTTCATTTTCTAATTTGACGCCTGTTGTTGTCTAACCTTAAAAAATCTTATGTTTGTAGGAAATCATCTATATTATTAATCAAAATATTTATATTGTTAACGAAATTCATTTCTTTTGTAATACGAAAAAAAACTAATGTTGAAAATGTTTTGATTAATAACATTGATGATTTTATTGACAACATAGATTCGTGTTTAGATAAATTATCTAGAGACTATCTATCACCTGGATACTTGCTCAAAAGATTAAATGCATAAAAAACCTAAAAACAATGCTTGTATCTGACACATACATTGTCTTCTAAGTACTATGAAGTTCATATATGCCTTATATACACAATTTTACATATAAATAAAATAAATTTAATATGAAAAGTAGATACAAAGTCAATTGTTATTTATAATTTTATTGCTTTTCCTAATGTCTAAAATAGTTTTATGTTATTGGAATTAAAATATTCATATTTTTATGTCACATAAGGTTGAGGAAATAGAGTTTAAGAGCGAATCATTGGTTGAATAAGTCAAATGTAACCGGTTGCTGATTTTGACAAAATCGGGTGGTTCTGCAGGTCACACTAGTTTCAATTGTGTTAGTTCAAAGAAGCAACTTGGACCGTTTTACCAGAAAAGCGATTTGAACGGTCAAACCGGATTGGTTGGTTTGATTTTTAATACGTTGGTGTTAACCGATGACATATGTCACCGAACACGATCCTGATAGTGTGACTACGAATCGGATTGATACGATCCAAAGTGAATTTTATGAGGTTGAAGTTGATTATGAAATTAGTATAGACGTTTACATATATGAAACATTAGTTCTTCAAGAACTGTTGGTCCAGATAACGGCAAAGTAAAAGACTAGGAGGGGGGTTGAATAGTCTTTTCAAACTTTTCTCGATAACACAGTTTCTCAGATAACTTTACAGGTATCTGATACTTAGATTCAGAGAGCGGAAGTCTTTTTGTGATAAGTGCACGTGTCAGCAAGCTATAGTGTGTGTAAGTACTCAGCAAGTAATATAAAGCAGTAAGTAAATAACACAAAGCTTTTATAGTAGCATCTGAAGGTGGCGTAATCCTTCAACTAATCCACTCACCCTTTCTCTGGACTTGAATTCACTAAGATAAGATAATGAGGTTCCCTTACAAAATTCTATCTGTTAGATCCCTTTAACACTGGGTTACCAACCAAGTGTTCCCCATAAGTTGTTCCCTGATTTTCCCAACCAAGTACTTCCTCTACTCAGTAACCTATTGAACTATTCCTTAGTTTGCCAAACTAAGTATGTTAGAAATATCCGTTTAGATTTTGATCAGTAAATCCTAATGACTTATCTTAGCTCAGAAAGGTAACTAGTACTCTTAGTTCACTTGACCATTGTGAATGAGGAAGCTTACTGAGTATGTTAGTCTAGAAAATCTTGTATAGGATGCTAGGTCTCAGATTGTAATTTTTATATCTTTAAAAAAGACCAAGAAGTAAGCATCCACCAGGAAAGAGCTCATTTTTGAAGATCAAGAAACTGCACAAGATTGCTGAAGACTAAAGAGAAATGTCTCCTCAGATACCTTGGCTCAGATACCTTGAATAAATTAAGTGTCTTTGGAAGACAAGTATTTCAATAGGTTTTTGATACCCAAAGGTTACTGAGTAAGGACATGCAAAGCCTCAGATAGCTTACATAGTTCCATTGAGACTACATGACAAAACATAATACAGTGGATTTATTACGCAGACAGAGATGTCTGAACAAAAGAGGAAATCTCTGAAAAGAGACAACGATCTGTGCAGTACTATCTTCAGATATCAATAGTTTGAATTTCAATATGCCTAATGGATAATATTCAAACATCATGATTTTCAACTATAAATATCACCACTTAGAATGCTTGAAACACACACCTAAAACTACACTGAACACAACTAACATTCAAGCATACAAGCATCTTCAATTATCTATGCACTGGTTGGTCACAAGACATGTTTTGACGCCTCGAACTACGTGCAACGGCCAAATCAACGTATTTTCTTATTTTCCCCGATTTCGGTTAAATATGACGTTTTGGCACCGAAAATCGTGCAATTCCTCAAAAATGCGATCATTGATGTGACAATGAAATGTGCAATTTTGCACGCTTTTAGAACCTCGTTTTTTGCCCAAGATTCAATATTCATATCATATTTTGTCCAATTACCAACTTTTTGTCACTACAACAAAAAAGGGATTTCCAGACACTGGAAAGTGTCCTGATATGTACCATATCGAGACTCTTTTATATTTTGAGACACTTCCAAGCGTCTCCACAAGGGCCCAAGATAAGGGGTCCCAATAGAGTTCGAGACACTTTATTAAGCGCCTCTATATCATTAGCTTTCGAGACACTTATATATGCCTTGTAACTAGCTGTTGAGGCACATATAATCGCCTTGTACATGGATTTGAATTATGTAATTAACCTTTTTATGTACACTTATTTGTGCCTCTAAATGAATATCGCAACACTTACATGTGTCTCATAATTTCTATATTGGGACACTACATGAGACATTTATTGAGCAATATTGAGATGCTTTTATTTCATCGCAACACTTACATGTGTCTGATAATTTCTATATTGGGACACTACATGAGACATTTATTGAGCAATATTGAGACGCTTTTATTCCCAAAAATAAAAATATAGATGCACTTTCTTCTGTCCCCATAGAGATGTATCGAGTCACTTACAGTGTAATAATTTCTATACCAAAACTTTACTATTGATGGACAAATACAAATTCTTCACTTTTCACCACTACATTTCAACAATATTGACTCCCATGTTACTAAGAACATTGAAGTCTAACATATGATATAATACAATTAGGCCAAATGAAAGAAAAATTAGCAATAACACATCAAAAGTTAATTCAATACATAAAATTCATAACTTCAATTTCAAATATTCGAAACGAACTTCTACATAGAAATCAGAATTCCATAACCAGAATTTCAATGTTGAAATAAACTTAAAAAGTTAATAATTGACTAACATGAAGTCTAAATGAGAAAATATATAACAAAAAGTTCAGTCACATTTTAAAATGAAATGGAAAGTATAACACCAATGAAAGTGAGTTCACAAATGATAAGCATCCTTGATTTTGATCGCTGAACAATCAATCATCTTCTACCAACACAACCTGCATATATTGTTGAGAAAACTTTATTATATAGTATTACTCAGTCAGTTATCAAAGCCAAAAAGAAACAACATACTTCAGACCTTCCAAATGATAATAATAAGTTCAGTTGTTAGACTACAATGCCACATGATAAACCAAAATAATTCCCAAATTGACTTTATCTCAGTTTAGTAAAAAACACATTGCGTGTGCTACTTAGTTTTGATTTTACCTTTTCATAATTTCATGTCAACTATCGATACACAAATAAAAGACAAAAGAGAAAGTAAAAGATATGAGTCACCATCAACTTTACATACACAACGAACTTTACACTAAATGGAGAAAATTGTTACACCTTGTAGCTTCCAGCATTAGCATTGACTAAAAACATCTATTAATTATCCTAGTGGTCAATCCATGCATTATTGTCACACCAAAGAGGAAATTAGTTGGGCACTTAGCAATAATGAAGGAAAGCAAAATATTAGACTAATGTATCCTAAACTTAAATAAAATCATATTACCACAAGAAAAGCTAGATCATCAATAAGGAAAAAAAAAAGAAAGAGTTCAAAGTTGATACACAACAAACCAATGAATATGACCAAAACCAACATTGCTATAGTTACATGAGAAAACACAACTCTAATATCAAGAATACAACACACAATAACGCATCACCAGAGTAGCAGAATACAAATTCTCAATCATTACCACCACCAGGAACCATACATCATACCAGAAACAATTGCAACCCATCATATCTACTATAAGCTCTCTTATGAAAATCAATCAAGAAAAAGGAGTAGTAGATGGAGAAAAGTACCAAGGATAAAGGCCAAGCTATTGGTGCTCCAATTGACTCGCCAATTGTTTCAATATGTTTATAAGGGTAAATAAGCATCTCTTCATCTTTCACCCGAGTTTAAACCACAACTTCACATATTCCAGGGCCAAGATCTTTTCCATTAAATATAACTCCTCCCATCGCTTTGACATTGCCAATTGCAACAGTTTCATTTATATTAGCAAGACTTTTCAATTCCAAATATATACTATTTGGAATGCATATTCTTCTTATACATTGCTTCTGAAGTGTATTTACTTGTTTATAGTATATGATATATGTTCGAATCAGCTGTGTGTATGTGGAAAGCAACATATCAGTTTCAAACCTGGCATATTTGTAGCATTTGTAAGTCTCTTCCTCTTTGCATGGAGCGCTTGGGAACTTGCTCGAGTGTTCCGTGAGTTAGCTTGAGAATCATGAGTGTTCACAGCATTAGCTTGGATTGCAGAATCATCATCTATAATAAGAATATGCTAGTGTGAGTACTTTTATATAAAAAAATTGTAGCATCAAAGTGATGAACAAGATATGACGTGGTAATTACTAACTTGGCTGGGTCATAACATCTATAGGACTATTCCACCTTGCGCTATTCATTTAGGAACTTGCTTGAGTATTTTTTGAGTTAGCTTGGATTGAAGCTACATCAACATTGATAATAAAGACGCAAGTTGAGATAATTTCAAGTTAAAGTTATGCATAAATAATTACTCACGCTGATCATTGGTAAAACTATTAGCACTCTTCAAACTTGCAGTCATTTTTGCTCGAATATTCCTTGATCGAGCCAAGATCTCAGCTATCTTAGTTTCATCTGCAAAAAGCACACAGGCATGTTACGATTGATTATCATGGACAAAGTGATATTCATAAAGATTTCATCTAATATAAGTCTTTAATTACTCACATATATCAGGTGTTGCATCATTGGAGTTCTTTTGATTTGTTATGTCACTAAGCACTTTCTTAGTTGCTCGAGTAGTCCTTGAGTAAGCTTTTCCTTTAGCGACATCTACAACATCACATGCCCATTATCAAAAGTAAGATCGATCATGCACAAAAGATACTTTTTCACCAAACAATTAAGCATATATGTACTAAAAAAGACCTTTAATCTTCACCTCTAAGTTAGAGAAATTCGTAATACAAATTAGACATTTTTTTGGGCAGTATATACAAGTCAAAAAATGCAGTATATAAGAACTAATTTACCGATTATAGCTTATAATCCTTGCGAATTGAACATATATATTGGCATGCATACAATACAAATGTATAAATCTGTATAAAGCTGTCCTTTTTTCCCAAAATAATCTACATCAACATCATTGTTGCAGCATGATACCATTTCATTTTCGATCTTTATACTAATTGATCAGCAATATGATAATAACAGCAGTTAAGAAAAGTAACATTATTATTTAATTAACATTATTATTTATCACTGTGATGATTGAAGAGAACACAACCTGCGATGGTTATCTTCCAAAATATGTTCGAATAAGGATGAACATCAACAAGTAGAAAGTAGCTCACCTCATAGGAAATATGTTTATGCAGTAAGTGAATTGAACAAAAGAAATTTCAAACATAATGAACAAATAATAACAAATTTGTGGTTCAAGTAACAAAGAAATATAAGTTTAAAAAACATCGGATAAATAACGACAAAACTATAGTAAGTTTAAATGAAAAAGAACTCAATAGCATAAATGAAAATGTAATAGCAAACATTCATCT
Source organism: Plantago major (assembly GCA_026545765.1). Classification (NCBI taxonomy): domain Eukaryota; kingdom Viridiplantae; phylum Streptophyta; class Magnoliopsida; order Lamiales; family Plantaginaceae; genus Plantago; species Plantago major. The sequence goes on along the minus strand of CM048841.1, from coordinate 51,301,715 downwards.
TAAATTATGGTTCCTTCAACATCTTTCCTAACCAAATTCTCTGTTTCAACTTCATCCGAAGTTTGTTGATCCAGAGCATTAGTATCTTGAATAACATTTTCTTCTACCGTTGAAATTGGATCCAAGTCATAAAAATCTCGAGCTTTTGTCGTTACAACCACATGCCACCCCTTGTCGGCTGGATCTTCAACATAGAAAACTTGTTGTGCTTGTGAAGCCAAAACAAATGGCTCGCTATGACCCCTTGATAGTGAAAAATTAACTAATGTGAAGTCATATTCATCTTTCTTCACTGCCCTCCCAGGTGATACCCAATCACAATCGAACATCACTATTTTCCTTCCCATTAAGTAGTCCAGTACAATTATATCATTCAGCACACCATAATATGAAACATCTCCAACAATTGGATTATTATCACTTCTACTAGCAAAACTACTAGTTTTTGCAGTGATGACTAGGCTACTATTTTGGGTTCTTCTTCGGGATTCATATGCTTTAACATGAAACCGGAAGCCATTGATAATAAACCCCCTATATCGCTTTCCTGAGGGATTCGGACCTCGAGCTAAAGCCCTAAGTTCCTCATGCACTTCTTCCCCGGAAAGATGTAATGCTTCAACCTAATGTAAATACAAAGCAAGGGAAATCAGGTAAACAAGTTTATCAAAAGTGGGAAGTAGCAAGGGTAACTAATAGTAAATATAATACTGACTTACATGGTTAGAGAACCAATCTGCAAATGTTTCACTGTGAATCCGCTCAATATCCTTTTTACCAAGTCGAGAATTTTGCCTTGCCACTAGAACCTGATGCTTAAGAATATTGGTGTGCCTTTTTTATCTTATGATAAGAATATTGTATTTTGGAGAATAATTAAATGATAGTCATATAGAGAAACAATTACCTTATGAAAGGTTCAACAGCACTACAATTGAATAAGGCATATTGGTGTGCCTTTTTTATCTTCTCATGATCAAGAACTACAGATGATTCCTTCCCAATATGTCGACCTTGTTTGGAAAATATAGGAAACTCATTTGATTCTTCACCACCATCATCATCATTCCTACCCACTTTGTTGAACTTAGTCTCGACATCATCCAAGTACCTAGAACAAAGCGTTAATGATTCGTCTAGCAAGTATGCCTCGGCAATGGAACCTTCAGGGCGACTTCTATTTCGCACATAAGACTTCAACGTGGACATGTACCTATGAGTCCATTATATATGAGCATAAATTTCAATGAAGTCGTAAATGTGATGCTTAAATTATTATGGTACTCTAATAAAAAGTATAATACCTTTCGATTGGATACATCCAACGATATGGCACTGGCCCGGCAATTCGAGCCTCATACTAAATGAATAGGAAGATGAATCATGATGTCAAAGAAAGATGGAGAAAATATTTTCTCCAAGTCACACAGTACTACTGCAATCTCTTTATCCATTCGAACCAGATCACGAGGGTTAAGTACTTTAGCACAAAGATCCCTAAAAAACCGACAAAGTCTTACCAATGGACCTCTAACATTCTTCGGTAAAACTTTGCGGATAGCAATTGGAAGTAATTGTTGGATTAGGATGTGGTTATCATGACTTTTCAAACCAGAAATTTTATTTGGCTTAGCATGTACTCGCCTAGAGATGTTAGAAGCATAGCAGAGCAAAATATAAAATGAGAAATAGTATGCACGGTAGAAAAATAATCAATAATATTGAACGAAGATAGTGCAGAGCAAACAACACGGTAAGATTTAAATTTTGAATTGCAGTTCCGTGCACAAGCACTACAAGCACAAATATACTTGAATAAGGAAAATCAAAACTTGAAATGCAAGCTACTTATTAAACAATAGAACTCTTAGCTATATTACGCTATATACACAGATACACCTTTTGCCAATGATTTCTCATTTCTTTTTATTAGTTTCTAATAAGGAAGGTAGGAGCAGTTTGAAATATCAACGTCAGAAAAGTAATTGATCATTAGAGTTCACACTGCCATAAGAATGAACATAAACTAGACTTACTTCTACTGTAACAACAACCAGAAAACTGAACTAAACTTAACATCTAGCAACCTTCTAATATATCAATTTCACTTTCCACCTATTCTAGGTTTTAGAAATAAAGGGGAAAAAGGACAGACAAATAGAAGAAAAAATGTACGTATACGGATAAAAACTTCAAGATTTTTCCCAATTCACAGCACATTGAACTCATATATAAGGAAAACACAGGTGTTCACATACCCGATGGATCTCAGAAGTCACACAGTAAGGAAAATGAGAAAGGTCCTGTCAATTTGATTGAGAAAGCAAAACGTAAGAAGCCACTTAGACAAGCCTATACAATATATGCGTGCATTTAGAGAAGAAGAGATTAGATCATACCGAAATCTTCAAAAACCAGCACCAATGGAGGAGGAGGAGCAGAGCGTGAGATCTGACAAGAACTGGAGGAGTGATGGATCAGAGGAGCGAAGTTGAGCAGCGCCTAATCGATGGGATCTGAGATCGATGATGTGTGGGAGGCTGATGATGAGCGATGATTGTGAGTGCCTAATCGATTGGGAAGAGCGATGGTGTGGAAGGCGAATGGGCTGAGAGCGACGGTGATGGGTGATGGTGTGGGAGCGACGGTGATGGGCGATGATGACGGTCGATGGTGTGGGAGCGATTCAGGCTGAGAGGCGAGATTGGGAGGTGGGAGCGATGGAGTTGAAGGCGGATTCCAGTATGAGAGTGAGAGCAATGAGTACATAATTTTGATTTTGGGGTATTAGGTTTTTCTTCTGCCAAAGTAAAAGAAAAATGCGGGAGTCATTCCGCCAAAACTATTTTAGCGATAAATGTCCCAATTGGTGGAAAATTAATCAATTGTCATTAAGTGTCTCTAAATTTTTATTATAGAGACCTTTATTTTTAAGTGTCCCAAATTAAGTGTCTCTATATCTACTTTTTGTTGTAGTGTGTGTATTTTGTAGGTCATGATCGTGTTTTTGAGGAATTGCACGATTTCAGGTACCAAGATGTCATATTTGGGCGAAATCGAGGAAGTTAAGCAAATACGCTAATTTGGCCGTTGCATGAAGTTTGAGGTGTCGAAACATGTCATGTGACCAACCAATGCGAAGATAATTGATGATGACACAACATTGTAGAAGACCACTTTTCGAGGAAACGAAGTTACGAAGTCCGAAATCGAAGAACAAGGAAGAACAGACATAACCTGAAGATGTCGAACAATGGCGGTCGACTGTTGACCGCAGAAGGCTCTGTACGGTCGACTGTCGACCGCAGACAGTGGAAGATTCCAGAAAATAGGCTTTTCCAGGCTTGTCAGGCTAAAAGCCAGCCTTTCTAACCTTCCTTATGATGAATGGCAACCAGAGCTCGGAATTTACAGTATAAATAAGACCCTTGGGGTCTCATAATCATTCATCGCTCACAAAGCAGCTCTCCTGAGAGAGAACCAGTCCCCGGGGAAGTGAAACCCCAAAACCTCTGGCCGTCAGGCACCCAGAAGGAGGAAACCCTAGAAGCAACACAAAGACAACAGAAATTAAGCTTCTTCTTCTTCTTTCTTTCTTGCTTCTTCAATTTCTGTCTATGGTAGAATACTATGAGTAGCTAATTTTCTCTTGTAAAGGCGAACCACTAAAACTCTGCTATTGCTACTTCTTTATATGTCGGGTTATATTAATGGAATAGTTCTTAGATGTAAATCATGATTATACAACTCAATACATCCTTCGTGGTGTGATGTTCTGCTGAGTGGCACAGTAGTTTCATTTAACTGAGTAGGGGTACTCATGCCAACTGCGGCTTAACACTATAGTATTATGCCCTGCTGTCGATTGAGGTAATCACGTAGGACAATAACTAGGAAGTTGGGAGTAGCATAGTAAGAGGGAGGTCGGGGGTCCTTTACGTCATCACACCATCGATCACAACCAGGATAATTAGGGTTTACTGTGAATCAATCATCTGCTTGCAATATGTATATTTTTAATCTGTCTACTGTCTGCAAGAGAAATCAAAACGTTACTTGTTTGACATCCCGAGTTAACTTACTGCTATTGCTGTCAGTTTGTGAGCTTCCGACTAATATAAATTTAATATTTCATTGCAATTGAGAATTACATGTACTACAACGCATTCAAATTTCCAAGTGCACATCAAAATTTGGCACCGCTGCCGGGGGACACTTGACCGCTCAAGCAAGTTTCGATCGTCCGAGATAAGTTGAAATCTTTCTTGCGCTTTAATTAATGCACTTTCTTTCAATTCGTATAGCATAAACCCAAAAAAATTATATATAACCTGTTGAAATTGATTTTCACAGGAAAAAAATCCAAAAATATTTTTTTTTCCGTATTAGTTTGTTTCCTTATCAAAAACCCAAAAATACATAACTTTAGATTTCTGTTTATTATCTTTCTAGTATTATCTTTCTGTATCTGGAAATGTTTGTATGTTAGTCTTTATGCAAGGCAGGAGAAGTGCGGGAACACCAGTAGTACCGTTTAAAGATGACATAGATAAATTTGAAAGGCGAAAACTATCTACCACCATCAATGGAATTATCTAGCAACATGAGTGGGGAAGGAAACTACAACGACAATTGATGTGCTCAAATTAGCACTCTTAAAAAAGATAAAAAGTAACTTAAGCAGTGTTGAATAAACAAGCCTTAACTACGAGATCGTTCTCAAGGAGTTAACTAGGCAACTTAGCGTTCAAAGTGTTTAAAACGTAAAAGTTTGCAAAAAGTGATTGAGTAGTTTGTGGTTTTTGCGAAATAGAATGAATAAACTAAACAAGATAAACAGATAGTGTACTAGATATGGTGAAATAATGAATACGATAGCAATTCGGAGAAATCATATACAGGAATAAACCTATTGTTCATACACTTGTCACAGTTATTTGTCCAAAAAATGCAAATTCAATTCAACCAATGCATTTTGAAAGTTTCGAACTAGTGAAATCAATCGATTATCAGACGATTGATTTCTAACCTAATGCTTAGAGTATTTGAAACTAGAATATTGAATTTTGGGTTTTTACGAAGAATGTTAATTAGCTTAACACGTATGAACGATCTTGGTTTGAAACCCTAATACGATTAATCTCCTACATTGCTACCGCATTCACTATGCGATTAGCTACTCATAACGGAAGCAATAACATACGATTTCACTGTCACAATCGAATCAAGCATACAAGAGAGAAAGATTCATACAAGTACCAAATCAATCACAAAGATATAAATTGCAATAGAAAAGATAACTAGATTGATGATTCTAACCTTTGAATCCGAATTCGATGTCAAAGTATGAGATTACAAACCAATATGATGATAATCAAAGTCAAGAAGCGAAAACTAGGGTTCTATTGTGCTTGGAGAGGGAAAAAACGAAGTAGGAATGTCTCCAAAAATCATCTAAAGTCGACTAAGGAGGAAAGCAAAAATCTCGCTGAAAAGGCCTGGGATGCATCTTGGCTCAATTTTGGGACGTGTCCTGGAATGCGGGCTGTGGGGACGTGTCCTGGCTTATTTCTGGGACGCATCCTGGATGAAAGTTGTATTTCTTTGAATTATCTACGCGTGGCCACCAAAATCAGGTCAATCGGACATCGTATGAGAGAGTTATGGCCAAAATGACTAGACTGCTCCGTAAGTTTCACTTTTTCGCAGTTTCGCTCAAGTGACTGTAAAATCTTCGTCCGAACTCCGAATCCACTTCCGTTTTCGCCATTTTGCTCAACTTTCAAAGATCTAGATTTTTTGCAAAACTTCCAAAATATCATTTTTACTCCGATTTTCACCTAAAAACATGACAATCTGCAAAGCACTACTAAAACACGAAAAACATGAAAAAGCACAAGAAACATTATAAAATACTAACAAAGACTTACAAAAATATGGTAAAAAGGTCATGATGAACCTCTAAATTATGGTCTCATCAAACTCCCCAAACCGAACCTTTGCTCGTCCTCGAGCAAACAAACAATCTAGACTCGACTAGACTCTAACCACAAAAACACACAAAAGAGTTTAAAAACCAAGCTACCGAATCCACCATTGCAAGCAGTAAACCAAAGGAATGCAAAGAGTTTGAACTTCCGCTAACTTTGGTAGAAAAGCAAGTAAAAACTACCCAAGTTCGTTTCCAGGGTAAATAAGACATAAGTGTAGCTCGGTGATCCCACACAGGTGATAAACATGTGACTCTCTCTCTCTCTCTCTCTTTCTTCTGGAAGTGTCTGACAAGGGTAAGCGCTCAAAATTAAATCTAGGTGGTGACTTTCGTCACAAGGTGCCACAAATCTCTAGATTAATAAATGAGAAGAAAGACTGACTGCTGCTCCATTTTTGCTTTATTTATATTTTTTTTATTTTGCACACTATTTTTTTAAGATCATTATAAATGTCCTGTGTGCTTATTGTTTAGCCTCATTGGGCCCTTCTTGTCTCAATTTTAGTAGGTGTCTGTTTTACCGATAGTCTGCACTTTTCTGTGTGTCACTTTGGTATACGTGCCATCAACCTCACGGACATGTAGCTTTTCAGCCATGCCGGTATGTGGTAGTATTTGAAACATGCCTAACACGACTAACGGTGATCAATTAAGACCATAGATCCACCCCGAGACTTATATAATATATTTTTTAGAAACAACAGATAGACTCGTAAATCAAATACAAAATGGCTCTAGTAAAGGCAAAGAGCAGTCGCAAAGAAATAACTCTCCTCCCCAAACCTGTTCCTTGGAACGGGTTTGAGAGAAGGAAGAACAAGGAATGGAAAACATGTCGTTCGACATCCTCAACTACTAAGAGTACACATAAGTATGAAGTGGCCCAATAACATTAATAAAAGAATTGCTCAACCTAGTAATCACACAGACAATTGCCGGTACAAAATTTTTTCATCGGCTAATAGGCTTCTCACATGCTTTTGGATCATAGAGCTAACCAGACTTCTTATTTACAAAAGAAATGAACTTGCATAATTTCTAACCTACTCCCTACTAATTGTTAACAGGAATTCAAAACATAAGCATAAATCAGGCTTACAAGCAATGGAAGTTCAACTTAGAAATTAAACTTAGACACAACTGGAATAGACAAGAAAAACAGGAAATACAACACAGAAAGTGGCTAACATACCACCCCACAGAGTCACAAAGCGGCTAACATACCGCTTAAAACAAAAGATACATAGCAGGACAACATAATAAAAACTACGCAGTCAAAATATCCTCCCCAAACCTACGCTATAGCTAGTCTCTAGCAATAGTAAGTACAGAAAAGACAAAATAAAGATTGTGTAGAATAACCAACCGTAGTGATGTCCTGAATGCAAAGCAACAACTTTGGCGCCTTCAATCAATGAGAACCAAAAGGTTTCCCAGTCTTTCGAGCTGTCTTCCTACCCTGCAAATGAGAATAAATATACAGGGGTCCAGTGAAAGCCCCTATATACTTCTTGCTTCTATCCTGTGCAGCAACTAATTTGGGGTCAGAATAGGCTAGCAACTTTCGTTGCTTGCCTTGTACCTCATATGTGCAGGTACGGGAGTCGAGGTCAATCACCATGCGGGTCGCTTTGATGAAGGGGCGACCTAGCAACATTGTATCACTTTCCTTGGTACCGGGCACATGTGGGGGGTGACTCAATCACCACGAAGTCAGTAAGCACCTTGACTCAATCTAAGTTAACCTTGACGCCCTCTATCAAACCCATTGGTCAGCTTCGGGACCCATCTGCAAGTAACATCATGCATTTAACCGGTTTCATGCCCTTTAGCCGCAGCTCCTCATAGGTACCAAATGTCATCAAGTTGCAACTCGACCCAGTGTCTACAATCCCAACTGCATCAGGAATCTCTCCTATCCCTACTACCAAGTCGAAACTGTCAGAATCACTAAGACTTTTACCTCCCTTGGGGATTACCTGTGGCACTGCGTCGGTGGGTTTCTCAATCACCTCCTCTACTGGACCTTTCAAAACCAAAGGAACCTTAGACTCCAAAATTTTAGCCAAACCCAACTTAATAGTCTCCTCAACCTGTGGGATTACTCCCTTCCCATTAAAACAAGAACAAGTAGTATTCCTTCCTTCAGTTACCTGCACTGGTGGTGTCGATTCCTCGCTAATAGTGAATTTCACCATAAAGCTCTTCTCCACGGTACTAGGGGAGCTTACAAGCCTCATTTGTTGAGCTCTCGCAAGTAACTGTCCCATTGCCTCCTCGAGCCTTTTCTGGGATTGCTCTATCCTTTCTGCACGCTTGTCTATCCTCTCCTGAGCCTTCCCCCAGTTGTAGTAGAACTGATCAGAATCATCCATAAAGCACCTTAGGCTCTGCTCCAAAGGTTCCTGCTCCTGCTGGTGTTTTGGTGGGGCATTCTGATAGAAATTGTTACCATACCTTAGGTTGCTATTGGTCACCCAGACTCCCTTTTGTCTATTTTGGAACCAGTTGACAACCTCGGGTTAGGGGTTCTCATCAATTTCTTCTGTAAGTCGGCACATATTGACACCATGTCCATAATTATAACACAGGCCGCACCTCTCATTCACATGGGGGTTTTGCATGGCCCCAGGTTGGTAGTAATCTCCGTATTTTGCCAAATTTGATATGCTCTAATTATTACTTAGAAAACAAGTAGTAAGCAGTTGTTGTAGACAGACAATGCTAACCACAGGATCGTTCGCTAAGGAACCAATTAAGCTACCACAACGGTTTGAAAGCAAACAGTTACTTGCGTAAACAATTGAATGATTTGAGTTTTGAATGCTTTCTAAACTAGAAATCAGACAAAGCATTGTAAAGGTTAAAAATCAATGAGATAGAGAGAACACAACAGTTATGATCGAGTAATGCTAATTCGCTCTAGGAAAATAGTTCATACTTGTCACACGGTCGGTGTACATAAATCAATCAATCCAACCTCAACCAATCGTTATTTGAATGTTTTGAACTATAGTAATCGTGGGTCGTCAATCCACGATCCTTAACCGAAAATGATTTAGAAAATCTTGAACTAGCGAATTGGATTGATAGTTTTTACGAAGATTTTGAACTAGACGAACCTATATGAACGAATCCTAACCCTAGAAGCGAATAGGAAAAACCGTCACATAACTACCGTGTTCGGAGTGGTTTAGCTACTCATAGTAGAAGCAAAGATCAGAGAGACTTCAAAGTATTGCATATGATAAACACAGACATGTTGATAATCGCACGCAAGCTCATACGATTCGATAAACAATAACAACACGAATCGAAGAGATAAACGATAGAGAATTATCAAATATTACCAGGAATTCGATATCAATCCTTCAACAATGATGAAAACCAAGCTCCAATAATGTCTCAATGTCAAAGTATGAATATGGAGTTATTTCTAAGAACTAGGTTGTTGGTCCAGATAATGGCAAAGTAAAAGACTGGGGGGGGGGGGGGGGTGAATAGTCTTTTAAAAATTTTGTCGATAAACACAGTTTCTCAGATATATGTGAAGATATCTGATACTTAATTTCGTAGAGCGTAAGACTTTTACGTGATAAGTGCGTCTTCAGCAGAGTGAAAGTGTGTGAATACTTAACTATATGAATAAAGCAAGGTAAATGCAGTAAGTAAATAACACAACAAATTATAGTGGTATCTAAAGGTGGCGTAATCCTTCAACTAATCCACTTCGGCCTTTCTCAGACCTAGAATCCACTAAGATAGATAAATGAAGTACCCTTACAAATATCTTATCTCACGATTCCTGCAACACTTGGTTCCCAACCAAATGTTTCCCCCTGAGTTGTTCCCCAACTATCTGAGCCAAGTACTTCCTCTACTCAAAAACCTTTTTGAGCTATTCCTTAGTTTCCAAAACTAAGTACTTCCTGTGCTCAGTAGCCTTTGAGTTGTTCTTTAGTTTCCCAAACTAAGTACTTCCTGTACTCCACGCCAGTTGGTGTGTGGTTAAAGTAGTTTTTTAGCTGAGCTTCTTTATAATTTACACAGTTATTTCAGAAGGCTCTATAGAATCAAGATTACTTAATACACTTCACAATGTATAGTAACTTGTTCTTTACTGACCCAAGTGTTTGTTAAATGTTCTAGAAAATGAATCTCAGATGCTTGATCTTTTGATTGAACTCCTTTACAGATAGCAATACTTGTTAAGGATCAGGACAGTTAGAACTTTTATACTACTTAGATTTCTAGAGCTTTAGATGCAACATAAAGCTATCTAAGAAAGCTTGTATGCTTGAGAAATCACTTGAAGATATTCAGTAAGTTGTAGTTTTTCAGTGTGAGTTCAAGGTGTAAGTTCTTGGTGTGTTTTCAAGCATTCTAAGTGGTGATATTTATAGTTGAATTTGAAGCCGTTTAAATAGTATTCGTTAGGTTCATTTCAAATTCAAACTATTGATATCTGTATATAGTACTGCAGAGTTCTTTGTCTTCTTCTTCAGAGACTTCTGCTTTTGTGCAGACATTTCTGTCCGAGCAATAAATGCATTGTACTATATTTGTCCTGTTGTCTCAACGTATATGTGAAGCTTTCTGAGACTTGACACGTTTCTTACTCAGTGCACTTGTGTTCTCAGATATCCTTTGAGTAACCTGTTTAATCAAAACATTTGTTGACTCAAAGTTTTTGGACATAGGTATCTGAGGAGACTTTTCTCCTTAGTCTTCAGCAATCTTCAGCAAACATCAGTCTTCTGGAAATGAGTTCCTTTGCTTGGATGCTTCCTTATTGGTCTTCTTCAAATAAATAAAAATTACATTTAGAGACCTAACATCCTATACAAGATTTGCTAGACTAACATACTTAGTGATTTTCCTCTTTTACAATGTTCAAGTGAACCAAGAGTACTAAGCACCTTTCTGAGCTAAGATAAGTCATTAGGTTTCTGATCAAAATCTAAACATATATTCCTAGCATAGGTTAAAAAGAAGTCTGTGGGAAGAAGTCCCAATTCTAAACTAATAAGGAAAAAATAAAATCTGGGAAACGACTCTCGCCGCAGCGGGCAATTTTCCTCGCCGTGGCGAGTCTTCTATTGCCACAATGTATATCAATTCGCATAATCTCGCCGCGGCAAGAAAATTTCTTCGCCACGGTGAGCCTCTTCAACAGTCCCGGTGCTAGCCTCGTAAGATCTCGCCGCGGCGAGCAAAATGCTTCGCCGTGGCGAGCCTGGTTGATCTCCTTTTTTCACCTTTGGCTCAAAATCACTAATTCCTACAAAATAAAACCAAAACACCAAAGCATAAAAACGTACAAAAAACACTAAAAAACTAAAGACGAAGACTCACAAAGACCGCTAAAAAGGACTAAATGAGACTCTAAATTATTGTCTCATCAAACTCCCCAAACCGAACCTTTGCTTGCCCTCGAGCAAACAAACGACCTAGACACAAACTAGACTCAAAACCACGAAGACAAACAAAGAGTCGTGGTCCCAAGCTACCGAATCCACCATTGTAAACAGTAAGTCCATGAGATGCAAAAATTTTATTTTCAAACTAACTTTGGCAAAACAGTTTACAGAAAATCAAACACAATTGTTTCTTAGATAATTAGCACTTAAGTTTAGCTCGCTAATCCCTCACAGGTGAATGCAGTGTATCTCTCACTCTCTTGGAAGTATCCAAATGGGGTATAAGCTCAAAAAAGTAAACTGGGAAGGTGACTTGCGTCACAAAGGTGCCTAAACTTTCTTATGCTATAGTACTCGTCTTATTAGATCGAATGAGATTTAACAGGCGACTCATTTTTTCAGAAAAACAAAAGCTGAAACTGCTCCCCTTAATCGTGTCAAACAACTTAAATCTCAATCAATTTCTTCACTGTATATTCAGTGCATGGCCTCACTGGGCTCTTTTAATCTCAATTTTTTGATAGGTGTCTATTTTACCGATAACCTGCACTTTTGTGCATGTCAGTTTGGTTTACGCGCCATCAACCTCACGGACATGTAGCTTTTCAGCCACGCCGGTATGTGGTAGTATTTGGACACGCCTAACACGGCTAGCGGTGATCAACTAAGACCATAGATCCACCCCGAGACTCAAATTCAAAAAGCTTAGGGAGTAGTAAATAGACTTTTCAGCAATAAGGCGAGATAGCTCAGAGTAGTCGCAAGATAACAATTCTCTCCCCAAATCTGTTCCTTGGAGTAGGGGGAAGAGTTTTAAAAGATGAATCATGCCCTTCATCATCCCTAACGAGACTGAGTACACTTAAGTATGAAAAGGCACAAGCAATTTGTAAAAAACTTGCACAACCCAGGAATCACACAATGCATTTGCCGGTACACGATTTTTTCATCGGCTCATAGGCTTCTCACAGGCTTTTGGACTAAGGAGCTATACAAACTTGCTATTTAAAAGAGAAACGACTTTGCAATATTTAAAATCCACTATCCTACTTCCATCTAGTCATCAAACAAAACGTAAACAACAGGTGGATTTATCATTTACAATGGATGTTTGACTTGGTAAAAGACTCAGACTCACCACGAAGGTACTAAAAGAAAAATAACTAGACAAAAACTGACGAAGAAAACTGTAACATAGAAAAGGTGGCTAACCTACCACGACAGTCACATAACAAACAAAGTGGCTAACATACCACTTGAACAGAGTACATGAAAAATTAAAAATAGAGTACGAATTAGAGTACAAATGTCAAAAATAAAGTACAAAAGATGAGACAACTTAAGCTAAAGATATAGTTGACATCCTCCCTAAACCTACACAAGTGCTAGTCCCTAGCAATGAGAAAGTGTAAGAAAGCGACAGTAAAGAGTGACCAACCATAGTGCTGTCTCGGCTGGCAGGATCAAGTGGATCCAGATGGGCCACCACCAAAATGTTGTGTCCAGAAATCCTGCTGCTCCTTCCACAGTGCCTCCTGCCACACTAGGCGCTCAATCTCGCGCTGTTCTCGGCCCTCTGCGCTCCTATCTCTCTCCTCCTGCCACTGGTAGTGCTCCTCAATGCGGGAGTACTGGTCCTCTGTTAGGAATATATGTTTAGATTTTGATCAGTAACCTAATGACTTATCTTAGTTCAGAAAGGTGGTTAGTACTCTTGGTTCACTTGAACACTGTAAAAGAGGAAAATCACTAAGTACGTTAGTCTAGCAAATCTTGTATAGGATGTTAGGTCTCTGAATGTAATTTTTATATCTTTGAAGAAGACCAAGAAGAAGGCATCCAACATGATAGTTCAACAAATTTTGAAGATTTGAAGACTGCACAAGATTGCTGAAGACAATGAAAATTGGTCTCATCAGATACCTAAGTCCAGATATCTTGGAGAAACAAGTGTTTTTCAATCAACATGTTTCACAAAAGATATCTGAGAACACAAGGTTTCTGAATGAGGAAAAGTGCCCACAGATACCTACACTCAGATACCTTGGACAAAACTTTGTTTCTGGGAAACAATGTGTCAACAAGTATCTGGAGATGTGAAGGTCTCTGGAAAGGGACATGCAAAGCTTCAGAAAGCGTGTATAGTTCCGTTGGCACTACAGGACAAAAATAGTACAATGCAATAAATGCACAGACAGAGACATCTGAACAAATGAGGAAATCTCTGAAAAGAGACAACGTCTTCTACAGTACTATTTTCATATATCAATAGTTTGAATTTGAATTGAGCCTAGCGGATACTATTCAAACGGCTTCAAATTCAACTATAAATATCACCACTTAGAATGCTTGAAAGACACACTGAACACACAGAACGAACTTATTCATTCAAGTATACAAGCCTTCAAACTACTTACTCTTTAAGCTTACAGTTGCGACTAAGCTCTTGAATCTTAAGTAGCACTAAAGTTCTAAGTGTCCTGATCCTTAACAAGCATTGCTATCTGTGAAGGAGTTGAATCAAAAGATCAAGTATCTGAGATTCATTCTCTAGAACATTTAACATATACTTGGGTCAGTAAAGAACATATCACCACACATTATGAAGTGTGTTAAGTGATTCTTGTTCTATAGAGTATTCTTACATAACTGAGAAAGTTATTAAGACTACTCACCTGACAAATTACCTCAACCAACACCTTACACCGGCGTGGAGTACAAGAAGTACTTAGTTTGGGAAACTAAGGAATAACTCCAAGGTTACTGAGCACAGGAAGTACTTAGTTTGGGAAACGAAGGAATAGCTCAAAGGTTTCTGAGTACAGGAAGTACTTGGCTGAGAAAGCCGGGGAATAACTCAGGGGGAACACTTGGTTGGGAACCTAGTGTAAAAGGAAATCAAGGGATAGGTTTATTGTAAGGAGAACACAATATCTATCTTAGTGAATTCAAGTCCTGAGAAAGGGCGAGGGATTAGTTGAGGGATTACGCCACCCTCAGATACCACTATAAAAGACGTGTTATTACTTTCAGTAATTTACTTATCGTTCTATTTATGCTACTAAGTATTTAAACACATTATATCTTGCTGAGCACGTGCACTTATCACAGAAAAGTCTTTCGCTCTCTGAAATTAAGTATCAGATATCTTCACAGATATCTGAGAAATCGTGTTTATCGACAAAAGTTGTAAAAGACTATTAACCCCTCCCCTTATCTTTTCCTTTGCCGTTATCTGGACCAACAAGTTGTATCAGAGCAGGAGGTTCCCAAGCCTTCTGCACTGAAACTAGATCCCAGATAAGTGCCCACTAACTGCTTTTCACCTACACTTGATTAGTCTGTTTAGTGTGTTTGCTGCAGGATGTCTTTAAGTGACGCTCCAATTCTCAAGCCAGAGAACTATGAGAAATGGAAGAACAACATGATGCTCCACCTAGAAGCCATCAGTGATGAAATAATCTAAGTAATAAAGAATGGCCCCATAGTCATTCAACAACTCAAGCAGGTCATGGAGGTTTCTAATGGTAGAGACTGAGTTCCCACTGATGAAGAACCAAGTGGTGGTTCCTCACAAACAGGTGCGTCAACCAGTGGAAGACCTACTGGTCAAGTTGTTTATGAGCCAAAGCCCAAAGAGCTCTGGACAACGGAAGATGCCAAGAGAAATCGACTAGATGGTCACGCTCGCAATATCATCATACGTTCCACTCCAGAGCACATACAGTGTAAACTGTGGGGTGAAAAAAAGGTGAAAGTAGCCTGGCAACTAATTGAAGAAATCTGTGCCGGCACTGAGAAAACAAAGGAAAATAAGTTCGAAGTTTTGAAGCTTAAATTTCAAAACTTTAAACAAGGTCCCACAGAGACTTTTGAAGAACTAGATTTCCGATTTACAACACTTATGAGTGAAATGGCTGCACTTGGTGAAAGTGAGAGATACTCTAACTCTAAAAAGGTTAAGACTATCGTGAGAAGCTTGAATCAAAACTGGGAACATACTCAGTATTTTTATTTCAACCAAGGAATGCCAAATATCACTCTAGTAGAACTCTTTTCCCACTTAGCTACTGTCAACTATGAAACTACTCAGAGAGAACAAATAATTGCTGAGAAAGTTCACAATGTAGCTTTAGTAACACAAAGGTACTTCTGAAAAGAAGGATACCAAGGAAATGACTGAGGAAGATGCTCTTGCTGTAAAGCAAATGAGAAAATATGTCAGTCGGGAGACTGAGAGAACAAAAGCCAAAGAGAAGTTGAAAAAGCATCTAGGCTCAAACTTTCACCACTACAAAAATATGCAGCTGTCAAGCTCGCTGAACAAGCCGGCTCAGCAAGCATCTAGTACTGAGGAAGCAGAAATCGAAAATGATATATGTTTCTATTGTCAGAAAACTGGTCATTTTAAAAAAGACTGCCCTGTTTTCAATAAGCTAAAGACAGGTGACAAGAAAGATAGAAGAAACTTCAAGAGAGGTCAGAGAGCTATGCTCACTGAAGAAAGGAAAAAGATTCAAATCCAAATGGATGCTCTTGATATTGAGTCAGAATCTGAGGAAGAAGACTCAGATGACTCCAAACTACCTTCTCCAGAATTATGTGGCATCACTCATGAATTGGTTGACTTTGGTCAAAAGAAAAGGGAATTATGTGGGGTTGCTGAGGAGATCTATCCAGATTGCTCCAACATTGAGCCTTGCCTAATGGCTGACGAGGTAACCAACATTTCTCAATTCATAAATTATGAGAGTGATGAGGAAGAAATCAGAGATTTAGAATATCTCAGAAGAGAATTTGATCTCTACAAAAGAGAATTTCAAATGGTCCGAGCTAGAGCCGACATTTTTGAAGAAGAAAAGAATTCTCTTGAAAAGGAAAATTCACAATTACTCAAGATATCTGAGAAAAAGGATGCTGAAAATGCATTTCTCAAAGCACATATATCTGAAACGGAGAAGTCACACAGAAAGGCAATGGATATACTCCAAAAGGAAAACAAAAACCTTCTTTCTGAAAATGAGGAACTCAAAAAGAAAGAACTATCTTTCCAATCCTATGCCAAAGCTAGTGACACTCTAACTGAAGTACACTCTTATTAAGAGATCCTTCAAAAAAGGGAGGACTTGGGCTGGACACACAAACAAATAGCTCTACTACTCTGAATAAGAGTGACGAAAGAATAACGTTTGTTAGTGCTCAGCAAAGTGGTTCTAAAATAACCTATAGCATTGGTCAGAAAGCTAAGGTTGTTGACAAAGGAAAGGCAGTCGCAACCAAACCTTTGTATGAAAAACAAGTCCTAAAGAAAACTGTTGGGAATGTTTCTGTAAAGAAACATAACACTGAAAAGTGTAATCACACACAGTGCTATGTCTCTCAGAAAGGAAAAATTGCAGGAGCAGGCAAATTTTCCAACATCACGTTTTCTGGAAAGAAAGACGTTCCAGAGACTAGCAAAGCTGCTGAGAAGAGAACTCAGACAGCACCAGGTGCTCGAAATGGCATTGGCTATAAAGCCATCGGGAAACAACTCGCTCGTGAGTATAAACAAGAGCAAGAACGATGGATGAAAGCCAGGATTGCGCATAGCAATCATCAGAAGTGGAAGAAAGAACAGGGTACGACCACTCTGAATGCCAGGGCTAGAAGAAATCAGCAAGGAAGCTAAGTTTCTTTGGCAGACTCAACAATCTGACAGGTATCTGAAAGCACCACGAGGAGCACCAAGGAACACACCAAGAAGAAAAATAGCTTTAAATGATAATGACACTAATCATTTACCTAAAATTCCTCCTTATGTTCCAATAAGACAAAAGAATAACCCAAGGAAGTTCATTCAGAAATGGATTCCTACAGGGAGATTATTTAGTCCAGAAGGTTCCATTGCTGGAATGAGAGCCTAACTCCATGTTTCCTGTCTTGTGCAGAACACTCTGAGGAAGAACCCGAAGTGGCATTTTGATAGTGGATGTGGGAAGCACATGATAGGAGACAAAGCAAATCTGATTAACTGCAGAAAATGTGATAAAGGACTAATTATTAGATTTGCTGGAGGAAATAAAAATCCAACCATAGGTTTTGGCAATCTGAAGTTTGGAGCTCTTACAATCTCTGAAGTACTACATGTAAAGGGATTGAAATATAATCTCCTAAGCATGAGTCAATTGGTAGACAAAGGGTGCACTGTAAAGATTAAGTCAAAACTATGCAAAGTAATAGACAATGAGTCAAAGCAGACAATCTTGGTTTCTAGGCGAAAAGGAAATCTTTATGTTCTTGTTGGGCATCTCACAATCAAGAATGTCTCATGGTGAGTTAATCTGGCCACACTGAAGAAAACTGGCTATGGCATAAAAGAATGAGTCACTTAAACTTCAGAACTCTAAACAAGCTAGCCAAGAAAGAATTGGTGGTTGGTTTACCGAAAATGGTATATAGAAAAGATGGTATATGCTCAGCTTGCCAAATGGGAAAAGAATCCAAAACATCTTTCAAGTCTATAACTAGACACTCCAGTGAAAGGCCACTGCAAATTACATATGGATCTTTTTGAATCGTCTGTAACTAGCTATGCAGGAAAGATTCACTTGGGTTGTATTTCTCAAACAAAAATCTGATGCAAGGGTTCTAATACCCAACTTGCTGAATAAGCTTGAAGTCATGAAAAATGACAAGGTATCTGTAATCTGAACAAACCATGGTACTGAGTTTGTGAACCATTACATAAAAGAGTTTTGTACCTGCAAAGGTATACAACATCAACTATCTTCAGTAAGGACACCACAACAAAATGGTGTTGCTGAAAGGAAGAATAGGACCCTAAAACAAGCAGCAAGAACAATGCTTGCTGACACTGAAATAAGTGAAATCAATTGGGTTGAAGCTGTTAACACAGCCTGCTACACTCAAAATAGATGTTTGATTAACAAACACCATGACAAAACTCCTTATGAACTTTTGATTGGTAGACCCCATAGTATCAAACATTTAAGGGTGTTTGGTTGCAGATGTTTTGTTCTTAATAGTGGAAAAGAATACTTGAGAACATTTCAAGCCAAAAGCAGATGAAGGAGTATTTCTTGGTTATTCTCTAAATAGCAAAGCCTACAGAATCTACAACAAAAGAACGCAAAAGATTGAAGAATCTGTTCATGTAGTCTTCTACGAAGGAAACAAGAAAGTACTCTTGAATGAAGAACTCTCAGATAGGTTCAAAGAACTAATGAGTAAAGATTCTGAAGAAGAATCCTCAAAAGAAAACAACTCTGTCATTCACTTAGAGGATGACTCTGACGGTGAAAAGCAACCATTGCTTAGTAACAACCAGATGACTCTAAGACATGATGAAGAATTTCCTATGAGAATTCCAGAAATGGAACAGGTTACTGAGAACCTCCATCATGAAGAGGTTTCTGAGAATGAGATTGCTGAAAATCAAATTCCAGATATCTCTAACGCTGAAAAAGTGTCAAATATCTATGGAATTTTTCGTGTGCCAGATATCTCAGATACTGCACAAGTATCTTATCAAGATCATATTGATTCACATTCAGATCAAAATGATACTGATCCTACTAGTTCAAAACCCATTATGAAATGGATAAGAAATCATCCTGCCAAGGATGTGATTGGTCCTCTAGACCAAGGAGAGCAATTGCTGACTCTCTTTATGGATGTTTCATCTCAAACATTGAACCTAAAACTATAGAAGAAGCATTGAAGGATCAAGATTGGATCTCTGCAATGCAAGAAGAGTTGGATCAATTTGAGAGAAACAAAGTCTGGAAACTGGTTACATTTGTTGACGAAATATCTGTAATTGGAAAGTGGGTTTTCAGAAATAAAATGAATGAGTCTGGTGAAATAACCAGAAACAAAGCAAGGTTGGTTGCCAAGGGATTCACCCAGACAGAAGGACTAGATTTTGATGAGTCATATGCTCCAGTTGCAAGATTGGATGCAATTAGATTATTTCTAGCCTTTGCAGCTCATAATGACTTTAAAGTTTATCAGATGGATGTCAACAGTGCATTACTAAACGGTGAACTTGCTGAGGAAGTCTATGTTGAACAACCACCAGGCTTTGAGGTTTCCATAGAAAGTAGAATGGTTTATAAGCTTCAGAAAGCTCTGTATGGACTGAAACAGGCTCCAAGAGCATGGGATGATACTTTAGCCAAATACTTGCTAGAAAATGGTTTCAAGAAAGGAGATGTTGATAAAACACTCTTTACTTTGAACCATGAAGGGAAACTACTTTTAGATCAAGTATATGTTGATGACATTATATTTGGATCTAAAGACAAGCAACTTTGTGAAGACTTTGTTGAGCTCGTGAAAAGTAAATTTGAGATGAGCATGATGGGAGAATTAAACTACTTCCTAGGATTGCAAGCCAAGCAACTTAATGATGGAATATTCATTAGTCAAACAAAGTATGCAGAGGATATGCTCAACGAGTTTAATCTAAAGCCTTTTGAAAAGAATGCTAAGATACCTATGAGCATTGGAACCAAAATGACCTATACTGAATCTGACAAGAGTGTTGAAGAACACAAGTATAGAAAAATTGATTGGGTCTCTACTGTACCTCATTGCAAGTAGACCTGATATTCAATATGCAGTTGGAGTGTGTGCTAGATTTCAGACAAATCCAATGCAATCACACAACAACATTGCTATGAAAATATTAAGGTATGTAAAGGGTACTGTAGAAGTTGGATTGTGGTATCCAAAACACAGTGGATTGAGTTTAGTTGGCTATTCTGATGCTGAATATGCTGGATCATTGCTTGATAGAAAAAGCACCTCAGGAACTTGTCAATTTCTTGGTGCCAGATTAATATCATGGTTCAGCAAGAAACAAAACTCAATTGCCACATCCACCACAGAGGCTGAATATATTGCTGCTGGGTGTTGTGCTTCGCAGATATTGTGGATACAACAACAAATCAGAGATTATGAGATCAATGAAGAGAAAACTCCGATTTTCTGTGACAACACAAGTGCTATTGCCATAACTCAAAATCCTAAGTTTCATGCAAGAACAAAGCACATTAATGTTAGACACCACTTCATTAGAGACCATGTTGAAAAAGGCAATATAGAAGACCAACTTGCAGATATCTTTACAAAGCCTTTGCAAGAAAGTAGGTTCTTAACCTTGAGACATAGACTTGGGTTAATGGAGCTATCGAAGGAACTGAAAAGTTCTAATCTCTGAGACGGGAACTCAGAAGGGAGAAAGATATCTGGAATGGGTATCCAGATATCTAAGGCAAAAAGGTATTTGAGACGGGAACTCATATACTAAAAGGATGGGTAAAAGTGTCTTTCAAAGATTTCTGAGACGGGTACTCAGATATCTGTGAGATCACAAAGTGAGGGGGAACACAAAAGAGAAATGTGGTATATCTGTATTCAGTCACAAAGTTACATACAGTCTCTGAACTGAATAGATAAGTCCAAAGACTGTCCCCTAGTCACAGAAAAGAGACGTGATTCAGAAAGCCATACGCCAAATTTCATTAATTGGGCACAATTACGATTACTGATTGTGATCATTGCTGAAGAAGCAATCATGACCCTTGATGAAATGGGCGTTTGATCTTAAAAGACGAGATCAATTCTCAGTAAAATAGTGGACTGTAAAAACACAGACGTGGCCCACTAAGCATTTAATGCAAAACGAATTTTACCCATGCCTATCTGCATTTGCACAGATACATATGTACAAAATCAATTTGTATGTATATGTCTATTAAAAGTAAAATGCTATATATATAGGATTTTGGCAAAAGAAATCACTTTCGCCTAATCCAACATTCTTACTTACGCAGAAATAGCAAAAACCTTTCAAAGTTTTCTGCAAATCTCTGTTCTTCGCTTAGTTATTATGCAAAGAATCACTAAACTCACATCTTAATCTCTTTCCGACTTTCAAAAACTCTCACTATTTAAAGAGATGGCTCCAAAATATGCTTCTACTCAGAAATCCCAAGCTACTACCTCTGAGACTGCTGAAAAGCAAGCACCAGTGTTGGTTATCACGAACAATCGATTGATAGGAGACTTCAATCCTGATCATTGGACTTCAAATCACAGGATGATTTAGGGTGGTGCCATGATTGAGGAATACCTTGTTGCTGCAATAGAAAACCAGGCTAATAGGAAGTTGGTATTTGATATGTTTGAAAAGGCACAAATCAAGGGTTTTCTATCTGCTTTTCCCAGTGGAGTTTCTTCACTGGATGTCCTGGAGTTTTACAACAACTCCACAATTATTTCCAAAGTCTCTGAAGGCACTGAGACTGTGTCTATCAAGACTAAAGTCCAAGGACAGGAAATTCTGTTGGATGAAACAGCTTTTTGTGAGCTGTTTAAGCTTCAAAATCTTGGAAAGGATTTTTAAATTGACACCAAGGATGAAGATCTCCTTGAGGGTGTCAAAAAGCTCTACAGTGATGTGTGATCTTGACAAGCCAGACACATCTATAGACTTTAAGCTTGCTGACATAAGGACCAGACATATGTTGGTCCACTAGGATGTGTTGGCATGTATCCTTCACAGATGCTTTGATGGTCTACAAGGAGGAGCTGACCAGATAAGCCAAGAACGCTGGATGATGATGTTCTTGTTCAATCAACAAAACAAAAGGCTGGAAAACCCTTTTAATTGGGGGAAGTACGCCTTCATGAAATTTGTGAAGAAGATACAAGGCTTTGAGCCTAAAATCGTTAAGGGCCTTGCTGAGCCAAAATCCACAGTAAGCTATGGATTGAAGATATGCTACTTACTGGAGTGCCTTGGCATTGAGCTCAGAGAGATGGCATACATTGCCAATAGTAACCTACCTACAAATATGAGTATACAAACATGATGAAAAAGGTTACTGCATCTCAGAAAGGTTACATGAAACGAAAGACTGATGAGGTATCTGAAGGTTCCGTTGCGACCAGAAAGCCCAGAACTTCACGAAAGAAGTCTGTTGGCAATTCAGAAGGCATACCCATTGTGGATGTCGACTCTCAGATATTTTCCGCCAATGCTGATGAACTCATCAATGCTGCTAAGACCACAGCTGATGAACTCATCAATGCTGCTAAGACCACAGCTGATGAACTCATCAATGCTGTAGAGTGCCTTGTTGATGAACTTATCAATACTGATAAAAGCAGTGAGAAACTTCAAACACTCTCTGCAGAAGCAGCAGGGATTGTTGATAATTCAGTCCCAAATTTCGATGAGGAATCTGAAGATGAGGGGGAAGCCATAATCCCCAAGGTTTCTGAAAGAGCAACAAGTGTAGAGGTTGCTGAGAAGGCAACTAGTTCAAAGGTTTTTGAAGAAGAAACTGTGTCCAAGGTCACTGGACAAAATACACCATCAGAGCAAGTAACACTTAAGCATATTGAAGATGCTCTGATGAGTGGCAACTTCGTGTTGGAGGATACTACCATTGCCTCAACACTGAAAAATCTATCTCAAGCAGATCTGGATAGGCCCCATATAGCATCACCTTCTTCATCTAGATTAGAATCACCACACCAACCACAACATCCAATAGTGGATGCTGTTGAGATGACACTTGAGTTACAACATAAGATACCAACATCTTTCCTTACTGAAGAAAATCCTGTAAATGAGCAGGTTCCCCAACTCAATGAGAGGGATCAAACTGAGGCATCTGCTCAGAATGATCAACCAGGGGAGGCAACGGAGTTGCACACTCAGGAAAGGTCCGGAGTACCTCAAACTTCCAAGAAAGAAGTGGTCAAAGAACAACAAGACCAACGCATGGAAACTTCACAAGTTCTAGAGACCAGTCAGCCTGACAAAACTCAGGTAGCTGAATGGTTTAACTCTTTACTTGTGATAACTTATGCTTAAATCTTGTTACTTATTAAAATATCTGTTATAGGCTGAATTAGAAACACAAGAACAAGAGGAAGCTGGAAATCTTGCCTCATAGACTGAGAAGGAGGCCACCACAGCCCCATCTCTTAAGGAATTTGAGCTTGTGCTACAGGTGATAGAGAGTTCCTTAAGATATAACTTTTCAGATATCTATTGTATACACTTAACTAATTAAGTGACTGTTTCTAATAGGCTCCAACTGAGAAGAAAAATGATGAGGCTGAGAAGCCTAGCTCATCAGAGAATCAACCAGAGACTCACAAAGTCTCTGAGGAACAAGTATCTGAGCCTTCTATTGAGAAGGTATACATCTCAAATATCTATATTCTTCACAATATTACTCTGATCATTTTTATAAATACTTAACACTTTCTACTCATTGGCTCAAACAGAAGTAAAAGTTGTTGGGGAATTTCCCATTCAATCCCCTCAACCAATGGAAATTGATGAGGCCACTAAGCCTTCATCACCAGAGAGAATACCAGAGACTGCACAAGTTTCTGAGAGACAAGTGTCTGAGCCTCCTACTGTGGAGGTAATTGACATCTCAGATATCAAATTGTCTAAGTATTTCTCTCCTGATAAATTTCTAAATGTTATGTTTTTAATCTCAGGTTCAAGCAGAAAGAAAGATCACTGAGGATCAGACTTCCCAGTCTCCTCTTCATATCCAGATATCTGAGGCACTGAACCTCGAGTTAAGTCATCCGAGCCATCACATGTAACTCAGATACCTTTCTACTGTAAAGCCCAGATATCTACCATAGTTTTGAAACTAATTCAGAACTCTTTCTTTCAGGCTCAAACAAGTGCCACTAAGGTCCCTGTTGATGAAAATAAGGACCTGCTTCCTTTCTTCAAGAAACACACTTTGCCAAAGCACCTAAAATGCTTCAAGAAATGGCAAAAGCTTCGATGCTCCAATCTATCTAAGATCATAAAGGTGACTGATCACCCCATAAGGAGAGCATGAGCCCTTGACTTGGAAAATTATGTCCATGCTATGTTCCCCACTGAACAATACTCTTTTGGAACATTAATGCGTAAGGACTTCGTCAAGGAAGTGGCCAGAAAGCTTATTCAAGCTTTTAACCAAGCAGATGGTCAGACCAGAATGCAGATGACATTCAAGCGTATCTTGCCCCAGCCTCTACAGTTCATACCCTCTGAGCAAGTGGAAGTAAATGGGCAAATGATCACTATTCCAGAAGTGATCAATCTGGTTTCTGAAGATGAAGAAGAGAAGGAGACTGATGAAAATGACTATGAAGAACCTCCTTTTGACCATCACAAGGATGAGGATGATAAGAAGGATGATGATGATGCCCCTGCACCAGGGACAGGAGGGATCGCACAAGGTAATAATAATACCTCAGTTGCTGAAAAGCACACTGAGAGGACATCACAAAAATCCCCTCCTCCATCTCCTCAGAAATCTACCCATCTATCTCCCCAACAAAAAGACACTACTGAACAAGTATTTGAGCACTCTGAGGAAAACACTCAGAAAATATTGGATGCACAAGCCAGAGTTGCTCAACTCAAACAACTGTTGGAGGAAGAATAACAGCTACATCTTTAATTGGAAGAAAAGATAGCTGAATCCAGAGTCAAGCTAGATAAACTTGAAGAACAAACGCACAAAGAAACACAAGCTTACTCTACGATTAAAGGGCTCCGGGACGCTATTGATTCTATTGCTAAGGAGCTAGATGCTGAACAAGTATATGAAGAAAAGCATGATGCTAAGGCTGCATCTTCACCAAAGAAACCATCCTCCAAAGGCAAGAAACCCATATCTGAGATGGTTGCCGCCTTCAGAAACCTTGATGAAGAAGTGAAAGAGGATGAAGATCACTGGGCTGCTGACTCAGATGATGAAGAAGAGAAGAAATTGGCAGACCACCGAAATGAGCACTTGGTGGTGTCTCATTTGAAAAGGAAGCTGATTGCTCCTGAAATCTTCAGCAAGCTGCCAAATGTCAACTCCAATGAATACTTGAACGGATATAAAGTACTGGCTAAATTGAAAAAGGAGTTGTCTTCTCAAGATAAAGTCGCCATTGCATCAGTCCCTGCAGAGATGAAGACATTCACTGAGTTCATCACTTAGAGAACAACCAGTCTGGTCATTGCTCAGAAAGACCTAGGCATGGTTAGGGATGATGACCAAAACTTGGCTGCAAAAGCCTTTAAAGAGGCTAGCTATGCTGCTGAAAAAGTAGATGCTATTCAAGGCCCACTGGCCGAGCTCACTAATAAGGAAACAAGACTTATCAAACAAAATCAGGAGCTCAAGGCTAATCTGGAAAAGTTGGTTGCTGCTTACAACTATCTGCAGGGCAACTTTGACTCCCTTTCAGAATCTTTTGTGATTCTTAGTCAGTCAACAATGACTAAGGGGGAAGGATTTCAAGGTGCTCAGAGAGGAAGAGGAAGAGGAAACAAAAGTAAAACTGAACAACCACCTCTCAAAATAAAAGAGCCCTCCTCCAGTCAGACTGCTCTACAGATAGTGGCCACAACTCAGCAACTTCCTGAAAAAGGAATGACAACAAGGGCCAGGGCACATAAACCTCCAAGGGGTACCAAGGCTCCAAGGAGAAGACGATAGGGGTTTATGAGTCTTCTGAAGAAGAAGAAGAAGGCCAAATCAAATCCCAGGGCAATGAAGAAGGCTGCAAATCACCTAACAAGATAAATCTGGAAGATGATGATGAAGATGAGGATGAAGATGAAGCTCCTCTTCACAGAAACAGAAAAAGGGTTGATAGCCTAACTGAGCCCATAGATTGAGAGCTGAAAGAAGAAAAGGTCAACTTCTACTCAGGCCAGAAGAAGCCAGAAGTGAGTATTTGAAGACTGACAACAACTCCTCCTCCTACAGGTGTATTCATCAGAGGATTGTATATTGGATACTGGAACTCAAGCACTTGCTTGTAAATGAAAAAGGATTTCCAGTACCCATCCATCAACAACTTATGGCATGGAGAAAAGATAAGCCAATCTTGATCAACACCAATCATGTCAAAGCTTGGTTGGATTTTGAAGTTGTCAAGAGAGTTGAAGCCATGAGGAAGGACCTTAATGATGAATGTTCCTATGGAAAACCTGATGATGTGCATAGAGTCCCAAACCTCAGGGAACAGGCACAAGGCCAAGAGTTACTGTGGAACCCTTTGAATCATTCTACATGACTAAAAATCAATACAAGGGTGACATCAGATATCTGAGGATCATATATGATTACTTCAAGCTATCAGATATCAAAATTGAGCATGCCTGGAAATGGGAAAAATATTTATGGGTCAAACACTTTGCCAAAAAGAATCCCACCAAATCATACAAAGAAGTATGTGGTTATGCTAGAGACACTGAGATGTTGGTCAGAACCTTGTTCTTTGACTACTCAGATGATATCAAAAGATTTGGAGATAGGGAGTATGCAAATTGATCCCTGGAGCTGCTGATGATTTGAAGACTTGAAGACAGGTTAATTAGGATGTTTACTTGGAGCTTGGTTACTCCTGTTGTCCTAGTTAACTATGTATTTTTCTATCTTGCTGATTGTGCTTTATTGTTTTATCATTGTAAAAGTTATCTGTAAACTTTACTTGTAACATATCTGATGAACCTACTCTCAGATATCAATCTATAAAAAGATAACTTGTCAACAAAGATCACACCTTGTGACTTGGTTGATGTTTACTTTCTGCACTTAATTAAAATGAATTGAAAAGATCATAAGAAATGATTAAGTGTGGATTGTTCCCTCTTCCAAGTTGTAATAGGTTTCAAAGATAGTCATCGTTGACTGATCAGAAAGGGGAAATTTGTTAGGAATATCTATTTAGATTTTGATCAGCAACCTAATGACTTATCTTATCTCAGAAAGGTGGTTAGTACACTTGGTTCACTCGAACACTGTAAAAGAGGAAAATCACTAAGTATGTTAGCCTAGCAAATGTTGTATAGGATGTTAGGTCTCTGAATGTAATTTTTATATCTTTGAAGAAGACCAAGAAGAAGGCATCCAGAAGGAGAGTTCAACAAATTTTGAAGATTTAAGACTGCACAAGATTGCTGAAGACAAAGGAAATTGATCTCATCAGATACCTATGTCTAGATATCTTGAAGAAACAAGTGTTTTTCAATAAACATGTTTCACAAAAGATATCTGAGAACACAAGGATTTTGAACGAGGAAAAGTGCCCATAGATACCTACACTTAGATACCTTGGACAAAACTTTGTTTCTGGGAAACAATGTTTCAACAAGTATCTGGAGATGTGAAGGTCTCTGGAAAGGGACATGCAAAGCTTCAGAAAGCGTGCATAGTTCCGTTGGCACTACAGGACAAAAATAGTACAATGCAATAAATGCGCAGACATAGACATCTGAACAAACAGATGTCGTTCCTTGCAATCGATCTCGTTTACTGGACTGTGTAAAGGTGTTCCTTGCGATCTCGTTCCGCGCATAAACCTGTGGTTAAAACTACACAAGTCAAAAACTTGAAAAAGATCTTAGTTTTTGTTAGTGCACTAAACCGCAAGTTGAGAAACAAACAAAAAATCAAACTCTAAACGCTACAGTAGGAATTAACTCACCGGCTGCGGCGTCAAATTTGATAAGCTCAAATTATACTCTATAAAACTTAAGAGAATAAGCTGTAGTTGTAGACTATGCCTAACTCGATATTGTTCTCCAGGGAATTAATTAAGCTACCACAATGAAATAGAGCAGAACGTTTGTTTGTGAGTAACAAGTAAGTTTTGAATAATTTTACTTCTAAAACACAGATTAATACTAATAAGCAAATATACTGTTTTGATCAAATGATAGAAGGTGAACACGGTAGTGATGATCTGGTTATACTAATTCAATACTAAGGTAATCGTTCATATTTGTCACACGGTCGGTGTATAGAAAAGCAATCAATCCAATTCAACCAAGCTGTTTTTCGAAGATTTCAAACTAGAGAAATCGTCAGGTTTGTCAGACCGATGATTCTTAACCAAAACAATTTAGAATATTTTAAACTAGCATATTGGATTGAAGGTTTATAAGAAAATCTCAAACTAGACGAACCTATATGAACGAATATAAACCCTAGATTCGAATCTGCATAACCATCACATAACTACCGAGTTCTGGAGAGGATTAGCTACTCATACTTGAAGCAAAGACGAAGGAATTCATAATATTTTATACGCAAAGCATAAACATAATGATAATCGCAAACAAGGGCATACAATTCGATAAATCAATCAAGCACAAGAATTGTAAGGAAGCAACATAGAATTATTAAACTTACTAAGAATTCGATGTCAATGATTCGTTACAAGAGAAAAGCAAACTCCAAGATCGATCAATGTCAAAAACTAGGTCTAGGTTGAGAGCAAAGTATGAAAACTTGACAATAGATGATAATAAAAACTAATTCTGTCTTGTTCTAACTAATAGAAAGTAGAAAAACTATGTCTGAACGAATTAGGAGAACAAATCGCAGAAGATCGGCAAAACCAAGCAACTGGCAGACGCCAGTTTGCAAACTGGCATCGCCAGTAAGAAGAACAGGCATCGCCAGTTCAAGAACTGGCGTTGCCAGTTGCAACTACGAGTGCAACTGGCGTACGCCAATGAAGAACTAGCATCGCCTGTTCTTTCTGGAAGGACTATCTTTCCCCTTTTGACTCTTTTGACTCCAGTTCTTGGTATTTTGGCCTTCCTGCTCCACTTCTAGCATCCATACGAGGCATTGGAACTCCATATCTTGTAGATGCATGTAAAATACATCATTTTGCCATCAATTAGCGCAGTTTAGCCAAATGCCAACAAAACACACAATGTTGGTCCAGATAACGGCAAAGTAAAAGACTGGGGGGGGGGGGTGAATTATCTATTAAAACTTTTGTCGATAAACACAGTTTCTCAGATATCTGTGAAGATATCTGATACTTAATTTTAGAGAGCGAAAGACTTTCTGTGATAAGTGCACGTGGTCAGCAGAGTAAAAAGTGTGTAAATACTTAACAAGATGAATAAAGCAAGGTAAATGTAGTAAGTAAATAACACAGCAAATTATAGTAGTATCTGAAGGTGGCGTAATCCTCAACTAATCCACTTCGGCCTCTCTCAGACCTAGAATCCACTAAGATTGATAAATGAGGTACCCTTACAAATATCCTATCTCTGGATTCCTGCAACACTTGGTTACCAACCAAATGTTTCCCCCTGAGTTGTTCCCCAGCTATCTGAGCCAAGTACTTTCTCTACTCAAAAACCTTTTTGAGCTATTCCTTAGTTTCCAAAACTAAGTGCTTCCTGTGCTCAGTAACCTTGGAGTTGTTCCTTAGTTTCCCAAACTAAGTACTTCCTGTACTCCACGCCAGTTGGTGTGTGGTTAAGGTAGTTTGTCAGGTGATCTTCTTTTTAAGTTACACAGTTATTTCAGAAAGCTCTATAGAATCAAGATTACTTAATACAATTCACAATGTATGGTAACTTGTTCTTTACTGACCCAAGTCTTTGTTAAATGCACTAGAGAATGAATCTCAGATACTTGATCTTTTGATTCAACTCATTTACAGATAGCAATGCTTGTTAAGGATCAGGACACTTAGAACTTGTATACTACTTAGAGTTCTAGAGATTTAGTCGCAACAGAAAGCTAGAAGGTAAGTAGTAAGAAAGCTTGTATGCTTGAGAGATCACTTGAAGATATTCAGTAAGTTGTAGTTTCAATGTGAGTTCAAGTTGTAAGTAAGTTCTTGGTGTCTTTTCAAGCATTCTAAGTGGTGATATTTATAGTTGAATTTGAAGCCGTTAGAATAGTATCCGTTAGGCTCAATTTAAATTCAAACTATTGATATCTGTATATAGTATTGCAGAGTTCTTTGTCTTCTTCTTCAGAGACTTCTGCTTTTGTGCAGACATTTCTGTCCGAGCAATAAATGCATTGTATTATATTAGTTCTGTTGTCTCAACGGATACGTGAAGCTTTCTAAGACTTGACACGTTCCTTACACAATACACTTGTGTTCTCAGATATCCTTTGAGTAACTTGTTTAATCAAAACACTTGTTGACTCAAGGTTTCTGGATATAGGTATCTGAGGAGACTCTTCTACTTAGTCTTCAACAATCTTGAGTAAACTTCAGTCTTATGGAAATGAGTTCCTTTGTTTGGATGCTTCCTTCTTGGTCTTCTTTAACTAAATAAAAATTACATTTAGAGACCTAACATCCTATACAAGATTTGCTAGACTAACATACTTAGTGATTTTTCTCTTTTACAGTGTTCAAGTGAACCAAGAGTACTAAGCACCTTTCTGAGCTAAGATAAGTCATTAGGTTGCTGATCAAAATCTAAATAGATAATCCTAACAAATTTCTCCCTTTTTGATCAGTAAACGATGACTATCTTTAAAACCTATTACAACTTGGAAGAGGGAACAATCCAACACTTAATCATTTCTTATGATCTTTTCAATTCATTTAATTAAGTGCAGAAAGTAAACATCAACCTAATCACAAGGTGTGATCTTTGCTGACAAGTTATCTTTTTATAGATTGATATCTGAGAGTAGGTTCATCAGATATGTTACATGGAAAGTTCACAGATAACTTTTACAATGAATAAATCACATTGCAGTACAATCAGCAAAATCACAAAAACTACTTAATCAAATAGAACAACAGGAGTAATCAAGCTCCAAGTGAACATTCTAAATGACAAGTCTTCAAAAACACTTCAGGTTCTCAGCAACCTCAAGTCTTCAACAACCTCCATGAGTCAATTGGCAAATTCCCTAACTCCAAGCCTTTTTGATGTCATCAGCATAATCATAAAGCAGTGTTCTGACTAACATTTCTGTGTCTCTGGCAAATCCACAGACTTCTTTGTAGGACTTGGTGGGATTCTTTCTGGCAAAGTGCTTGACCCACAGATATCTTCCCCATACCCAAGCATGCTCAATTCTGAGATCAGAGAGTTTGAAATACTCATAAATGATCTTCAGATATTCAATGTTATCCAGATATTGTTCCTTAGTCATGTAGAATGACTCATAAGGTTCAACACCCAGTCTTGGCCTTGTGTCTGTTCCAGTCATCTTGGGAATTCTGTGCATATCATCTGGTTTTCCATAAGCACATTCAAAGGAGAGGTCATTTTCCATGGCTTCAGTTCTTTTGGAGACTTCAAAATCCAGCCATGCTTTGTCATGCTTTGGATTTATCAGTACTGGCTTGTCTTTTCTCCATGTCATGAGTTATTCACAAATAGGAACTGGGAATTTTTCATTTACTAGCAGGCGCTTTAGTTCCAGAATCCAATGACCATTTTTCTGGTGAATGCATCTGTAAGAGGTTTGACTGTTGTCAGTCTTGACATATTCAATCAGGGCATCAGCAGGTTTTTCAGGTGCAGCCCTGCCAAATTGAGTGTCTCTTCTCTTTCTTCTTGTTTTGACATTCTCTCTTGGGGGTTTGCTTGAAGAACCACCATGGATAGACTTGGTATTTCCAGAGGGTGTTTTGGCTACCAATTGCTTTGCAGCAATAGGCTCAGATAGGCTGTCAACCCTTTTCCTTTTCCTGTGAAGAGGAGCTTCATCCTCATCAGTCTCTTCATCATCATCATCAATGTTAATCTTTGTGGGAGATTTGCAGCCTTCTTTATTGCCCTGGGATTTGATTTGGCCTTCTTCTTCTTCTTCTGTAGAAGACTCTTCAATCCCTTTTACTTGTCTTCTCCTTGGGGACTTGGTTCCCTTTGGAGGTCTCTGTGATCTTGTCTGTAATCTGGCCCTTGTTGTCATTCCTTGTTCAGGAATCTACTGAGTTGTTGCTACTATCTGAGTAACAGCTTGACTGAAGGAGGGCTCATTTATTCTGAGAGGTGGTTGTTCAGATTTTATTTTGTTTCCTCTTCCTCTTCCTCTCCGAGAACCTTGAGATCCTTCCCCCTTAGTCATTGTTGACTGACTAAGAATCACAAAAGATCCTGAGAGGGAGTCAAAGTTGCCTTGCAGATAGTTGTAAGCAGCAACCAACTTTTCCAGATCAGCCTTGAGCTCCTGATTCTGTTTGATAAGTCATGTTTCCTTATCAGTGAGCTCTGCCAGTGGACCTTGAGTAGCATCGCTTTCAAAGAAGATAGCTAGCCTCATTGAGGGCTTTTCCAGCAGCATAGCTAGCCTCATGTAATCATGGGAGTTGAGATTTGGTATCTTACTGAAGCTTTGAGGAGCAATCAGTTTTCTCTTTAAGTGAGAAACTCCCAAGTGAACATTTGTATAAGGTTCTATCTTCTTTATCATCTGAGTCTCCATCCTAGTGATCTTCATTCTCTTGGGAATTTTCATCAATATTTTCTAGCCCAACAACCATCTCAGAGATGGGCTTCTTTCCTTTTAGTGAGGAGGAGGATGGTTCATCTTTTGGTAATGCAGCCTTAGCATCATGCTTGTCTTCAGATACTTGCTCAAGATTCAATTCTTCAAGAATGCACGAATGTTAAGTCGAGTTCTTTCATCTCAGCATAAGCTTCCATTTCCTTGATGGTAAGATCTTCAATCTTTTGGAGCTTTGCTTTAGATTCAACTATCTTTTCTTCCAGTTGAAGGTTCAGCTATTGTTCTTCCTCCAACAATTGTTTGAGTTGAGCAAGTCTGGCTTGTGCATCCAATATCTTCTGAGTGTTGTCCTGAGAGTGCTCAACTACTTGTTCAGTAGTGTCTTTTTGTTGGGGAGAGGGATGTGTAGATTTCTGAGGAGATGGAGGAGGGGAATTCTGTAAAGTCCTCTCAGTGTGCTTTTCAGCAACTAAGGTATTATTACCTTGTGCAATCCCTCATGTCCCTGGTGCAGGGGCATCATCATCATCCTTGTAATGATCAGAAGGAGGTTCTTCAAAATTATGCTCACCTGTTTCCACCTCATCTTCAGAAACCAGATTGATCACTTCAAGGAGTGTGACCAATTGCCCATTTACTTCCTCTTGTTCAGAGGGTATGCACTGTAGGGACTTAGGCAATGGAGGCTTGAATGCCATCTCCATTCTGTTCTGATCATCAACCTTCTCAAAAGGTTCTATGTGCTTGTGTCCAGTTTCTTTGACAAAGTCCTTATGCATCAGAGTAGCAAAAGAGTACTATTCTGTTGGGAACATAGCATGGACATAATTCTCCAAGTCAAAAGCTCTAACTCTTCTCATTTAGTGATCAGTCACCTTTGTTAATTCAGCCAGATCTGAGCTTCTGAGCTTTTGCCACTTTTTGAAACACTTGAGATGTTTCTTGAGAGTGTGGTCTTTGAAGAATGGAAGCAGGTCTTCTGTTGAGAATGCAGAGACCTTGGGCACACTTGTTTGAGCCTGAAAGAAAGAGTTTCGAGTTAGATTCAAAACTTGTGTAGATATTTGAGTACTAGTGTAGTTAGGTTTCTGAGTTACCTGAATAAGTATATCAGGCTCTAAGACTTGTAATACTGAGGCAGGAGGTGCCTCAGATATCTTGTTGTGAGGTGGAGACTTGGGAGTCTGGTCCTCATCAACCTTTCTTTCTGCTTGAACCTGAGAATTAAAATTATCACAATACTTAGGAAATTGTCATGAAAGAATTTATGCAATTAAGCTTCAATGATCTCTGAGTTTTTCACTTACTTCCACAATAGGAGGCTCAAAATCATTTTTCTCATAAACTTTCTCAGTTTCTAGTGTTCTTTCTGGTGATGTTGCCTTGGGGGCTTCATCAATTTCCATGGGTGCAGGGGAGGTTGCAACTCTTTCCCCTTGCACTTCTACTTCTGAATGAGCCTGTAAGTAGAAAGTATTGAGTAATCATAGAAGAATTCATATTAACCCATAATGAAGAATGTTTATCATTGATTTTTATATACCTTCACACTAGAAGGCTCAATGACATTTTCTTCAGAGACCTTGACGGTTTCTGGGTCCTTTTCTGGCATTTCTGCCTTATCTTCTTCTTTCTCATTTGGAGCCTATTAGAGACAAACACCAGATTAGATAAATATGATATTTTAAGCAAAATTAAGAATAAATTTCTTGTATCGGAAACTAAGTCTACCTGTAAAACAGGCTCAGTTTCAACAAATGTTGAGGTTGTGGGAACCTCATTCTCATTTTCTGAGGTATGCTTTGCAGCTCCCTCCTGTGCTTGTGTCTCTAATATAGCCTGTAACAAAAAATGCATATAAGTAACAAGATATAGAAGACATAAAATATCATAAGTGTAGAGTTAAACAACTCAGCTACCTGAACATTATCAGGCTGATTGGTCTCAGGCCCTTGTGAAGATCCCATGTCAGGGTCTTGTTGTTCAATGACCACTTCTTTGTTTGAAGTTTCAGGTACTTCAGACCTTTCCTAAGTGTGGGACTTAGTTTCCTCCCCTGTTTGATCTTTTTGAGTAGGGGTCTCGGTTTGATCCCTCTCATTGAGTTGGGGAACCTGCTCATTTGCAGGATTTTCTTCAGCAATCAGAAGTGCTGGTATGTCAAACTGCATTTCATTCACTATGGCTTCATTATCATCTGGTGAATCATGTGAATTGGATCTGGAAGGTGAAGCAAAGTGAGGCTCATCCTGATCCTTTAGTGACAGTTTGTATAGTGTGGAGGCAATGTCAGAATCCTCCATCACTATATCTTTACTCCTCAAAGCTTCTTCTACCAGCTTGAGTGTGTCTTGTCCAGATTCCTTGGACTTAGGTGCTATCTCAGAAACCTCTATACTAAGTGCTTCTCCAGCAACCTTAGTAATGGGTACATGTTCAGCAACCTGTGGTGTAGGTTCTTCTTCATATACCTCTACTCTTTCAGCAGCCTTTGAACTTGTTGCTTTTTCAGCAACATTAGCCCTTTTTTATTTCTGTAGGACTTGGGAGATGACCAAATCATCATCATCATCATCATCATCATCATCAGATCTCTCATCAGCATTAGGAACTGATTGGTCCATAATCCCTGCGGTTTCTGCAGATAGGGCTTGATACCTGCCACTACTCTCATTTTTACCAATAAGTTCTTTAGCAAGGCTTTCCTTGGTAGCATTGATGAGTTCATCAGCAGTTGTATCTTTTCCAGCATTGATGAGTTCATCTTTATTGATGAGTTCATCAGCAGTGGCGAAAGATATCTGAGAGTCGACATCCACAACGGGTATGCCTTCTGATTTGCCAACAGTCTTCTTTCGTGAAGTTCTGGGATTTTTGGTCGCAACTGATCCCTCAGATACTTCATCAGTCTTTCGTTTCTTTGAACCTTTCTGAGATGCAGTGACCTTTTTCATCATGTTTGTATACTCATATTTGTAGAGCAGGTTACTGTTGACTATGTCAGCCGTCTCTCTGAGCTCAATGCCAAGCTTCTCCAGCAAGAATCATATCTTTAGTCCAAAGCTCACTGTGGCTTTTGGATCAGCAAGGCCTTTGACAATCTATGGCTCAAAGCTTTGTAGCTTCTTCACAAACTTCATATAGGCGTACTTTCCCCAGTTAAAAAGGTTTTCCGACCTAGTTATTTCTTCCTTCATCAGGAACATCATCATCCACCGTTCCAAGCTTATTTGGTCAGCTCCACCTTGTAGACCATCAAAGCATCTGTGAAGGAGGCAAGCCAAGACATCCCAATGAATGTATAGATGTCTGGTCCTTATATCAGCAAGTTTGAACTCAGGAGGAGTATCTGGCTTGTCCATGTTGCAAACATCACTGTACAGGGTCTTAACACCTTCAAGGAGAGTTTCATCCTTGGTGTTAATCTTGAAATCAATTCCTTGATTTTGGAGACCAAAGATATCACATAATCTTTGGCAGTTAAGGAAAATTTCTTTTCCTTGAACTTTGGTTTTAATGGACATTTCTTCAATGCCATTAGTAATGTTGGTGATAACATGAGAGTTATTATAAAACTCAAGTACATCCAGTGAAGAACATCCTCTGGGAAAAGCTGAGAGAAAACCCTTGATTTGTGCCTTTTCAAGCATACCAAGGATAGTCCTCCTATCTGCCTGTTCATCGATTACAGCAGAAAGGTGTTGTTCAATCATAGCACCACCCTAAATAATCCTTTGGTTAGAAGTCCAATTCTCAGAATTAAAATCGCCTAAGAGATGATTTTTTCAGCAGCAGTAGAAGTAGTAGCACTGGTATCCTTAGCAGAAGCACGTTTTGGAGCCATCTTTTAAAATAAAAGGTTTTTGAAAACAAGAAAAGAGATTATCAGGGGAGATTAGTTGTTCTTTTCAGAAAAACTAAGAGAGATGCAACAGTTTGCAGAGAGATTTGCAGAAAAACTTAGAGAGAAATTTCTATTTTTGTGCAAGATAAAATGTTGGATTAGGCGAAAGTGAATTCTTTTGCCAAAATCCTATATATATAGTATTGTACTCTCAGCAGACATATACATACAAATTGATTTTGTACATATGTATCTGTGCAAATGCAGGTAGGCGTGGGTAAAAATTGCTTTGCATTAAATGCTAGTGGGTCACATCTGTCTTTTTACAGTCCACTATTTTACCGAGAATTAATCTCGTCCGTTAAGGTCAAACGCCCATTTCATCAAGGGTTATGATTGCTTCTTCAGCAATGACTACAATCAATAGTTGTAATTGTGCCCAATTAATGAAATTTGGCGAATAGTTTTCTGAATCACATCTCTTTTCTATGACTCATGGAGAGTCTTTTGGACTTATCTATTAAGTTTAGAGACTGTATGTAACTTAACATATAAATGGAAAGATACACAACATCAGAGATGTGGTTGACTGAATACAGTGGTACCACATTTCTCTTTTGTGTTCCCCCTCACTTTGTGATTTCATAGATATCCGAAAATTGCCCGTAAATCTTTTTGGTAGGAGTTTTTACCTTTTGCCTTAGATATCTGGATACCCATTCCAGATATCTTTCTCCCTTCCGAGTTCCCGTCTCAGAGATTCAAACTTTTCAGTTCTTCTTGTAGTTCCATTATCCCAAGACTATGTCTCAAGGTTAAGAACCTGCTTTGTTGCAAAGGCTTTGTAAAGATATCTGCAATTTGGTCTTCAGTACCAATCTTCAGTATCTCTATATTGCCTTTTTAAACATGATCTCTAATGAAGTGTTGTCTAACATCAATGTTCTTTGTTCTTGCATGAAACTTAGGATTCTAAGTTATGGCAATAGCATTTGTGTTGTCACATAAAATAGGAGTTTTCTCTTCATTGATCTCATAATCTCTGAGTTGTTGTTGTATCCACAATATCTGTGAAGCAAAACACCCAGCAGCAACATATTCAGCCTCTGTGGTGGATGTGGCAATTGAGTTTTGTTTCTTGCTGAACCATGATATTAATCTGGCACCACGAAATTGACAAGTTCCTGAGGTGCTTTTTCTATCAAGCAATGATTAAACATAGTCAGTATCAGAATAGCCAACAAAATTCAATCCACTGTCTTTTAGATACCACAACCCAACTTCTACAGTACTCTTTACATACCTTAATATTTTCATAGCAATGTTGTAGTGTGATTGCAATTGGATTTGTCTAAAATCTAGCACACACTCCAACTGCATATTGAATATCAGATCTACTTGCAGTGAGGTATAGTAGAGACCCAATCAATTTCCTATACTTGTGTTCTTCAACACTCTTGTCAGATTCAGCATAGGTCATTTTGGTTCCAATGCTCATAGGTATCTTAGCATTCTTTTTCAGAAGGATTTTGATTAAACTTTTTGAGCAAATCTTTTGCATACTTTGTTTGACTGGTGAATATTCCATCATTAAGTTGCTTGACTTGCAACCCTAGGAAATAGTTCAATTCTCCCATCATGCTCATCTCAAATTTACTTTTCATGAGCTTAGCAAAGTCTTCACAAAGTTGTTTGTCTTTCGATCCAAATATAATGTCATCAAAATATACTTGAACTAAAAGTAATTTCCCTTCATGGTTCAAAGTAAAGAGTGTTTTATCAACATCTCCTTTCTTGAAGCCACTTTCCAGCAAGTATTTGGCTAAAGTATCATACCATGCTCTTGGAGCCTGTTTCAGTCCATACAGAGCTTTCTGAAGCTTATAGACCATTCTACTTTCTGTGGAAACTTCAAAGCCTGGTGGTTGTTCAACATAGTCTTCCTCAACAAGTTCACCGTTTAGGAATGCACTCTTGACATCCATTTGATAAACTTTAAAGTCATTATGAGCTACAAAGGCTAGGAATAGTCTAATTGCATCCAATCTTGCAACTGGAGCATATGACTCATCAAAATCTAGTCCTTCAGTCCGGGTGAATCCCTTGGCAACCAACCTTGCTTTGTTTCTGGTTATTACCAGACTCATTCATTTTGTTCCTGAAAACCCACTTGGTTCCAATTACACATATTCCATCAACAAATGGAACCAGTTTCCAGACTTTGTTTCTCTCAAATTGATCCAACTCTTCTTACATTGCAGAGATCCAGTCTTGATCCTTCAATGCTTCTTCTATAGTTTTAGGTTCAATGTTTGAGATGAAACATCTATAAAGAGAGTCTGCATTTCCAGCAATTGTTCTCCTAGTTCTAACCCCTTGGTCTAAAGGACCAATTACATCCTTGGCAGGATGATCTCTTATCCAATTTATAATTGGTTTTGAACTAGTAGGATCAATATCATTTTGATTAGAATGTGAATCATTATGATCCTGACAAGATACTTGTTCCGTATTTGAGATATCTGACACACGGGAAATGCCATAGATATCTGACACTTTTTCAGTGTTAGAGATATCTGGGATTTGAATTTCAGCAATCTCATTCTCAGAAACCTCTTCATGATGAAGTCTCTCAGTAACTTGTTCCATTTCTGGAATTTTCATAGGAAATTCTTCATCATGTCTTAGAGTCATCTTGTTGTTACTAAGCAAAGGTTGCTTTTCATCGTCAGAGTCATCCTCTAAGTGAATGACAGAATTGTTTCATTTTGAGGATTCTTAATCAGAATCTTTAATCATTAGTTCTTTGAACCTATCTGAGAGTTCTTCATTCAAGGATACTTTCTTGTTCCCTTCATAGAAAACTACATGAACAGATTCTTCAATCTTTTGCGTTCTTTTGTTGTAGATTGTAGGCTTTGCTATTCAGAGAATAACCAAGAAATACTCCTTCATCTTCTTTTGGTTGAAATGTTCTCAAGTATTCTTT
Organism: Plantago major; assembly: GCA_026545765.1. NCBI lineage: Eukaryota > Viridiplantae > Streptophyta > Magnoliopsida > Lamiales > Plantaginaceae > Plantago > Plantago major. The sequence continues at coordinate 51,262,189 of CM048841.1, read as the reverse complement.
TCCATTGTTAAGAACAAAACATCTGCAACCAAACACCCTTAGATGTTTGATACTAGGGGGTCTACCAATCAAAAGTTCATAAGGAGTTTTGTCATGGTGTTTGTTGATCAAACATCTATTTTAAGTGTAGAAGGCTGTGTTAACAGCTTCAACCCAATAGATTTCACTTATATCAGTGTCAACAAGCATTGTTCTTGCTGCTTCTTTTAGGGTCCTATTCTTCCTTTCAGCAACACTATTTTGTTGTGGTGTCCTTACTGAAGATAGTTGATGTTGTATACCTTTGCAGGTACAAAACTCTTTTATGTACTAGTTCACAAACTCGGAATTCATGGTCTGCTCGACATGATACCTTGTCATTTTTCATGACTTCAAGCTTATTCAAAGAAGTCATTTCAACCCTTGCATCAGATTTATGTTTGAGAAATACAACCCAAGTGAATCTTGAGTAAACATCAACAACAACCAGACCATACTTCTTTCCTGCATAGCTAGTTACAGAGGATTCAAAAAGATCCATATGTAACATTTGCAGTGGCCTTTCACTGGAGTGTCTAGTTTTAGACTTTAAAGATGTTTTGGATTGTTTCCCCATATGGCAAGCTGAGCATACACCATCTTTTCTATATTCCATTTTGGGTAATCCAACCACCAACTCTTTCTTGGCTAGCTTGTTCAGAGTTTTGAAGTTCAAGTGACTCATTCTTTTATGCCATAGCCAATTTTCGTCAGTGTGGCCAGATTGACTCCACATGAGACATTCTTCAGTTGTGACAGATGCCCAGTCAGCAACATAGAGACTTCCTTTCCGCCTAGCTGATGAGACAATATTCTAACGTCTCATTTGGTCCTTTTTAGCGGTCTTTTGTTAGTCTTTGACCTTAGTTTTATAGTGTTTTTGTACGTTTTTATGCTTTGGTACTTTGTTTGTGTTTTGTAGGATTTTTTGTGTTATTTGGTCCCGAAGGTGAAAATCGGAGTGAAGACATAGGTTATAGATCTCTGAATGAATAGTAATTGGGCGAAGACGGAAGTGGAATCGGAGTTCGGACGAAGAATTGAGAGGCGTTTTAGCGTGACTTGCAAAAGTGATGATTTACGGAGCAGTCTAGCCATTTTGGACATAACTCTCTCATATGAAGTCCGATTTACCTGATCTCGGTGGCCATGGAAAGATAATTCAAAGGGATACAACCTTCATTAGAATCGTAGCCAAATTACTCCTGTAGAAAAAGATATGGACGTCGTAATCTGGCTGGCAGGAAACATCCGCGTAGCGGCGAGGATTTTTGTTCGACGCCGCGAGAACTTACGAGAGCAGATTTCTGGACGGTCTCTTGGTCGAATTCTACTAGGATTCTCTTCGTTTTTTCTCCTTTAAATAGATTTCTTTCACCATAACTTCATATATAGCTTCTTTTACCCTAGATTTACATAGGAAAAAACTCAAGAACTAGGTTTTGACATTGATTGATCTTTGGAGCTTGGTTATTCATTGATTTTGTTCATCAAATCAAGATTATTGGTATTGATTTCTCAAATGCTTTGTTCTTTACAATTCGTTCTCTATTTTATCGATCGAATTGTATGTTATTGCATGCGAGTTTTTCATCTATGTTTCATATGATTATTACCATGAATCTTTGCATGCAATCATAAATTATGAGTAGCTAAACACCTTTGAATACAGTAGTATGTGAAGATTATGCATATTCGTTCTAGGGTTTATCAAGGCACTCATATAGGTTAGTCTCGTAAAAAATCTTCGTAAAAACCTTCAATTCGATAAGTCCGTATTAAATTCTCTAAATTGTTCATGTTTAAGGATCGTGAATTGACAACTCACGATTTCTCCAGTATACTATTTTCTAAGAACAATTGGTTGAATCGAATTGATTGATTTACTGTACAACAACCGTGTAGATTTCATTTCTGAGCAGAAGAGCCGTTTTCAAATAGTGTTCGATCGATTACGTATTGATCCATATTCGATTGATTGGTCTGAGGTTATCGATATGTAACTGCTCAAGATATCATCTTATCGCAGAAGTTTTGAGAATTCAAGAGAAGGTCACGGCGAGACCTTGTGTAGAAATCGGCGACAATACACAACAACAAATATGAGTGTTATCCCTAGTTCGAATTAGCATAACTGGATCATCACTACCGTGTTCGCTTTCTTTCTCTGATCAAAACCAGTTTATCTATTTTCTGTTTTAATCTGTGTTTTAGAAGTACAAAACCCATATCAATCTGTTTTCACAAATAATTGATTTCTCTCAATCGTTGTGGTAGCTTGATTAATTCCTTAGCGAACGACTCTGTGGTTTAGCTTTGTCTGTCTATAACAACTGCTTATACTTGGTTTTCTAAGTAATAATTTGAGCACATCAAATCAGGCTGTGTTAACAGCTTTAACCCAATAGATTTCACTTATTTCAGTGTCAACAAGCATTGTTCTTGCTGCTTCTTTTAGGGTCCTATACTTCCTTTCAACAACACTATTTTGTTGTGGTGTCCTTACTGAAGATAGTTGATGTTGTATACCTTTGCAGGTACAAAACTCTTTTATGTACTGGTTTACAAACTCAGTACCATGGTCTGTTCTGATTACAGATACCTTGTCATTTTTCATGACTTCAAGCTTATTCAGCAAGTTGGGTATTTCAACCCTTGCATCAGATTTTTGTTTGAGAAATACAACCCAAGTGAATCTTGTTTAATCATCAACAACAACCAGACCATACTTCTTTCCTGCATAGCTAGTTACAGAGGATTCAAAAAGATCCATATGTAACATTTGCAGTGGCCTTTCACTGGAGTGTCTAGTTTTAGACTTTTAAGATGTTTTGGATTGTTTCCCCATTTGGCAAGCTAAGCATACACCATCTTTTCTATATGCCATTTTGGGTAATCCAACCAACAACTCTTTCTTGGCTAGCTTGTTCAGAGTTTTGAAGTTCAAGTGACTCATTCTTTTATGCCATAGCCAATTTTCGTCAGTGTGGCCAGATTGACTTACAATGAGACATTCTTCAGTTGTGGCAGATGCCCAGTCAGTAACATAGAGACTTCCTTTCCGCCTAGCAACCAAGACTGTCTACTTTGACTCATTTTCTATCAGTTTGCAGAATTTTGGTTTGATGTTTACTGAGAACCCCTTGTCAGCAAATTGACTCATGCTTAGGAGATTATATTTCAATCCCTTTACTTGAAGTACACCAGAGATTGTAAGGGCTCCAAATTTCAGATCTCCAAATCCTACAGTCGGATTTATTTCTCCTCCAGCAAATCTGATATCTGGTCCAGTATTGCAAACTTTGTAGTTGACCAGATTTGTTTTTTCTCCTGTCATGTGCTTCCCACATCAACTATCAAAATGCCATGTTGGATTCTTCCTTCGAGTGTTCTGCACAAAACAGGAAATAGGAGTTTAGGTTCTCATTTCAATGATGGAACAATTTGTACTAAACAATCTTCCAGTAAGAATCCATTCTTGTATGTATTTCTTAGGAACATGCTTTTGTCTAGTAGGAACATAAGGAGGAATTCTATGTAAATGAGTAGTATTATCATTATTAAGAATTATTTTCCTTTTTGGTGTGTTCCTTGGTGCTCCTCGTGGTGCTTTCAGATACCTGTCAGATTGATGAGTCTGCTTTTCAGCGAACTTAGCTTTCCTTGCCAGATTTCTTCTAGCCCTGGCATTCAGATTGTTTGTGGCTTGTTCTTTCTTCCACTTCTGATGATTACTTTGAGCAATACTAGCTTTTATCCATCGTTCTTTCTCTTGTTTATACTCACGAGCAAGTTGTTTCCCGATGGCTTTATAGCCAACGCCATTTCGAGCACCTGCTGCTATTTGAGTTCTCTTCTCAACAGCTTTGCTAGTCTCTGGAACGTCTTTCTTTTCAGAAAACGTGATGTTGGAAAATTTGCGTGCTCCCGCAATTTTTCCTTTCGAGAGACATAGCACTGTGGGTGATTACACTTTTCTGTGTTATGTTTCTTTACATAACGTTCCCAACAGTTTTCTTTTGGACTTGTTTTTCCCTCAAAGGTTTGGTCGCAACTTCCTTGCCTTTGTTAACAGCCTTAGATTTTTGACCAATGCTATAGGTTGTTTGGGAGTCGTCTTTTTCACTTCTTACAAACGTCATTCTATCATCGCCCTTTTTCAGAGGAGTAGAGTTAGAGGTTTGTGTGTCAAGCCCAAGTCCTCCCTTTTATGTAGGATTTCTTAGATAAGATTGTACTTCAGTAAGAGTATCACTGGCCTTGGCATAGGACTGAAAAGATAGTTCTTTCTTTTTGAGTTCCTCATTTTCAGAAAGAATATCTTCATATTTCCTTTGAAGCACGTTCAAAGCCTCTTTGTGTGATTTCTCTGTCTCAGATATCTGAGCCTTTAGAAATGCATTTTCAGCATCCTTTGTTTCAGATATTTTGGTTAGCTCTGAAATCTCCTTTTCAAGAGATTTTTTTTCTTCTACCGAAAACTTAGTTCTTGATTTAACTACTAAGAATTCTCTTTCATAAAGATCAAGCTCCTTTTTGAGATGTTCTAGATCTTTTATACTTTCCTCATCACTTTCATAATTTAAGAATGGAGAAATGTTGGTTACCTCATCAGCCATTAGATATGGTTCGAGGTTGGAGAAATCTGGAAAGACTTCCTCAGCAACTCCACACATTTCTTTCATCTTTTGACCAAAGTCAACCAAATCATGAGTAATGCCACATAACTCAATTGAAGGTAGCTTGGAGTCATCTGAATCTTCATCTTCAGATTCTGACTCAATGTCAAGAGCATCCAATTGGATTTGAATCTTTTTCCATTCTTCAGTGAGCAAAGCTCTCTGACTTCTCTTGAAGTTTCTTCTCTCCTTCCTGTCACCTGTCTTTAGTTTGTTGAACATAGGACAATCTCTTTTGAAGTGTCCAGGTTTCTGACAGTAGAAGCATATATCATTTCCAATTTCTGCAACATCAGTACTTACAGATTGCTGAGCAGGCTTGTTCAGCGAGCTGTTTTGTATATTTTTGTACTGATGGTAGTTTGATCCTAGATGCTTTTTCAGCTTCTCTTTGGATTTTCTCCTTTCAATCTCTTGACTCACAAATCTTTTCATGTGTTTTATAGCAAGAGCATTTTCTCCAGTCACTTCCTTGGTTACCTTCTTTTCAGAAGTAACTTGAGTTAAGAGAGCAACATTATGCTACTTTTCAGTAGCTGTATGTCCTCTCTGAGTTGTCTAATAGTTGACAGTTGCCAAGTGTGAGAAGAGTTCCACTGGAGTGATGTTAGGCATTCCTTGGTTGAAATAGAAATACTGAGTATGTTCCCAGTTTTGGTTTAGACTTCTCACAATAGTCTTAACCTTTTCAGAATTAGTGTATCTATCACTTTCTCCAAGTGCAGCCATTTCACTCATTAGTGTTGTGAACCTAAAGTCAAGTTCTTCAAGTGTCTTTGTAGGACCTTGTTTGAAGTTTTGGAATTTGAGCTTCAAAACTTCGAACTTGTTTTCTTTAGTTTTCTCAGTGCCGGCACAGATTTCTTCAATCAATTGCCAGGCAACTTTGGTTGTTTTTGCACCCCACAGTTTACACTGTATGTGCTCTGGAATAGAACGTATGATGATGTTATGAGCTTGTCCATCCAGCCTATGTCTCTTGGCATCTTCTGATGTCCAGGGCTCTCTGGGCTTATCTTCATATTCTATTCGACCGGTGACTCTCTCAGTTTCTGGTGTGGAGGAGCCACTGCTTTCACCACCCTTGTCGGCTGGTGCTTTGCCTCTTCCATCTGAAACTCCTCTGACTTGTTTGAGCTGTCGAATGACTATAGGGCCATTCTGGATAACATGTATCATTTCGTCACTTATGGCTTCCAGATGCAACAACATGTTGTTCTTCCATTTTTCGTAGTTTTCTGGCTTGAGGACAGGAGCATCACTTAGAGACATTCTGCAGCAAACACACTAAACGAACAAATCAAGTGTAGGTGTTAAATAGTTAGTGGGCACTTATCTGGGATCTAGGTCCAGCGCAGAAGGCTTGGGAACCTCCTGCTCTGATACCACTTGTTGGTCCAGATAACGGCAAAGTAAAAGAATGGGGGGGGGGGGAGGGGGGGGGGGTTGAATAGTCTTTTAAAACTTTTGTCGATAAACACAGTTTCTCAGATATCTGTGAAGATATCTGATACTTAATTTTAGAGAGCGGAAGACTTTCTGTGATAAGTGCACGTGCTCAGCAGAGTAAAAAGTGTGTAAATACTTAACAAGATGAATAAAGCAAGGTAAATGTAGTAAGTAAATAACACAGTAAATTATAGTGGTATCTGAAGGTGGTGTAATCCTTCAACTAATCCACTTCGGCCTTTCTCACACCTAGAATCCACTAAGATTGATAAATGAGGTGCCCTTACAAATATTCTATCTCTCGATTCCTGCAACACTTGGTTCCCAACTAAATGTTCCCCCTGAGTTGTTCCCCAACTATCTGAGCCAAGTACTTCCTCTACTCAGAAAACTTTTTGAGCTATTCCTTAGTTTCCAAAACTAAGTACTTCCTGTGCTCAGTAACCTTGGAGTTGTTCCTTTCTTTCCCAAACTAAGTACAACCTGTACTCCATGCCAGTTGGTGTGTGGTTAAGGTAGTTTGTCAGGTGAGCTTCTTTTTAACTTACATAGTTATTTCTGAAAGCTCTATAGAGATTACTTAATACACTTCACAATGTATGGTAACTTATTCTTTACTGACCCCAAGTCTTTGTTAAATGCTCTAGAGAATGAATCTCAGATACTTGATCTTTTAATTCAACTCCTTTACAGATAGAAATGCTTGTTAAGGACCAGGACACTTAGAACTTGTATACTACATAGAGTTCTAGAGCTTTAGTCGCAACAGAAAGCTAGAAGGTAAGTAGTAAGAAAGTTTGTATGCTTGAGATATCACTTGAAGATATTCAGTAAGTTGTAGTTTCAATGTGAGTTCAAGTTGTAAGTAAGTTCTTGGTGTCTTTTGAAGCATTCTAAGTGGTGATATATAGTTGAATTTGAAGCCGTTTGAATAGTATCCGTTAGGCTCAATTTAAATTCAAACTATTGATATCTGTATATAGTACTGCACAGTTGTTTGTCTTCTTCTTCTTCAGAGACTTCTGCTTTTGTGCAGACATTTCTGTCCGAGCAATAAATGCATTGTACTATATTTGTCCTGTTGTCTCCACAGATACATGAAGCTTTCTGAGACTTGACACGTTCCTTACTCAATACACTTGTGTTCTTAGATATCCTTTGAGTAACTTGTTTAATCAAAACACTTGTTGACTCAAGGATTCTGGACATAGGTATCAGAGGAGACTCTTCTACTTAGTCTTCAACAATCTTGAGCAAACTTCAGTCTTCTGGAAATGAGTTCCTTTGCATGGATGCTTCCTTCTTGGTCTTCTTTAACTAAATAAAAATTACATTCAGAGACCTAACATCCTATACAAGATTTGCTAGACTAACATACTTAGTGATTTTTCTCTTTTACAGTGGTCAAGTGAACCAAGAGTACTAAGCACCTTTCTGAGCTAAGATAAGTCATTAGGTTTCTGATCAAAATCTAAACAGATATTCCTAACACACAAAGAACAAAACAAGTAAAAATACTCTAGGAAAACTAATAAAACTAAACTCAAGGATGACAAAAAGACGGTAAAAAAGACCAGATGAGACTCTAAATTATCGTCTCATTACAATCCACACACACTATTTGTTTACAACCAACACAAGCAAGTCTATTCTATAGAACTGGCTTAATCAATTCCTCGAGAGAACGATCCTGTGGTTAAACGCCTTGTCTGTCTATAACAATTGCTTTTTCTACTTGTGTCAATATAAGTAGTAATTTCTGAGCGCATTAGAAATTCGGCGCCGCTGCCGGAGAATTTATTCCTATGTTCTTTTAGAGTAGGAACAATTGTGTTCGTTGCGTTTGTTTTTATTTTTCTTATACTTCAAAAAACAAAATAAAAAATCAAAAAATTTCAAAAAATTCCAAAAATAGTTGTATTGCCTCGTTAGAATTGAAACTTCTAATTTAACTTATAGGAACTGGTCCTGCTTTTGAGTTCAGTTGTTGGTTTCATTTCAGGTTTATGCAAGGGAGATGATCGTTGAAATCACCGTTGACTGTGCGTAACAACGAGGTAGAAAGGCTAATCCAGGAGCGAAGAAGAAACTTGACGAAAGTTAATATGGAGAAAGAAGGCACAAGCGCCAATGCAACCATTGATGTAAATGTTGTGGCCAACGCACTTGCAGATGCTGTTGTGACTGCCGGTGCACCTAGGCGGGAGTTCGGGGAGTACATGCAACCCACGGTGCAAGTTTCCGGATCTCCGATTGATCTTTCTTCACCTGCGAGGAACCTGGAGATCAAGAACCATCACTTCCATGATATGCCTAAGTTCTACGGGCATGCCAACGAGTATGTGATGAAGTTTCTCAAGGAGTTCGAGGCGTTAGTGTGGCGGATTCCTATAAGGAGGAACAACGGAGTGACGGACGGAGATGTCCGTTAGAAATTGTTTCCTATGTGTCTGTAGGACTTAGCGAAGGCATGGCTCCTGCACCTTCCGGAGAACTCATTGAGGACCTGGGAGGATGTGTGATGTTGTCAATATCAAAGTTTTAAATTTCTTTAATCCAAGAGTTAATTCTCAACACTATGAAAACTTGTAGTGTAGTTAAATTAACCCCGAGGTCGGTCTCGAAGGACTTAACTAAGGTGAGCTCGGTTTACGAATAATAACACAGTATGGAAAGCGGTAAATTGTTTGGTTGCTTCGGCAGCAGAATGATTAACTACGTGAAAGTAAACTACTTTGCAGACTAACTAGAGAACAGATTTAAACTTAACGAGATTGATATGAATGAGGAGAATTATGATGTAGTGACAGAAGACAAGCTAGCAAGCAGGAAACATGTAACTATAACGATGTCGATTTACTCTAGTTATCACTGGAACATGCTCTACCGATTATTACACTACTCTAGACTCGTCTAGGCAAACACCTTATGTCACGTAAGGTACGGAGAACTATGAGAATGAACTAGCTGACTTTGTTCTAGAAAACAGATAGCATTAGTGAAGTCGTTAATTTCACTAAGCTATAATTAATAATCTAATGTAGATATTACTGTTTGCAACGAACCAATAGATAAAGCAAGATACAAGGCATTTTGTTATACGTGATCAGATGCTTAATCTATTGATGATTTTGATGTAACGAATATCAAACAGAATACTACATACGCAATTAATCAAAACGGCACAGAGTAAATTGCATCTTATGTGTATAATCACATGAACCCTAACTAGCATGCATTGAATCTGTCACCACCCCATAATTAGGGTGTTTATCTACTCATGACATGCGAAGACATAATCAATATCGTAATTAAACAAGCAATAAACATAATCCAATACTTAAAATCAATGATTCGAACGGTGATACAATCGTTCCCCTTCGTGTCACATACCCTAGGTAGAATTAATAACCTGAATCGATCGATGTAAAGAGTATGTAGATAACGCTCCCAATCAATTGACAATCGTCGGATTACAAGAAGAAATCGGTTCAATTACCTAGATAGGTAATTGCCTTTGAAATTAGGTCTAGATTGAGAGCAAAGTATGAAACTTGACAATAGATGATAATGAAAACTACTTATCTCTTGTTCTAAGTAATAGAAAGTAGAAAAACCAAGTCTGAACGAATTAGGAGAACAAATCGCAGAAAATCGGCAAAACCAAGCAACTGGCGGACGCTAGCTTGCAAACTGGCGTCGCCAGTTTGTTATTCGAAAAAAACTGGCGTCGCCAATTTGTTCTTCCTGGAAAGACCATTTTGCCCTTTTACTCCTTTTTTACTCCAAGTCTTGGTATTTTTGCTTTCCCGTTCCACTTCTAGCATCCATACGAGGCATTGGAACTCCATATCCTGTAGATGTATATAAAATACACCATTTTTCCTTCAATTAGTGCGGTTTAGCCAAATACCTACAAAATACACAAAACATCAAAACGGAACAAAATACAAATAAAACACATAAAAACTATACTTGAGAATAGCCATAAGACGGTAAAAAAGACCGAATGAGACGATGTAAAATCGACTCATCAATGTGTACAAGGTTTCCCTTACTCGAAGACCTCGAACCTGAGGAGTCAAATCGCCTACTTCCAGCAACGATACGACGAGAGTATGTAAGAGGCCAGGGAGCGCTTTAAGTACCTGCTGACCCAATGTCCACACCATCGGTTTGACGCGATGATGTTGTATCAGAGTTTCTATGAGGGGCTTGACATAACAACGCAGCTGCTTGTGGAGATGAGCTTGGGTGGCTCTATAATGCAGAGCACGACAGAAGAGATCGAGGCGGCCTTTGAGAAGTTGGCACAAGCGTCTCAGCATAAGGGTGTTCAGAGTCATGAGAAAGGAAAAGGTGAAGCGAGAGCAGACGAAGAAGTTGGGGCTCCCAACATCACCCGAATGCTAGAGGAGATGCAGCAGGCGAAGTTGGCTACGACAGTTACGGCACCAAGCCTCCAATCCAATGAGGTATGTGGAGTGTGCTATAATATTGGGCACGGTGCTACCTTGTGCAGGTTGCAACAAGCTAAGGAGATGAACCCAAACCTCGCGGAGGAGGTGAACTGGGTCGATAGGTAAGGGGTGTTGGTCCAGATAACGGCAAAGTAAAAGACTAGAGGGGGGGGGTGAATAGTCTTTTAAAACTTTTGTCGATAAAAACTATTTCTCAGATATCTGTGTAGATATCTGATACTTAGATTCACAGCGCGGAAGACTTAAGATAGATAAGTGCAGAAACAGTTAAAGTGTGTGTGTGTGTTGCTGAAATGTAAGTACAGAAAAGTAAATAACACAGCAAGTATAGTGGTATCTTGAGGTGGCGTAATCCTCCAACTAATCCACTTCGGTCTTCCAAAGACCTAGAATTCACTAGAATAGATAATTGAGGTCACCTTACAAAAATCCTATTCTAAGATTCCTTAAATAAATGGTTCCCAACCAAATGTTCCCCCTGAGTTGTTCCCCGGCTTTCACAGCCAAGTACTTCCTGTACTCAGAAACCTTTTTGAGCTATTCCCTAGCTTCCCAAGCTAAGTACTTCCTGTGCTCAATAACCTTGGAGTTATTCCTTAGTTTCCCAAATCAAGTACTTCCTCTACTCCGTTAACCTTGGAGTTATTCCCTGATTTTCCAAACTAAGTACTTCTTGTACTCCACGCCAGTTATGGTGTTGGTTTCGGTTTGAGTTGTCAGATGAGCTTCTTTATTAACTTTTCCGTTAATCAGATAGCTTTGTGAATCAAGTATACCACTTTTCAATGTATGGTATCTTGTTCTTTTTACTGACCCAAGTCTTAGATAAATGTTCAAGAGAATGAATCTCAGATACTTGATCTTTCAATTCAACTCTTTCACAGATAGCGGTGCTTGTTTAGGATCAGGACACTTAGAACATTAGTGTTACTCAAGATCAAGAGCTTTGGTCGCAATAGAAAGCTTTGAGGATAAGTAAGTTGCTTGAGATAGCGAGATATGTGTTCAGTGTAAGTTCTTCAGGTTGTGTGTCAAGTTCAGCGTGTCTTCTCAAGCAGTCTAAGTGTTGATATTTATAGATGAATTTGAATGCCGTTTGAATAGTATCCGTTAGGCTTAAATCAAATTCAAACTATTGATATCTGTGTATAGTATCAGAAAGAGTTTGTCTTCTTCTTCAGAAGCTACCGTTGCTTTTGTTCAGACATCTCTGTCCGTGCATTTAATGCATTGTACTATACTTTTGTCCTGTAGTGCGAACGGAACTATGCTTTGTATCAGAGACTTAACTTTATTAGTTTTCTCTGAGTTTTAGCACGTCCTTACCTTTAACTTCAGATACCACTTTTATTGAAACAACTTTGTTTGCAATATATATTTCTTTATAAGAAATGTGGTTTAAAGCTCAAGGTATCTGAGTGTAGATATCTGTAGACACTTTCCTTGTTTTCCAGATGGACCTCTTGAATTCTCAGATATCTCTTGTGACATGATTTGTTTAGCAATCATTTGCGTCTTCAAGAAATCTGGTCAAGGTATCTGCAAAACTATTTCAGTAATCTTGTGCAGTTTCTTCAAATCTTCAAAGTCGTTGAACATGTTCTACTTGGATGTCTTCTTCTTGGTCTTCTCTTCATAAAATAAAAATTACATTTTGAGACCTAACATCCTATACAAGAATAGCTAGACTATCATACTTAGTGGGTTTCCTCTTTTACAATGTTCAAGTGAACCAAGAGTACTAATCACCTTTCTGAGACTAAGATAAGTCATCATGTTGCTGATCAAAATCTAAACAGATATTCCTAACAAATTTCACCCTTTTTGATCAGTCAACGATGACTATCTGACCTATTACAAATCTGGATGAGTGAGCAATCCAACACTTAATCATCTCTTAAGATTTTTCAATTCATTCAATTAAGTGCAGAAAGTAAACATCAACCAAATCACAAGGTGTGATCTTTGCTGACAAGTTATCTTTTATAGAATACTATCTGAGAGTAAGTTCTTCAGATAAGTTACAAAGAAGATTACAGATAACTTCAATACATGAAACAAGTTTAGCTCAGTCAGCAAAAATACAAAAAGAAATAGTAAATTAGGACAACAGGAGTAGCCAAGCTCCAAGTAAACATCCTAATAGACTAGTCTTCAAGTCTTCAACTCTTCAAGTCTTCAACAGTAGTTCTACGGATCAGTCTGCAAATTTCCTATCTCCAAACCTTTTGATGTCATCAGAATAATCATAGAGAAGTGTTCTGACGAGCATCTCAGTGTCTCTGGCAAATCCACAGACCTCTTTGTAGGTTTTGGTAGGATTTTTCTTGACAAAATGTTTGACCCACAGATACTTTCCCCACTTCCAGGCATGCTCTATTATGATATCTGAAAGCTTGAAGTATTCGTAGATAATCCTCAGATATCTGATGTCACCCTTGTATTGATCTTCAGTTAGATAGAACGACTCATAGGGTTCCACAGCGAGTCTTGCTCTTGTGCTCGTTCTGTGATATTCGTAATTCGCACATCATCCGGCTTTCCATATGGACATTCATCGAGAGGTCCTTTCTCATGGCTTCAGCTCTTGATAACTTCAAAATCCAACCAGCTTTAATGTGATTGGTGTTGATCAAGGTCTTATCTTTTCTCCATGCCATAAGTTGTTTATGGATTGGTTCTGAAATCTTGAATTTACCAAGAGATGCTTAAGTTCCGTAATCCAATAGCCATTTTTCCGATTGATGCACCAGAGATGAGGAATCATTGTCATTCTTCACATACTCTATTTTGGCTTCTTCCGCCCGAGTGGAAGTTGACTTTGTCTTTTCTCGCCTCACTGCTCCTTCTCTGTCTTGAATTCTCTTTGGGGTGGTTGCTTGAAGAACCACTGGATAGACTTGGTATTTCCAGAGGGTGTTTTAGTGCTAGGGCTTTGCAATATGGGCTCGATTAGGCTTTCAATTTTCCTTTTTCCGTGAAGAGGAGCTTCATCTTTATCGCTTCTCATCATCATCAAGATTAAATCTTGTGAGAGTTTTACGACCTTCTTCATTGCCGTGGACTTGATTTGACCTTCTTCTTCTTCTTCTTCTTGGAAGATTCATCAATCCTTTAACTTGTCTTCTCCTTGGAGCCTTGGTACTTGGAGGTTTCGTGCCATGGCCCTTGTTATCATTGTAGTTCCTTGAAGAGGTTTCGGAAGCGGCTTGGCTTGAGGAGGGTTCATTGATTACGAGTGGTGGTCGGAAGTTTTCATGTTTCTTCTTCCTCTCTCGAGCCACACCACCTGATTTCTTCTTGTATTCTTCTCCTTCTTCCCATTCCCCGACTTTGAGGTCCAGATTTGTACACTCTTTCCCCTTAGTCATTGTCATCGACTCAGTCTCATAAAAGAATCTGAGAGAGAGTTAAAATGCCCTTGTAAATAATTGTAGGCAGTGACCAACTTCTGAAGTTCGGCTTTGAGCTCCTGATTTTGCTTGATAAGTCCATTATCCTGATCAGTGAGCTCTGCCAATGGGCCTAGGATGGCATCTACTTTTCCAGCAGTGTAACTTGCCTCTTGGAAAGCTTTTTAAGCTAAAGACGCATCATCGTCCCTTATCATTCCCAGATCTTTCTGAGCAATGACTATGCTAGTTGTTCTCTGAGTGATGAGCTCAGTGAACTTTTTCATTTCAGAGGGGACGGAGGCAATTACTTCCTTGTTCTGTGAAGACATCTCCTTTTTTAGATGAGCCAGTACTTGGTATCTGTTCATGTATTCATGGGAGTGGACATTTAGCAGTTTGCTGAAAGTTTCAGGAGCAATCAATTTCCTTTTCAAGTGTGAAACCGCTAGATGTTCATTGCGGTGCTCTGCCAAAGTCTTGTCTTCTTCATCATCTGAGTAATCACCAAAGGATCTTCATCCTCTTGGACATTCTCATCGATTGTCGAGTCCAAAGAACCATCTCAGAGATTGGTTTCTTCCCTTTTTGGGAGGAGGATGGTACTTCTTTTGAAGATGATGCAGCCTTAGCATCATGCTTAATTTCAGATACTTCTTCAGTATCGAGTTCTTTGGTGATGGCATTTACAGCATCCTGTAGCTCTTTAACCTCAGAGTAAGCAATCATCTCTTGCAGATATTGATCTTGTAGTTGGTCAAGCTTGTCTCTGGATTTAGCTATCTGGTCTTCCAGTTGAAGATGGAGCTGTTGTTCTTCTTCTTCCAACAGTTGTCTGAGTTGAGCAGTTCTGGATTGAGTATTCAACAATTTTTGAGCGATTTCCTCAGAATCCTAAACTACTTATTCAGTAATAACCTTTTGTTGGGAAGATGGATGAGTTGACTTTTGAGGAGATGGAGACGGAGATTTCTGTGCTTTCCTCTCAGTTTGCTTTTCAGCAGTTGAGGCATGATTTCTTTGTGAAATTCCTCCGGTCCCTGGTGCAGGGGCATCATCATCATCCTTTTTGTCTGTGTCATCCTTTTTGTGATGGTTAGTGGGAGGTTCATCGAAGTCGTTTTCGTTTATCTCTTCCTCCTCATCATCTTCAGATACAAGATTGATCACTTCAGGAATAGTGATCTTCTGCCCATTAACCTCTTCTTGTTCAGAAGGTATAAATTGCAGAGTCTGGGGCAGAACTGGCTTGAATGCCATCTGTAATCTTGTCTGACCATCTGCCTGTTCAATGGCTTGTATCAAACTATGCGCCACTTCTCTGGAGAAATCCTTATGCAATAGAGTCGCAACTGTGTACTGTTCGGTAGGGAACATTGCATGGATATACGTCTCCAAGTCAAGAGCTCGTGCTCGTCTGGTTGGTTGATCTGTGATTCTCAATATTTCAGAGAGATCAGAGCACCTTAACCTTTGCCATTTCTTGAAGCATTGAATATGCTTTGACAGGGTTTGAGCTTTGAAGAAGGGAAGTAGGTCCCTTTTCTCATCATTGGGAGCCTGCTTTGCACTCGTTTGAGCCTGAAAGAAAGAGTTTTGAGTGAGCTTCAAAACTTTTGTAGATATCTGAGTAGAAGTGTAGTTTAGTTTCTGAGTTACTTGAGTAAGTACTTCAGGCTCAGAGACTTGTGCTACTGAGACAATTGGTGTTTCAGATATCTTGTTGTGAGGTGGAGACTTGGAAGTCTGGTCCTCATCAACCTTTCTTTCTTGAACCTGAGAATTAAGATTAATACAATACTTAGGAAATTATTTGAAAGAATTTGTGGAAAAATGCTTTAATGAGTTCTGAGTTTTGGACTTACTTCCTCAATAGGAAGCTCAGAGTCATTTTTCTCAGAAACTTTCTCAGTTTCTGGTATTCTTTCATGTGATGTTGCCTTGGGAGCTTCATCAATTTCCATTGATGCAGGGGATGTCGCAACTTTTTCCCTTTGCATTTCTACATCTGAATGAGCCTGTAAGTAGAAAGTATTGAATATTTTAGAAGAAGTTTAAGATAACCCATGATGAAGAATACTTATCACTGATTTTTCATGTACCTTCATGCTAGAAGGCTCAATGATGTGTTCTTCAGAAACCTTGTCGGTCTCTGGATTTGTCTCTGGCATTTTTTCCTTATCTTCCTCTTTCTCAGTTGGAGCCTGTTAGAAACATTTACTTTAAATGATTAAGCACATAGACAAATGACTGAAAAGTGTTATCTTAAGAATCAATTATCACCTGTGGTACAGGCTCAGATTTCTTAAGAGGCGAGGTTGGGGTAACCTCCTTCTCAGTTTCTGAGGCAAGCTTTCCAGCTTCCTCTTGATTCTGTGTTTCTAACTCAGCCTGTAACAAAGAATTTTTATATAAGTAACAAGATATACAAGCATAAATTTTTTTTCACAAGGTAGGAGTTAAACCATTCATCTACCTGAGCATTTTCAGGCTGATTGGTCTCTGGAACTTGTGACCCTTTTATACTTTGGTCTTCTTGTTCCAGTACAGCTTCTTTGTTTGAAGTTTTAGGTACTTCACACCTTTCCTGAGTGTGCAACTCAGTTGCCTCCCCTGGTTGATCATTCTGAGTAGATGTCTCAGTTTGATCCCTCTCATTGAGTTGGGGAACCTGCTCTTTTGCAGGATTTTCTTCAGCATACTGCATTGTTGTAAGTCGAAATGGAGTTCATTTACCATTTCATCAACCACTTGTGGCTATTGTGGTTGTGGTTGTTGTGGTTGTCTGGAAGCAGAAGAATTATCATTAGTAGGTTCTTCCAGACTTTTAGATGTGGCATTTTCATCAAGATTCCGCCAAGAATAAATTACCACTCATCGTGGCTTCTTGAAGTGCGTAAGAAACGTTCTCGATGATGTGTTTGCACCAACAACCTTTGCTAGGTGCTTGTTCAAGAACCCGAGGTGTAGGTTCTTCTTCGAAACCTTATCACCGCCATCACATACGAGAACCTTAGCCCTCTTTGTTCTTTCTAGGACTTGAGAGATGACTAGTTCATCATCTTCATCGTCAAAGCTCTCATCAGCATTGGGAACTGATTGGTCCATTACTCCTGCGATTTCTGCAGATAGGGCTTGGTGTTTTTCACCACTTTTGGCAGCATTGATGAGTTCATCAGCAAGTCTTTTTGTAATAGTCTTCACATTTCTGAAAGCACTTTCTCTTGCTGAGTCTACTTGTTCAGTAGTTGATGACTCTTTTGCAGCATTGATGAGTTGATCTGCCTTTATCAGTTCATCGGCAAGGCCTGCAGATATCTGAGAATTGACAACCTCAATGGGTGTGTCTTCTGATTTGCCAGCAGACTTCTTTCTTGAAGTTCTGGGCTTCTTGGTTGCAACCTTTTCTTCAGATACCTTTTCAGACATTCGCTTCTTAGAACCTTTCTGAGACCCAGTAACCTTTTTCATCAAGTTTGTATACTCATATTTGTAGAGTAGGTTATCATGGCTATTTCAATCCGCCTCCGAGCTCAATGCCAAGCTTCTCCGAAGTAGCATATCTTCGCACCATAGCTCATCGTGGCCTTTGGCTCACTAGTCCTTTACGATCTTAGGCTCAAGCTTGAATCTTCTTCACAAACTTCATGAAGGCGCATTTTCCCGCTTAAAAGGGTTTTCCACCTTTTGTCTTGTTGATTCAGCAAGAACATCATGATCCATTGTTCTTGGCTTATCCGTCAAGACCTCCTTGTAGACCATCAAAGCATCTGTGAAGAATGCAAGCAATACATCCCAAAGAACCATCGATGTCCGTTCGGATGTCAACAAGCTTGAACTCAATGGGTGTATCCGATTTTCAAGATCACACATCGCAGCTTCTTTAACACCTTCAAGGAGATCATCATCTTGGTGTTTATTTCAAAATCCTTTCCAAGATTTTGAAACTCAAACAACTTACGAAAGTTGTTAAGTCCGTAGGATTTCCTTTCTCGATCGAGGTTTTGATGTACACTATTGCAAAGGTTTTCGTAAACACAGGAAATTATCCTGGAGTTGTTGTAGAATTCCAACACACCGAGTGATGAGATTCCACTTGGGCGAGCAGATAGAAAACCCTTGATTTGTGCCTTTTCAAGCATGTCAAGAACCAGTTTTCTGTCGGTTTGGTTTTCAATTGCAGCCGTGAGGTATTCATCAACTATGGCACCACCCCAAATCATTCTGTGATTTGAAGTCCAATGGTCAGGATTAAAATCTCCTACCGCTTGCTTTTCAGCAGTACCAGTGGAGGATTGAGATTTCTGTGAGGAAGAATTCTTTGGGGCCATCTCTTTATATAGTGTAGGGAATTTGGATTGGTGTTTGAAATAGATTTGATTCAGTAATTCTTTGCAGAAAAACTTAATCTTGATTTGCAGAGATTGTAGAAGGTTTGCAGAGAATCAAGAGAAGGTTTTGCTATTTTTGTGTAAGTCGGAATTTTGGATTAGGCGAAAGTGATTTATTTTGCCAAAATCCTATATATATAGCAATAGAATCTCAATAGACAAATACATACAAATTGATTTTGTGTGTACGTATCTGTGATTTGCAAGCAGGCGTGAGCAAAAGCTAGTTCGGCATTAAATGCAAAGTGGGCTTTGTCAGAATTTTTACAGTCCACTATTTACTGTGAATTAATTTCCACCGTATAGATCAAACGCTTAATTTCATCATGGGTCACCATTGCTTCTTCAGCAATGATCACAATCTACAAGTGTAATTGTGCCCATTTAATGAATTTTGGCTATTAGCTATCTGAATCACGTTTTTGTATGACCAAGAACACTGTTTTCATCTGAATCTGTCTTATACTTAGGATTTTTCCAAGTTTTTCATCAAGATAGAAATAATGCGAATTTCAAGAGAGTAGTTGACTGCAGATAGTTGTACTATTCTCCTTTGTGTTTCCCGTTTATAGAGTGATTCAGATATCTGAGTTCCCGTCTCAGAGATCTTAAGCTGTCTTTTTGCTCTTTAGCCTTTTTGACTTCTAGATACCCATTCCAGATTTCTCTTTTCTCTTCTCTGGATACCTGCCTGGATACCTCTTCTCCGGATGCCTGCCTGCATTCTCGAACTTTTTCGTTCATTGGTAGTTCCATTAGTCCAAGACTATGTCTTAAGGCTAAGAATCTACTTTCTTGTAGTGGCTTAGTGAAGATATCGCAAGTTGGTCTTCATTACAATCTTGAGTATCTCTATATTGCCTTTTTCAACATGGTCTCTGATGAAGTGATGTCTAACATCAATATGCTTTGTTCTGGCATGAAATTTGGGTTTCTGTGTGATCGCAATAGCACTTGTCACTGTCAAAATGGGAGTTTTCTTTTCATCGAGTCCATAGTCTTTAAGTTGTTGTATCCACAGAATTTGTGTTGCACAACAACCAGCAGCAATATATTCAGCCTCTGTGGTAGAAGTTGCAATTGAGTTTTGCTTCTTGCTAAACCACGAGATAAGTCTAGTACCCAGAAACTGACAAGTTCCTGAGGTGCTTTTCCTATCAAGCGTTGATCCAAGATAATCGCCTCGAGTACCCGCAAAACTCAATCCGCTTTCTTTAGGATACCACAATCCTACATCTATCGTTTTTACATACCTTAATATTTTCATAGCAATGTTGTAGTGTGTTTGCATCAGATTTATCTGAAATCTAGCACACACTCCAACGGCGTATTGAATATCAGGTCTACTTGCAGTGAGGTAAAGTAGTGAACCTATCAATTTCCTATACTTATGTTCTTCAACACTCTTATCTGATTCAGTATAGGTCATTTTGGTTCCAATGCTCATAGGTATCTTAGCATTCTTTTCAGAAGGCTTAAGATTGAATTTTGTGAGCATATCTTTTGCATACTTTGTTTGACTAATGAATATTCCATCATTGAGTTGCTTGACTTGCAATCCTAGAAAATAATTCATTTCTCCCATCATGCTCATCTCAAACTTACTTTTCATGAGATTTGCAAAGTCATTACAAAGTTGCTTGTCCTTAGATCCAAATATGATGTCATCAACTTATACTTGAACTAAGAGTAGTTTCCCATCATGATTTAAGGTAAATAAAGTTTTCTCAACTTCACCTTTCTTGAAACCACTTTCCAGAAGGTATTTGGCCAAAGTGTCATACCTTGCTCTTGGAGCCTGTTTCAGTCCATACAGAGCTTTCTGTAGTTTATAGACCATTCTACTTTCTGAGGAAACTTCAAAGCCAGGTGGTTGCTCAACATAAACTTCTTCTGCAAGTTCACCGTTCAAGAATGCACTTTTGACATCCATCTGATAAACTTTAAAATCTTTATGAGCTGCAAAGGCTAGAAAGAGTCTTATTGCATCCAATATGGCAACTGGTGCATACGACTCATCAAAATCTAAGCCTTCAGTCTAGGTAAATCCCTTGGCAACAAATATTGCTTTGTTTCTGGTTATTTCACCAGATTCATTCATTTTGTTTCTGAAAACCCACTTGGTTCCAATCACAGATATTCCTTCTACAAATGGAACTAGTTTCCAGTCTTTGTTTCTCTCAAATTGATCCAACTCTTCTTGCATTGCAGAGATCCAGTCTTGGTCTCCTAATGCTTCTTCTATATTTTTAGGTTCAATATTTGAGATGAAACATCCAAAGAGAGAATTAGCATTTTCAGCTATTGCTCTCCTAGTCCTAACACCTTGATTAATTGGTCCAATCACATCTTTTGCAGGATGATCCTTGATCCATCTCATCATAGGTTTAGTGCTAGTAGGATCAATATCCAAATGATTTGAATGTGAATCACTGCGATTTTGATTTGATACTTTTTCAGTATCTAAGACATTTTGCTCCTCAGAAGGGCAATTAATGTCTGACACTTGTTCAGTGTTTGAGCTATCTGGAACGTGTCTTTCAGAGAGATTATTTCCAGAGATAGCTTCATGATGAATATCTTCAGTTTTCATTTCTGGAAGTTTCATAGGAAATTCTTCATCATGTTTGTGAGTCATCTGGTTGTTACTAGGCATATCAAGCTTTTCTACGTCAGAGTCATCCTCACTTTCCATAATGATGTTTCTCCTTTCTGAGGATTCTTCTTCAGAATCCCTCAACATTAGTTCTGTGAACCTTTCTGAGAGTTCATCATTAGGAGGTGTTTTCTTACTTCCTTCATAGAATTCAACATGAACTGATTCTTCAATTTTCTTTGTTCTTTTGTTGTAAATTCTGTAGGCTTTGCTATTCGTTGAATAACCAAGAAATACACCTTTATCTGCCTTTGGTTGAAATGTTCTCAAATAATCTTTTCCATTGTTTAGAACAAAACATCTACAACCAAATACTCTCAGATGTTTGATATTAGGGGGTCTTGTCATGGTGTTTGTTTATCAAACATCTATTCTGAGTGTAGCAGGCTGTGCTTACAGCTTCAACCCAGTAAACTTCACTTATTTCAGTGTCAGCTAGCATCGTCCTTGCAGCTTCTTTAAGGGTTCTGTTTTTCCTTTCTGCAACACCATTTTGTTGAGGTATTCTTACAGAGGAAAGTTGGTGTTGTATACCTTTGCAGGTACAAAACTCCTTTATGTACTGGTTGACAAACTCAGTACCATGGTCTGTTCTGATTGCAGACACCTTGTCATTTTTCATGACTTCAAGCTTTTTCAGCAAGTTTGGTATCTCCACCCTGGCATCAGATTTGTGTTTCAGAAAGACAACCCAAGTGAATCTTGAGAAGTCATCTACAACAACTGCATTCATACTTCTTTCCTCGCATAACTAGTTACAAATGATTCAAAAGATCCATGTGTAATAGTAGTGGTCTAACACTAGAGTTTCTGATTTTGACTTGAAAGAGATCTTAGATTGTTTCCCATCTGACAGGCAGAACAAATACCATCTTTTCTGAAAGATGTTCTGGGAAGGCCAACCACAAACACTTTCGTGGTAAGTCTGCTCGTAGTTTTGAAGTTCAAGTGACTCATTCTTTTGTGCCATAACCAAGATCTTCAGGTGACCAGATTGACTCACCATGAGACATTCTTCATTGTGGCGGATGCCCAATCGGCAACATAAAGATCGCTTTTCCGCCGAGCAACCAAGACCGCTCGCTTTGACTCATTGTCAATTAGTTTGCAGTATTTTGCTTTGAATTTTATAGTAAAACCTTTGTCTGCAAACTGGCTCATGCTAAATAGATTATATTTCAAATCCTTAACATGTAATACGTCAATGATTGTTAATGTTCCTAATTTGACGTTGCCAAATCCCAGAGAGGGATATAATTCTCCTCCAAAGAACTGATATCCGTCCCGTTGCAAGCTTTGTAATCACTGATTTGCTTGTCTCCGTCATGTGCTTTCCGATCCACTATCAAATAGCCTTTGTGCTTTAGTCCGTGAAGCATTCTCGCACAACAGAAATGTGAGATTAGGTTCTCAATTTACAGTTGGAACCATCAGGACTAAACAATCTTCCAGTAGGAATCCATTTTTGAATGAATTTCCTTGGAACATTCTTTTTTCTGATAGGAACATAAGGAGGAATTCTAATTGAATGATTATCATTATTAAGAATTATTTTCTTCCTTGGTGTGTTCCTAGGTGCTCCATTTGGTGCTTTCAGATACCTGTCAGGTTTCTGAGTTTGCTTTTCAGCAAACTTATCTTTCCTTGCCAGATTTCTTCTAGCCCTAGCATTCAGATTTTCAGTGGCTTTGAGCAATTCTAGCCTTTAGCCATCGTTCTTGCTCCTATTTGTATTCATGAGCAAGTTGTTTCCCGATGCCTTTATAGCCAATACCGTTTCGAGCACTTGAAGCTATCTGAGATCTTTTCTCGGCAGCTTTGCTAGTCTCTGGTTGGTCCAATTTCTTTCCAGAAAAGTGACATGGGAGAATTTGCCAGCTCCTGCAATTCTACCCTTTTGAGAGACATAGCATTGTGGGTGTTTACACTTTTCAGTGTTGTGTTTCTTTTCAGAGACGTGCCCAACAGTTTTGTTTTTGACTTGTTTTTTCCACAAAGGTTTAGTCGCAACTGCCTTTCCTTTGTCAACAATCTTCGTCTTCTGACTGATACTATAGATTGCATGGGAACCATCTTGCTGAGTACTTACAAATGTTCTTCTTTCCTCACTCTTATTCAGAGTGATAGAACAATCTGTCTTTGTAATCAGCCCAAGTCCTTTCTTTTCTGAAGGATCTCTTAAGTAAGATTGTACTTCAGTAAGAGTGTCACTAGCTTTGGCATAAGATTGAAAAGATAATTCTTTCTTTTCGAGTTCCTTGTTCTCAGAAAGAAGATCTTCATATTTCTTTCGTAATTCAGCCATCGCTTCTTTATGTGACTTTTAGGTCGAGATATCGAGCTTTGAGAAATGCATTTTCAGATCCTTTTCTCAGATATCTTAACTAATTGAGAATTTTCCTTTGCAAGAGAATTCTTTTCTTCTTCAAGATTTTCGGCTCTAGCTCGGATCATTAGAAATTCTCTTTCATAGATGTCAAGTTCTTTCCTGAGATTTTCTAGATCTTTTATTTCTTCTTCATCACTTTCATAAGTATAACAAGAAGTATGTGTTACCTCATCAGCCATAAGACAGATTTCTATGTTAGAGATGTCCGACCACAATTTCAAAGAACTCCACACATTTCATTCTTCTTGAGGCCGAAGTCGATTATATCATGAGTAACTCCACATAATTCTGGTGATGGTAAGGTTTAGTCATCTGAATTGTCATCTTCAGAATCTGTCTCAACGTCTAGAGCATCCAGTTGAGTTTGGATTTTCTTTCTTTCTTCAGTTAATAAAGCTTTCTGGCTTCTTCTGAAGATTCTTCAAACTTTCTTGTCACCTGTCCTTAGTTTGTTGAAGGCTGGACAATCCTTGTTGAAGTGACCAGGTTTCTGACAATACAAGTAGATATCGTTTCCAATTTCTACTTCCTCAGTACATGATGCTTTCTGAGCTGGCTTGTTCAGCGATCTTTGCATATTTTTGTACTGGTGATAGTTTGAGCCTGGATGCTTTTTCAGCTTCTCTTTGGCTTTTCTTCTCTCTATTTCTCGACTGACATATTTGCTCATTTGCTTTGCAGCAAGAGCATCCTCAGTCTCTTCCTTGCTTTTCTTCTTTTCAGAAGTTCCTTGAGCAACTAGAGAAATACTCTGCAACTTTTCAGTTGTTTGTTCTCTCTGTGTTGTCTCATAATCAACCGTAGCAAGATGTGAGAAGAGTTCCACTGGAGTGATATTTGGCATTCCTTGGTTAAAATAAAAGAATTTAGTATGCTCCCAGTTGTGGTTAAGACTTCTGACAATAGTCTTAATCTTTCCGACCGGGAGTATCTGCTTTCCCAAGTGATGCCATATCACTCATGAGAGTGGTAAATCAAATCAAGTTCTTCCAGTTTCGTGGGTCCTTGTTTGAAATTTTGAAATTTCAACTTGAGAACTTTGAACTTGTTTTCTTTGGTTTTCTGGCCGCACAGACATTTCAATCAATGTGCAACTTTCGCCGTTTTAGCACCCCATAGTTTACACTGTATGTGCTCAGGTGTCGATCTGATGAAGATATTACGAGCTTGACCATCCAGACGATTTCTTTTGGCATCTTCCGATGTCCAGAGTTCTCTGGGCTTTGGTTCGTAAATAACTTGACTAGTAGATCTCCCACTTGTTGACGATCGCAGTGAAGATCCTTCGCTTTGATCTCTGTCTCTACCATTAGAAACCTCCATGACTTGTTGTAGTTGTTGAATGACTATTGGGCCATTCTTTATCACTTCGATCATTTCATCACTTATGGCTTCAAGGTGGAGCATCATGTTATTTTTCCATTTCTCGTAGTTCTCTGGTTTGAGAACGGGTGCATCACTCAGAGACATTCCTGCACACTTAACACACAAATTAAATAGTCCTTGAAAATGGACAAAGTTCCTTCACCTATCTGGGGATCTAGGTTCAGTACAGAAGGCTTGTGAACCTCCTGCTCTGATACCACTTGTTGGTCCAGATAACGGCAAAGTAAAAGACTGAGGGGGGGGGGGGTGAATAGTCTTTTAAAACTTTTGTCGATAAAAACTATTTCTCATATATCTGTGTAGATGTATGATACTTAGATTCAGAGCGCGGAAGACTTAAGATAGATAAGTGCAGAAACAGTTAAAGTGTGTGTGTGTGTTGCTAAAATGTAAGTACAGAAAAGTAAATAACACAGCAAGTATAGTGGTATCTGTAGGTGGCGTAATCCTCCAACTAATCCACTTCGGTCTTCCAAAGACCTAGAATTCACTAGAATAGATAATTGAGGTCACCTTACAAAAATCCTATTCTAAGATTCCTTAAACAAATAGTTCCCAACTAAATGTTCCCCCTGACTTGTTCCCCGGCTTTCACAGCCAAGTACTTCCTGTACTCAGAAATCTTTTTGAGCTATTCCCTACCTTCCCAAGCTAAGTACTTCCTGTGCTCAATAACCTTGGAGTTATTCCTTAGTTTTCCAAATCAAGTACTTCCTCTACTCTGTTAACCTTGGAGTTATTCCCTGATTTTCCAAACTAAGTACTTCCTGTACTCCACGCCAGTTATGGTGTTGGTTTCGGTTTGAGTTGTCAGATGAGCTTCTTTATTAACTTTTCAGTTAATCAGATAGCTCTGTGAATCAAGTATACTTAATACACTTTTCAATGTATGGTATCTTGTTCTTTTTACTGACCCAAGTCTTAGATAAATGTTCAAGAGAATGAATCTCAGATACTTAATCTTTCAATTCAACTCTTTCACAGATAGCAGTGCTTGTTCAGGATCAGGACACTTAGAACTTCAGTGTTACTCAAGATCAAGAGCTTTGGTCGCAACAGAAAGCTTTGAGGATAAGTAATTTGCTTGAGATAGCGAGATATGTGTTCAGTGTAAGTTCTTTAGGTTGTGTGTCAAGTTCAGCGTGTCTTCTCAAGCAGTCTAAGTGTTGATAATTATAGATGAATTTGATTGCCATTTGAATAGTATCCGTTAGGCTTAAATCAAATTCAAACTATTGATATCTGTGTATAGTATCAGAGTGTTTGTCTTCTTCGCCGGTTACCGTTGCTTTTGTTCGTACATCTCTCGTCTGTGCATTTAATGCATTGTACTATACTTTTGTCCTCAGAGTAACGGAACTATGCTTTGTATCAGAGACTTAACTTTATCAGTTTTCTCTGAGTTTTAGCACGTCCTTACCTTTAACTTCAGATACCACTTTTATTGAAACAACTTTGTTTGCAATATATATTTCTTTATCAGAAATGTGGTTTAAAGCTCAAGGTATCTGAGTGTAGGTATCTGTAGACACTTTCCTTGTTTTCCAGATGGACCTCTTGACTTCTCAGATATCTCTTGTGACATGATTTGTTTAGCAATCATTCGCGTCTTCAAGAAATCTGGTCAAGGTATCTGCAAAACTATTTCAATAATCTTGTGCAGTTTCTTCAAATCTTCAAAGTCGTTGAACTTGTGCTGCTTGGATGTCTTTTTCTTGGTCTTCTCTTCGTAAAATAAAAATTACATTTTGAGACCTAACATCCTATACAAGATAGCTAGACTATCATACTTAGTGGGTTTCCTCTTTTACAATATTCAAGTGAACCAAGAGTACTAATCACCTTTCTGAGACTAAGATAAGTCATCATGTTGCTGATCAAAATCTAAACAGATATTCCTAACAAGGGGTAAGGCACCAGGGGTTTGTACAATTCAGGAAGCCAGTGGAATATGGAGACCGTAGATTGTTAAGCTATTACAGCAACAACTACGAGAAATATGTGCCTCCTACACAACCCAGCGAGGCACCTCAAGAGATGATTGGCCAGGGCGGAGCAACAAAAGATGATCTTTCTAGTAGGATCAAGATGATCATGGGAAATTCGAATTGCTTTTACAAACACTCAAACGAAGTCCAGGAGCGGAATGACAAGAGGTTTGAGGTACTAGAAAATTCTGCGAGAAGAATCGAGAACATGGTCGGAGAGCTAGTAGGGAGATCGCGGAGACGGGAGCAAGGAAAATTCCCGAGGACAACAGAGAAGTCCCGGGTAGTCGATGTGGCTAAAGAGTGAAGAAGAAGAAGAAAATTCGATGCTAACGACTATAACAAAAGCATGATTTACCGCTTTTCACTTAGACTATAGGATGCATGTAGGTAAAAGTCGTTTTTCAATTCATTGCATTGCATTTTGAACAATTTACTGCTTTCGTTTTAAAACAGGTATGACGAACGGCATTTTCGACTTGTTATCTCGATTCCCAAACCCGTTCCATGGAACAGGTTTGGGGAGAAGGGTACTTGTTACGTCATACTCAAGCTCAATCCACTCTATATTTTGAGCATTGGTCGATTTTGAAAATTGTTTTGTATTGCTTGTTGCCGTTCTTAAAAAAAAAAGAAAAAAGAAAAATCTCGAAGTGTTTTTCCAGGATCACTTGTGATCGTTTGAGATCGTGTTGGGCATTCCCAAATACTATCCATAAACCAACACGGGTCTAATTGTGCGTATGCTATGAGGGTTGATGGTTATGTTCTCAAATTGCATGCCAAATACTACCTATAAACCAGCGCGTGGGCGGTTCTCGTATGTTTTGAGGGTTGATGGGGTGTTCGCCAAACCAACACGCACAAAAGTGCGGATCTTGAGCAACCTATTGGGATACACTTACAACATTGAAATAAAAAATGAACAAATATAAAAATCTATGCAAAAGGAGCAAAGCACAAGAAAAAAAAATATGTGCAAAAAGAGCAAAGCACGAGGATGACAGCTATTTCTATTATATGTATTGATTTCGACCCTTTCACTAAAAAGTCCTTTCTGATTTGTTTGAATTGAGTGCAAAAGCATGTAATATTAGTGGCAACTTTGTGACGTTTGTTGTAACCTTCCAGAGTAAAGTCTTGAACGATTACCTTTATTTACTGGACACTTCCAGAAGAGGGACTTGAGATGCACTTATATTATCCTTTGTCAGGGACTGTTAGGGTAAGTCGATGTTTTATTTACTTGTGAAACGGAAGATTGTGATCTTTGCTAAGCTACATGCCAACGTTAGAGGGGATACAAGTTTACATCAGTTTTAGGCTTGACTCTTGCAATAGTTGTTCCGGTAGCTTGTTGATTGAACTCTTCTGTGTTGTGTTGTGTCTTTGTATTTTTTCTTTTCTAGGATGTTTTAGAGTTTTGTTTGCTCGAGGACGAGCAAAGGTTCGGTTTGGGGAGTTTGATGAGTCGATATTTTAACGACTCATTTAGTCTTTTTACCGTATTTTGTTATGTCCTTTAGCCCTTTTTTATAGTGTTTTTGTAACAGCCCGAAAATTCGTATTTCGAATTTAGACATTTTAAAATGAACCGAGCGTCAAAGCGTGATTCATGAAGCGTGGATCTTCGGCCTAAGTTTAGTCTCTTCAAATTGAAGCCCGATTTTATTTGTCCAACTCAAGCCCAGTTGCCTATCACTTCCATTTAACACAAATTAAGCCATCATTAAGTCAAATTGCAAGTTACAAGTCTCTTCATCTAACCTAACACATTAAAACACCTATTCATCTTTTCAGCCCCATTCAACGTGAATATCCCCAGCAATGTTTTGGTCCTTCATCCTATCCAAAAAGTATCATCCTGTTTGCTGGTTTCTCTTTGTTTTTGGAGAATGCAAATCTATTTCCCCATTTTTTTGCTCCAAGTTGAAGAGGACGTGGCAAGCTATTTCAGGTTTAGAAAAGGGGCATCTTGCGTGTTCGTTGATCTTTGCTCGTAGAATGTTTAAGGCAAGTTTCTCTAGGACTTGCATCACAAATGTTTATATGTATGATATAAATCTTGTGTGTTTGAATTGTTATCCATGCTATGATATGAAATTGATGCAAGTTTATTTATGATTCATATTTTATTATGTGATCTATTTATGTTGTCTATGAAATATAAGAAGTTGAATGTTATGCTGACTGAGATTGAACCAAAAGAATGGTAACAATAATTGATCCCAATTCGTCAGTATATCTATGCTAATTAAGCCACTGATGATGTTGTTTGTTTCCATGCTCATGTGATTCCTTACTGCCGTATGGTCTTGTTTGTGCATCATATCGAGTTTACATGTTATATAAACTGATCAGTACTATTTTGGATTAGTCCATCAAGTGATTTATTTTTACTCATGTTGGTTCGGTTGGTGATTGTGATTATGTGTATAGTATGTTGGTAATCTGTTTAACAGTTCGTATTGTTGATGTTGTATAATGTTATTCACACACCATAGTTCATCCATTCATGAGTTAGAGTCTAGAGCATACATTCACTTTAACAAGATGTAAAGGTTTGAAGTAAAGAAAAGCTTTCAAGTTAAAGATCATATAATAATTAACGGGCTCGTAGGGGAAACCTTAGCACCACGTGGCCCAAGTCAAGTATTCAAGTTATTCATGTTATTCACGGCTGGAAGGGGTACTAGTACTCCGACCGGTAATTCATGTCATGCCATGTATGGCCACCATAGGCGACGGTAGAACCTACGATGCCAAGT
Source organism: Plantago major (assembly GCA_026545765.1). Classification (NCBI taxonomy): domain Eukaryota; kingdom Viridiplantae; phylum Streptophyta; class Magnoliopsida; order Lamiales; family Plantaginaceae; genus Plantago; species Plantago major. The sequence goes on along the minus strand of CM048841.1, from coordinate 51,232,592 downwards.
GTGCTCGCGATTAAAAGACAAGAATCATGTCAAGTTAACGCCAAGTCAAGTAATGTTTAAGAGGTTAAGTCAAGTCAAGTTATGTTAAGGGTCAAGTCATAGGTTAAGTTGCATTGCATTAAGTCAAGACTAAAAGGTGTAAAAGTTGCAAAAATAGAACTTTAGGTCATGGCACGTGCATGGAGCTTGTTCAGCCAGTGGTCACGGCTGACCCTTTCTAAAATATCAATTTTAGGTATGAAGCCAAGCTATTGGAGTGATGCGTTGCCGGAGCAGTGATCACTACCAGAAGCATCTTTACAGTTTTCAGTTTCATGTGTTTAGAATTTTTGTATCAAAGCTTTTATGATATTAATGTTCCGCTGCATTATTTTAGTAGTTCACGGTTTAGTATCAAGAATTTCATATCAAGTCTTTCGACGCGTAATGCGTCTAGTAACGTCTTATATTTTAACAAGTCAAGTTCGCCGATTTTAAAAGCTCACGCTCTAGCACGTATCATATTATTCATAATTCGTCTTTTAAAATTTGGGGCGTTACAGTTTTAGTGCATTTTCACGTTTGGGTATTTTGTGTGTTTTTGTACTTTTTAGGTATTTTTAGGTAAAAGGCAAGAAGATGGAGGATCAATGTGCAAATCGAAGCTTATCCAAGCTTCTAGAAGCACACCAAGGCCAAGTAATGGGCCACTACTCCAAGGAGGTTACAAGGAGGTTGAGAAAAGGGAGTAAAAATAGGAAGAAGTGGGAAAAAAGGGAGTTTCTCCGGATGGGAGACTCACCGTGGTGAGCTCCATCAACACGGAGGCTCACCGTGGTCTAGAGGAGCAAAGCAGAAAGTGAACTGTCACGCAGAAGAGCAGACCGCGGCGAGCCAGGAAGCCAAAGGAATCACGCCGCGGTGAGAGCTGATTATGACCAGTTCAACCACGATTTCTGACAGTTTTTCCCCACGATTTCAAATTTCTACTTCCTTGGTTCTATAAATAGGTCATTTGTATTCAGTCTAAAACATATCTTCATACCTTCTAAGTCTATTTTCTTTCAATTCAAGCATTGGAAACACTCTATGTTAGAAAATTTGTTAGATATTTTGTTAGAAATATCTGTTTAGATTTTGATCAGCAACATGATGACTTATCTTAGTCTCAGAAAGGTGATTAGTACTCTTGGTTCACTTGAACATTGTAAAAGAGGAAACCCACTAAGTATGATAGTCTAGCTAATCTTGTATAGGATGTTAGGTCTCAAAATGTAATTTTTATTTTATGAAGAGAAGACCAAGAAGAATACATCCAAGCAGAACAAGTTCAACGACATTGAAGATTTGAAAAGCGCACAAGATTATCAAAGCTTTCTGAGATACCTTGGTCAGATATCTTGAAGACACGAATAGTCTCAAACAAGCTGTGTCACAAGAGATATCTGAGAACTGGAAGGTTTTCTGAAAACAGGGAAAGTGCCCACAGATATCTACTCTCAGATACCTTGAGCCTTAACCAAATTTCTGAAAAAGAAATACATTGCAACAAAGTTGTTTCAATAAAGTGGTATCTGAAGATTGAAGATAAGGACGTGCAAAGAATCAGATAATACTAGTCTCTGATACTAAGCATAGTTCCGTTGGCACTACAGGACAAAAATACAAAGACAATGCATTTAATGCACGAGAGATGTCTCGAATAAAAGCAACGGTACCTTCCAAGAAGACAAACCTCGATTACTATACACAGATATCAATAGTTTGAATTTGATTTAAGCCTAACGGATACTATTCAACGGCATTCAAATTCATCTATAAATATCAACACTTAGACTACTTGAGAAGACACCTTGAACTCCATAAACACGCTGAACAACATATTCTCTCAAGCAAACTACTTATCCTCAAAGCTTTCTGTTGCGGCCAAAGCTCCTGATCTTAAGTAGCACTAAAGTTCTAAGTGTCCTGATCCTAAACAAGCACTGCTATCTGTGAAAGAGTTGAATTGAAAGATCAAGTATCTGAGATTCATTCTCTTGAACATTTATCTAAGACTTGGGTCAGTAAAAAGAACAAGATACCATACATTGAAAAGTGTATTAAGTATACTTGATTCACGAGCTATCGATTAATCGAAAATTATTAAAGAAGCTCATCTGACAACTCAAACCAAAACCAACACCAACACTGGCGTGGAGTACAGGAAGTACTTAGCTTGGGAAGCTAGGGAATAACTCCAAGGTTATTGAGCACAGGAAGTACTTAGCTTGGGAAGCTAGGGAATAGCTCAAAAAAAGGTTTCTGAGTACAGGAAGTACTTGGCTGTGAAAGCCGGGGAACAACTCAGGGGGAACATTTGGTTGGGAACCATTTGTTTAAGGAATCTTAGAATAGGATTTTTGTAAGGTGACCTCAATTATCTATTCTAGTGAATTCTAGGTCTTTGGAAGACCGAAGTGGATTAGTTGGAGGATTACGCCACCTCGAGATACCACTATACTTGTTTGTTTATTTACTTCTCTGACTTACATTTCAAAGAACACACACACACACTTTAACTGCTTCGCACTTATCTACCTTAAGTATTCCGCTCGATCTAAGTATCGAGATATCTACACGTATATCTGAAATAGTTTTATCGACAAAGTTTTAAAAGACTATTCACCCCCCTCTAGTCTTTTACTTTGTATCTCTGGACCAACAAGTGGTATCAGAGCGGGAGGTTCACAAGCCTTCAAGATGAACTTAGATCCCAGATAGGTGAAGGAACTTTGTCCATTTACGAGGACTATTTAATTTGTGTGTTAAGTGTGCAGGAATGTCTCTGAGTGATGCACCCGTTCTCAAACCAGAGAACTACGAGAAATGAAAAAATAACATGATGCTCCACCTTGAAGCCATAAGTGACGAAATGATCGAATTAATAAAAAATGGCCCAATATTCATTCAACAACTTAAACAAGTCATGGAGGTTTCTAATGGTAGAGACAGAGATCAAAGCGAAGGATCTTCACAAACTGATGCGTCAACAAGTGGGAGATCTACTAGTCAAGTTATTTACGAACCAAAGCCCAGAGAACTCTGGACATCGGAAGATGCCAAGAGAAATCGTCTGGATGGTCAAGCTCGTAATATCATCATCAGATCTACACTGAGCACATACAATTATCGTAGGGTGCTAAAACGGCGAAGTTGCACAGCAACCGATTGAAGAAATCTGCGGGCGAGAAAACTAAAGAAAACAAGTTCGAAGTTCTCAAGTTGAAATTTCAAAATTTCAAACAAGGACCCACTGAAACTCTGGAAGAACTTGTTTCAGATTTACCACTCTCATGAGTGATATGGCAGCACTTGGGGAAAGCAACAGATACTCTCAGTCAGAAAAGATTATGACTATTGTCAGAAGTCTTAACCACAACTGGGAGCATACTAAATTCTTTTATTTTAATCAAGGTATGCCAAATATCACTCCAGTGGAACTCTTCTCACATCTTGCTACGGTTGATTATGAGACAACACAGAGAGAACAAACAACTGAAAAGTTGCAGAGTATTGCTCTAGTTGCTCAAGGAACTTCTGAAAAGAAGAAAAGCAAGGAAGAGACTGAGGATGCTCTTGCTGCAAAGCAAATGAGCAAATATGTCAGTCGAGAAATAGAGAGAAGAAAAGCCAAAGAGAAGTTGAAAAAGCATCTAGGCTCAAACTATCACCAGTACAAAAATATGCAAAGATCGCTGAACAAGCCAGCTCAGAAAGCATCATGTACTGAGGAAGTAGAAATTGGAAACGATATCTACTTCTATTGTCAGAAACCTGGTCACTTCAACAAGGATTGTCCAGCCTTCAACAAACTAAGGACAGGTGACAAGAAAGATTGAAGAATCTTCAGAAGAAGCCAGAAAGCTTTATTAACTGAAGAAAGAAAGAAAATCCAAACTCAACTGGATGCTCTAGACTATGAGACAGATTCTGAAGATGACAATTCAGATGACTCAATCTTACCTTCACCAGAATTATGTGGAGTTACTCATGATATAATCGACTTCGGCCTCAAGAAGAATGAAATGTGTGGAGTTGCTGAGATTGACGGTCCAAACATCTCTAACATAGAAATCTGTCTTATGGCTGATGAGGTAACACATACTTCTTGTTATACTTATGAAAGTGATGAAGAAGAAATAAAAGATCTAGAAAATCTCAGGAAAGATCTTGACATCTATGAAAGAGAATTTCTAATGATCCGAGCTAGAGCCGAAAATCTTGAAGAAGAAAAGAATTCTCTTGCAAAGGAAAATTCTCAATTAGTTAAGATATCTGAGAAAAGGATCTTGTCAAAATGCATTTCTCAAAACTCGGATATCCAGACCTAAAAGTCACATAAAGAATCAAAGAATATGAATTACGAAAGAAATATGAAGATCTTCTTTCCGATAACAAGGAACTCAAAAGAAAGAATTATCTTTTCAATCTTATGCCAAAGCTAGTGACACTCTTCAAGTACAATCTTACTTAAGAGATCCTTGAAAAAGAAAGGACTTGAAATGAATACACAGACAGATTGTTCTATCACTCAATTAGAGTGAGGAAAGAAGAACATTTGTAAGTACTCAAAGAGATGGTTCCATGCAATCTATAATATCGGTCGAGGATCGAAGATTGTTGACAAAGGAAAGGCAAAAGACTAAACCTTTGTGGGAAAAACAAGTCAAAATAAAGCGATGGCACGTCTCGAAAAGAAACACAACCGAAAAGTGTAAACACCCACAATTCTATGTCTCTCAAAAGGGTAGAATTGCGAGGGTAGCAAATTCTCTCATGTCACTTTTTACGGAAAGAAATTGGATCAACGAGACTAGCAAAGTCACGAGAAAAGATCTCGAATAGCTTCAAGTGCTCGAAATGGTATGGCTACAAAGGCATCGAAACAACTTGCTCATGAATACAAACAAGAGCAAGAACGATGGCTAAAGGCTAGAATTGCTCAAAGCAATTATCAGAAGTGGAAGTTGAATCAAGCCACTGAAAATCTGAATGCCAGGGCTAGAAGAAATCTGGCAACGAAAGCTAAGTTTGCTGAAAAGCAAACTTAAACTGACAGTATCTGAAAGCACCAAATGGAGCACCTAGGAACACACCAAGGAAGAAAATAATTCTTAATAATAATAATCATTCAATCAGAATTCCTCCTTATGTTCCTATCAGACAAAAGAATGTTCCAAGGAAATTCATTCAAAATGGATTCCTTTGGAAGATTGTTTAGTCCGATGGTTCCAATCAGAATTGAGAACCTAATCTCCTGTTCCCTGTTATTTGCAGAATGCTTCCTGGACTAAAGCACAATGGCTGTTTGATAGTGGATGCGGAAAGCACATGACAGGAGACAAAGCAAATCTGGTCGATTACAAAGCTTGCAACACGTGACCGGATATCGATTCTTGAGGAGAATTAAATCCCTCTCTCGATTTGGCAACGTCAAATTGGGAACATTAACAATCACCGATTACATGTTAAGGATTTGAAATATAATCTATTTAGCATGAGCCAGTTTGCGACAAAGGTTTTACTATAAAATTCAAAGCAAAATCGCAAACTAATTGACAATGATGAGTCAAAGGCATACCTTGGTTGCTTTCGGCGGAAAGGCGCTTTTATGTTGCCGATTGGGCCACAATCAAGAATGTCTCATGGTGAGTCAATCTGGTCACGTAAGAGCACCGTTATGGCACAAAAGAATGAGTCACTTGAACTTCAAAACTCGAACAAACTTGCCAAGAAAGAGTTAGTGGTTGGCCTTCCCAAAACATCTTCGTAAAGGATGATATCCATTACGCATGTCGATGGGAAACAATCAAAATCTCTTTCAAGTCCAAAACCAGACACTCTAGTGTTAGACCACCGTAACTACTACATATGGATCTTTTTGAATCATCTAACTAGTTATGCAGAAAGAAGTATATGCAGTTGTTGTAGAAGAATTCTCAAGATTCACTTGGGTTGTCTTTCTGAAACACAAATCTGACGCCAGGGTGGAGATACCAAACTGCTGAAAAAGCTTGAAGTCATGAAAAAAGACAAGGTATCTGCAATCGTAGCAGCACCATGGTATCGAAGTTTGTCAACCAGTACATAAAGGAGTTTTGTACCTGCAAAGGTATACAACACCAACTTTCCTCTGTAAGAACACCTCAACAAAATGGTGTTGCAGAAAAGAAAAAAACATAACCCTTAAAGAAGCTGCAAGGACGATGCTAGCTGACACTGAAATAAGTGAAATTTATTGGGTTGAAGCTGTAAACACAGCCTGCTACACTCAGAACAGATGTTTGATAAACAAACACCATGACAAGACCCCTTATGAAATCTTGGTTGGTAGACCCCCTAATATCAAACATCTGAGAGTATTTGGTTGTAGATGTTTTGTTCTAAACAATGGAAAAGATTATCTGAGAACATTTCAACCAAAGGCAGATGAAAGTGTATTTCTTGGCTATTCCACGAATAGCAAAGCCTACAGAATTTACAACAAAAGAATAAAGAAGATTGAAGAATCAGTTCATGTTGTATTCTATGAAGGAAGCAAGAAAACACCTCCTAATGATGAACTCTCAGAAAGGTTCAAAGAACTAATGTTGAGGGATTCTGAAGAAGAATCCTCAGAAAGGAGAAACATCATTACGGAAAGTGAGGATGACTCTGACGTAGAAAAGCATGAAGTGCCTAGTAACAACAAGATGACTCACAAACATGATGAAGAATTTCCTATGAAACTTCCAGAAATGAAAACTGAAGATGTTCATCATGAATCTCTCTCTGAAAATAATCTCTCTGAAAGACATGTTCCAGATAGCTCAAACGCTGAACAAGTGTCAGACATTAATTGCCCTTCTGAGGAGCAAAAGGTCTTAGATACTGAAAATGTATCAAATCAAAATCCCAGTGATTCACATTCAAATCATTTGGATATTGATCCTACTAGCACTAAACCTATGATGAGATGGATCAAGGATCATCCTGCAAAAGATGTGATTGGACCAATTAATCAAGGTGTTAGGACTAGGAGAGCAATAGCTGAAAATGCTAATTCTCTCTTTGGATGTTTCATCTCAAATATTGAACCCAAATATATAGAAGAAGCATTAGGAGACCAAGATTGGATCTCTGCAATGCAAGAAGAGTTGGATCAATTTGAGAGAAACAAAGTCTGGAAATTAGTTCCATTCGTGGAAGGAATATCTGTGATTGGAACTAAATGGGTTTTCAGAAACAAATTGAATGAATCTGGAGAAATAACCAGAAACAAAGCAAGATTGGTTGCCAAGGGATTTACCCAGACTGAAGACTTGGATTTTGATGAGTCATATGCACCAGTTGCCAGATTGGATGCGATAAGACTCTTTCTGGCCTTTGCAGCTCATAAAGATTTTAAAGTTTATCAGATGGATGTCAAAAGTGTATTCTTGAACGGTGAACTTGCAGAAGAAGTTTATGTTGAGCAACCACCTGGCTTTGAAGTTTCCTCAGAAAGTAGAATGGTCTATAAACTATGTAAAGCTCAGATGGATCAAACAGGCTCCAAGAGCATGGTATGACACTTTGACCAAATACCATCTGGAAAGTGGTTTCAAGAAAGGTGAAGTTGATAAAACTTTATTTACCTTAAACCATGATGGGAAACTACTCTTAGTTCAAGTATATGTTGATGACATCATATTTGGATCTAAGGACAAGCAACTTTGTAATGACTTTGCAAATCTCATGAAAAGTAAGTTTGAGATGAGCATGATGGGAGAAATGAATTATTTTCTAGGATTGCAAGTCAAGCAACTCAATGATGGAATATTCATTAGTCAAACAAAGTATGCAAAAGATATACTCACAAAATTCAATCTTAAGCCTTCTGAAAAGAATGCTAAGATACATATGAGCATTGGAACCAAAATGACCTATACTGAATCAGACAAGAGTGTTGAAGAACACAAGTATAGGAAATTGATAGGTTCACTACTTACCTCACTGCAAGTAGACCTGATATTCAATACGCCGTTGGAGTGTGTGCTAGATTTCAGACAAATCCGATGCAAACACACTACAACATTGCTATGAAAATATTAAGGTATGTAAAAGGTACAGTAAATGTAGGATTGTGGTATCCTAAAGAAAGCGGATTGAGTTTAGCTGGGTACTCAGACGCTGATTATGCTGGATCACTGCTTGATAGGAAAAGCACCTCAGGAACTTGTCAGTTTCTGGGTACTAGACTGATCTCATGGTTTAGCAAGAAGCAAAACTCAATTGCAACTTCTACCACAGAGGCTGAATATATTGCTGCTGGTTGTTGTGCAACACAAATTCTGTGGATACAACAACAACTTAAAGACTATGGACTCATTGAAGAGAAAACTCCCATTTTCTGTGATAACACAAGTGCTATTGCGATTACACAGAATCCTAAATTTCATGCCAAAACAAAGCATATTGATGTTAGACATCACTTCATCAGAGACCATGTTGAAAGAGGCAATATAGAGATACTCAAGATTGGCACTGAAGACCAACTTGCAGATATCTTCACTAAGCCACTACAAGAAAGTAGATTCTTAGCCTTAAGACATAGTCTTGGACTAATGGAACTACCAATGAACTGAAAGAGTTCAGGAATCTGGAATGGGCATCCAGAGAAGAGGTATCTGGAACGGGCATCCAGAGAAGAGAAAAGAGAAATCTGGAACGGGTATCCAGAAGTCAAAAAGGCTAAAGAGCAAAAGGACAGCTTAAGATCTCTGAAACGGGAACTCAGATATCTGAATCACTCTATAAACGGTGAACACAAAGGAGAATAGTACAACTATCTGCAGTCAACTACTCTCTTGCAAATCACAGATACGTACACACAAAATCAATTTGTATGCATTTGTCTGTTGAGATTATATTGCTATATATATAGGATTTTGGCAAAAGAAATCACTTTTGCTTAATCCAAAATTCCGACTTGCACAAAAATAGCAAAACCTTCTCTTGATTCTCTGCAAATCTTCTACAATCTCTGCAAATCCAGATTAAGTTTTTCTGCAAAGAATTACTAAATCAAATCTCTTTCAAACACCAATCCAAATCTACACTATATAAAGAGATGGCCCCAAAGAATTCTTCTACACTGAAATCTCAATCCTCCACTGGTACTGCTGAAAAGCAAGCACCAGAGTTGGTTATTGTGAACAACCGACTGGTAGAAGATTTTAATCCTGACCATTGGACTTCAAATCACAAAATGATTTGGGGTGGTGCCATGGTTGATGAATACCTCACGGCTGCAATTGAAAACCAAACCGACAGAAAACTGGTTCTTGACATGCTTGAAAAGGCACAAATCAAGGGTTTTCTATCTGCTCGCCCAAGTGGAATCTCATCACTCGATGTGTTGGAATTCTACAACAACTCCAGGATAATTTCCTGTGTTTCTGAAGGCACTGCAATAGTGTCTGTCAAAACCTCAGTCCAAGGAAAGGAAATCCTTCTGGACTTAACAACTTTCTGTAAGTTGTTTGAGTTTCAAAATCTTGGAAAGGATTTTGAAATAAACACCAAGGATGATGATCTCCTTGAAGGTGTTAAAGAACTGTACAGTGACGTGTGTGATCTTGAAAAATCAGATACACCCACTGAGTTCAAGCTTGCTGACATCCGAACCAGACATCTGATGGTTCACTGGGATGTATTGGCTTGCATTCTTCACAGATGCTTTGATGGTCTACAAGGAGGTGCTGACCAGATAAGCCAAGAACGATGGATCATGATGTTCTTGCTGAATCAACAAGAAAAACGGCTGGAAAACCCTTTTAACTAGGGAAAGTACGCCATAATGAAGTTTGTGAAGAAGATTCAAGGCTTCGAGCCTAAAATCGCCAAAGGACTAGCTGAGCCAAAGGCCACTGTAGGCTATGGTCTGAAGATATGCTACTTGCTGGAGCAGCTTGTCATTGAGCTCAGAGAGACGGCTGAAATAGCCAACAGTAACCTACTCTACAAATATGAGTATACAAACTTGTTGAAAAAGGTTACCGGGTCTCAGAAAGGTTCTAAGAAGCGAAAGTCTAAAAAGGTATCTGAAGAAAAGGTTGCGACCAAGAAGCCCAGAACTTCAAGAAGGAAGTCTGCTGGCAAATCAGAAGACATACCCATTGAGGTTGTCGATTCTCGCCATCTCTGCAGCATTGCCGATGAACCGATAAAGCGGATGAACTCATCAATGCCGCAAAAGAGTTATCAACCATCGACAAGAGACTCAGCAAGAGAAAGTGCTTTCAGAAATGTGAAGACTATTGCAGAAAGCCTTGCTGATGAACTCATAAATGCTGCCAAAAGTGGTGAAAAACACCAAGCCCTATCTGCAGAAACCGCAGGAGTAATGGACCAATCAGTTCCTAATGCTGATGAGAGCTCTGACGATGAAGATGAGAAGCTAGTCATCTCTCAAGTCCTAGAAAGAACAAAAAGGGCTAAGGTTACTGAAATTGTAACTGGTGAAAAGGTATCTGAAGAAGAACCTACACCTCAGGTTGCTGAAGAAGCACCTATAGCAAAGGTTGTTGGTGCAAACACATCATCGAGGAACGCTTTCACGCAACTTCAAAAAGCCCTGATGAGTGGTATTTTAGTGCTGGCAGATGCTGATGGAAACGCACATCTAAAAATCTGGAAGAACACTCTACTGACCAATCTTCTGCTTCCAGACAACCACAACAACCACAACCACAACAGCCACAAGTGTTTGATGAAATGGTAATTGAACTCCATTTTGAATTACCAGCAATGCAGTATGCTGAAGAAAATCCTGCAAAAGAGCAGGTTCCCCAACTTAATGAGAGGGATCAAACTGAGACATCTACTCAGAATGATCAACCAGGGGAGGCAACTGAGTTGCACACTCAGGAAAGGTGTGAAGTACCTGAAACTTCAAACAAAGAATAGTTACTGGAACAAGAAGACCAAAGTATAGAAGGGTCACAAGTTTCAGAGACCAATCAGCCTGACATGGATCAGGCTGAGTTAGAAACACAGAAACAAGAGGAAGCTGGGAAGCTTGCCTCAGAAACTGAGAAGGAGGTTCCTCCAACCTCACCTCTTAAGAAATCTGAGCCTGTGCCACAGGCTCCAACTGAGAAAGAGGAAGATAAGGCAGAAATGCCAGAAAAGAACCCAAAAACCAGCAAGGTTTCTGAAGAACACATCATTGAGCCTTCCCATATAAAGGCTCACTCAGAAGTAGAAGTGCAAGGGGACAGAGTTGCGACATCCCCTGCACATATGGAAATTGATGAGGCATCAAGGCCTTCATCACAAGAAAAGATTCCAGAGACTGCACAAGTCTCTGAGAGACAAGTATCTGAGCCTCCCATGGAGGTTCAAGAAAGAAAGGTTGATGAGGACCAGACTTCCAAGTCTCCACCTCACAACAAGATATCTGAGACACCAATTGTCTCAGTAGCACAAGTCTCTGAGCCTGATGTCCTTACTCGGGCTCAAACAAGTGCCAAGCAGGCTCCCAATGATGAGAAAAGGGACCTACTTCCCTTCTTCAAAGCTCAAACCCTACCAAAGCATATACAATGCTTCAAGAAATGGCAAAGGTTAAGGTGCTCTGATCTCTCTGAAATATTGAGAATCACAGATCAACCAACCAGACGAGCACGAGCTCTTGACTTGGAGATATATGTCCATGCAATGTTCCCTACCGAACAGTACACAGTTGCGACTTTACTACATAAGGATTTCTCCAGAGAAGTGGCGCACAGTTTGATACAAGCCTTTGAACAGGCAGATGGTCAGACAAGATTACAGATGGCATTCAGGGCGATTCGCCTGCACTGCAATTTATACATTCTGAACAAGAAGAGGTTAATGGGCAGAAGATCACTATTCCTGAAGTGATCAATCTTGTATCTGAAGATGATGAGGAGGAAGAGATAAACGAAAACGACTTCGATGAACCTCCTACTGATCATCACCAAAAGGATGACACAGACAAAAAGGATGATGATGCCCCTGCACCAGGGACCGGAGGAATTTCACAAAGAAATCATGCATCAACTGCTGAAAAGCAAACTGAGAGGAAAGCACATAAATCTCCGTCTCCATTTCCTCAAAAGTCAACTCATCCATCTTCCCCACAAAAGGTTAATACTGAACAAGTAGTTGAGGATTCTGAGGAAATCGCTCAGAAATTGTTGAATACTCAATCGTAATCGCCAACTCAGACAACTGTTGGAAGAAGAACAACAACTCCATCTTCAACTGGAAGACCAGATAGCTAAATCCAGAGACAAGCTTGACCAACTACAAGATCAATATCTGCAAGAGATGATTGCTTACTCTGAGGTTAAAGAGCTACAGGATGCTGTAAATGCCATCACCAAAGAACTCATTACTGAAGAAGTATGATGCTAAGGCTGCATCATCTTCAAAGGAAGTACCATCCTCCTCCCAAAAAGGGAAGAAACCAATCTCTGAGATGGTTGCTGGACTCGACACAATCGATGAGAATGTCCAAGAGGATGAAGATCACTGGGCTGATTACTCAGATGATGAAGAAGACAAGACTTTGGCAGAGCACCGCAATGAACATTTAGCGGTTTCTCACTTGAAAAGGAAGCTGATTGCTCCTACAATATTCAAAGAACGCCAAATGTCCACTCCATGAATACATGAACAGATACCAATCTTGGCTCATCGAACAAGGAGTTGTCTTCACGTAACAAGGAAGTAATTGCCTCGTCCCTCGAATGAAAAAGTTCACTGAGCTCATCACTCAGAGAACAACTAGCATAGTCATTGCTCAGAAAGATCTGGGAATGATAAGGGACGATGATGCGTCTTTAGCTGAAAAAGCTTTCCAAGAGGCAATTTACACTACTGGAAAAGCAGATGCCATCCTAGGCCCATTGGAAGAGCTCACTGATAAGGACAATGGACTTATCAAGCAAAATCAGGAGCTCAAAGCCGATCTTCAGAAGTTGGTCACTGCCTACAATTATTTACAAGGGCATTTTAACTCTCTCTCAGATTCTTTTATGAGACTGAGTCAACAATGACTAAGGGAAAGAGTGTACAAATCTGGACCTCAAAGTCGGGGAATGGGAAGAAGGAGAAGAAAACAAGAAGAAATCTGAGTCAAGTGCGGCTCGAGAGAGGAAGAAGAAACATGAAAACTTCCCACCACCACTCGTAATCAATGAACCCTCCTCAAGCCAAGTCTTTGCAAATAGTAGCCGCTTCCCGAAACCCATCAAGGAACTACAATGATAACAAGGGCCATGGCACAGAAACCTCCAAGGAGTACCAAGGTTCCAAGGAGAAGACAAGTTAAAGGGATTGATGAATCCTCTGAAGAAGAAGAAGAAGGTCAAATCAAGTCCTTGGGCAATGAAGAAGGCTGTAAAACGCTCACAAGATCTAATCTTGATGATGATGAGGAAACTGATGAAGATGAAGCTCCTCTTCACAGAAAAAGGAAAATTGAAAGCCTAACTGAGCCCATAGCTGCAAAGCCCCTAGCAGCTAAAACACCCTCTGGAAATACCAAGTCTATCCAGGGTGGTTCTTCAAGCAACAAACCCAAAGAGAATTCAAGACAAAGAAGGAATGACATCGAGAGTCGAGTAAAGACAAAGTCAACTTCCACTCAGGCCAGAAGAAGCCAAAATAGAGTATGTGAAGAATGACAATGATTCCTCTCTCTACAGGTGCATCAATCAGAAAAATGGCTATTGGATTCTGGAACTTAAGCATCTACTGGTAAATTCAAGATTTCCAGAACCAATCCATAAACAACTTATGGCATGGAGAAAAGATAAGCCAACCTTTATCAACACCAATCACATTAAAGCCTGGTTGGATTTTGAAGTTGTCAAGAGAACTGAAGCCATGAGAAAGGACCTCTCTGATGAATGTCCATATGGAAAGCCAGATGATGTGCACAGAATTCTGAATATCACAGAACAGTACAAGAGCAAGACTCATGGAACCCTGAGTCGTTCTATCTAATCAAGATCAATACAAGGGAGACATCGATATCCGAGGATTATCTACTGAATACTTCAAGCTTTCGATATCGTAATAGAGCATGCCGGAAGTGGGGAAAGTATCTGGGTCAAACATTTTGTCAAAAAATCCTACCAAAACCTACAAAGAGGTCTGTGGATTTGCAGAGACACCGAGATGCTCGTCGAACACTTCTCTATGATTATTCGATGACATCAAAAGGTTTGGAGATAGGAAATTTGCGCATCGATCCATAGAACTACTGTTGAAGACTTGAAGAGTTGAAGACTTGAAGACTAGTCTATTAGGATGTTTACTTGGAGCTTGGTTACTCCTGTTGTCCTAATTTACTATGTATTTTTGTTGTATTTTTGCTGACTGAGCTAAACTTGTTTTATGTATTTAAGTTATCTGGAATCTTTCATTGTAACTTATCTGATGAACTTACTCTCAGATAGTATTCTATAAAAGATAACTTGTCAGCAAAGATCACACCTTGTGATTTGGTGGATGTTTACTTTCTGCACTTAATTGAATGAATTGAAAAATCAAGAAATGATTAAGTGTTGGATTGTTCACTCATCCAGATTTGTAATAGGTCAGATAGTCATCGTTGACTGATCAAATAGGGGGAAATTTGTTAGGAAATTTGTTAGATATTTTGTTAGAAATATCTGTTTAGATTTTGATCAGCAACATGATGACTTATCTTAGTCTCAGAAAGGTGATTAGTACTCTTGGTTCACTTGAACATTGTAAAAGAGGAAACCCACTAAGTATGATAGTCTAGCTAATCTTGTATAGGATGTTAGGTCTCAAAATGTAATTTTTATTTTATGAAAAGAAGACCAAGAAGAAGACATCTAAGCATAACAAGTTCAACGACATTGAAGATTTGAAGAAACTGCACAAGATTACTGAAACAGTTTTACAGATACCTTGGTCAGATATCTTGAAGACACGAATAGTCTTAAACAAGCTGTGTCACAAGAGATATCTGAGAACTGGAAGGTTTTCTGAAAACAGGGAAAGTGCCCACAGATATCCACTCTCAGATACCTTGAGCCTTAACCACATTTCTGAAAAAGAAATACATTGCAACAAAGTTGTTTCAATAAAGTGGTATCTGAAAATTGAAGATAAGGACGTGCAAAGAATCAGATAATACTAGTCTCGACATCGAGCATAGTTCGCTGGCACTCTGAGACAAAAAGTACAAGACAATGCATTTAATGCACGGACGAGATGTCCGAATAAAAGCAACGGTACCTTCAAGAAGAAGACAAACCTCACATAAGATTATACACAGATATCAATAGTTTGAATTTGATTTAAGCCTAACGGATACTATTCAACGGCATTCAAATTCATCTATAAATATCAACACTTAGACTACTTGAGAAGACACCTTGAACTCCATAAACACGCTGAACAACATATTCTCTCAAGCAAACTACTTATCCTCAAAGCTTTTACATGCGACCAAAGCTCCTGATCTTAAGTAGCACTAAAGTTCTAAGTGTCCTGATCCTAAACAAGCACTGCTATCTGTGAAAGAGTTGAATTGAAAGATCAAGTATCTGAGATTCATTCTCTTGAACATTTATCTAAGACTTGTGTCAGTAAAAAGAACAAGATACCATACATTGAAAAGTGTATTAAGTATACTTGATTCACAGAGCTATCTGATTAACTGAAAAGTTATTAAAGAAGCTCATCTGACAACTCAAACCAAAACCAACACCATCACTGGCATGGAGTACAGGAAGTACTTAGCTTGGGAAGCTAGGGAATAACTCCAAGGTTATTGAGCACATGAAGTACTTAGCTTGGGAAGCTAGGGAATAGCTCAAAAAAAGGTTTCTGAGTACAGGATGTACTTGGCTGTGAAAGCCGGGGAACAACTCAGGGGGAACATTTGGTTGGGAACCATTTGTTTAAGGAATCTTATAATAGGATTTTTGTAAGGTGACCTCAATTATCTATTCTAGTGAATTCTAGGGCTTTGGAAGACCGAAGTGGATTAGTTGGAGGATTACGCCACCTCCAGATACCACTATACTTGTTGTGTTATTTACTTCTCTGTACTTACATTTCAGCAACACACACACACACACTTTAACTGTTTCTGCACTTATCTACCTTAAGTCTTCCGCGCTCTGAATCTAAGTATCAGATATCTACACAGATATCTGAGAAATAGTTTTTATCGACAAAAGTTTTAAAATACTATTCACCCCCCCCCCCTCTAGTCTTTTACTTTTCCGTTATCTGGACCAACACTCTAGAGATTCAATCTCTCTTGCAATAGAAGCATATTTCCTTTCAGATGATCTCTTGTCACTGACGTATCCCGGTATCAATCGTGCAAATTGTTGTTTATGTTTGTACGTGACAGGTTGTTATCTTGATTACTGAATCTTGGTGTATCGGTGTGAACTTGTTAGTGTCTTAATTATTAATTAGGCTATATCCGTATGATTGCATAGCTCGTGACTGGCTCTTTGTAGTGATTACGTACTTATAGCCCGTATTTGGTTGAACTATCAATAGCAAGGTGATGAACTGCGACTAATGTACCATTAATTAAGTCGTATTAGCACACTTTATGAAAGGATTTATTTAACTTCATTGGTTGTAGTATTGCATGATCTAGGTTTTACCTTATCTTGTGCACGTTAGATTATATTCTAGGGTTGAAGTATCACAATCCACACACACTATCTATTTACAACCAGCACAAGCGAGTTTATTCTATAGAACTAGCTTAATCAATTCCTCGAGAGAACGATCCTGGGGTTAAAAGCCTTGTCTTTCTATAACAATTGCTTTTTCTACTTGTGTCAATATAAGTAGTAATTTCTGAGCGCATCAGACTACTTGCTCCTTTATTTTTTCTTTTTACTTTTTTCTTTTGACATACTATTTTTTGCAGTCGTTTTACTGACTCGTATGCTTTTGGTTGGCCATCATTGGGCTCTTTTAGTCTCTACATTTTTTTGGTTGTGTCTGTTTTACCAAATTCTACACTTTTGTGCGTGCTAGTTTGGTATACATGCCATCAACCCTCACGGACATGTAGCTTTTTAGGGCCACGCCGGTATGTGGGTAGTATCTGTAACATGCCCAACACGAAAATGGTGATCACGAGGACCACAGATCCACTCCGAGACTTTTGTACCTTTGCTTTTTTCGGTACTTTCTTTTCTATTTTTTCTGGAGCAAGAGCTAGTGATTTTAGCACCGGTAATAAAAGTAGGGCCAACAAGATTACGTTTCGATGATGTTTATCTTCCACTTCTCCCCCAAACCAATCTCTCGAACTAGGGTTAGGTTTTTCTTCTCTACTTTCCCACAAACCAATTATCGAACATGATTAAAACATGATTCTCCTCCATTCTTTGGAACTCGCTGCTTCATTTTTTCGTTGAAGCTCGGTGGTAGGTTGCTGTCAACACTTAAGTAAAGCATGTATGGGATATATGGTGGAGTTTAATAAGGGCTTAAAAAGCTTTCAGTAGGGTTAGTGAAAGGTATAGGAAAGGGATTCAGAAAGGTGAGTACTAACGTGACAACGAAATGTGCGATATAGCATGCTTTTAGAACCTTGTTTTTGGCCGAAGATTCAATATTTATATTGTTTTATAGTCAATTACCAACTTTGCGTGTTTTCTATAGGTCATGATCGCGTTTTTGAGGATCTGCAGCAACATTGTAGAAGACAACATTTCGAGGAAACGAAGTTACAAAGCTCGGAATTGAAGAATAGAAGAAACAGATTCGAAGCTGGAGACGTCGCACTCTGCGGTTACCTGTGGACCACAGAGAGGGTCACTGCGGTCAGCTGTGGACCACAGTGTATTGCCTATTTTTTGTCTGATATGTTTTCTGGCCTGTCAGGCTAGGGCCCGTCTTCCTAAACCTTCCTTATACACTAATGGCAGTGGGAACTCGAGATTTCACCTATAAATAAGATCTCATGTGTCTCATAATGAGAGAGAGTACACAAAGAAACTCTCCTGAAAGAGAACCAGTCCTCGGGGAGGTGAAACCCCAAAAGTAGCTCTCCTGAGAGAGAACCAGTCCTCGGGGAAGTGAAAACCTAAAACCCTAGCTGTCAACATGAAACCAAGGAAGTCATCAAGATCAATCAATCAAGGAGGAGGAATCGAAGAGGAGAAGCAGAGGGTCGACACTCGCCATCTTCTTACGGTTTAGTTGTTTCAAACATGATTTCAATTCAGTTTTCTGTTTATTTACTTTCAGTTATGTCAGGCTAATTTCCTGTGTAAGGGCTAGCTGAGATCTTTGATTATTTGGTTTATATATGATTGAATAGATTTAGCATAAATGTTGGTTATGCAATTGTAGTTCATATCTGTGCTGTTTGAGAAAGATGATTTGTTTATTTATGTTTTCGCGAGACATGAGTATTCATTGCATTAGATTAGGAGGTATCAGCTGTGTCTATATGTTGATATTCTGCCTGAGGTATGATGTTGAGCTAGCAACTGGTGACAACTTTGAGCTAGACGATAGTCTACATAGGGTATCTTTGCTGACTGCGCCTTGGTATAAGATATGTGACTTGTGTGACTCTTCAGCCGTAACCTTCGCTATCTATTATTCCTGATACAAACCATTTATCAAAGTGAAGGTTAAAGCTTAAATGTTTTTCTCTATAAGTTATTAGTTCGTCAATTCTTATTAAAATTACTTTTCTGCTTACGTGTTTATTTTACTTATTCAAAAATACCAAAAATCTATTATTTACTTTTTATTGAAAATCAACCATTTAATATTCTATTTCAATCGAGCGTTATTCTCGAGAGAACGACATCTCGAGTCAACTTACCGCTATAGACTGTGTGTTAGTGAGCTTCTGGCAATTATAAATTTATCTTTTGATCGTATTTGGGGATTACAGTCTTTACAACGAAATCAAAATCTTCGGGTACACATAAAAAATTTAGCGCCGTTGCCAGGGAATAATTAGTAGATTGCCTGCGTAGAACTTATTTGGTTATTTTTGAGCAGTAACTACTTTTATTTCACATGAAAACTCAAGATGGAAGAAGAAGACGAAAGAACTATCAGGGAGATCAATATGCTGAAACCAATAAGAGTGGAATTAGGATCCAGCCGCATGTAAGGGAGTACGGATTTGATCTAGCTCTGCTTAGCGCACTACCAAAGTTCGGAAGCAAAGAAGAAGAAAATGAATGCGAGTTCATGTATGCATTCGAGTCTATTGTCGAGCAGTTTCCGACGAAGGGGTTAACCGATGATGAGTTGAAATTTCTGGTTCTTCATCAAAACACTGGAGGGAGCAACAAAAAGTTTGAATGTGAAGAGCTGAGGAGTATGTTCTTGAAGAGGTTTCTAGGGCTTGCAAGGGTTATGAGAGAAAGGAGGATGATATCCAACTTCATTCAGAAACAGAAGGAATCTTTTCATGATGCATGGGAAAGGTTTGAAGAGATGCAGTACAACTGCCCCCAACATCAGTTCACTTCACGACAGCTCTGTGAGTATTTCGACTTAGGAGTTAGAGAGGAGTTCATAGACCTTATAGACGTAGCTCTGAAGGGATCATTTATGGGGAGTTCTGCTAAGCATGTAATGGAAGCTTGCTGCACATGCAAGTTGAGCAGAATTCATCAGGGTATGAGCAAACAAGGAGAATGAGATCTTCAATAAGATGGAAGCCACGGAAGAAGTAAGGACAATAGCCGCAATTGAGGAAAAAGGCGCGGGCTATGGGAGGAAGAACGGAACGAACCTGAACAAGAGAGAGAGATCAGGAATAAAAAAGGAAGTAAGCCAGGGAAAAGGAAAAAAAAAGTTGTCGAAGAAGGATGAAGAAGGAAGAGATGGAGTTTCCAGCGATGTAACTGCTAAGAAGGGGTTGGAAGAGGAGATCAAGACCCTCAAGGAACATCATAACTAGAGAGGCAAAGCAGTGCTGGAGGAACTGGAAAAAGGAAGCGAGGAAACACACTACCTGGTGAAGCTGTTCACGGAGAACGCCGCCTCAACTAAGGAGGCAATAGATAGGTTAAGTGGTGAAGTCGATGCAGTCAACGACGATCTGGTCAAAATGAAGTCAAAAATAACGTAACAAAAAATAACTTCTTTATTTGAAAAAGTCTAGAAACGAAGTCAAAATCCTAACAAGAGTAGTCAAAACCAACAACGACAACTGCATCAACATAAACTAAGAGTTCGAATAACGAAAAGTTTTAGTCTAATCCCAAAATAATTGAAAGAACAACCCCCCACTCTATGCTGCTGAACATCTAAGTCTCCGAGGCATCTTGGGTAGCAGAATCTACAAGAAGGTAACAAATCAAGTGTGAGATAAAACTCAGTGAGGTTCTTGTGCTATGTGAACAACGAATTATATAATAACAATGTAGGATTTTTTATCAAAAGAATCATAATATATAAAATAATCAGAGAAAAACATAACGAAGCGAATAAACTGTTGTTGAAGCCGTCTACTTATAACTCCAATCCAAGCCCTTATCTCTCCAGACAGCTTGCTATCACTGTCAAACGAAGACAAAGACCCTGCCATGGTACAGGGGTGAAACACTACTACTCCCAAGACCTCGGCAACTTCTGCCTCGCGTCAAGGGAAATTAAGCGAAGGAACTTTATGAATAACTCGACAGACACAACTGCCCAAGTCTATCCACTCGGAAACCTCCACCACATTTGCACACATATCGGTCGATAAACAAATCAATCAATCAATCAATATATATATATATATATATATATGTATATATATATATATATATATATATATATATATATATATATATATGTATATACATATATATATATATATATATATATATATATATATATACATATATATATATAGAGCGGAAGAATGAGAAAAGGATTTGATGTAGTTTTCAGAACATTGATTTCATGTGCTTTCACAATGTTTGAGATGCAATACTATATATATTTAAAATAACTTCTTGTAGTTTCGCAAACTATACATATACTTTTTGGGTAGAACACTCACCTTAGATAGCCTCGTAAAACTCAAAAGCCGCAAATCCTGATAAAATATCACACTATTTAACATTTGCGCAAAAACAACTTATAGATACCCTTTAACCCCACAAAACAAGCATAAACAACAAGAATCATGTAAGCATATAAATCACATTATAATTTTAGCAATTTTGTTACTAACAACTGTAAAAATAAAAATAGAACGAAATAATAAGGTACCCTAAAGGTGAACGCAGGACGTCCCACAAGCCATACAATCAACCAAATAACCACCCAGCCACAGAACATATTGTTAATATTAAATTATGAATGTAGTCACATTTGAACAACAGAGTGTAAACAGAACAGAGCAAGAAATTAAATCAAACATGTGCATGCCAGGTTTCGATACCAACACCTTCAATGAACATAAACACCTCACGCCAACCACTCAGCCACAAGTATAATTGCTAACAGAGTGACACTAGAAACATATACTTGACTACTGATCGTAACAGGCGGCAAAATAAACAAACAGAGAGGATTCGAACACTCAACCTCTAGAAATCATACATACTGCTATGACTATCCACTCGACAAGAGCATAGGTTGTGATCATTTAATACAAAATAATGTTAAACAAGAACATCGGCGCATATACTTAGATAAGAATAGAAAATAACAAATAAATATGTCAGGCCAGGGTTCGAAACCGAGATCTCCAGGAGTCCAAAACACCAGTAAACATACCACTCAGACACAGTTGAATCAAATCACTTAACTGAAGCATTTTAAATAGAATCTCGTAAACTACTGTAACTTTCAAACAGAAAACAGAGCAGGACCGTACAGAAAATAGGGCATGGACAATTGCGAGTAAAACAACAAAAATCAATAGTCGAATTAACAAGAAACATGAAGAACACCAAAAACCAACCCCCCTAACCGAAATACTAGAGGAAAACGAAGATTCGGTGCTTACCTAAAGTCGAACGAGTGCGAGCTAAAAGGCGAACAAAACGAACCGAAAATCCCTCTCCTTTGAAACGGATCCTACGCAGAAGGCAAGAATGCCGTTTCTTGAGTTAGAAAGAGAGATAGGGACAAAGGAATCAGAAGTTGTGGTAGGGAAATTACCGAACGGAATCGAAATGGAAGGAACTTGACGAACAACGAAGAAGAATGGGCCAAGATTGAGAACGAATAAGGTTTTATGGATGCTAGGTTTAGGGTAGAATGTGTTTGAGAATAAGAACGAAAAGGAAGCTACTTCGATGCGTATAAATCCAGTCGAGAAAGAAGGAAAAAGGAGCAGAATTCGGAAAGGAGTAGGATACACAACCCTAACCAAACTTTGACTCTAAACAAAAGGATAGATGATTAATTACTCATTAATTAAGTATTAATGATAATTAACTAAATACTAACAAGGGAAATAAAATAAAGAAGATGAAAAAAACGGGGCTTTACACTCTCCCCTCCTTAAAGGAATTTGGTCCCCAAATTCTCAATAAGAATCGAACATCTCTGGATACTGACTTCGCATATCATCTTCGAGTTTCCAAGTTGCTTCTTCATATTTCTGGTTCCTCCAAAAAACTTTCACTTGCTTGATTTGTCTATTGCGGAGTTGTTGCACTTTACGATCAAAGTTCTTGATTAGCATTTCTACATAAGACAGATCCGTGTTCATTTCCAACCCTTCGTGATGAATCACGTGTGATGGTTGGGATGGTACTTCTTCAACTGAGATACGTGAAATACATCGTGAATTCCAGAAACTGTGTGAGGTAGGAGAAGACGATACGCCACTGAACTGACTCTCTCAGTGATCTCAAAACGGCCAATTTATCGAGGGTTTAACTTTCCTCTTTTACCGACTCTAACTATTCCCTTTCTCGGCGATAATTTCAAGAAAACTTTATCACCAACGTCAAACTCCAATTCTCTTCTACGATTATCCGCATAACTTTTCTGTCGACTCTAAGCTGTCTTTAACCGATGTCTGATCAGTTTCACCTTTTCTAAGGTCTCTTGAAGTACGTTGACTAAAGACGATTTTCGCGCCTCTATCGAAGTGACCTGTTCTTCCAAATCCCAATGTAGAGGTGAACGACACTTTCGCCTGTACAACGCCTCAAACGGAACCATCTGGATAGAATCTTGATATGTGTTATTGTAGGAGAATTCCACTAAAGGAAGGTGTGTTGCCCAACTTCCACCATGATCTAATATACACATTCTCATCAAGTCCTCCAAAGTCTGGATAGTCCTCTCAGACTGACATCGGTTTCCGGATGGGCTGCAGTACTAAAGTTCAATCTAGTGCCCAAACTCTTGTGGACTCGTCTCCAAAGTCTTGAAACAAATTTCGGACCTCGATCTGAAACAATACTAATAGGAGTACCATGAAGACGAATTATCTCATCTTGGTACACTTGAGCCAATGTCTCAGCAGTGTAAGTCGTCTTCACTGGAAGAAAATGAGCAGACTTGGTTAACCGATCCACAATAACCCTGTTGAGTGTAAAAGTCCCCTAACCACTTAATGAATTTCCCTTGCTTTCCTTCACTCTAAGTACCTAGACCACCTTGCTTGTAAGAACTAAAGAGTAAGAGCCCGTAAGAACCGTCGTACTGGTAAGAGGCGATGCGTAAGGACCTGCACAAGTAGCTTGGGGGGGGGGTTAGGACCCGGTTTGCTAAGTGTCAAACCGGTCTGAGACTTTACTCAAGAGAGACTGAAGATCTACTCTATATAATAGTTGAGAAGGTAAGAGTCTAGGAAGAAGGCTTGACTTACCTTGCATTATGAGGATATGTGCATATTTATAGGTTTCCCTTGAGAAAGGGAGGACTCACAAGATCGCGCCAAGTGTACGTCCCAGATTAAGCCAACAATGCTCTAGGCCCATGGCCCAATGTCTTGATAGGCCTGTGGCCCAATAGGTTGGTTGGGTTAGGACATCCCTCTTAGGACTGTAGTCTGATTGAGCGGTTAGGACGTCCCGCTTAGGACTGTAGTCCGATAGAGCGGTTAGGACGTCCCGCTTAATTAGGACTGTAGTCCGTGACAGAGCAGTTAGGACGTCATGAACATATTTTTGTATTAACATATGTCCCCCTAGTTTCCAAGTATCTTAGTAGAAGATAGTTGTGGAACTATAGTGTCCGGGGAGCTTAGAATGCCTTTGGCGTCTTTGACATATTTCTGTATCAACATATGTCCCCCTAGTTTCCAAGTATCTTTGTGGAAGATAGTTGTGGAACTATAGTGTCCGGGGAGCTTCTTTGTGCAATCGATCTTGTGAGCTTTGAAAATTTTCCTTATCCGTGTCCTCTTGTCTTTCCTATATCTCTCTTCCCGTCTCGGACTGTAGGAAAAGAGGTATTTGTAGCGAGATAGGGTCAAACGTGAAGGCTTAGGACTTTGGAAAATTTTGTCGCTCGAATGTCGGATCCGAGGAGCTATGCCAGCTAAATTTTTCTGTGTAGACTTTGTCACTCGGATGTCGTATCTGGACTTCGAAAAAATATATATCTTCTTCCATTTCCCACATTCCTTAGAGAGAAGAATTTTTTAAGTTGATCGGTGAAGCAACTTGGGTCCGAGCCTTGGCGTATGCGTTTGGTCTTAGTCAACCCGAAATTAAGTCTTAATCCACTATTCTTGAAAAGTCAACCGATCCACCATGAAGTTCACGCCATTCACATCACACCTTTACTGTTGGTTCTTTTCTCATTTCTAGTTCACATACGTTTACCATAGTCCACTCCACATCTCCATCTTCATTTGTTCATTCATTGTGCCAGTCCGAAGCTTGCTCAGATCCGATTCTTGCATCTGAATCCGAGATCTGAGTTGTGTTCCGATCCGCCACTGTTCTCCCAAACCGGATCTGTTCCGAAATGCTTTTAATCCGAAATGGAAGTTGTTCGTCACTTCTTGTGCAGGCTCTTCGGTCCAAAGTTCAGTCCGAATCTCGCAATTTTTGCTCTAGTCCAGACCTACTGTTCCGGTCCGCAGCAATTGCAAAAATATTTTTCCAATACAACTGCTTATAAAGAAGAGCTTGGAGAGTATATAGTAATTCATTGGAAGCAACCTCCAGGATTTAAGCTACGGGCTAGCAAGGACCGATCGACAAAGCTAAAGGCTTTTTTTGTGCGAAATGAAAGTGCTTTTTTGTTTGAGATTTATTGATTTTGTTTGAAACTTCCGCTCGGATTTAAGTTGAGATCTGCTCAATTCTGAGTCTTCTTCTTTGCTCTTTGTTCGGTTTCGAGTTTCGTAGGGGTGCTACAGTCCGAAGTTGCTACAGTTCCGGATCTTGTTTTAGTCTGCCGTAGTCTCTCCTGACCGAGGTGATTAGTTCCGCTACAGTTCTGTTCGAGATCTCAGTCCAAGGCGGGTTCAGTCCGGAGCTATTGTTCTTGCTCTTCTTGTTCCGTCCGAAGCAGCTAGAGTCCGAAACTTTGCTCCCGATCCGAGTCGAATTTTTGTTCCAAAATCCTAGTGTTTTTTCGAATTTGTTCCGTGTTTTGCTGTTCGTTGTGTTTGTCCGAATATCTTCTTCTTGCTCAGTCCGAAGTGCATTCGTGCCCAGTCCGAATCTTGGTTTCGATACGCTTGGTAAGTCCGAAGTTGCCATAGTTTCGGATCTTCTTCAGTCCGAGGTAGAGCTCAGTCCGATCTTGCAGCTGTAGTCTGAAGCACTCTATTTTGGATCTGGCCTGTCTCTCACAGGCCGGATCTCTGATTTACTGTTCGAGATCTTTATTTTTGTTCGAAGTCTGTTCTGGCATTTTGCTGTTCCAAATCTGAAAGCTTCTACTTCGGTCTGAGGTTGTTGGTTGTCCGAAGCTTGCTGCTCCGAAACCAGGCGCCACCTCTGTCCGCCACTGTTCCAGTCTATCTTTTGAGGTAAGCTCCAAGCAAAAAGAATCTCTTCTCGTCTGCTGGTAGCTCTGTTTTTGTCCGAAGCAACAAGCTTTCGCGGCGGATCTGTTCAGATCTCGCTTGTTCTAGTGTTGTCTGCGCCCTAGCTTCAAGCTCAGATCTTTGTTCAATTCATGACGGTCCAGATCTGAGATGCTCTTCTCCTACAGCTCCGTCTTGTTGCATCATTGTCTTAGTCCGAAGCTAAGTTATTGTTCGGATAAGTGTAGAATTTAACGTAAGGCTTCAATTCCATCTCCTTTATTTCATAGAAAAAGAGTGAAATTACCCGAAGCTTGTTTGAAAATGTCTTCTTCTTGTCTATCTTTGTAGCTCCAGTAAACTTTACTTTTGAAGCTTTGGACTTGGTGTCGGCAAAAATTGTCGACATTCACATATGATGTCTTTGGACAACTTATCCATCAGTAAGAGCGATGCCTTGTGATTTCCAAAACAACATGTGTTTATGGATGGTCTGAGAGAGGTCGTCCAAACGGTCATGAGTCCGTGTGAGTGGATAACTCATCCATCCGTAAGAGGGATGGGGTGTTTATCTTTTTTTATGACGACCGGTTTTTCGGGATGGTCCGAAGAAGGACATCCGAACAGACGAGAGTCCGTGTGAGTGGATAACTCATCCATCCGTAAGAGGGATGGGGTGTTATCTTTTTATGACAACCGGTTTTTCGGGATGGTCCTAAGGAGGACATCCGAACATACGAGAGTCCGTATTATGCCGAGACGGTCGGGGTTATATTATTTCGTGAGTGTCGGACCCCCTTATTAATCGGAAACATGTCCTTGACGAATCATGCATGCTTGTAGTAAATGAAGCATTGATAAATGATGTGTGCGTGCATGATGAATGAATGGATGAATGAATGATGCAATGGATGCGAATGTATGGTAAATGATGATTTCAAGTCAAGTCAGAATACTTACTTTTTCACCGAAAACTGTAGAGCATTATTTTCGGTTCTCCGTTTTAAGAGAAGCCAGAGAAAATAGAGATAGTGATTCGAAATAAACAAATCCCAACCTTTGAAAGTATCTCCTTGCTTTTAAGCTGATGGAGTTGGCCTCACTTTTGCCTGTGCAGCTAAAGGTGTATGATGCTTGTCCTAACCACTGTGGTGGTTGGAGACTTGTCCTGGCCACTTTGGCGTTGGAGACGATCCTAGCCACTTTGGCGGTAGAAGGCTATCCTAGCCAAATTGGTAGCAAGTGTCGGATATTTGTAGAACAATGAGTGTCTCACTTAGTTGGTCCGGAGGACGTAGTCTGACCTTAGGACGCGATCTCTAAGACATGGTCAAGGACCCGCTCCGAGGATATCGTAAGAACCGGGTCCGAGGACATGGTAAGAGCCTAGTCCGAGGAGTTAGTGAGGACCTACTCCGAGGAGATGGTGAGAACCTTCTCCGAGGAGAGGGTAAGAATCGGGTCCGAGGCGACGGTGAGGACCGACTCCGAGGAGATGGTGAGGACCTTCTCCGAGGAGATGGTAAGAACCGGGTCTGAGGTGACGGTGAGGACCAACTCCGAGGAGATGGTCAGGACCTGCTCCGAGGAGATAGCAAGAACCGGGTCCGAGGAGAGGGTAAGAACCGGGTCCGAGGCGACGGTGAGGACCGACTCCGAGGAGA
Organism: Plantago major; assembly: GCA_026545765.1. Lineage (NCBI taxonomy): Eukaryota > Viridiplantae > Streptophyta > Magnoliopsida > Lamiales > Plantaginaceae > Plantago > Plantago major. The sequence goes on along the minus strand of CM048841.1, from coordinate 51,204,974 downwards.
TGGTGATGACCTGCTCCGAGGAGATGGTAAGAACCGGGTCCGAGGCGACGGTGAGGACCGACTCCGAGGAGATGGTGAGGACCTGCTCCGAGGAGATGGTGAGGGCCGGGTCCGAGGCGACGGTGAGGACCGACTCCGAGTAAATGATGAGGACTGACTCCAAGGAGATGGTGAGGACCTGCTCCGAGGAGATGGTAAGAACCAGGTCCGAGGCGACGGTGAGGACCGACTCTGAGGAGATGGAGAGGACCTGCTCCGAGGACTTGGTGAGAGTCAGCTCCGAGGAGATGGTAAGAACCGGGTCCGAGGAGACGGTGAGGACCGACTCCGAGGAGATGGTGAGGACCTGCTCTGAGGAGATGGTAAGAACCATTCCGAGGCGACGGTTAGGTCCGACTCCGAGGAGATAGTGACGACCTGCTCCGAGGAGATGGTATGAACCGGGTCCGAGGTGACGGTGAGGACCAACTCCGAGGAGATGGTGAGGACCTGCTCCGAGGAGATGGTAAGAACCGGGTCCGAGGAGAGGGTAAGAACCGGGTCCGAGGCGACGGTGAGGACCGACTCCGAGGAGATGGTGAAGACCTGCTCCGAGGAGATGGTAAGAACCGGGTCCGAGGCGACGGTGGGGACCGACTCCGAGGAGATGGTGAGGGCCGGGTCCGAGGCGATGGTGAGGACCGACACTGAGGAGATGGTGAGGACCGACTCCGAGGCGACGGTGAGGACCGACTCTGAGGAGATGATAAGGACTGACTCCGAGGAGATGGTGAGGACCTGCTCCGAGGAGATGGTAAGAACCAGGTCCGAGGCGACGGTGAGGACCGACTCTGAGGAGATGGAGAGGACCTGCTCCGAGGACTTGGTGAGAGTCAGCTCCGAGAAGATGGTAATAACCGGATCCGAGGAGACGGTGAGGACCGACTCCGAGGAGATGGTGAGGACCTGCTCTAAGGAGATGGTAAGAACCAGGTCCGAGGCGACGGTTAGGTCCGACTCCGAGGAGATAGTGAGTACCTGCTCCGAGGAGATTGTATGAACCGGGTCCGAGGTGACGGTGAGGACCAACTCCGAGGAGATGGTGAGGACCTACTCTGAGGAGATGGTAAGCACCGGGTCCGAGGAAACGGTGAGGACCGACTCCGAGGAGATGGTGAGGACCTGCTCCGAGGAGATGGTAAGAACCAGGTCCGAGGCGATAGAGAGGACCGACTCCGAGGAGATGGTGAGGACCTGCTCCGAGGAGAAGGTGAGGGCCGGGTCCGAGGCGATGGTGAGGACCGACTCTGAGGAGATGGTGAGGACCGACTCCTAGTCGACGGTGAGGACCGACTCTGAGGAGATGATAAGGACTGACTCCGAGGAGATGGTGAGGACCTGCTCCGAGGAGATGGTAAGAACCAGGTCCGAGGCGACGGTGAGGACCGACTCTGAGGAGATGGAGAGGACCTGCTCCGAGGACTTGGTGAGAGTCAGCTCCGAGAAGATGGTAAGAACCGGATCCGAGGAGATGGTGAGGACCTGCTCCGAGGAGATGGTAAGAACCGGGTCCGAGGAGAGGGTAAGAACCGGGTCCGAGGCGACGGTGAGGACCGACTCCGAGGAGATGGTGAAGACCTGCTCCGAGGAGATGGTAAGAACCGGGTCCGAGGCGACGGTGGGGACCGACTCCGAGGAGATGGTGAGGGCCAGGTCCGAGGCGATGGTGAGGACCGACTCTGAGGAGATGGTGAGGACCGACTCCGAGGCGACGGTGAGGACCGACTCTGAGGAGATGATAAGGACTGACTCCGAGGAGATGGTGAGGACCTGCTCCGAGGAGATGGTAAGAACCAGGTCCGAGGCGACGGTGAGGACCGACTCTGAGGAGATGGAGAGGACCTGCTCCGAGGACTTGGTGAGAGTCAGCTCCGAGAAGATGGTAATAACCGGATCCGAGGAGACGGTGAGGACCGACTCCGAGGAGATGGTGAGGACCTGCTCTAAGGAGATGGTAAGAACCAGGTCCGAGGCGACGGTTAGGTCCGACTCCGAGGAGATAGTGAGTACCTGCTCCGAGGAGATTGTATGAACCGGGTCCGAGGTGACGGTGAGGACCAACTCCGAGGAGATGGTGAGGACCTACTCTGAGGAGATGGTAAGCACCGGGTCCGAGGAAACGGTGAGGACCGACTCCGAGGAGATGGTGAGGACCTGCTCCGAGGAGATGGTAAGAACCAGGTCCGAGGCGATAGAGAGGACCGACTCCGAGGAGATGGTGAGGACCTGCTCCGAGGAGAAGGTGAGGGCCGGGTCCGAGGCGATGGTGAGGACCGACTCTGAGGAGATGGTGAGGACCGACTCCTAGGCGACGGTGAGGACCGACTCTGAGGAGATGATAAGGACTGACTCCGAGGAGATGGTGAGGACCTGCTCCGAGGAGATGGTAAGAACCAGGTCCGAGGCGACGGTGAGGACCGACTCTGAGGAGATGGAGAGGACCTGCTCCGAGGACTTGGTGAGAGTCAGCTCCGAGAAGATGGTAAGAACCGGATTCGAGGAGACGGTGAGGACCGACTCCGAGGAGATGGTGAGGACCTGCTCTAAGGAGATGGTAAGAACCAGGTCCGAGGCAACGGTTAAGACCGACTCCGAGGAGATGGTGAGGACCTGCTCAGAGGAGATGGTAAGAACCAGGTCCGAGGCGATAGAGAGGACTGACTCCGAGGAGATGGTGAGGACCTGCTCCGAGGACATGGTAAGAATCGGGTCTGAGGAAACGGTGAGGACCGACTCCGAGGAGATGGTGAGGACCTGCTCCGAGGAGATGGTAAGAACCGGGTCCGAGGCAACGGTGAGGACCGACTCCGAGGAGATGGTGAGGACCTGCTCTGAGGATACGGTAAGGACCTGCTCTGAGTGGACGGTGAGGACCGACTCCGAGGAGACGGTGAGGACCTGCTCCGAGGAGACGGTAAGAACCGGTCCGAGGCGACGGTGAGGACCGACTCAGGGGAGATGGTTAGGACCTGCTTCGAGGAGATGGTAAGAACCTGGTACGAGGAGACGGTGAGGACCGACTCCGAGGAGAGGGTGAGGACCTGCTCCGAAAAGATGGTCAGGACCTGCTCTGAGGAGATGGTAAGAATCGGGTCCAAGTAAGAACCATTTATGAGGACATGGTGAAAACCGGGTCCGCGATGATGGCGAGGATCTGCTCCGAGGAGATGGTAAGAACTAGGTCCGAGGCAACAGTGAGGACCGACTCCGAGAAGATGGTAAGGACCGACTCCGAGGACTTGGTAAGAACCGGGTCCGAGGCGACGGTGAGGACCGACTCCGACGAGATGGTGAGGACCTGCTCCAAGGAGATGGTAAGAACCGGGTCCGAGGTGACGGTGAGGACGGACTCCGAGGAGATGGTGAGGACCGGGTCCGAGGCGACGGTGAGGACCGACTCCGAGGAGACGGTGAGGACCTGCTCCGAGGAGACGGTAAGAACCGGTCCGAGGCGACGGTGAGGACCGACTCAGGGGAGATGGTCAGGACTTGCTCGAGGAGATGGTAAGAACCTGGTACGAGGAGACGGTGAGGACCTGCTCCGAAAAGATGGTCAGGACCTGCTCCGAGGAGATGGTAAGAATTGGGTCCAAGTAAGAACCATTTATGAGGACATGGTGAAAACCGGGTCCGCGGTGATGGCGAGGATCTGCTCCGTGGAGATGGTAAGAACTAGGTCCGAGGCGACAGTGAGGACCGACTCCGAGGAGTTGGTAAGGACCTCCTCCGAGGACTTGGTTAGAACCGGGTCCGAGGCGACGGTGAGGACCGACTCCGAGGAGATGGTGAGGACCTGCTCCGAGGAGAGGGTGAGGACCGGGTCCGAGGTGACGGTGAGGACCGACTCCGAGGAGAGGGTGAGGACCGACTCCGAGGAGATGGTGAGAACCGGCTCCGAGGTGATGGTTAGGACCTGCTCCGAGGAGATGGTAAGAACCAGGTCTGAGGCAACGGTGAGGACCGACTTCGAGGAGATGGTAAGCACCCGCTCCAAGGAGATGGTAAGCACTGGGTCCGAGGCGACAATGAGGACCAACTCCGAGGAGATGGTGAGTACCTACTCCGATGAGATGGTAAGAATCGGGTCCGAGGCGACGGTGAGGACCGACTCCGAGGAGATGGTAAGAACCGGGTCCGAGGCGACGGTGAGAACCGACTCTGAGGAGATGGTAAGAACCTGCTCCGAGTACTTAGTGAGAGCCTTGTCCGAGGCGACGGTGAGAACCGGCTCCGAGGAGATGGTGATAACCTTATCCGGCCTTAGGGAGCCTGCGATATGGTGCTTAGGACGTGGTCCGAGGATTGTCCCTAGGGTGTGGTCCTATCTTGCCTTCCTTGGATGATTTTTGTAAGTGCTCCACTGACCTCATCTTCTTTTGCCTTCTCAAACCTTTTTAGGAAGAGCGTGATGATGTCCGCCTAAGTCTTGATGGAGTCATCGGGTAAGAGTGGTTGAGAAGGTAAGAGTCTTCATGTTATCATTCAGACCATTGGACTCCAGCCGGCCCTCATACTTAGTCAGATGACCCTCGGGACATGTATCACCGTAGTATTTCTCATGAGCCTTTACCATTTTTTCCAGAGTAGCGTTCTGAGCTCCTATGGCCTTTCGTTGGGGGTAGATCACTTCAGTGGCGAGCGTCTCACCAGTCCTTGGCTTGATTGCTACATCCGGAGGAAGATCCTCAATTTGAACCATCGGGATACTTTTGGCCATGTGATCCCTTACTCTATGCTGAGGAGCCAGAAAGTGACTAGGACCTACTTCGGTGGCCATAGGCGACTGCATTTCTTTTCGTGTTGGCCTCAGGATGCTACTGTTCTCCTATTAAGAAGGTTGCGATGATCTTTGTTGAACTTGTTCTCCTAATCTTTCTGAAATGGAGCAGTGTTCATTTCTAGATTGATCCGGCTCAGCTTGCCTAGGAACCGCCAAGGGCGGAGTAGCTTTAGGAGCCTAAACATTGTTAGAACCAAAGCATCCTTGAATAGTAAGAGGCCAAACTGGTTCTCGCTCATCCCAAACACACTTGGGCGAATGACATGCCCGTTTGGAAGAGTGAAGTTTCTTTCAGGAGGAGGACCATGTGTTCCTGACGGAGGAACTTGTCCTTCAACTCCGAATGCTTGAGTTCTTGTTGAAGGATCATCGGCTCTTTCCTCTTCTGAAGAAAGACTAGCAGTGCGACCATCACTTGGATAATCCACTGTGTTTCTTGAAGTGGCTCTTGCCACTCTTCCCCTCGGAGTGGGAGGTCTGCCTCTTTGCCTTTGGGAGGGCGTCCCAACCGCAGTAGTGTTGGTTCTGACGGACCTTCATGTTCTTGCCATTACTGAAGAGAACAGAACTTTTTGTAAAGATTCCCACAGACAGCGCCAAAATGTTGAGGGTAAAAGTCCCCCAACCACTTAATGAATTTCCCTTGCTTTCCTTCACTCTAAGTAGCTAGACCACCTTTGAGTAAGAACCACCTTGCTTGTAAGCACCAAAGAGTAAGAGCCCGTAAGAACCGTCGTACTGGTAAGAGGCGATGCGTAAGGACCTTCACAAGTAGCTTGGGGAGAGGGGGGGGGGGGGGGTAGGACTCGGTTTGCTAAGTGTCAAACCGGTCTGAGACTTTACTCAAGAGAGACTGAAGATCTATTCTGTAGAATAGTTGAGAAGGTAAGAGTCTAGGAAGAAGGCTTGACTTACCTTGCATTATGAGGATATGTGCATATTTATAGGATTCCCTTGAGAAAGGGACGACTTACAAGATTGCGCCAAGTGTACGTCCCAGATTGCGCCAACAATGCTCTAGGCCCATGGCCCAATGTCTTGATAGGCCTGTGGCCCAATGGGTTGGTTGGGTGAGGACATCCCTCTTAGGACTGTAGTTTGATTTAGTGGTTTGGACGTCCCGCTTAGGACTGTAGTCCGATAGAGCGGTTAGGACGTCCCGCTTAATTAGGACTGTAGTCCGTGACAGAGCGGTTAGGACGTCATGAACATATTTTTGTATTAACAAACCCAAATTCTATCGTATCCTCCTCTAGCTGGTGGCAAACTAGTCACATAATCCATGGAGATCATTTCCCACTTCCACATAGGTATCTCGAGAGGTTGCAGTAATCCCGCATGTCTAAGGTGCTCTGCTTTTACTGGCTGGGAAGTGAGACACTTTCGCACATAATCAGTGATTTCTCTTTTCATGTCATTCTACCTGTAGAATATTTTCAAATCATGATACATCTTTGTACCTCCAGGATGAACTGAGTACTTCGACTTATGAGCTTCATCCAAAATCAAGCGTTTCAACTCTTCATTCGCCGGTACGCATAAATGTCCTTAGAACCTTAGAATTCCATCTTCACTAAGAGAAAATTTCTCATATGAAGGCTTCGACAAATTAGAGTTAATCTTCTCCAAATCCGCATCTCCTACTTGCGCTTCTCCAATCAACTGGCCAATCTGAGTCCTTAAGGTAATATTCGCAAATAGAACTGATTGAGGCTGACAAGTGATATTTGATAAGTGAATCTTGCGGCTAAGAGCGTCAGCTACTACGTTAGCCTTGCCCGGATGATACTGAATAGAACAATCGTAGTCTTCTAGTTACTCCATCCAACGCCTTTGTCTCATATTCAAATCCTTATGTGAGAAAATGTACTCCAAACTTTTGTGAACAGTGTAGATGATAAACTTCGTACCGTAGAGATAATGCCTCCATTTACCCAAATCAAAGACAATCGCAGCTAGCTCAATATCATGCGTAGGTTAATTCTTTTCATGCACCTTCAACTTTCTCGAGGCGTACGCTATCACCTTGTCACGTTGCATTAACACACATCCCAAACCTTCCTTGGATGCGTCCGAGTACACCTTGAAATTCTCAGACCCTTCAGGAAGTGCTAGAACAGGCGCTGAGGTTAATCTCTTCACAACTCTTGAAAACTCGTCAGACTATTACCCAAAGAAACTTCGCAGTCTTCTTAGTTAGATCCGTTAAAGGTCCAGCTATCCTAGAATAATCCTCCACAAACCTTCGATAATAACTGGCTAAACCCAGAAAACTCCTAACCTCGGTTACTATCTCAGGTATCATCCAATCCAAAACAGCTTCAATCTTCGAGGGGTCAATTGCAATTCCATCTCTAGAAATGATATGCCCTAGAAAGGCTACTTTACTAAGCCAAAACTCACACTTTCTAAACTTTCCATATAGATAATGCTTGTGCAAGGTCTCTAGGACAATTTTAAGACGGTCTTCATGATCCTTTTCCGACTTCGAGTAAACGAGGATATCATCTATAAAAACAACCACGACCTGATCCAAATACGGACGAAAAACTCGGTGCATAAGGTCCATAAATGCAGCTGGGGCATTCGTAAGTCCAAATGGCATTACCACGAATTCATAGTGACCATATCGAGAATTAAGGGCTGTCTTCGGTACATCTTCTTCCTTGATCTTGAACTGGTAATATCCTTGACGAAGATCCAACTTCGAAAACACCACTGAACCTTGCAACTGGTCGAAAATATCATTGATGCGCGGTAGGGGATACTTGTTCTTGATAGTAACTTGATTCAACCCGCGATAATCGATGCACATCCTCATTGATCCATCTTTCTTCTTCACAAACAGATAATGCTCCCCAAGGTGATGTGCTTGGTCTAAGGAAACCTTGGTCCACTAACTCTTGCAACTGAGTCTTCAACTCCTTAAGTTCAATCGGTGCCATTCTGTAAGGTGATCTAGAAATTGGCTCGGTTCCCGGGGCTACCTCTATGGCAAACTCGACTTCATGATCTGGCGGTAGAATGTTTAACTCCTCTGGGAAGACATCTCGAAACTCTTTTACTATCTTGACCTCCTCGATCTTTACATGATCTGATGGTTTGTTGACGATATACGCCAAGAAACATTCACACCCCTTCAAACACATCTTCCTAGCTTTATGAGCTGACAATAAGGTGTTCTTCACAACCTTCCGGTCACTTTTTAAAACAACTTGAGATGCACCTGGTTCACCGAGTGTGACAGCTTTCGAACGACAATCCACCCGAGCAAGGTGTTCCCATAACCAATCCATGCCCAAAATAACTCCATAGCCAAAAATTGGTAGCAAAATGAGGTTGGCAGGAAAAGTTTTACCCAAGATTGAAATCCCACAACCCTTATCAAACTTATTAGACAAAACACTAGCACTTAAAGGGGTACATACTTCCATCACACTAGGCAATTCATCTAAACGAAAGTTAAAAGAAACAAGTAGCGATGCAGCAATGAAACAATGAATAGCACCAGGATCAAACAAAACTTTACAAGAAGAATTAGCGATGATAACTGTACCTTCTACTACAGCAGACGAGTCATCCACATGCTGAGCATCCAATGCAAAAACCTTAGCACGGGGTCTTGATCCACTGTTCCCCGCACCGCTGTTCCTAGTAGCATGGACTTAATCAGATGGCAAAGGTCTCTTCTTTGGGAAATCCCAGATGTGATGCTGGTTGCTTCCACAAGCAATGTAGAGTCCTAGTTTCTTCCAACAGCGACTCTCCTCATGTGAAGTTCCCGTACAATTGCCACAGGGTGGAAATACAAGACGAACTCCCACTTGGCCCCCAGAGTTACGAGGCCGCATATCCTACTGAGAACGAATCTGTTTAGCCGGAGGAGCGTGGTTCCGACTTCCTTAACCAACATTAGTGCTAGGGTGAGACCTCATTTTAGACTTCTTATTATGGCTAAGTGTTAGAACTTATGATCCCGGATTGGTACTTGGAACTAGATCAACAGACAATGTTGCCAACAATGTTGTTCAACAATGTCTACAGTAAACTGATAGCAGCGGATGAATAATATTAAAAATTCTATTACCAAGCCAATATATAGAAATATATATTGGCAACGCCTTAGGCAAAAATCTACTGACAGGAAAAGTAGATCTAATCAACTAGGTTTAATACAATCACAAACGATTGATTAAACAACCAAAACTAGCCCTAGAAGAACCAACAGTAAAAGCTATTCTAGGTCGATGTTTGAAAGAGTTATTCCAACAATGAATACTCTTAGACAAACTCTAAAGCTAGCAGAAAACAAGAAGCCTAAACTCTTTAAATCTTAATTAATCTTTTCAAAAAGCTCAACCTTGCTTTCAATCCTTGTATATATATACTTGAGATGTTGACCTCTTCCATCTATGTCGAAAGGCAATAGGATCTCAAAGAAAGGCAATTTTCCTTTACTTGTTTTCTTCAATATGCGATAGAAGGAAATTTCCATATTTCGATTCTTCATAAAATATATTCCTTCTTGCTTTCACCATGTCGCTCTTTTCCTTAAATCATTTCTTGTTCGATTTCAATACTTCCACCAAGTTTCTCCAATGTGCTTTGTGTCGATGTTCATCGTAATGCTATATCTTCAATATTATGTCAGCATTGAATTCTATCCTGTCACAATGTTATACAACATTGATAATCCTGCAGCTTCACAAACAACAACAAACACAAACTTGGAACTGATTATTGAAAGACAAGATTATCAAAATATAAGTGCATACTGCACTTTCACTAAGTTCCAGCAAACCTGCTTCAATTTCTGATGCCTTTTCAACTGCCGAAGAGTAGGTTGGGATATCCATACCCAACATAACATGCTGAAGTTTCCCATCCAAGCCCCTGAGAAATTTACGAACCTTTTTCCTCTCATCATTCATCATGTGAGGAATGTATTTCAACAAACGCGAGAACTCAGCATCATATCTAGCCACCGACATCGTGCCTTGTTCCAATTTATAGAACTCATCTTCTCGTCCTTCTGCGATCAACCTCGATACATACTTGTCGTTGAACACTTTCTGAAAATTTTCCCAAGTCCTGGGAATATCTCTATATCTCCACCTTGCCTCGACCGAATTCCACCAGTGACGTGCGGCTCCTTCGAACATAAATACTGCCGGGTCCACCTTTTGCACATCTCCATACCTCAGTATTGCATAAATGTTCTCCAGACTTTCTAACCAAAGCTCCGCTTTGAACGGGTCTGGCTCGCCCGCGAATTTCGATTGTTGAAATTTAAGGAAACGCTCCACTGATTGATCATGCCCTGGCGCCAGCGGTGGTGGAGCAAACCGATTAGCAAAAGCCTCCAATGCATCAGTAAAATGTCCCATCATATCTGCTACCAGAGCCATATTGGCCTGAGGATTTTTGCGAGCTGGACGAGCGCCTGATCTTCTTCACATGTTAACGTTGTCCATTCTACGTGGATGTCATAAACTAGTTAATAAAAGGAAACATAACGAAAAGCCTCTAGCATCACTAACTTAAAGTCTTAGGCCGAAAACTAACTTAGCATAAAATAACAAGTAAAAGAACGTAATTAATTCATGCTAAACTTCAAAGCAGTAAACGAAAGAACTCATGCATAGACGTGACAAACATAATTAGCATGCAATCATAAGCGAAAAATTAAATCAGATAAAGCCATGAAAACATACTTTTAACACATAGCAACAAAAATAAGGGTAACACCTAGGTTCAGCAACATCTCACTCCCCATCCAAGGTCCGAAAATCATATCCCGGTATAGCCCGAGTAAAAAAACTCAGGCTCTGACACCAACTGTAACGACCCGAAAAATAACGTAATAAAAATAACTTCTTTATTTGAAAAAATCTAGAAACGAAGTCAAAATCCTAACAAGAGTCAAAACCAACAATGACAACTGCATCAACATAAACTAAGAGTTCAAATAACGGAAAGTTTTAGTGTAATCCCAAAATAATTGAAAAACAACCCCCCACTCTCTGTTGCTGAACATCTAAGTCTCCGAGGCATCTTGGGTAGCAGAATCTACAAGAAGGTAACAAATCAAGTGTGAGATAAAACTTAGTGAGGTTCTTGTGCTACGTGAACAACGAATTATATAATAACGAAGTAAGATTTTTTATCAAACGAATCATAATATATAAAATAATCGAAGAAAAACAAAACGAAGCGCATAAACTGTTGTTGATGCCGTCTCGTTATAACCCTAATCCAAGCCCTTATCTCTCCAGACAGGAAGCTATCACTATCAAACGAAGACGAAGACCCTGCCATGGTACAGGGGTGAAACACTACTACTCACAAGACCTCGATTTCGCCAAGGCCAAGGGAAGGTAAGCGAAGGAACTTTATGAATAACTCGACAGACACAACTGCCCAAGTCTATCTACTCGGAAACCTCCACCACATTTGCGCACATATCGGTCGATAAACAAATCAATCAATCAAATCATAATATATACATACATAATATATATATATATATATATATATATATATATATATATATATATATATATATATATATATATATATCTTTAGAGCGGAAGAATGGGAAAAGGATTTGATGCAGTTTTCAGAACTTTGATTTCATGAGCTTTCACAATGTTTGAGATGCAATACTATATATATAATATATTAAAATAACTTCTTGTAGTTTCGCAAACTATACATATACTTTTTGGGTAGAACACTCACCTTAGATAGCCTCGTAAAACTCAAAACCCGCAAATTCTGATAAAATATCACACTACTTAACTTTTGCGCAAAAACAACTTATCGATACCCTTTAACCCGCCCACGAAACAAGCATAAACAACAATAATCAAGTAAGCATATAAATCACATAATAATTTTAGCAATTTTGTTACTAACAACTGTGAAAATAAAAATAGAGCGAAATAATAAGGTAGCCTAGAGTTGAACCCAGGACGTCCCACAAACTATACACAATCAATCAAATAACCACTCAGCCATAGAACATATTGATAACATTAAATTACGAATGTAGTTACACTTGAACAACATAGCGTAAACAAAAAAGAGAGACAATTGAATCAAACATATGCATGCCAGGTTTCGATACCTACACCTTCAATGAATATAAACACCTCACGCCAACCACTCAACCACAAGTATAATTGCTAACAGAGTGACACCAGAAACATCTACTTGACTACTGATCGTAACAGGCAGCAAAATAAACAAACAGAACATCAGCGCGTATACTCAGATACTAGATACTGCTATGACTATCCACTCGACAAGAGCACAGGTTGTGATCGTTTAATACCAAATAATCTTAAACAAGAACATCAGCGCGTATACTCAGATAAGAATAGAAAATAACAAACAAATATGTCATGCCAGGGATCGAAACTGAGATCTCCAGGAGTCCAAAACACCAGTAAACATACCACTCAGACACAGTTGAATCAAATCACATAACTGAAGCATTTTAAACAGAATCTCGGAAACTGCTGTAACTTTCAAACATAAAATGGAGCACGACCGTACAGAAAACAGGGCATGGACAATTGCGAGTAAAACACCAAAAATCATGACTCGAATTAACAAGAAACACGAAGAACACCAAAAACTAACCCCGAATAACCGAAATATGAGAGAAAAACAAAGATTCGGTGCTTACCGAAAGACGAACGAGTGCGAGCTAAAAGGCGAACAAAACGAACCGAAAATCCCTCTCCTTTGAAACTGATCCTACGCAGAAGGCAAGAATGCCGTTTCTTAAGTTAGGAAGAGAGACAGGGACGAAGGAATCAAAAGTTGAGGTAGAGAACTTACCGAACGGAATCGAAACGGAAGGAACTTGACGAAGAACGAAGAAGAACGGGCCCAGAATGAGAACGGATAAGGTTTTATGGCTGCTAGGTTTAGGGTAGAATGCATTTGAGAATAAGAACGAAAAGGAAGCTGCTGCGATGCGTATAAATCCAGTCGAGAAAGAAGGAAAAAGGAGCAGAATTCGGAAAGGAGTAGGATACACAACCCCAACCAAACTTGGACTCTAAACAAAAGGATAGATGACTAATTACTCATTAATTAAGTATTAATGATAATTAACTAAATACTAAATACTAAACAAGGGAAATAAAATAAAGAAGAAGAAACAAACGGGGTTTTACATAGTGGATGTAAAAGAAGAAGGCGAAGAAGGTGAGAAAGGGAAGTCTGAGAAAGAAGCCTAGGAGAAGAAGAAAGAGCAAGAAAGGTTAGCAGCCAGGAGAGGAAGATATGATGACGACCTAATGGAAAGCGGATACGTCCGGGTAGAAGATGGGGGAATAATTCGCCTAAAAGACTTACCTTTTCCAGGAATGTTCACGAATGATGTCAAGAAGGCTGCAAAGATGAAGGCTAAAGGAAACCTGGAGAACCAATCTATTCCAGTACCAGTGCCCGATCTGTTTACTTTATACCCATACGACTATATGGCAGCTATAAGGGACTTTCATAACCGGAAGAAAGCCTACGTTGGAGTGGCGTGGAGAGAAGGATCAGATTTCATGAGGAGAGGAATAGGACATCAAAGTTCAACATGACGATTGGAGTGAAGGGCAAAAAGGTAAATTGCATGATGGACCTTGGAGCCAGCGTAAATCTTATGTCATTGGCTAAAGCAATGGAGCTAGGGAGTGAAGACGAGATAGAACCATGTGGAACTAGCATCCAGCTGGCAGACAACTCGCAAAGAAATGTGCTGGGGAAATCAGAGGTTTACCTGTGGAGATCGGAGGCATAAGGTCAAGGCTAGACTTTGTGGTTATGGATATGGAAGGAAGCGTGATGAGATCTAAAACACTTATTGGACGACCAACCCTGCATCAGATGGAAGCCGTAGTCGCCACGGGGGAGAAAACCTATTAATTGATCGTGGAAGGGCAGAAGAAGCGTTTCAATTCTAAAGGTGAACTCCTGGAAGAAGGAAAGAGAATCGAGAGAGGATATTGGGAAAGCGTAGATGATTTCCACCTTGGAGACGAAGGCGAGTTTGGATATCTGATGCCAGATCTGATAGAGGAGGGTGAAGAAGACTTTGACACAGACTTGTATGAGAGGCTCGAGCAACTATATTCTATGGAAATAATGGAGAAATAGGAGAAGGACAAACCATCAACATTATGATTAGAGGAGGTGCTACGGTCTAAACTGGAACTCAAATCGCTACCAGCAGACCGCAAGTACGTTTTCTTATCTGGCAACGAGTTTTTTTCTGTCATTATATCTTCATCCTTAACCAAGGATCAAGAAGAGAAGTTCGTAGAGGTTTTGAAGAAGTATAAGGAAGCAATAGGATGGGATATAACCGACATCAAGGGGATCAGCCTCGTAAGGTGCATGCATACTATTACACTGGAGGAAGGAGCTAAGCCAGTAATGCAACCTCAGAGGAGACCGAATCCAGTGGTAATGGAAGTGATGAAGAAGGAGATCCAAAATCTTCTGAATAACGGGCTGATCTACCCTATTGAAGTAGCAATTGGGTGAGTCTGATACACGTGGTTCCTAAGAAGTCAGGATTAACGGTAAAGGATAATATCGCAACTAGGATTGCTACATGATGGAGGATGTGTATCGACTACATGAGATTGAATGCAGCTACATGGAAAGACCACTTTGTTAGGAATATTTGTTTAGATTTTGATCAGCAACATAATGACTTATCTTAGATCAGAAAGGTGGTTAGTACTCTTGGTTCACTTGAACACTGTAAAAGAGGAAAATCACTAAGTATGTTAGTCTAGCAAATATTGCATAGGATGTTAGATCTCGGAATGTAATTTTTATATCTTTGAAGAAGATCAAGAAGAAGGCATCCAGCAGGAGAGTTCAACCAATTTTGAAGTTTTGAAGACTGCACAAGATTGCTGAAGACGAAGGTCATCAGATACCTATGTCTAGATATCTTGAATAAACAAGTGTTTTTCAATAAACAAGTTTTGCAAAAGATATCTGAAAACACGTGGTTTCTAAACGAGGAAAAGTGCCCACAGATATCTACACTCAGATACCCTAGATAAAACTATGTTTCTGGGAAACAATGTTTCAAGAGGTATCTGAAGATGTGAAGGTCTCTGGAAAGGGACATGCAATGCTTCAGAAAGCATGCATAGTTCCGTTGGCACTACAGGACAAAAATAGTACAATGCAATAAATGCGCAGACAGAGACATCTGAACAAAAGAGGAAATCTCTGAAAAGAGACAACGTCTTCTACAGTACTATTTACAGATATCAATAGTTTGAATTTCATTAAGCCTAACGGATACTATTCAAACGGCATGATTTTCAACTATAAATATCAACACTTAGAATGCTTGAACACACATTGAACACACCAAGAAATTACATCTACGAACTTATTCTTTCAAGCATACAAGCCTTCAATCTACTTATTCACTAGCTTATTGTTGCGACGAAGCTCTTGAATTCTAAGTTGCACGAAAGTTCTAAGTGTCCTGATCCTTAACAAGCATTGCTATTTGTGAAGGAGTAGAATCAAAAGATCAAGTATCTAAGTTTAATTCTCTAGAACATTTAACATAGACTTGGGTCAATAAAGAACATGTCACCACACATTGTGAAGTGTGTTAAGTGATTCTTGTTCTATCGAGTATTCCTACATAACTGAGAAAGTTATTAAGACTACTCACCTGAAAAACTACCATAACCAACACCTTAAACGGCGTGGAGTACAGGAAGTACTTAGTTTGGGAAACTAAGGAATAACTCCAAGGTTATCGAAAGACAGAAGTACTTAGTTTGGGAAACTAAGGAATAGCTCAAAGGTTTCTGTGTACAGGAAGTACTTGGCTGAGAAAGCCGGGGAATAACTGAGGGGGAACACTTGGTTGGGAACCTAGTGTAAAAGGAAATCAAGCAATAGGTTTATTGTAAGGAGAACTCAATATCTATCTTAGTGAATTTCAAGTACTGAGAAAGGGCGAGTGGATTAGTTGAGGGACTACACCACCCTCAGATACCACTATAAAGATCTCGTTATTTACTTCGCAACTTTATTTACCTTCTTTGAGTATTTACACACTTATATCTTGTTGAGCACGTGCACTTATCACGTAAAAGTCTTCCGCCTCTGAAATTAAGTATCAGATATCTTCACAGATATCTGAGAAATTGTGTATATCGACAAAAGTTGTAAAAGACTATTCACCCCCCCCCCCCTCTAGTCTTTTCCTTTGCCGTTATCTGGACCAACAAGTGGTATCAGAGTAAGGGGTTCCCAAGCCTTTTGCACTAAACCTAGATCCCAGATAAGTGCCCACTAACTACTTTTCACCTACACTTGATTTGTCTGTTTATTGTGTTTGCTGCAGGATGTCTTTAACTCCAATTCTCAAGCCAGAGAATTATGAGAAATGGAAGAACAACATGATGCTCCACCTAGAAGCCATCAAAGATTTAAATGATCGAAGTAATAAAGAATGGCCCCATAGTTATTCAACAACTCAAGCAGGTCATGGAGGTTTCCAATGGTAGAGACAGAGTTCCCACTAATGAAGAACCAAGTGGTGGTTCCTGACAAACAGGTGCTTCAACCAATGGAAGACCTACTGGTCAAATTGTTTATGAGCCAAAGCCCAGCGAGCTCTGGACAAGGGAAGATGCCAAGAGAAATCGACTAGATGGTCAGGCTCGCAATATCATCATACGTTCCACTCCAGAGCACATACAGTGTAAACTGTGGTGTGCAAAAATGGCGAAAGTGGCCTGGCAACTGATTGAAGAAATCTGTGCCGGCACTGAGAAAACAAAGGAAAATAAGTTCGAAGTTTGAAGCTTAAATTCCAAAACATTAAACAAGGTCCCACAGAGACTCTTGAAGAACTAGATTTCCGATTTACAACACTGATGAGTGAAATGGCTGCACTTGGTGAAAGTGAGAGATACTCTAACTCTGAAAATGTTAAGACTATCGTGAGAAGCTGGAATCAAAACTGGGAACATACTCAGTATTTTTATTTCAACCAAGGAATGCAAAATATCTCTCTAGTAGAACTCTTTTCCCACTTAGCTACTGTCAACTGTGAAACTACTCAGAGAGAACAAACAATTGCTGAGAAAGTTCACAATGTTGCTTTAGTAACACAAGGTACTTCTGAATAGAAGGATACCAAGGAAATGACTAAGGAAGATGCTCTTGCTGTAAAGCAAATGAGAAAATATGTCAGTCGGGAGATTGAGAGAAGAAAAGCCAAAGAGAAGCTGAAAAAGCATCTAGGCTCAAACTATCACCAGTACAAGAATATGCAGCTGTCAAGCTCGCTGAACAAACCGGTTCAGCAAGCATCTAGTATTGAGGAAGCAGAAATCGGAAACGACATCTGTTTCTATTGTCAGAAACCTAGTCATTTTAAAAGAGACTGTCCTGTTTTCTATAAGCTAAAGACAGGTGACAAGATAGATAGAAGAAACTTCAAGAGAGGTCAGAGAGCTTTGCTCACTGAAGAAAGGAAAAAGATTCAAATCCAATTGGATGCTCTTGATATTGAGTCAAAATCTGAGGAAGAAGACTCAGATGACTCCAAACTACCTTCTCCAGAATTATGTGGCATCACTCTTGAATTGGTTGACTTTGGTCAAAAGAAAAGGGAAATATGTTGGGTTGCTGAGGAGATCTATCCAGATTGCTCCAACATTGAGCCTTGACTAATGGCTGACGAGGTAACCAACATTTCTCAATTCATAAATTATGAGATTGATGAGGAAGAAATCAGAGATTTAGAATATCTCAGAAGAGAACATGATCTTTAAAAAGAGAATTTCAAATGGTCCAAGCTAGAGACGACATTTTTGAGGAATAAAAGAATTCTCTTGATGGGGAAAATTCACAATTACTCAAGATATCTGAGAAAAAGGATGCTGAAAATGCATTTCTCAAAGCACAGATATCTGAGACGGAGAAGTTACACAGAAAGGCAATGGATATACTCCAAAAGTAAAATAAAGATCTTCTTTCTGAAAATGAGGAACTCAAGAAGAAAGAACTATCTTTTCAATCCTATGCCAAAGCTAGTGACACTCTTACTGAAGTGCACTCTTATTTAAGAGACCCTTCAGAAAATGGAGGACTTGGGCTGGACACACAAACAGATAACTCTACTACTCTGAATAAGAGTGACGAAAGAATAACGTTTGTTAGTGCTCAGCAAAATGGTTCTCAAATAACCTACAGCATTGGTTAGAAAGCTAAGGTTGTTGACAAAGGAAAGGCAGACGCGACCAAACCTTTGTGGGAAAAACAAGTCCAAAAGAAAACTGTTGGGAATATTTCTGTAAAGAAACATAACACTGAAAAGTGTAATCACCCAGGAGCAGGCAAATTTTCCAACATCACGTTTTCTGGAAAGAAAGACGTTCCAGAGACTAGCAAAGCTGCTGAGAAGAGAACTCAGACAGCACCAGGTGCTCGAAATGGCATTAGCTATAAAATCATCGGGAAACAACTCGCTCGTGAGTATAAACAAGAGCAAGAACGATGGATGAAAGCCAGGATTGCACATAGAAATCATCAGAAGTGGAAGAAAGAACATGTTATGACCACTCTGAATGTCAGGGCTAGAAGAAGTCTTGCAAGGAAAGCTAAGTTTGCTGAAAAGCGGACTCAGCAATCTGACAGGTATCTGAAAGCACCACGAGGATCACCAAGGAACACACCAAGAAGGAAAATAGCTTTAAATGATAATGACACTAATCATTTAATTCCTCCTTATGTTCCATCAAGACAAAATAATACCCCAAGGAAGCTCATTCAGAAATGGATTCCTACAGGGAGATTCTTTAGTCCAGAAGGTTCCATTGTTGGAATGAGAGCCTAACTCCTTGTTTCCTGTCTTGCGCAGAACACTCTGAGGAAGAACCCGAAGTGGCATTTTGATAGTGGATGTGGGAAGCACATGACAGGAGACAAAGCAAATCTAATTAACTACAGAAAATGTGATAAAGGACCAATTATTAGATTTGCTGGAGGAGATGAAAATCTAACCATAGGTTTTGGCAATCTGAAGTTTGGAGCTCTTACAATCTCTGAAGTACTACATGTAAAGGGATTGAAATATAATCTCCTAAGCATAAGTCAATTGGTAGATAAAGGGTACACTGTAAAGATAAAGTCAAAACTATGCAAAGTAATTGACAATGAGTCAAAGTAGACAGTCTTGGTTGCTAGGCGAAAAGGAAATCTTTATGTTGTTGACTGGGCATCTGCCACAACTGAAGAATGTCTCATGGTGAGTCAATCTAGTCACACAGAAGAAAATTGGCTATGGCATAAAAGAATGAGTCAATTGAACTTCAAAACTCTGAACAAGCTAGCCAAGAAAGAATTGGTGGTTGGTTTACCCAAAATGGTATATAGAAAAGATGGTATATGCTCAGCTTGCCAAATGGAAAAACAATCCAAAACATCTTTCAAATCTAAAACTAGACACTCCAGTATAAGGCCACTGCAAATGTTACATATGGATCTTTTTGAATCCTCTGTAACTAGCTATGCAGGAAAGAAGTATGGTCTGGTTGTTGTTGATGATTACTCAAGATTCACTTGGGTTGTATTTCTCAAACATAAATCTGATGCAAGGGTTGAGATACCCAACTTGCTGAATAAGCTTGAAGTCATGAAAAATGATAAGGTATCTGTAATCAGAATAGACCATGGAACTTAGTTTGTGAACCAGTACATAAAAGAGTTTTGTACCTGCAAAGGTATACAACATCAACTATCTTCAGTAAGAACACCACAACAAGATGGTGTTGCTTAAAGTAAGAGTAGGACCCTAAAAGAAGAAGCAAGAACAATGCTTGTTGACACTGAAATAAGTGAAATCTATTGGGTTGAAGCTGTTAACACAGCGTGCTACACTGAAAATAGATGTTTGATTAACAAACACCTTGACAAAACTCCTTATGAACTTTTGATTGGTAGACCCCCCAGTATCAAACATCTAAGGGTGTTTGGTTGCAGATGTTTTGTTCTTAACAATGGAAAAGAATACTTGAGAACATTTCAACCAAAAGCAGATGAACGAGTATTTCTTGGTTATTCTCTGAATAGCAAAGCCTACAGAATCTACAATAAAAGAACGCAAAAGATTGAAGAATCTGTTCATATAGTCTTCTACGAAGGAAACAAGAAAGCACTCTTGAATGAAGAACTCTTAGATAGGTTCAAAGAACTAATGATTAAAGATTCTGAAGAAGAATCCTCAAAAGGAAACAACTCTGTCATTCACTTAGAGGATGACTCTGACGATGAAAAGCAACCATTGCTTAGTAACAACCAGATGACTCTAAGACATGATGAAGAATTTCCTATGAGAATTACAGAAATGGAACAGATTACTGAGAACCTTCATCATGAAGAGGTTTTTGAGAATGAGATTGCTGAACATCAAATTCCAGATATCTCTAACACTGAAAAAGTGTCAGATATCCATGGCATTTTCCATGTGCCAGATATTTCATATACTGCACAAGTATCCTATCAAGATCATATTGATTCACATTCAGATCAAAATTATATTGATCCTACTAGTTCAAAACCCATTATGAAATGGATAAGAAATCATCCTGCCAAGGATGTGATTGGTCCTTTAGACTAAGGTGTTAGAACTAGGAGAGCAATTGCTGACTCTCTTTATGGATGTTTTATCTCAAATATTGAATCTAAAACTATAGCATTGAAGGATCAAGATTGGATCTCTGCAATGCAAGAAGAGTTGGATCAATTTGAGAGAAACAAAGTTTGGAAATTGGTTCCATTTGTTGACGGAATATCTGTAATTGGAACCAAGTGGGTTTTCAGAAATAAAATGAATGAGTCTGGTGAAATAACCAGAAACAAAGCAAGGTTGGTTGCCAAGGGATTCACCCGCATGTATGACTAGATTTTGACGAGTCATATGCTCCAGTTGCAAGATTGGATGCAATTAGACTATTTCTAGCCTTTGCAGCTCATAATGACTTTAAAGTTTATCAGATGGATGTTAAAAGTGCATTCCTAAACGCTGAACTTGCTGAAGAAGTCTATGTTGAACAACCACCAGGCTTTGAGGTTTCCACCGAAAGTAGAATGGTTTATAAGCTTCTAAAGCTCAGATGGATCAAAACAGTTCAGAGCATGGTATGATACTTTAGCCAAATACTTGCTGGAAAGTGGCTTCAAGAAAGGAGATGTTGATAAAACACTCTTTACTTTGAACCATAAAGGGAAACTACTTTTAGTTCAAGTATATGTTGATGACATTATATTTGGATCGAAAGACAAGCAACTTCGTGAAGACTTTGTTGAGCTCATTAAAAGTAAATTTGATATGAACATGATGGGAGAATTAAACTACTTCCTAGGATTACAAGTCAAGCAATTTAATGATGGAATATTCATTAGTCAAACAAAGTATGCAAAGGATATGCTCAACAAGTTTAATCTAAAGCCTTCTGAAAAGAATGCTAAGATACCTATGAGCATTGGAACCAAAATGACCTATACTGAATCTGACAAGAGTGTTGAAGAACACAATTATAGGAAATTGATTGGGCCTCTACTGTACCTCACTGCAAGTAGACCTAATATTCAATATGCAGTTGGAGTGTGTGCTAGATTTCAGACAAATCCAATGCAATCACACTACAACATTGCTATGAAAATATTAAGGTATGTAAAGGGTACTGTAGAAGTTGGATTGTGGTATCCAAAGACAGTGGATTGAGTTTAGTTGGCTATTCTGATGCTGACTATGCTGGATCATTGCTTGATAGAAAAAGCACCTCGGGAACTTGTCAATTTCTTGGTGCCAGATTAATATCATGGTTTAGCAAGAAACAAAACTCAATTGCCACATCTACCATAGAGGCTGAATATATTGCTGTTGGATGTTGTGCTTCACAGATATTGCGGATACAACAACAACTTAAAGACTATGAGATCAATGAAGAGAAAACTTCGATTTTTTGTGACAACACAAGTGCTATTGCCATAACTCAGAATCCTAAATTTCATGCAAGAACAAAGCACATTGATGTTAGACACCACTTCATTCGAGACCATGTTGAAAAAGGCAATATAGAGATACTCAAGATTGGTACTGAAGATCAACTTGCAGATATCTTTACAAAGCCTTTGCAAGAAAGCAGGTTCTTAACCTTGAGACATAGTCTTGGGTTAATGGAGCTACCAAAGGAACTGAAAAGTTCTAATCTCTGAGACAGAAACTCAGAAAGGAGAAAGATATCTGGAACAGGCATCCAGATATTCAAGGCAAAAAGGTATCTGAGACAGGAACTCAGTATGATTGAGAAAGGAAAAAGAAGAGATAAGATATCTGGAACAGGAATCCAGAATATCAAAAATAAAAGGTGAGACACATAACAATAAGATATCTGAGACGGGTACTCAGATACCAAAGGTTAAAGGGTAAAATGGCTATTTGAAGATTTATGAGACAAGTACTCAAATATCTAGATCACTTAGTGAGGGGGAACACAAAAGATAAATGTGGTACAACTATATTCAGTCAACTATATCTCTGGTGTTTTGTATCTTCCCCTTTTTATGTTAAGTTACACACTGTCTCTGAACTGACTAAATAAGTCAAAGACTGTCCCCTAGTCACTGAAAAGAGATGTGATTCAGAAAGCCTTACGCCAAATTTCATTAATTGGGCACAATTACAATTACTGATTGTGATCATTGCTGAAGAAGCAATCGTGACCCTTGATGAAATGGGCGTTTGATCTTAACAGACGAGATAAATTCTCAGTAAATTAGTGGACTGTAAAAACACAGACGTGGCCCACTAAGCATTTAATGCAAAACAAATTTTACCCACGCCTATCTGCATTTGCATAGATACATATGTACAAAATCAATTTGTATGTATATGTCTGTTGAGAGTAAAATGCTATATATATAGGATTTTGGCAAAAGAAATCACTTTCGCCTAATCCTATATTTGCCCTTGCACAAAAACTATAAAATACTCTCAAATCTCCCTGCAAATTTTCTCTGCAACTACTGATTCCTCTTAGTTTTTCTGCAAAGAATTACTAATCCTTTACCCTAATCTCTTTTCAAGTTTAAAAAACTACTACTATTTAAAGAGATGGCTCCCAAACGTGCTTCTACTCAGAAATCCAAAGGTACTACCTCTGGCACTGCTGAAAAGCAAGCACCTGTGTTGGTTATAACAAACAAACGGTTGACTGGAGAGTTCAATCCTGATCATTGGACTTTAAATCACAGGATGATTTGGGGTGGTGCCATGATTGAGGAATACCTTGTAGCTGCAATAGAAAACCAGGCCGACAGAAAGTTGGTATTTGATATGCTTGAAAAGGCACAAATCAAGGGCTTTCGATCTGCTCTTCCTAGTGGAGTTTCTTCACTGGATGTCCTGGAGTTTTACAACAACTCCACGATTATTTCCAAAGTCTCTGAAGGCACTGAGACAGTGTCTATCAAGACTAAAGTCCAAGGACAGGAAATCCTGTTGGACGAAACAGCTTTCTGTGAGCTATTTGAACTTCAAAATCTTGGAAAGGATTTTGAAATTGACACCAAGGATGAAGATCTCCTTGAGGGTGTCAAAAAGCTCTACAGTGATGTGTGTGATCTTGACAAGCCAGACACACCCATCGACTTCAAACTTGCTGACATCAGATTCAGACATCTGCTGGTTCACTGGGATGTGTTGGCATGTATCCTTCACAGATGCTTTGATGGTCTACAAGGAGGAGCTGACCAGATAAGCCAAGAACGCTAGATGATGATGTTCTTGTTGAATCAATAAAACAAAAGGTTGGAAAACCCTTTTAATTGGGGGAAGTACGCCTTCATGAAATTTGTGAAGAAGATATAAGGCTTTGAGCCAAAAATCGTTAAGGGCCTTGATGAGCCAAAAGCCACAGTAAGTTATGGACTGAAGATATGCTACTTATTGGAGTGCCTTGGCATTGAGCTCAGAGAGACGGCAGACATTGCCAATAGTAACCTACTCTACAAATATGAGTATACAAACATGATGAAAAAGGTTACTGCATCTCAGAAAGGTTCCAAGAAATGAAAGACTGATGAGGTATCTGAGGGTTCCGTTGCGACCAAAAAGCCCAGAACTTAACGAAAGAAGTCTGCTGGCAAATCATAAACATACCCATTGTGGATGTCGACTCTCAGATATCTACCACCACTGCTAATGAACTCATCAATGAAGATGAACTCATCAATGCTGCTAAGACCACATCTGATGAACTCATCAATGTTGCAGAGTACCTTGCTGATAAACTTATCAATGCTGATAAAAGCAGTGAGAAACTTCAAACTCTCTCTGCAGAATCAGCAGGGATTGTTGATAATTCAGTCCCAGATTTCGATGAGGAATCTGAAGATGAGGGGGAAGCCATAATCCCCAAGGTTTCTGAAAGAGCAACGAGTGCAGAGGTTGCTGAGAAGGCAAATAGTTCAAAGGTTGCTGAAGAAGTAACTGTGTCCAAGGTCACTGGACAAAACACACCATCAGAGCAAGTAACACTTAAGCACATTTAAGATGCTCTGATGAGTGGCAACTTAGTGTTGGAGGATACTGCCATTGCCTCAACACCTAAAAGTCTGTCTCAAGCAGATCTGGATAGGCCCCATACAGCATCACTTTCTTCATCTGCAATAAGAAAATTCACAATATCTGCAAACCAAGGCTCTAAGCTAACAGAGAATAGATGCTCATCAGGTAGGTCATCGGGAATAGGTGGAGAAGGGGAGATTGTCCTAGGATCAAGCCTAGATAAATGGTCGGCAACAAGATTATCTTTACCACACTTATCAACTATTTCGCAATCGAACTCCTGTAACATCAAAACCCACTGAATGAGGCGCGGCTTAGAATCACTCTTCGCCATGAGGTGGTGGATCGCAGCGTGATCCGTGTGGATGATCACTTTGAACCCTTTCGACATTTAACGAAATTTATCCAATGCGAAAAGAACAATAGGAATTCTTTCTCGCCAGGTGTAGTTAACTCACTTGAGGTTAAGTGTCATGCTGGCATAGTAAATCACATGAAAATGTCCATTTATCCTTTGTCCTAAAACAGCACCTAATGCGAAATCAGAAGCATTGCACATAATCTCAAAGGGTAAGGACCAAGTAGGGGCAACAACAGGAACTAACTCCCCGGCAGCGGCGCCAAATGAAATCACGCCAAGTAACCACCGGTTCTCAGCGCTACAACAGGAATTAATTCCCCGGCAGCGGCGCCAAATTTGATATGCTTAAATTAATACTTAGAAAACCAAGTAGTAAGCAGTTGTTGTAGACAAACAAAGCTAAACCACAGAGTCGTTCGCTAAGGAATTAATTAAGCTACGTAGCAGTGAGAGTAAACAGATACGTGCCAGTAACAATTTAATTGATGGGTTGGTTGTACTTCTAACTAGTTTAACTAAAGCTAAAATTATGATTAACAATGAGAGGAAGATGAATACAGTAGCAAGATCCAATTATGCTAATTCGAACTAGGGATAACACTCATATTTGTCACGCGGTCGTTGTACAACAAATCAATCAATTCGATTCAACCAATTGTTCTTAGAAAATATTATACGGGAGAAATAGTGAGTCATCAATTCACGATCCTTAAACATGAATAATTTAGAGAATTTAATACGGACTTATCGAATTGAAGGTTTTACGAAGATTTTATATGAGACTAACCTATATGAGTAATTTGATAAACCCTAGAACGAATATGCATAATCTTTACATACGCCTGTATTCATAGGTGTTTAGCTACTCATACTTGATGATTGCATACAGAGATTAATGGTAAAAATCATATGAAACATAGATGATAAACTCGCATGCAATAACATATAACTCAATCGATAAGATAAAGACCGAATTGCAAAGAAGAAAGCAATGGAGAAATCAATACCAATAATCTTGATGATAAAAATCAATGAATAACCAAGCTTCAAAGATGTCTCAATGTTAATGTGTGTATCTCTAGAGCTTTTTCTCAAAACTAGGTTAAAAGAAGTATGAAAGAAAAGAATCAAAATTCTAATCTAATAAGGAAAACAAAACTGATTCTGCGTCTCTCGCCGCGGCAGAAGGAATAGCTCGTCGCGGCGATCCTTCTTAATCGCAATATATAAAGC
The DNA here is from genome assembly GCA_026545765.1 of Plantago major. NCBI lineage: Eukaryota > Viridiplantae > Streptophyta > Magnoliopsida > Lamiales > Plantaginaceae > Plantago > Plantago major. The sequence goes on along the minus strand of CM048841.1, from coordinate 51,178,925 downwards.
TCAGATAATCTCACCGCGGGGACCAATTCCTTCACCGCGAGCGAGCTTCAAAACAGAGCTCATTCAAAATCTACTTGCCATGGACCAATTCCTTACCAAGCGAGCCTTCTTAAACCACATATAGGATCACTAGCTAAATCTCGCCTCGGCGGACTGATTTCCTCGCCGCGGCGAGCCTCTCAAAAGTTTCAATGCCAAGCTCGTAAAATCTCGCCGCGGCGGACTAAATCCCTCGTCGTGGCGAACCATGCTAAACAACTTGTTCTCATTCGGCTCAAAAGATATCGATTTCTACAAAATATAAACAAACACCAAAGCGTAAAAACGAACTAAAAAGACTACAAAACTAAAGACAAAGTCTCACAAAGACCGCTAAAAAAGACCAAATGAGACGTTAGAATATTTTCTCATCAATTGCACAAGGAAACAATGCCTCAGTTGCTGAAAAGCACACTGAGAGGACTTCACAAAATTCCCCTCCTCCATCTCCTCAGATGTCTACACATCCATCTCCCCAACAAAAAGACTCTACTGAACAAGTAGTTGAGCACTCTGAGGGCAACACTCAGAAAATATTTGATGCACAAGCCAGAGTTGCTCAACTCAAACAGTTGTTGGAGGAAGAACAACAGCTAAATCTTCAACTGGAAGAGAAGATAGCTGAATCCAAAGCAAAGCTCCAAACGATTGAAGATCAAACCATCAAGGAAATGGAAGCTTATGCTGAGATGAAAGAACTCAAGCTTTCTGTTCAGGCAATTAATGAAGAATTAGATACTGAGCAAGTATCCGAAGACAAGCATGATGCTAAGGCTGAATCACCAAAAGAAGTACCATCCTCCTCACTAAAAGGAAAGAAGCCCATCTTTGAGATGGTTGCTAGGCTAGAAAATATTGATGAAAATGCCCAAGAGGATGAAGATCACTGTGATGAAGACTCAGATGATAAAGAAGACAGATGCCTGGCAGAAAATGCAAATGTTCACTTAGGAGTTTCTCACTTAAAGAGAAAACTGATAGCTCCTCAAAGCTTCAGTAAGAAACCAAATCTCAACTCCCATGATTACATGGCCAGATACCAGGTTCTGGCAACTCTAAGAAAGGAGTTGTCTCATCAAAATCAAGAAGTAATTGCATCAGTCCCTGCTGAAATGAAGAAGTTCACTGAGGTAATCACTCAGAGAACAACAAGCTTGGTCATTGCTCAAAGTGACCTAGGCAGGGTAAAGGATGATGACAATAATCTTGATGAAAAAGCCCTCAGTGAGGCTAGCTATGCTACTGGAAAAGCAGATGCTACTCAAGGCCCACTGGTAGAGCTCACTGATAAGGAAACAGGACTTATCAAACAAAATCAGGAGCTCAAGGCTGAATTGCAAAAGTTGGTTGCTGCCTACAACTATCTGCAAAGGAATTTTGAGTCACTCTCGGAATCCTTTGTGACACTGAGTCAGTCATCAATGACTAAGGGGGAAGGATATCAAGGACAAGGGAAAGGATCCGGCGCTCAGAAAGGAAGAGGAAACAAGAAGAAATCTGAACAACCATCACTTCCACCACTAAAAATAAATGAGACCTCCTCCAGTCAGACTGCTCTAAAAATAGTGGCCACCACTCAGCAACTTCCTGAAAAAGGAATGACAACAAGGTCCAGGGCACAGAAACCTCCAAGGAGTACCAAGTCTCCAAGGAGAAGACAAGTAAGAGAGATTGAAGAGTCTTCTAAAGAAGAAGAAGAAGGACAAATCAAATCCCAGGGCAATGAAGAAGGCTGCAAAATTTTCACAAGAATTGATCTTGATGATGATGATGAAGAGACTGATGAAGATGAAGCTCTTCTTCACAGAAACAGAAAAATGGTTGATAGCATATCTGAGCGAATAGCTGCAATGCCTTTAGCATCTAAAACAACCAAGTCAATCCAGGGTGGTTCTTCAATCAATCCCCCATGGGAGAATTCAAGACAAAGGAGGAACAGGCTGAGAGCTGAACAAAGAAAACTTCAACTACCACTCAGGCCTGAAGAAGCCAAGATTGAGTATGTGAAGACCAACAATGACTCCTCATCTCTGTGTGCATTAATCAGAAGAATGGCTACTGGATTCTGGAACTCAAGCACTTACTGGTAAATGAAAAATTTCCAGAACCAATCCATAAACAACTCATGGCATGGAGAAAAGACAAGCCAGTCTTGATTAACACCAACCACATCAAAGCCTAGTTGGATTTTGAAGTAATCAAGAGAATAGAAGCCATGAAGAAGGACCTCTTTGATGATTGTCCTTATGGAAAGCCAGATGATGTGCACAGAATTCCCAACATCACTGGAACAGGCACAAGAGCAAGACTTGTTGTGGAACCCTATGAGTCTTTCTACATGACTGAAGATCAATACAAGGGTGACATCAGATATCTGAGGATCATATATGAATACTTCAAGCTATCATATATCAGAATTGAGCATGCATGGAAATGGAGAAAGTATATGTGGATCAAACAATTTTCCAAGAAGAATCCCACCAAAACCTACAAAGAAGTATGTGGATTTACCAGAAACACTGAGATGATAGTCAGGACATTGTTCTATGACTACTCAGATGATATCAAAAGGTTTGGGGATAGGGAATTTGCAAATTAATTCATAGATCTACTGATTGAAGACTTGAAGATTTTAAAGACTTGAAGACTAGTTTATTAGGATGTCTACTAGGAGCTCGGTTACTCCTGTTGTCCTAATTTAACTAAGTGTTTTGTATCTTGCTGGCTGTCCTGTAATATGTTTTATCTATTAATTTACATGTGAACTTTCTTTGTAACATATCGGATGAACCTACTCTCAGATATCAATCTATAAAAGATAACTTGTCAGCAAAGATCACACCTTGTGATTTGGTTGATGTTTACTTTCTGCACTTAATTAAAATGAATTGAAAAGATCATAAGAAATGATTAAGTGTTAGATTGTTCCCTCTTCCAAGTTGTAATAGGTTTTCAAAATAGTCATCGTTGACTGATCAAAAAGGGGGAAATTTGTTAGGAATATTTGTTTAGATTTTCATCAGCAACATAATGACTTATCTTAGATCAGAAAGGTGGTTAGTACTCTTGGTTCACTTGAACACTGTAAAAGAGGAAAATCACTAATTATGTTAGTCTAGCAAATCTTGTATAGGATGTTAGGTCTCTGAACGTAATTTTTATATCTTTGAAGAAGACCAAGAAGAAGTCATCCAGCAGGAGAGTTCAACCAATTTTGAAGTTTTGAAGACTGCACAAGATTGCTGAAGACGAAGGTCATCAGATACCTATGCCCAGATATCTTAAATAAATAAATGTTTTTCAATAAACAAGTTTTGCAAAAGATATATGGAAACACAAGGTTTTTGAACGAGGAAAAGTGCCCACAGATATCTACACTTAGATACCCTAGATAAAACTATGTTTCTGGGAAACAATGTTTCAACAGGTATCTGCAGATGTGAAGGTCTCTGGAAAGGGACATGCAATGCTTCAGAAAGCATGCATAGTTTCGTTGGTACTACAGGACAAAAATAGTACAATGCAATAAATGCGCAGACAGAGACATCTGAACAAAACAAAATAGCAACACCATATCATCCGCAAACATCTGGATAAGTGGAGGTGAGCAACAGACAGATTAAGGCGATATTGGAAAGTGTGGTTAAGCCGAGCATGAAGGGTTGGTCTCATGCAACACTGCATATAAAATAGTGTTGGGAGCAAGTTCATACAGGATTGTATACAGGAAGACATGCCACCTACCTTTTGAAGTGGAGCACATGGCATGGTGGGCCATCAAGACTCTAAACTGCGATCTGGATGCAAGCGGAAAGAAGAGACTGTTGGATCTCAACGAGCAGACTGAAATCTGGAATCAGGTCTACACCAACTCGAAGATATACGAGAAGACAAAGGCTTACCATGACAAGCACATCAGGCACAAACAAATCGAAGAAGGGCAGGAAGTGTTACTTTACGACTCTCGCCTGAAGTGGTTCCCGGGCAAGTTGAGAAGCAAATGGAAAGGACCGTACAAAGTCCTCAAGGTATATCCGTATGGAACGATCCAGTTTCTAGACTACAAGACAAAAGGAATTTTCAAGGTGAACGGGCACAGAGTTAAACTCTACATGTCAGGAGATCAACAACACACTAACCAGACAGAGACGTACAGGTTGGACTTACCGAAGATCGATGCATAGTCGGGCAATGACTATAAACGAGCGCTTGTTGGGAGGCAACCGAATATTTTGTAAGTATTTAAATTTATTGCATTTCACGTAGTTTGCATACACTTCACGTTTTTCAAAATTTTTTGCACGAGTAGGTTCTTTGCATTAGTTATCTTTTCCTTAGAAAGTTTTTTTTTTTCAAATTAACAAAATAAAAATGAAAAAACAAAAGAAGACAAGAAAACGAGAAAAAATTTCGAACGAGCAAGAAACTGAAAACAGATCCATGACTGCGGTCCACCTAGTGCTTCTGCAGTTGATAGGCGACCGCAGTAGCCTGATTCTGTGAGATTTTCTTACCTTTTTTCATTTTTGGAAATTTTCTTTCACTTGTTTCTTGTTTTTGGAAGTCTTTTGCACGAATTTCCTTCAATTGTCAGCACTCTAAACCTATTTATATGCATCACTACCTTCTCTAAACTCACAAATTCACAAGCACAAAGCATTGCATTCTAGAATTAGCATTATACTTACTTTTCTCTCAAGAATTCAAGTTCTTCGGCAATTCAAGGTACGATTCTTCGACTCTACTCTTCTCATTACTTCTACTCGCATGATTTATGATTATGTATACGTAATGCAAGTGTTGATACATACGCATTGAGCATGGAAGGTCGGATGTTTGCATTAATGCCAATATGCATGTTCTAATGATCAACTATGTTATGCTTAATCTATCATTCTCATCCATTAGTATGCATGTTTTAATTTTCTGCGATTATATGACTTTTTGAGGTTCTCAAAGCATGCTATTTCTATCTACCTTGCCTTGATTAGGTTTGGGGGAGATGTAAACTAATCTTAAAAGTTTTCATCACCATTCTTAGGAACATGGCAAAGAAACTCATTGTAGGTGGAGTTGGAAGAGGCAAGTCTTTGGAAGCTTTGAAGAGGATGGAACGTGGTGAAGGTAGCAAGACTAGGGAAGAAGGATCATCGCATGAGTTGGATGAGGCACACAAGCTAGAGAATCATTACCGAACCTTATCTCGTGACTTCGATGCTCCTTTGGCAAGAATTGACATCATAAAAAGAAGAACAAGGAGAAGTACCCACATACCTACTATGAGACGTTGACAATGGATCACAAAGGTTGGTATCGTTGGGAGAGGAAAAGTTTGCAAGATGAGCACGAGGAGGCTCTAGCTAAGTTGGAGGAAGAATTCTTGCAAACAAGAGAGAAAATAAGGAAAGAGAGAGATGAAGCACTCTCAAGAGCTAGGAAGGAGATGGAGGAAGATTTGAGGAGAGCTCGTGATCTTTTCTATGAAGAAGAGTTTGGAAGGAAAAGAAAAGGTGACTTCAACACAAACGAAGGAGAATCTTCTTTCTGACCAAGGGTGAGGCGTAATGCAAGAAACAAAAGCGAGGAAGCTAACTTTGTTGATCTCACTGGTGGAGAACCTGACCCTACTCAAAAAAATAAAAGACCATGTGTTGACTGGAATGACTTTGAAGAAACAGTGCAGGGACTTGAAGAACAGGAACCAAGGGAGCATGAGAAGCTAAAGGGGAAGGTCATTCACATGAATGGTTTTGTTTATGAGGAGGAAGATCCGGAGGAAGCTAGGAAATACTATACGCCTGAGCACGACACCTACGTTTCAGATTTTGAAGCGACGGAATGATCTACCACGAGGCGGTCACCATACCTGACAGGGGAGTTTTCTCATTACCATTACATTCTTTTTTACTATTTTGTGCTAGGGGACTAGCACAAGCGTAGGTTTGGGGGAGGGTAACGGTAACTAGAAATTCAAAATTTTTAGGGCCTAATTTTTGGATATTTCCTTGTTTTATGCACTTAGTATCCGGTTGTCACACTTTTATTTCTTTTCCATTTTGGATGATTACCGAGCTTTGACTCGCTATTTATTTACCGAGCTGTGACTCGAAGTTTATTCAAGACTATTTAATATTTAAGTCTTTTATTATTTTGATTGAGGCACTTTCTTTTACTTACGTCGATTGTTGAGGAACCCATGTTCTCATCAGCAAGAGATATTCATCATACATTTTGAACCGAGACACTTTGCATGCACCTAATTATGAGTTTTTGCCATGTAACACAAAGATAAAGAGGCAATCTTAGAATACTTTGCTTTCCTTGTTCTCCTTAATCTCTTTATGCACTTATATACGCTGTTTTAGAAGTCTTTCATGCTCCGAGTGAGTCTGCTTAGTTAAAGAGGGATTCTGGGAAGAAGTTAACCCTGTGACACTAACAGGTTTAGGGGAGGAGAAGTAGAAGGAAGTTGAGGTTGCTTTGCTCTGTTGTGTTCTCTCTCTCTAAAAAAAAAAAGAAAAGAAATACTGAAAAAATCAAGGTACCAAAAAAATAAATAAATAAATAAAGAGAAGAAAAAGTACCATAAAAAGCAAGGAAATGTGCGAGATAGCATGATTTAGACCCTTGTTTTTGCCATAGATTCAATATTTATATCATTTTATGGTCAATTACCAACTTTGCGTGTTTTTTGTAGGTTATGATCGCGTTTTTTAGAATTTGCACGATTTCAGGCACCAAAATGACATAATTGGCCAAATCGGGACAAGGAAGCGAATACGCCGGATTGACCATTGCATGGAGTTCGAAGAATCAAAACATGTCATGTGACCAACCGATGCGAAGATAATTGAAGATGTAAAAACTTTGTAGAATATAACTTTTCGAGGAAATGAAGTTACAAAACCCGAAATTGGAGAACAGAAGAAACAGATTCGAAGCTGGAGACGTCGCACTCTGCGGTCAGCTGTGAACCGCAGTGCACCGCCTATTTTCTGTCTGGTCTGTTTTCTGGACTGTCAGGCTAGGACCCATCTTCGTAAACCTTCCTTATACTCTATTGGCGGTGGGTGCCCGAGATTTCACCTATAAATAAGACCTCAGGGATCTCATAATGAGAGAGAGCACACAAAGTAACTCTCCTGACAGAGAACCAGTCCTCGGGGAAGTGAAACCCAAAAAGAAGCTCTCCTGAGAGAGAACTAGTCCTCGGGGAAGTGGAACCCCAAAACCCTAGCCGTCAACAAGCAACCAAGGAAGCCATCAAGATCGATCAATCAAGGAGGAGGAATTGAAGACGAGAAGTAGAGGGTCGACACTCGCCATCTTCTTACGGTTTGGTTGTTTCAAACATGATTTCAATTCAGTTTTCTGTTTATTTACTTTCAGTTATGTCAGGCTAATTTACCTGTGTAAGGGTTCGCCGGGATATTTGATTATTTGGTTTATATATGATGGAATAGTTTTAGCATCAATGTTGGTTATGCGATTGTTGTTCATATCTGTGCTGTTTGAGAAAGATGCTTTATTTGTTTATGTTTTCGCAAGACATGAGTATTCATTACATTAAATTAGGAGGTATCAGTTGTGTCTATAGGTTGATATTCTGCTTGAGGTATGATGTTGAGCTAGCAACTGGTGACACCTTTGAGCTAGACGTTAGTCTACATAGGGTATCTTTGCTGACTGCGCCTTGGTATAAGATATGTGACTTGTGTGTCTCTTCAGCCGTAACTATCGCTATGGAGGTTGAGAAAATGGAGTAAAAATAGGAAGAAGTGGGAAAAATGGGAGCTTTCCGGATGGGTGGCTCACCGCGGTGAGCTCCAGTAACACGGAGGCTCACTGCGGTCCAAGAAGACCGAACAGTCACGCAGATCTAGACCAGTTCAACCCACATTTTCTGGCTGTTTTTTCACATGATTTTAACTTTCTACTTCCTTGGTTCTATAAATAGGTCACTTGTATTCAGTCTTTAAGATATCTTCAGACCTTGTAAATCTATTTTCTTTCAATTCAAGCATTGTAGACACTCTAGAGATTCAATCTCTCTTGCAATAGAAGTATTATTTCCTTTCAGACGATCAATTGTCACTGACGTATCCATGTATAAATCGTGCAACTACTATTTAGCATGTACGTGACAGGTTGTTACTTTAATTACTAAATCTTGGTGTATCGGTGTGAACTTGTTAGTATTTAATCATCCATTAGTCTAAATCCGTATGATTGCAAAACTCGTGACAGGCTCTTTGTAGAGATTACGTACTTATAGCCCTTATTTGGTTGTACTTTCAATAGCAAGGTTATGAACTGCGATTAGTGTATCCTTAATTGGTCATCTTCGTATCAGCACACTTCATGAAAGGATTTATTTAACTTCATATTTTGTAGAATTGCATGATCTAGGTTTTACCTTGTCTTGTGCATGTTAGATTTTATTCTAGGGTTGAAGTATCACTATCCACACTATCTGTTTACAACCAACACAAACGAGTCTATTCTATAGAACTAGCTTAATCAAATCCCTGAGAGAATGATCATGTGGTTAAAAGCTTTGTCTGTCTATAACAATCGCCTTTTCTACTTGTTTCAATATAAGTATTAATTTCTGAGCGCATAAAAAATTTGGCGCCGCTACCGAGGAATTGATTCCAACGTTCTTTTAGAGTAGGAACAATTGTGTGAGTTGTATTATTTCATTTTAGGTAGAGTTTATTGGACTAACAGAAACTAACATTTCGTTTACATAGTTTTGTTGGTACAGTCGAATCTTCACAGGTACATATGGCTAGGTACGAAGAATATTTGATACCTAAGTTGTTGGTACGGAAGCCACCGATATTCTTTGAGCCTGAGGCTAGGGAATACGATTTAGATGATGATTGGGGCTATCACTTCCATACTTCTGGGGGAGGCCGATGGAAGATGCTTTTAGGTTTATTTGTCAGTTTGATCAAGCTGTGACGGAGTTACCACCCAGAGTATTGAGTGAGGACCAGCTGAAGAGGAGGTTGTTTCCTTTTGCCGATAGATTCCAAGCCAGAGAATGGCTGCATTCGTTTGAGCCCGAGTCATTGAGGACATGGGAGGAAGTGCTTAAAGTATTCTACCGCAAATAATTCCCATATTCTTTGACGAAGAGCTTGAAGGATCGCATAACAAATTTCGAGCAAAAGCAACGAGAGAGATTTGATAAGACATGGGAACGGTTTAATGACTTGTTAAGGAGATGCCCACACCATGGAATCTCCCAACATGATCTAGCCCTCGTGTTTTATTATGGCCTGGATAAGATGCACCAGATCATGATCGATTCAGTTTGCGGAGGAAACATTTTGGAGAAGATACCTTCAGAAATGATGGAGGTGTTTAGCTACTTAGCAGAAAATGCAAGGCTAGAGAGAGATCTAGAAATGGAGGAGAAGATGTGTACATACTGGAAGATGAAGACTTTCTGTTAGGAATATCTGTTATTATTTTGATCATTCATCACATGTTCTTATCTTAGCCAGAAAGGTGATTAAGTACTCTTGGTTCACTTGAACATTATAAAAGAGGAAATCACTGAGTATGATTAGTCTAGTAAATCTTGTATTAGGATTATAGGTCTCTGAGTGTAATTTTTATTTCAAGAAGACCATGAAGATCAATCCTAGCAATGGAGCTTTTCTGAAGATTACAAGACCGGAGATTGCACAAGATTTATGAAGACACCAAGGTTTAGTCTCACTCGGAAAGACTATGTCCTTAATCCTTTCTTAAGTACATTTAGTTACTTTTGAAACATGATTCTGGAACATATAACATCATGAGCATGGAGCATGTAAGCCATTAGAAAGGCTAATGTATCCGTTGAAGACTACAGGACAAGAAATAGTACATATGCATTAATTGCATCGGCAGAAAAGCCGCTAAAGCACAGTCCTCTCTGAGATATGAGACAAGGACTTCTGAGTACTCATTTCAAGATAAGTATAGACTGAATTTGAATTGTGTCTAACAGATAACATCCCAACGACTCTCTAATTCATCTATAAATATCACACACTTAGATGCTGAGAAATACGACCGAAGAACGATCTAACTTGCAAACTTACAATCTAGCAAAGTATTCTCTCAAGCACTCTACTACCCTTTCTGAAAGCTTTATGTTGCTTGAAGAATTACTAGTAGTTCTAAGTTGTCCTGAACCTTAACAAGAGATTGTTATTCGTGAAAGAGTTGAACTGTCAGATAACCTTTCTGAAGCTCATTCTCCAGAACGGACATCAATTACTTGGGTCAGTAAAGAGCAGATTGCCATACATTGAACAAGTGTATTAAGTAGTCTTGTTCTATTAGGCTCTCTGAAAACATAACTGAAACGTTATACGAGAAGCCTCTCTGACAAACCTTATAACCAACACCATCAAGGCGTGGAGTAGAGGAAGTACTTGATTTGGGAAATCAGGGAATAACTCCAAGGTTATGTGAGTAGAGGAAGTACTTAGCTCTAGGAGCTGGGGAATAACTCAGGGGGAACATTTGGTTGGGAACCAATTGTTTAAGAATCTTTAAATAGGATTTTTGTAAGGTGAACTCAATTATCTGTTCTAGTGAATTCTAGGTCTCAGAAAGACCGAAGTGTATTAGTTGGAGGATTACGCCACCTCCAGATACCACTATACTTGCTATGTTATTTACCTTTCTGTATTTATCTTTCAGCAAAGCACATACACTTACTTATTGTTTTTGCACTTACCTATCTTAAAGTCTTCTGCGCTTGGAATTTAAGTATCAGAAACCTGGGGGTTTCTGAGAAAATATGTTTATCGACAAAAGTTTAAAAGACTATTCACCCTCCCCCCCCCTTCAGTCTTTTACTTTGCCGTTATCTGGACCAACAAGTGGTATCAGAGCAGGAGGTTCCCAAGCCTTCTGCACTGAACCTAGATCCCCAGATAGGTGAAGAAACTTTGTCCATTTCTGAGGACTATATAATTTGTGTGTTAAGTGTGCAGGTATGTCTCTGAGCGATGCACCCTTTCTAAAGCCAGAAAACTACGAGAAATGGAAGAACAACATGATGCTCCATCTGGAGGCCATTAGTGATGAGATGATCTATGTCATCAATGAAGGGCCTATCAAAATCAGACAACTCAAACAAGTCACTGAGGTTTCTGATGGAAGAAAAGCCTCACACAAGGAAGATGGAAGCGAGGACATGGCTGCTAGTGATAGTGGTCATGTTGCTCGTGGAAGCATTATATATGAAGACAAGCCAAGAGAGCTATGGACATCTGAAGATGCCAAGAGACACAGATTGGATGGTCAAGATCATAATATAATCATCAGATCGACACCTGAGCACATACAGTGTAAACTGTGGGGGTGGTAAAACGGCGAAAGTTGCCTGGCAATTGATTGAAGAAATCTGTGCCGGAACTGAGAAAACCAAAGAAAACAAGTTCGAAGTTCTTAAATTGAAGTTCCAAAACTTCAAGCAAGGTCCCACTGAAACTCTGGAAGAACTTGATTTTAGGTTTACTACTCTTATGAGTGATATGGCTGCACTTGGTGAAAGCAACAGACACTCCCAGCCAGAAAAGATTAAGACTATTGTCAGAAGTCTCAATCACAACTCGGAGCACACTAAATTCTTTTATTTCAACCAAGGAATGCCAAATATTACTCCAGTAGAGCTCTTCTCTCATCTTGCTGCTGTAGATTATGAGACAACTTAGAGAGAACAAACAGCTGAGAAGTTGCAAAGTGTTGCTCTAATCTCTCAAGGTACTTCTGAAAAGAAAGATACCAAAGACGCATCTGAAGAAAATGCTCTTGCAATAAGACCCATGAATAAATTTGTGAGTCAAGAGATTGAGAGAAGAAAAGCTAAAGAAAAGCTGAAAAAGCATCTTAGCCCAAACTATCATCAGTACAAGAACATTCAACTAAACAACTCTCAAGACCCCATTCGTAAAGGTGTTAATCTTGAATCAAAGAGATAGGAAATGATATCTGCTTCTATTGTCAAAAGCCTGGTCACTTCAAGAGAGATTGCCCTGCTTTAAACAAGCTCAAGACAGGTGACAAGAAGGACAGAAGAAATTACAAAAGAAATCAAAGGGCCTAACTAACTGAAGAAAGGAAGAAGATTCAAATCCAACTTGATGCTCTAGATATTGAGACAGATTCTGAAGATGGAGATTCAGATAACTCAAACCTACCATCACCAGAATTGTGTGGAATCACCCACGACGTAATCGACTTCGGCCTTAAGAAGAATGAAATGTGGAGTTCTTTGAGATTGCTGGTCCAGACATCTCCAACATTGAAACGTGTCTTATGGCTGATGAGGTAACTAACATTTCACAATTTTTGTACTATGAGAGTGATGATGGAATTGAGGATCTGGAGTTAATCGGGAGTGAATTGGATCGTTATGAGAAAGAATTTCTGGAAGCACAATCCAAAACCAGAATTCTAGAGGAAAGCAAAGAAACTCTTGAAAAAGAGGTTTCTGAGCTAACCAGGGTATCTGAGAACAAGAGCGCTGAAATAACCCTTCTGAAAAGTCAGATATCTGAAAATGAAAATTTTCACAAACTAGCCTTGGATGAACTTAATAAGAAAATGATGAAGCTGCTTTCTGAGAATGAGGAACTCCAAAAGAAAGAGCTATCCTTCCAATCTTATGCAAAGGCTAGTGACACTCTCACTGAGGTTCAATCATATCTGAGAGATCCCTCTGAGAAAGGTGGACTTGGACTTGATGAATAATTAAGCAATTCGTCTCCTCTGAAGAAGGGTGATGATAGGTTGACCTTTGTAAAAAGTCAACAGAATGGTTCTTCAACCACCTATAGCATTGGTCAGAAAGCTAGGGTAGTTGACAAAGGAAAAGGAGTAGCAACTCAGCCTTTGAAAGAACAACAAGTTCACAAGAAATATGTGGATAAGGTTTCTGAAAAGAAACACAACCCTCAGACATGTAACCATCCACAGTGCTATATTACTAAGAAGGGAAGAATTGCTGGAATAGGCAAATTCTCAACTGTACCATTTTATGAAAATAAAGATGGTGCAGAAACTAGTAAGGCTTCTGAAGACCTTGTTCAGAAATCCAAAGGTGTTCGAAATGGCATTGGCTATCGTGCTATTGGAAAAGTCCTTTTACAACAATATAAGGAAGGACAAGAACAATGGCGCAAGGCTGATATTGCACGTAGCAATAAACAGAAGTGGAAGAAATCTCAAACCACTGAAAAACTGAATGCCAAAGCTAGAAGGAACCTGGCCAGAAAGGCTAAGTTTGCTGAAAAGCAACCCCAGAAACCCAGGATCCAGAAATCACCACAGGGAACACCTAGAAACACCCCAAGAAGGAAGATTGAGATCAAAATTACTAACTTTATTGCATCTCCTTCTGATCAAGTTAGACAAAAACAAACTCCCAAGAAATTCACTAAAATGTGGATTCCTACTGGAAGAATGTTTAGTCTAAATGGTTCTATCTCTGAAGCAAGAACCTAACTCACTTCTGTTTTGTGCAGAACGCCTCTTGGACTAAGGCTCAATGGCTATTTGATAGTGGATGCGGAAAGCACATGATAGGAGACAAAGCAAATCTGGTCAACTACAAAGCTTGCAACACTGGACCAGACATCAAATTTGCTGGAGGAGAATTAAATCCCTCTCTGGGATTTGGCAACGTCAAATTGGGATCTTTAACAATTACTGACGCATTACATGTTAAGGGTTTGAAATACAATCTATTTAGCATGAGCCAGTTTGCAGACAAGGGATTCACTGTGAAATTCAAAGCAAAGTTTTGCAAACTTATAGACAAAGAGTCAAAGCAAAGGCATACCTTGGTTGCTCGGCGAAAGGTAGTCTTTATGTTGCCGATTGGGCATCTGCCACAATCAAGAATGTCTCATGGTGAGTCAATCTGTCACGTAAGAGCACTGGTTATGGCACAAAAGAATGAGTCACTTGAACTTCAAAACTCTGAACAAACTTGCCAAGTAAGAGTTAGTGGTTGGCCTTCCCAAAACATCTTTCAGAAAGGATGGTATCTGTTCTGCCTGTCAGATGGGGAAACAATCTAAGATCTCTTTCAAGTCCAAAATCAGACAGTCTAGTGTTAGACCACTGCAACTATTACACATGGATCTTTTTGAATCATCTGTAACTAGTTATGCAGGAAAGAAGTATGGTCTGGTTGTTGTAGATGACTTCTCAAGATTCACTTGGGTTGTCTTTCTGAAGCACAAATCTGATGCTAGGGTGGAGATACCAAACTTGCTAAAAAAAGCTTGAAGTCATGATAAATGACAAGGTATCTGCAATGAGAACAGACCATGGTACTGAATTTTTCAACCAGTACATAAAGGAGTTTTGTACCAGCAAAGGTATACAACATCAACTTTCCTCTGTAAGAACACCACAACAAAATGGTGTTGCAGAAAGGAAAAATAGAACCCTTAAAGAAGCAAAGAAGGACAATCTTTGGTCACCTTTGAAATAAGTGAAGTTTATTGGGTTGAAGCTGTAAACACAAGATGCTACACTCAGAACAGATGTTTGATAAACAAACACCATGACAAGACCCCTTATGAGATCTTGGTTGGTAGACCCCCTAATATTAAACATCTGAAAGTGTTTGGTTGTAGATGTTTTGTTCTTAACAATGGAAAAGAGTATCTAAAAACATTTCAACCAAAGGCAGATGAAGGAGTGTTTCTTGGTTATTCTATGAATAGCAAAGCTTACAGAGTTTACAACAAAAGAACAAAGAAGATTGAAGAATCATTTCATGTTGTATTCTATGAAGAAAGCAAGAAATCACCCCTTGCTGATGAACTCTCAGAAAGGTTCAAGGAACTAATGATAAAGGATTCTGAAGAAGAACCCTCAGAAAGGAAAAACATCATTGTGGAAAGAGAGGATGACTCTGACGAAGAAAAGCATGAAATGCCTAGTAACAACCAGATGATTCTCAGACATGATGAAGAATTTCCTATGAGATTTCCAGAAATGGAAACTGAAGATGTTCATCAGAGAGCTAATTCTGGAAATGACCTCTCTGACAAGCATGTCCCAGAAAGCTCTCACACTGAGCAAGTGTCAGACATTCAACGCCCTTCTGTGGTACAAAATGTCATAGATACTGAAGAAGTATCAAGTCATAATCATAGTGATTCACATTCAGATCACATAGATGTTGACCCTACTAGCCCCAAACCCATGATGAGATGGATCAAGGATCATCCTGCAAAGGATGTGATTGGACCAATCAATCAAGGTGTTAGGACTAGGAGAGCAATAGCCGAAAATGCCAAGTATCTCTTTGGATGTTTCATCTCAAACATTGAACCTAAAATTATTGAAGAAGCATTAAGAGACCAAGACTGGATCTCTGCAATGCAAGAAGAGTTGGATCAGTTTGAAAGAAACAAAGTCTGGAAACTAGTTCCATTTGTAGAAGGAATATCTGTGATTGGAACCAAGTGGGTTTTCAGAAACAAGATGAATGAATCTGGTGAAATAACCAGAAACAAAGCAAGGTTGGTTGCCAAGGGATTCACCCAGACTGAAGGTTTAGATTTTTGACGAGTCATATGCACCAGTTGCCAGATTGGATGCGATAAGACTCTTTCTGGCCTTTGCAGCTCATAAAGACTTTAAAGTTTATCAGATGGATGTCAAAAGTGCATTCTTGAATGGTGAACTTGCTGAGGAAGTCTATGTTGAACAACCACCTGGTTTTGAAGTTTCCTCAGAAAGTAGAATGGTCTACAAGCTACAGAAAGCTCTATATGGACAGAAACAGGCTCCAAGAGCATGGTATGACACTTTGTCCAAATACCTTCTGGAAAGTGGTTTCAAGAAAGGTGAAGTTGATAAAACTTTATTTACCTTAAATCATGATGGGAAACTGCTCTTAGTTCAAATATATGTTGATGACATCATATTTGGATCTAAGGACAAGCAACTTTGTGATGACTTTGCAAATCTCATGAAAAGTAAGTTCGAGATGAGCATGATGGGAGAATTGAACTATTTCCTAGGATTGCAAGTCAAGCAACTCAATGATGGAATATTCATTAGTCAGACAAAGTATGCAAAAGACATGCTAAGATACCTATGAGCATAGGAACCAAGATGACCTATACTGAATCAGATAAGAGTGTTGATGAACACAAGTATAGGAAATTGATAGGTTCACTACTTTACCTTACTGCCAGCAGACCTGATATCCAATATGCAGTTGGTGTGTGTGCTAGATTTCAAACAAATCCAATGCAATCACACTACAACATTGCTATGAAAATATTAAGGTATGTGAAAGGTACAGTAGATGTAGGTTTGTGGTACCCTAAAGAAAGTGGATTGAGTTTGGCTGGTTACTCAGATGCTGATTATGCTAGATCAATGCTTGATAGGAAAAGTACCTCAGGAACTTGTCAATTTCTGGGAGCTAGACTTATCTCATGGTTTAGCAAGAAACAAAACTCAATTGCAACTTCTACCACAGAGGCTGAATATATTGCTGCTGGTTGTTGTGCAACACAAATTCTGTGGATTTAACAACAACTCAGAGATTATGGACTCAATGAAGAGAAAACTCCCATTTTATGTGATAACACAAGTGCTATTGCAATCACACAGAACCCCAAGTTCCATGCCAGAACAAAGCACATTGATGTTAGACACCACTTCATCAGAGACCATGTTGAAAAAGGCAATATAGAGATACTCAAGATTGGCAGTAAGACCAACTTGCAGATATCTTCACCAAGCCCCTACAGGAAAGCCGGTTCTTGACCTTAAGACATAATCTTGGGTTAATGGAGTTGCCTAAGGACTGAAAAATGTCCTGAATCTCTAAAGTCTGAGTAAGCAAGGTAGAAAATAAGTAGGCCTCTGAGAACATGCTCTCAGAAAGCCAAGTTGTTAAGAAGTGATGCAAAGGTTTCTGAGTAGCAACACTCAGAAAGGCAAAACATTTCTGGAACGGGTATCCAGAAAGGCAAAAATCGGTACACACTCAATGAGTAAATAAGACTAGAACTTACTTACTAAGAGTGGGTCAAATCCATTCAAACAACTGAAGTTTCTGATTCTTGAATTCAGGAAACTATTTAGTCATAAAGAGAAAAGACACATAAAGCCCGAAAAAGTATAAGTTCTGGGAGTCAAACATGTCCAATGTTTTGTATTTTTGACATTTTTATGATAAATAATATAAAGATAAGGACTTGACACTCATAATGATAAGCTCAAACGATTAAGTGTTCCTACTCTTTACTAAGTGACACAATGAATGTAGCATATTAAAAATCCATCAAGTCGGCACAATACCATTTGTTGATTGATATCATTACAAGATATTCAATATAAACCCTTGATGTATAAACGTTTGATCTCAACGGCTGAGATTAAAACAAAGCAAGTAATGTCTGTTGAGAAATGCAGACATGATCCACTAAGCATTTAATGAAGTACAAAGGTCGTACCACGCCTATGCAGATACAAAGACACGCATTCATATTCAGCTATATGTATGTTGTATCTATGTATGTTTTGTCTGCTATATATATAGGAATTGGGCAAAAGACAAACACTTTTACCAAATCCGAAATTTCATACTTACATCAAAATAGCAAAATCTCTCAAGATTTCTACAAAACTTCCTCTGCAACTCAACTTCTTGTGCTTAGTCTTTTGAAAAGATAGACTAATCTCGATTATTGTTGCCTGTAAACACTCACTCAAAGACTCTATCTAAGAGATGGCACCAAAGAAGATGACCACCAAGAACCCTAAGGCCGCATCATCTGCTCCTGCTGAAAAGCAAGGAGGAAAAGAACTCAAGGTGTTAAATAAACGCCTTCTAGGAGAGTTTACCCCTTCTGACTGGAATCCAAGTCACAAGACGAATTGGGGAGCTTTTCTTGTGAAGAAATATGTTTCTGCAGTCATTTCTTCAAAAGCAGATAGAAAACTGATATTGGGAATGTTGAAAAGTTCCCATATCTACAAGTTTCTGTGTGCTGCACCCAGTGGACTTTCCACACTGGATGTGTTGGAGTTCTACAACAACTCCAAAATCTTCACAAAAGTTGTGAATGATGTAGAAGAGAAGTACATGCAGACTGAAGTTCAAGGACAACAAATTGTCCTAGACTGCAAGACTTTCTGCAACTTATTCCGATTGAAAAATTGAGGAACAATCGACGACATCAACATCAGGGATGCCTCCATGATTCAAAGTGTTAAGGAGCTATTTGAGGCAATCCAGATTGAAAATGCAAAGGGTTGCCAAAGAAACTTTGTTCGAAAGCCATCGAATCCCATCTCCAGAAACACTGGAGTACTTTGGCTCTCATTCTGGTCCGTTGCTTTGATGCCAACAAAGGTGGAGTAGACCAGATAAGCATGGAGAGATGGATGATGATGCATCTTCTGAATAAGAAGCATGAAGGGCAGGAAACCCACTTTAATTGGGGGAAGTACGCATTCAACAAATTTCTTGGGCACATTGAGGAATTTGAGCCTAAAATCATCAATGGCCTTGCTGAGACAAAGGCCAATATGCATTTTGGTCTCAGAATTGGCTACATTCTGGAAACAATGGGAATAACTCTCAGAAAGAGACAAGAAATCCCAGTCACCAACTCTCTTTTCAGACATGCCTTTGAAGAAAAGGAGAGAATTGTCGAGAAAGCTCGAAGAAGCGTAAGAGCTTGCCAAAGAAGGTGAAGAGGTTTCTGAGCAAGCTCCTGCTCAACCTCCAGTTCCCAAGAGAAAGAGGACTCAAAGCAAGAAAGCCTCTAAGTCCGAAAGTGTACAAAAAGCAAAACCTTCTGGAGACAAGATCTCAGAAGATGTTGTTCGGTCAGAAAGGCAACACCAGAAAGCCCCAAGAATTCTGAGACAGTGCCGTAAATCTCCGGAGATGATAGAAATATCATAGATGGGTCAGCCCAATCTGACAAGGACTCGATGATGATGTAGTACTTACACAAGTATTCAAAAAGTCCAGGATTGAGACCCATGGAGGAGCATCAAGCTCAGCCCCTCAGAAAGAAAGGAGCCCCTCTGTCCAGCAGGAAGAAGAAGGCCTGGATGAGGAAGATAGAGTGATGGAAGATGTTGACATTGCTTCCACATTCACAATGCCAGCACTTAATGTGGCTGAAGAAAACCATGTTCTTGAACAGGTTCCTCAACCTTCTGAGAGAGCTCAACTCTTAGAAAGGGATCAAACTGAGATGGAGACTCAGAAAGATATTGTAGAGGAGACCAACAATGAGCAAAGAGAGGCTGTGGAAACTCCACTAGTCCAAGAGACCCAAACTCAGCCTGACTCTATTCAGGTAACAAAAGTAGTTTGTATCTAACTTGTCAACATTAAAATGTTAACATGTTACTCATAAGCTTCATTTGTTACAGGCCAACTTGGAGACACAATTTCAGGGGGAAGAAAACTTGTCCACTCCCTTGAATCAAGAAGAGGTTCCTCCAACCTTAGACCATCAAGAAGAGCCTGTTCCACAGGTAGTAAAAGTTATCTCTGAACAAGGAATAACTAACTAAAATTGCTCTTATGTTCTAATATTCTTAATGTCTCTTCTTAGGCTACAACTGAGAAAGTAGTGGAGGTGGAACCAACACCCCAACACCAAGAGTTTCCAGAGGCTGAAAAGCACTCTGAGGAAGTAGTTACTGAGCCTTCTGTTGAGAAGGTAAGTATCAGTAAACTTTCCTTAAGAAAATTTTGGTAAAATTCACTACTTAATCAATATGTTTGTTCTATCTTACAGGCTCAATCAGAAGAACACTTGGACGGAGAGAATGTGATCTCATCTCCTCCAAGAGAAACTAAAACCGAACAAGCAAGATTCAAGAAAAGGTTCCAGAAACCCCCAAGGTTTCTGAGAAAGATGCCACTGAGCTTCCTCACTTGGAAGTAAGCGAAGTCTCAGAAAGCATTTTTCCACTTATCTTTTCTGATAACAAGTTTCTAAACATATTTGATTCTATTTCTCAGATTCAATCAGAAAGAAAGGATGCTGAGGATCGCATTTCCTCACATCAAGGTATCTGAGGCCTCTGTGCCCAAACAAGCAGAAGTCCAAGCAAATGAGCCTAGTGTTTCTACACAGGCTCAAAGTCTAGTGCCACTCAACTTACTCCAAGCCTTTAAGAAGCACACTCAAGAAACATCTAAAGTGCTTGAATAATGGCGTAAACTCGTAAAGGCCGATCTTTCTGAAATCGCAAGAGTAATTGACATCCCAGAGAAAAGGGCCATAGCAATCAATCTGGAAGACCATATCCATGCTATGTTTCCCAGAGAATCATATTCTTTTGCCACTCTGATGGATGATAACTTCTTAAATGAAGTAGCACAAAGACTCCTAGCAGACTTTTAAGCTGCTGATGCTCAAACCCAAGAGCAGATGGTGACCCATCCGCTTGCCCAAAGAAGCTCACAACCTACCCTTCTGAGCAAGAAGAAGTAAATGGGAGGATGATCACACTTCCTAATGTGATCAACCTGGTTTCTGAAGATGAGAAGGAAACTGATGAGAATGACTACCAAGAACCTCCTTCTGAGCATCCAAGTCAAGAAGACAAGAAAAGTGATGATGATGATGATCAGAATGATGATCCCCAACCTGGAAACGGCGGGATTCAGAAAATTAGCAAAGGAAGTGCAGAAAAGGCTACTCCTTCCAATGCTCAGAAAGCCCCATCATCATCACCACCAAAGTCTCATCAAAATACCCAACAGGCTGAACAAGACACAATTGAAGAAATCACAGCCACTGAGTTCAGGATTGAACAACTCAGATTTATGTTGGAAGAGGAGAAGAGAATCAACATAGAGTGTCAAGCTCTTATTGAAGAAAAGGAAGCCAAACTCGAAAAGCTCAGAGAAGCTAATGCTAAGGAACTGGCACTCCTAGATGAGCAAAGGTTGTTGAAAAGTGCCATCGTTGTCACTGCTGCTGAGATAGATTCCATTGATGACAATGATGATGAAGAACATTATGCTAAGGCTGCATCAGAAAGACCTTCTACTTCTCAGAAGGCCAGCATACTCAAAGGCAAACAAAAGATTGCCACTCTGCAAACAATCCAAGAAAAGGATTATGAGAATGATGCTGAAATAAACCCAAACTTGATCTCCCAAGTAGAAGATGAGAGGCTAATCACTAAGGAAAAGCTAGTCCTTCTGGCGCCTCAAATTTTCTCTGCTCCAGGTGCTTCAAGAGGTGATGAGCACAGGTCCAGAACAGCTATTTTCTTGGAACTAAGAGACAGACTTGTTGCTCAAGACAACCAAGTCCTACAGTCAGTCCCAGAAGAGATGAAAGATTTGGCTGCTGCATTGCTAAATAGAGCAACCAGCATAGCTCCTTAGCTCTGATCAGGGAAGAAGACTGCAACAATGCCAATCAAGCACTAGCAGATGCTACTTATGCTACTCAACAAGCTGAGGCTATTCTAAAGCCTCTTGAAGAGCTCAACAGAAAAGAGCAAGTGTTGGTTAGGCAAAACAAGGACATGAAAGAAGAAATCTAAGAATTGGTCAGGGTGCATAACAACCTCCAGAAGAACTTTGAATCACTCTCTGAAGCTTATGCTATCATGAGTCAGTCATTCATGAATAAGGGGGGAAGGAGAGATGCCTCAGAAAGGCAGAGGAAGAAAAAGAAAACAATCAAATCCCCCCTCCTCAAGTCAACTAGTCATTAAGGACACCACTGGAGACACCCCTGCTGAAGAAGTTGTTCCAGATCAACCAGCCAGAAAGCTGAGAAGTATGGTCACTAGGGGAACCAAGTCCCTTAGGATCTCAGATGCGAACAACCAGAAAGCTTCTGAAGAAGAAAATCAAGAAGAAGGTGTGGTAAGAGGTCAAGAGAACATCATGCCTCACAACTGGAACATCAATGATGATGATGAGGATGAATCTGATACTGATGAACATCCACTTCACAAAAGAAGAAGGCAAGCAAGCCCCTTACAACCTCCTCTCGGCAAAGAAGGCCATTAGCGCCGTAACCCTTCCGAAATACCAAGAAAATTCAAGGGACTTCCACCAAAGACAACCCAAGGCAGAAGAAAGAGTCACAGATCTCCGATGAAGGCCACCTAACAGAAAGGCTAGAAGGGATATTCAGTTTGGCAGAGCAAGCAAAGAAACTCATCAAGAAAAGCCAACTGATGCCCACATTGTGAAGACCAGTAATGAAGAGTCTTCATATAGGTGCATTCTGAACAAGAAAGGGTATTGGATTCTGGAACTGCAACATCTACTTGTCAATGATAAGTTTCCAACTCCCATCTTCAACCAGATCCTAAAATGGAGTGAAGGCAAGACAAATTTGCTAAAACATGAGCACCTTCATGCCTGGCTAAACTTTGAGGTTGAAAAGAGAAATGATGCCAGAAAGATGGACCTTTCTTTTCCTTGTCCTTACCCCAAGCCAGAAGATGTTCACAAGACAAGAAAACTGGATGGTAGCTACAGCAAGCAGAACAAGCTAGGTGTTCATCCCTATGAGTCATTCTACATGACAAAGGATGAATATCTGGATGATATTCACTATCTGGAAGAAATATACAAGTATTTCAACCTATCTGAGCTACAAGTAGACCATACCTGGGTCTGGGGAAAATACTACTGGGTCAAACACTTTCTGAAGAAAAACTACAATCTTGGCAAGAGTTACCATGAAATTTGTATCTTATCCAGAAAGACAGAACTTTTTGTCAGAAGGATACTTTATGACTATGTCCAAGAATGCAGAAAAGTGGATGATTATGTCAACTGATCCAGAAAGGATGCTGAAGAACTTGAGGTTTCTGAACCTAAGTTATTTTTGAAGAAGACTAGTATCTTAGAATGTTTACTTGGAGCTTGGACTCTCCTGTTGTTCTAATTTACATAGTTTGTTTTATTACTTTTTGTAATCTTGCTGATTGTTTCTAAAATTCTCTATCCGTAAAAGTTGCATCTTATTCTGTAATCTGTACGTATCTGAAGATCATACTCTCAGATACACTCTAATAGATGACAACTTATCAGCAAAGGTCACTTCTTGGGATTTGGTTGATGTTTACTTTCTGCACTTAATTAAACTAAAATTGAACATCATTTGAAATGATTAAGTGGTGGATTGTTCTCTCTTCCCGGATTACAACTTTGTAATAGGACTTTAAAAGATAGTCATGGATGACTGATCAAAAAGGGGGAAATTTGTTAGGAATATCTGTTAGTATTTTGATCATTCATCACATGTTCTTATCTTAGCCAGAAAGGTCATTAAGTACTCTTGGTTCACTTGAACATTGTAAAAGAGGAAATCACTGAGTATGATTAGTCTAGAAAATCTTGTATTAGGATTATAGGTCTCTGAGTGTAATTTTTATTTCAAGAAGACCATGAAGATCAATCCTAGCAATGGAGCTTTTCTGAAGATTTCAAGACCGGAGATTGCACAAGATTTATGAAGACACCAAGGTTTAGTCTCACTCGGAAAGACTATGTCCTTAATCCTTTCTTATGTACATTTAGTTACTTTTGAAACATGATTCTGGAACATATGACATCATGAGTATGGAGCATGCAAGCCATCAGAAAGGCTAATGTATCCGTTGAAGACTACAGGACAAGAAATAGTACATATGCATTAATTGCATCGGCAAAAAAGCCGCTAAAGCACAGTCCTCTCTGAGATATGAGACAAGGACTTCTGAGTACTCATTTCAAGATAAGTATAGATCAATTTGAATTGTGTCTAATGATAACATCCCAACGACTCTCTAATTCATCTATAAATATCACACACTTAGATGTCGAGAAATAATCAAGAACGATCTAACTTGCAAACATACAATCTAGCAAAGTATTCTCTCAAGCACTCTACTACCCTTTCTGAAAGCTTTCTGTTGCTTGAAGAATCACTAGTAGTTCTAAGTTGTCCTGAACCTTAACAAGAGATTGTTATTCGTGAAAGAGTTGAATCCGGATAACCTTTCAAGCTCATTCTCCGTAATCGGACATCAATTACTTGGTCAAGAAGAGCATTGCCATACACTGAACAAGTGTATTAAGTAGTCTTGTTCTATTAGGCTCTCTGAAAACATAACTGAAAAGTTATACGAGAAGCCTCTCTGACAAACCTTATAACCAACACCATCAAGGCGTGGAGTAGAGGAAGTACTTGATTTGGGAAATCAGGGAATAACTCCAAGGTTATCTGAGTAGAGGAAGTACTTAGCTCTAGGAGCTGGGGAATTACTCAGGGGGAACATTTGGTTGGGAACCAATTGTTTAAGAATCTTAGAATAGGATTTTTGTAAGGCCAACTCAATTATCTGTTCTAGTGAATTCTAGGTCTCAGAAAGACCGAGTGGATTAGTTGGAGGATCAGGTTTCTGAGAAACTGTGTTTATCGACAAAAGTTTAAAAGACTATTCACCGCCCCCCCCCTCTAGTCTTTTACTTTGCCATTATCTGGACCAACACTTTCTCGACAAGGAAATGGAGAAATTAAGTAGAAGGGAAGAGGCAGAGATGGAGGATGAACGTGAGGCCAAGTTCGATGAGTCGATTAAAGAATAAGAGTTCGTCGCCATGTGTAGATCTCTGGATCTGATCTATGACGGTACCACAAAGAAGCAGAAGCGGACTGATTCCCAAATCAATGAGATCGGAGATAGGTTCGTCGTCGTGGAGAACTTATTGATGGAGCTGAGTGGTCCGTACGACAATGGAGAAGAAGATGTTGAAGAAGAAACCATGGCTATCAGCACATTACGTAGCAGAATGGGTATAGAGAAACCCGACTACATACCAGAAGAGTTGCCAAGTAGTTTAGGAGAAAAGGAGGAGGAAGAAGTAGCTAAGGAAGGCGAGGAGGAAGCAAGAGTGGAGAGCAGGAGAGAAAAAGAAAAGGAACCACTGCAACCTCTAGGGCCGCCTAACTTACCTTTTCCAGGACGGATAAGGAAACCCAAGGAAAACAGGAAGTTTGACTTCGTTTTCACCATGGTTTCCAAGGTGAATGTCAATCTGCCCCTATTGGAATTAATGGAAAATGTTCCAGCATTTTGCAAGGATGTGATCGCAAACAAGAAGCGATACATAAATAGGGAGAAGGAGATTTTGCCAGAAACGGCGAATTCGGTACTCGGACTACCGATGAAGAAAAAGGATCCGGGTAGTTTTATGATTGACATACAAATGGAGAATGGAATGTCGGCCAAGGGAATGCTAGATCTTGGAGCTAGCATAAACTTGATCACGTATTCATTATACAAGAAACTTGGATTGGGCGAGTTACAACCGACCGGTATGACCTTATAGATGGCGGACAGGACCATTAGATGGCCGATGGAGATTAATAGAAGATTCCCTGATCAAGGTGGACAAGTTCATAATGCCGATAGACTTCGTAGTCTTAGCTCCTACTGAGAAGGAAAACGATGGCAAGGAGCACGTGATTCTACTTGGGAGACCTTTTATGCGCATGGTCAACAAGGACATTTCTATCGCCAAGGGGAGTTTAGGAATGGAGATAAACGGAGAGAAGATCTCCATGGACTTATCACAGGTAACTAGCCAACCTTCTGCTCATTTTATTGAAGAATGCAATTTTGTTGACATCATCGCGATGTGGTGCACGACTCATATATGCGTCACATACATGACGATAAGTTGGAAGCCGCATTGACTGTCGATGCACAATATAATATGCATGATGATGAGGTAGTAGAGATTCTGAAGGAACTTGATAATGCTGAGATTTTGCCCCCAGAGTAGGAAAAGCTTGAACCTCTGGGGATGGGGGATGATAGGAAGGGAGAGATTTTTGAACCTCCCAAGCCTGAGTTGAAGGAACTACCTAGTCACCTCAAGTATGTGTTTCCAGGAGGGGATGCTACCAAACCAGTGATTATCTCCGCAGCACTGAAACCAGAAGAAGAGGAGAAGTCGGTCGAGTTACTAAGGAAGAACTTCGGGGCAATAGGTTGGAGCATAAAGGACATCAAGGGGATCAGCCCTCTAAGGTGTATCCATAACATAACCTTAGAGGAAGGATCCAAGCCAGTACGTCAGCCCCAGCGAAGGCTGAATCCAGTCCTACAAGAAGTAGTGAAGAAGGAGGTCTTGAAGCTACTAGAGAATGACATGATCTACCCCATAGCCGACAACAAGTGGGTGAGTCCAGTACACGTTGTTTCCAAGAAGTCAGGAGTAACCGTTGAGAATAACGATAAGGGTGACTTAGTTCCGGTTTGTAGAACAACAGGATGGTGTATGTGCATAGACTACAGAAAGCTGAACGCAGCGACGAAGAAGGACCACTTCCCGTTACTTTTCATTGACGAGATGCTGAACCGTCTTGCCGCTCGCGAGTTCTATTGCTTCCTAGATGGCTTGTCCCGATTCAATCAAATCCCAATCGCCCCGGAAGATCAGGTGAAGATGACATTCACCTGCCCATTCGGGACGTTCGCCTACAGGAAGATGCCATTCGGACTTTGCAATGCCCCAACAACTTTCCAACGGTGCATGCTCTCAGTCTTCTCGGACATGGTTCAGGACTTCATTGAGGTATTCATGCATGATTTTTCTGTTTTTGGAAATTCTTTTGCCTTGGTAAGCTAGAACTTTTGCTTAAGCGTTGTATTGAGTGTAATCTAACTTTGAGCGGGGAAAAGATTCATTTCATGGTAAATGAGGGGATTGTTCTTGGGCATGTTGTTTTAAAAAGAGGAATAGAAGTAGATAAGGCAAAACTCGAAGTGATTAAGAAACTGCTCTATCCTACTACTGTTAAGGAGTTACAATCTTTCCTTAGGCATGTAGGTTTTCATAGAAGATTTATAAAGGATTTTTCAAAAATAGCGAAGAGCCTCAACAATCTCTTAGCTAAAGATGTACCTTTTCATTTTAATGAAAAATGCATAGAAGACTTTGACACGCTTAAGGAAAGACTTGTCTCTGCTCCTATAGTTATGGCTCCGGATTGGTCTTTACCCGTTGAGATTATGTGTGATGCACCCGACTATGCCATTGGTGTTGTTCTTGGCCAAAAATTCGATGAACATTTCCACGTGATCTACTAAGCGAGCAAAACACTGAACGAAACTTAGGTCAACTATAGCACAACCGAGAAGGAGTTTCTAGCAGTGATTTTCGCTCTAGATAAGTTTAGATACTATCTTCAAGGGTTTAAAGTTATCATTCATATGGATCACACAGCAATAATACACCTTGTGGCCAAGAATGACTCTAAACCAAGGCTTATTCGGTGGA
Source organism: Plantago major (assembly GCA_026545765.1). Classification (NCBI taxonomy): domain Eukaryota; kingdom Viridiplantae; phylum Streptophyta; class Magnoliopsida; order Lamiales; family Plantaginaceae; genus Plantago; species Plantago major. The sequence goes on along the minus strand of CM048841.1, from coordinate 51,151,552 downwards.
TCCTAATGCTACAAGATTTTGATTTTGAAATTGTTGACAAATGCGGTAAGGAAAATCTTGTAGCTGACCATCCCTCAAGGATAATGCGATTAAGCCTTCAAAACCAATTCTCGAGGATTTTCCCAATGAACAACTCATTTGGGTCAAAGTAGAGTCTTGGTATGCTGATATAGTCAATTATCTAACAACAAATACCTTTATGACTAACATGACAGGCCAAGAGAAGAAGAAATTTTCTAAGAAATGCAGGTACTACATCTGGGATGATCCCTATCTATTCAAAGAGTGTAGTGACAGAATCGTCAGGAGATGCATTCCGGACAATGAAATGGAAAGCATCATGAGCTTTTGTCACGCTCGAGAATGTGGGGGACACTACGAAGGAAAAAACACCGCTCGTAAAGTTTTACAATCGTGTTTTTTTCTGGCCAACAATGCATAAGGACTGTCATGATTTATGTTCGCGGTGTGATCGTTGCCAAAGAAGCGGGAACATAACCAAGAGGAATGAAATGCCAATGACTGGAAACTTGGTCGTAGAACAATTTGACATTTGGGGAATAGATTTCATGGGGCCGTTTGATAATAGTGAAGGCCACAAGTACATCTTGGTAGCTGTGTATTACGTCACCGAATGGGTTGTTAGGAAATATCTGTTTAGTTTTGATCAGTTTACCATAATGACTTACCATAGTTTAGAAAGGTATCTAGTACTCTTGGTTCACTTGAACATTGTAAAAGACGAAGTATACATAGTATGATTAGTCTAGTAAATTTTGTATAGGATGTTAGGTCTCTGAATGTAATTTTATATCTTTGCAGAAGACCAAGAAGAAGGCATCCAGCAGAAAGAGCTCAACTATCTGAAGATATGAAGACTGCACAAGATTACCGAAGACTAAGGAATTGTGCCTGAAAAACCATATGGAAAATATAACTTAGTGAAAACAATGTTTCTGGAAGAAAATATGTTTTCCTTAGTTTCTAAAAGGCTTAGAGTTTCTGATAGCGACGTGCACAGCCTCAGAAGCATGCATAGTTTCGTTGGCACAACAGGACAAAAGATAGTGCAGTGCATTTAATGCCATTGCAGAACTCGCTGACCAAAAGCTTTATCTCTGAACAAAGAGACAAAAGTTCTGTAGTACTATCAATGGATTGTTTGTAGTTTGAATCTCAATAGCCTAACGGATAGTAATTTAAACGGCTTGATTTTCACCTACAAATATCACCACTTAGAATGCTTGAAAACACACACTTGAACGACTAAATTTCATATCCTACACTCAAGCATACAAGCCTTCTCTACTTACTCAAAGCTTACAGTTGCGACCAAGCTCTTGATTCTAAGTAGCACGAAAGTTCTAACTATCCTGATCCTTAACAAGTTATATATGTTGTGAAGGAGTTGAATTGAAGCACATATTGCGACTTGCTAAGACATTCATTCTCCTGAACGAAGAACATAGACTTGGGTCAGAAAAGAACATATCACCACACACTGTCCAAGTGTGTTAAGTGACTCTTGTTGCAGAAGGTAGTATTACATAACTGTGGAAGTTATTAATCTACCAATCTGACAAACTCTTCTTAACCAACACTAGAAAAGGTGTGGAGTAGAGAAAGTACTTAGTTTGGGAAACTAAGGAATAACTCCAAGAAAGGTTCTGAGTAGAGGAAGTACTTGGCTGGGAAAGCCGGGGAATAACTCAGGGAATTCTGAGTGGAGGAAGTACTTGGCTGGGAAAGCCGGGGAAGAACTCAGGGCGAACACTTGGTTGGGAACCTAGTGTATTTAGGAATCGAGAGAAGATACTTGTAAGGTGAACTCAAGTATCTGTCTTAGTGGATTCAAGGTCTGAGAAAGGTCGAAGTGGATTAGTTGAAGGATTATGCCACCTTCAGATACCACTATAAAGCTACTGTGTTATTTACTTTCTGCACTTACTTTCTGGCTTTACTTACTTGCAAAGTAATTTACACACTTTACTAGCTTACTGAACACGTGCACTTATCAGAAAGACTTCCGCTATTCTGATTATAAGTATTAGAAAGTTACCCAAATTTCAGAGAAACTGTTTTATCGACAAAATTTTTAAAAAACTATTCACCCCACCCCTCTAGCCTTTTACTTTGTCGTTATCTGGACTAACAAGTGGTATCAGAGCCGGAGGTTCCCAAAGCCTTCTGCACTGAACCTAGATCCTAGATAAGTGCTCACTAACTGCTTAACCCCTGCACTTGATCTGTTTGTTAAGTTTTATCCTGCAGGATGTCTTTAGTCGACGCTCCAGTTCTCAAGCCAGAGAACTATGAAAAATGGAGGAACAATATGATGCTCCACCCGGAAGCCATCAGTGATGAAATGATCGAAGTTATAAAGAAGGGCCCTATAGTCATTCAGCAAGCAAAGATAGTCACTGATGTGTCTAATGGAAGAGATGAAGATTCTGCCAGAAGAATCTCCACTTCAGAAACTTCTACAAGTGGGAGAGGTACTGGTCAGATAACTTTGGAAGAAAAACCCAGATATCTCTGGACATCGGAAGATTTCAAGAGAAATAGGCTGGATGGTCAAGCTCGAAAAATCATTATTCATTCTACTCCAGACCACATACAGTGTAAACTGTGGTGTGCAAAAACGGTGAAAGAGGCCTGGCAACTAGTTGTACAAATTTGTGCCGGCTCTCAAAAAACCAAGGAAAACAAGTTCGAAGTTCTTAAATTAAAATTCCAGAATTTTAAACAAGGGTCTTTAGAAACCCTTGAACAATTTGATTTTCAGTTTATAACGTTGATAAGTTAAATGGCTGCACTTGGTGAAAGTTAAAGATATTCTAACGCCGAAAAGGTGAAGACTATCGTAAGGAATTTAAATCACAACTGGGAACATACTCAGTACTTTTATTTCAACCAAGGAATGCCAAATATCACTCCAACGGAATTATTCTCTCATCTAGCCACTGTAAACTATGAAACCTCTCTGAGAGGACAAATAGCTTATCAACAAGCTCAAAGTGTTGCTCTAGTAACACAAGGTACTTCTAAGAAGAAGATTACCAAAGAATCCTCTGACGAAGAAGCTCTTGCAGTAAAGGAAATGAGCAATTACGTTAGACAGGAGATTGAGAGATGAAAAGCCAAAGAGAAGCTGAAAAAGCATCTAGGCCCTAACTATCACCAGTACAAGAATATGCAATTGACCAACACTCTGAATAAACCTGGTCAGAAAGCATCAAGTACTGAGGTTACAGAAATCGGAAATGATATCTGTTTCTATTGTGAGAAACCTGGTCACTTCAAACAGGACTGTCCTGTTCTGAACAAGCTCTATACAGGTGACAAAAAGGATAGGAGAAACTTCAAGAGAAACCAGAGAGCTATGCTTTCTGAAGAAAGAAAGAAGATTGTAATCCAACTGGATGCACTTGATCTTGATTCAGACTCCGACGACGACGATTCTAATGAGTCAAAGCTACTGTCACCAGAGTTATGTGCCTACACTCACGAAGTATTTGACTTTGGTCAAAGGAAGAATGAAATGTGCGGAGTTGCTGAGGAAATCTACCTAGATCACTCTAACCTTGAGCCATGTCTTATGGTTGATGATGAGGTAACCAACATTTCACGGTTCATTGATTATGAGAGTGATGAGGAAGGAATCAAGGATCCAGAACATCTCCGAAGAGAGTTAGATCTTTATGAAAGAGAATTCTTGGTTGCTCGATCAAGAACCAAAATTCATGAAACAGAAAAAGAGTCTCTTGAAAGCGAGTGTTGACATTATAATGACTTTCTGACACTAAGGATGCAGAAAATGCATTCCTAAAGGCTTAGATAGACGAGACCAGAAAATTGCATTCTGAGGTTATGGAGTTGCTCCAGAAGAAGTGTGAAAACCTTCGTTCTGAGAATGAGGAACTAAAGAAGAAAGAATTATCTTTCCAATCCTGTGCCAAAGCGAGTGACACTCTCACTGAAGTGCACTCTTACCTCAGAGATTCTTCAGAGGACTTGGGCTTGACACACAAACAAGCAATTCTACCCATTTGAAAAAGAGTGATGAAAGGTTGACGTTTGTTAGTGGTCAACAAAGTGGTTCCCAAACAACCTATAGCATTGGTCAGAAAGCTAAGGTTGATGACAAAGGTAAAGCTGTTGCGGCCAAACCTTTGAGTGAAAAACAAGTCCCCAAGAAAACTGCGGAAAAGTTTTCTGAAAAGAAACCATGCACTAAAAAGTGCAATCACCCACAGTGCTATATCTCTAGGAAAGGAAAAATTGCAGGAGCTGGCAATTTTCCCAATGTACCATTTTTCGGAAGAAATAATGACCCAGAAACTAGTGAAGCTGCTGAGAGAAGATCTCAGAAAGCAAAAGGTGCTCGAAATGGCATTGGCTACAAAGCCATCGGAAAGATACTTGCTCAACAATATAAACAAGAGCAAGAACGATGGATGAATGCCAGGATTGGGCATAGCAATCATCAGAAGTGGAAGAAAGAACAGGCTACAACCACTCTGAATGCCAGGGCTAGAAGGAATCTGAGAAGGAAAGCCGAGCTCGCTGTAAAGTCGACTCAGCAACCTGACAGGTATCTGAAAGCACCAAAAGGAGCACCAAGGAACACTCCAAAAAGGAAAATAGTTTTAAATGATAGTGACTCTAGTCATTTACCTAAAATTCCTCTTTATGTTCCAGTAAGACAAAAGAATACCCCAAGGAAGTACATTCAGAAATGGATTCTTACAAGGAGATTCTTTAGTCAAGAAGGTTCCATTGTTGGAATGAGAGTCTAACTCCATGTTTCCTGTTTTGTGCAGAACACTCTGAAGAAGAACCCGAAGTGGCATTTTGATAGTGGATGTGGGAAGAACATGACAGGAGACAAAGCAAATCTGGTTAACTACAGAGAATGTGATAAAGGACCAATTATTAGATTTGCTGGAGGAGATGAAAATCCAACCATATGTTTTGTCGATCTGAAGCTTAGAGCTCTTAGAATCACTGAAGTACTACATGTAGATGGATTGAAATATAATCTCCTAAGCATGAGTCAATTGGCAGACAAAGGGTACTCAGTAAAGATCAAGTCAAACCTATGCAAATTGGTTGACAGTGAATCAAAGCGGGTAGTCTTGGTTGCTAGGCGGAAAGGAAGTCTCTATGTTGCTGACTGGGAATTTGCCACAACCGAAGAATGCCTCATGGTGAGTCAATCTGGCCACACTGAATAAAATTGGCTATGGCACAAAAGAATGAGCCACTTGAACTTCAAAACTCTGAATAAGCTAGCCAAGAAAGATCTAGTGTTAGATTACCCAAAACGACATACAGAAAAAGAAGATCTATGCTTAGCATGTCAATTGGGGAAACAAGCCAAAACCTCTTTCAAGTCTAAAATGAGACACTCCAGTAGTAGGCCACTGCAATTGTTGCACATGGATCTCTTTGAGTCCTCTGTGACAAGCTATGCAGGAAAGAAATATGGCCTAGTTGTTGTAGATGACTATTCAAGATTCACTTGGGTTGTCTTCCTGAAACACAAATCTGATACAACGGTCGAGATACCAAGTATGCTGAACAAGCTAGAAGTCAAGAAAAATGACAAGGTATCTATGTTCAGAACAAACCATGGTACTAAGTTTGTAAACCAGTACATAAAGGAGTTTTGTACCTGCAAAGGTATACAACACCAACTTTCTTCAGTAAGGACACCACAACAAAATGGTGTTGCTGAAAGGAAGAATAGAACCCTGAAAGAAGCGGCAAGAATAATGCTTGCTGACATTGAAATAAGTGAAATTTATTGGGTTGAAGCAGTTAACACGGCTTGGTACATTTAGAATAGATGCCTGATAAACAAACACCATGACAAAACTCCCTATGAACTTTGGACTGGTAGACCCCCTAATATCAAACATCTAAGAGTGTTTGGTTGTCGATGTTTTGTTCTGAACAACAGTAAAGAATATTTAAGAACATTTCAACCAAAGGCAGATGAAGGTGTATTTCTTGACTACTCTCTGAATAGCAAAGCATATAGAGTATACAGTAAGGACACAAACGATTGAAGAATCTGTCCATGTAGTATTCTATGAAGGAAGCAAGAAGGCACCCATAAATGATGAACTCTTAGAAAGGTTCAAAGAACTTTTGAGCAAAGATTCTGAACAAGAATGCTCAAAGAGAAACAATTTTATCATAGACTTAGAGGATGAGTCTGAGGATGAAAGGCAACCTCTGGTAAGTAACAACAAGATGACTCTAAGACATGATGAAGAATTCCCTCTGAGAAGCCCTGAAATGGATCATATCTCAGAAAGTGTTCATCATATAGAGATTTCTGAGCCAAGGGTCACAAAAAGACCTACCTTAGATACTCCAGACACTGAACAAGTGTCAGAAATCCAAGGTACCATTAACGTGCCTGATTTCAACAATACTGAACAAGTATCCCATGAAAGTCAGGATGACTGTGATAACAACAACATTGTTCTTGATTATACTAGTTCTAAACCTATCATGAAAAGAATAAGAGACCATACTGCTAAGGATGTCATAGGTCCTCTAGAACAAGGTGTCAGAACTAGGAGAGATATTGCTGAAAATGCAAATTCTCTCCTTGGATGTTTCATTTCAAATATTGAACCTAAAACTATTGAAGATGCATTTCAAGATCAGGACTAGATCTCAGCAATGCAAGAAGAGTTGGATCAATTTGAAAGAAACAAAGTCTGGAAAGTAGTTCCCTTTATTGATTGAATATCTGTTATAGGAACTAAGTGGGTTTTCAGAAACAAGATGAATGAGTCTGGTGAAATAACCAGAAATAAAGCCAGGTTGGTTGCCAAGAGTTGGATCAATTTGAAAGAAACAATGTTTGGAAACTGGTTCCCTTTATTGATGGAATATTTGTTATAGGAACTAAGTGGGTTTTCAGAAACAAGATGAATGAGTCTGGTGAAATAACCAGAAACAAAGCTAGGTTGGTTGCCAAGGGATTCACCCAGACTGAAGGACTAGATTTTGATGAATTTTATGAACCAGTTGCAAGATTGGATGCAATCAGACTATTTCTAGCGTTTGCAGCCCATAATGACTTCAAAATTTAACAAATGGATGTTAATAGTGCATTCCTGAATGGTGAGCTCGCTGAGGAAGTCTATGTTGATCAACCACCAGGCATTGATGTTCCCTCAGAAGGCAAAATGGTTTATAAGCTTCAACAAGCTCTATATGGACTAAAACAATCTCCAAGCGCATGGTATGATACTTTGGCCAAATACTTGTTGGGTAGTGTGTTAGAACTTAGGATCCCGGATTGGTACTTGGAACTAGATCAACAGACAATGTTGCCAACAATGTTGTTCAACAATGTCTACAGTAAACAGATTGCAGCGGATGAATAATAATGAATCTTCTATTATCAAGCCAATATACAGAAAAATATATTGGCGGAATACTTTTAGGCAAAATATCTACTGACAGGAAAAGTAGATCTAATCAACTAGGTTTAATACAATCACAAACGATTGATTAAACAACCAAAACTAGCCCTAGAAGAACCAACAGTAAAAGCTATTCTAGGTCGATGTTTGAAAGAGTTATTCCAACAATGAATACTTTTAGACAAACTCTAAAGCTAGCAGAAAACAAGAAGCCTAAACTCTTTAAATCTCAATTGATCTTTTCAAAAAGCTCAACCTTGCTTTGCTGAATCCTTGCATATATATACTTGAGATGTCGACCTCTTCCATCTATGTCGAAAGGCAATAGGATCTCAGCAAAGGCAATTTTCCTTTTACTTGTTTTCTTCAAGATGCGCATAGAAGGAAATTTCCATATTTCGATTCTTCATAAAATATATTCCTTCTTGCTTTCACCACAAGCTGTTCTTTTTCCTTAAATCAATTCTTGTTCGATTTGTCAATACTTCCAGTCCAAGTATCCTGTCCAATGTGCTCTGTCTTCGATGTCTGCTGCAATGCTATATCTTCTATGTTATGCCAACATTGAATTCTATCCTGTCACAATGTTATACAACATTGATAATCCTGCAGCTTCACAAACAACAACAAACACAAACTTGGAACTGATTATTGAAAGACAAGATTATCAAAATATAAGTGCATACTGCACTTTCAATCTCCCCCTTAATCTTAGTCTTTCATCACAAAACAAAACAAGAGATCAATAGATCAATAGAAACATAACTAAGAAATACTAAAGATCTATTCTCCCCCTTAACCAGACAGCTTAAGAAATATTCAAGAGAATTCAAAATATTACAGACCCACAAAAATTATAATTTGTTCAACAGAGAATCAAGAAGAATGCACTCAAGTTATCTATTCTCCCCCTTTTTGTGAGGAAAGAAAAGAAACTAGAGTACTTCTAAACTTCAGATTGTTTGAGATCTGCTCATCAAGCCCTTTGATTTGCTCCAGAATCAGCTTGTCATGTTCAGTTAAAATACCTGCAGACAGAGTTTCAATGTTAGGAGTCAATGTTGTACCAACATGTAAGTCAACATTGGAACGTTGAGCAGCAACTACAGAGCTTTTTGGTGCATCAGTTTTTCCAGTAGAAAGAGGCATATTCTCCTCCACATCCATGTTCACAGAAACATCAGGATCTACCCAAGGAAGATCACAGATCCTGTCATGTGTTTCCAGCAGTTGTTTGGTGACTGTGATGGATTTGAAGTTGGAATGATAGACATCATTGGCTTTGACCTCAATACCCTACATCTGAAGGACAGCAAATATAGTGGATGGGAGAATCAAATGGCCTCTGATCCCTCTATTCTTAGAATTTTCTAGATGCTTGAGAATCCTTTCTCCCAGATTGACATTGTAACCCATTTTAATCCTGTAAAGCAACATGGATGCCTCTTGACTGAGCTTGTTGTTATTGGAAGATGGCAGCCAGTTGTACAGGCAGATCCTGGCAAGAACAGATACTAGAGAACAACAATATTTCAGATCTAGAGTCCCAGTAGGCCAAGATTTTAATTTTCCTGCAGTTAGCTCTCTAGCAATCTCATCCATAGTTACCTCCACAGGAGTCTCAATCTCATCCCTATTTCTATGCAGCACTGTATTGATGTCTTTAGAAGTCAAGAAGAATACATCACCTCTCAGATACACACAGTGATGCTTACCATGCCCTTCACTACCAAAATTCTCAGATAAATGAGCATAGAATTCTCTTATGATTTCAGGAACAAAAGCAGTATATTGGGTAACAGCATAATAGAGATTCCTTTTCTTCAGATAGGAAACCAAGTTATACTCTTCAAATGAGTCCTCTTTAATTATGTTCTCAACATCTATAGCATTATTTTTGATTTTCTCATATTTTTCTAGATTCTTGTTGTCATAGAACAAATGAGAAACTGCATCTTCATCCCAATCAGAACCATCTGTAAACACAGGTTCAGAGGATAGATCATTTACCTCAGGATCTTCAATCTAGTCTTCTCCAAGAATGACATCCTCATCATCAAGTGATTCTTCTTCAGATTCTTCCTCTGTCTCAGCTTCATAATCTTCAGAGTCATCTGAGCTTTCATCTGAGTTACTCAGTTCTTCTTCATCAACCATTGACTCATCCTTAAAGTCATCTTCAGTTTCTGGCTCATAATCCTCCATATCATCAGAGCTTTCATCATTGTTATCATCATGAGCAACTGATGTTGCAACAACATCCTCATCCATATTCATTGGGTCACTTTCAGTTTTCTCTGAGTCATCTGACTGCCAATCTTCCACCTCAACTGGTTCAATAGTAGGCTCATCTGTGGGTTTCTCAACATTTTCAGAGTGCATGCTTGTCTGATTTTCATCACCATTCAGGCCATCAGTGGCCGTTTCCCCTGTTTTGTCAGGTTGTTGTACATCATCTTCTTCAACGGATGCAGGGTTTTGGGGGTTTTCTCTCAGATCTGCATGTTGAATTTCGGGATGTCCAACATCTTTCCCAGCGTCCTCCATGGGAGCATCTTTCTCTATCCCCATTGGGCTTTCATCATCATCCCTCAGATCTTGTGGCAAGTCGACTGGCATGTTTCCCAATTTAACAAGGGTTTCTGCAGCAAATTGAGAGGGGTTTGATGGTGATGACTCTGTTTGGGTTTGTGGAGATGGTGGTTTTGGTACAGGAGATGAGGGTTTTTCAGCACTATCTTCCGAATCCTCACTTATCTCACAGACTGGAATCTCAAAATCGGCAGGTTCGGCACGGATGGGAAGAGGATAAGCTTGCTCCCCCTCAGGTGTTTGCAACGAAACTCCGGGCAAGACGGGTTTTGTCAGAGACGACATTGTTCGGATCGTGAAGGCAGAGTTGAAGAAGAAAGAGCGGGAGAGTGGTTTTGGTTGAGAGTGACAAGAGAGTAAAGTGAGGGGAAGGTGAAGAGTTTGGGAGTAACTAGTGAAAAAGGAGAAAGGATATTTTTTTTTCTTTTTCTAAGAGTGTGGTTTGGAAAGATGACAGTTTTTGTGAGTGGTGGAGAAGTGGGCTAATGAGAGAAGGTAAAATGGTTGAAGTAGTGGTAATATGGTTGAAGTAGTGTTTTTGGTTGGTTTGCTTCAAAGATCATAACCATATATATCAAAACACAAACCAAGATCTGTACAAAGCTGTTAATATGAGATTAAGGAAAGCAAAAGACCACCGTATCAATTAGGTCAAAAATGAAGAAGATTCTCAAAACTCAACCTAGGGAGGTACATTTTTGGTTTAGGAAACAAATCAAGATCAGATAAGAGTAAGACACTTACCAGATTACCAAAGACACAAAATTACACAAAATTACTCCCCCTCAAACCCAACCCAAAAACACGTATGAGCACACAAAACAAAGAAAGAAGGTACTTCAAGCACAGGCAATGTTGACCAGGATGTTGGCTCAACATTGATGACAACATCGGGAAATCAGACCATTCTTAATGTAAGTCAGCCAGGAAATCAAGGCTCAAGATGTGCAGATTCGATTAACACCGCTGATGCTGCAGGCAAAAACAGAAATAGAAAGGAATACTAAAGAAACACACCCAACATTGCCTCAAAAAGTAAATTGAACAATTAATGTATGTGGGGTGACCATGAGACTGTGAACCATGTCAAATAATTGGAACACGTATGAATTCGCTCCAAAGCCGAAGCCTATGCGGAGTTAGGCAAACACACGTCTCATGGCATAAAGATCATCATTGGACCACATTGGGTGACTTGGTACTCAGACAGTGAACCAGCAGCATTACGAGAATCGGCACTTTTGTGCGTGCCGGTTTCCAATACAGGCCATCAACCCTCACGACATATGACACATTGGCCACGTCGATATCTGGATAGTATTTGGAACCTGCCCAACACGATCCTCGACGGAAACACTTCGAGCCCTTTTTAACATAATTCATTAGATTTGTTAAGCACAAAGAGCAGGAGGCAAAATCAAGTGCGAGTCAAGGTACGAGTAAAAATAGCCAAAAAGCAGCAAAAGTGGGTTTTACATAAAGCAAACACACAGGAGACTCGATCCCTTTCAACCTTGGTTTCAAATAGCCTTTCAAACCCTAAGCATCATCACTGTAAGCTACAAAGCAGGAACAGCCATTGACCAGCACAGAAGCACAAAAAACACATTGACACACAAGAAGAAGAAAGAAAAAAAAACTTAAATAAATAAAAGAAAGACAACACTAGGTAAACACAGAAGTCAATGTTGACTAGGATGTTATGTCAACATTGCTTTGCAGCAAATCCTATCAACTAGTGCAAAGGCCAAGAGACCTTCTCAAACTGAAGAATCTCTCTTTATCAAGGGGCTTTGTGAAAATGTCAGCTAACTGATTTGTGGTATCAATGTGTTGTATGTCAATAATTTGTTTGGAGACTAGGTCTCTAAGGAAATGATGTCGAATGTCTATATGCTTGGTGCGTGAGTGTTGAACAGGGTTCTTGGATATGTGAATGGCACTTAGGTTATCACAAAATAGCAAAAGAGTGTCACTTTGAAACCCATATTCATGCAGCATATTGTTCAGCCAAATTAGTTGAGACACACAACTCCCAGCCGCTACATATTCGGATTCAGCAGTAGAGAGAGACACACAATTTTGTTTCTTACTATACCATGACACAAGATTTGGTCCAAGATAAAAACAACCTCCACTAGTTGATTTTCGATCATCTAAGTCACCAGCCTAATCAGAATCACTAAATCCCAACAGATTAGTGTTTGAATCACATGCATACCATAATCCAAGATTAACAATTCCTGATATATATCTAATGATTCTTTTGACAGCAGTTAAGTGAGATATTTTGGGTTTGGATTGATACCTGGCACACACACAAACAGAGAACATGATGTCAGGTCTGGTGGCTGAAAGATACAGGAGACTTCCAATCATTGATCTCAGACAATGTCAGTCAACATCGTCCCCAACATCGGTTTTGCTGAGTTTCAGAGATGTAGCCATGGGAGTGCTGCAAGGTTTGGCATTTTCCAGACCAAATTTTTTGATCAGATTCTTGGCATATTTCTCTTGAGAGATAAAGAGACCTTCCTGCTTCGTCAGATCCGAGCCCCAAGAAGAAACTGAGTTCACCAATCATACTCATCTCAAAGGTTCCTGTCATGGCTTGAACAAACTTATCTAGCAAGGAGAGGTTAGTAGCACCAAAGACAATATCATCAACGTAGATTTGAGCAATGCAGATGTCGTTTCCTTTCCTGAGAATAAACAGAGTTTGATCTCCCTCACCTCTTTTAAATCCTAACCCAACTAGGAATTTTGTCAACCTAGCATACCAAGCGCGTGGGGCTTGTTTCAAACCATACAAGGCATTTCTTAGTTTAAAAACATGGTCAGGATAAAAAGGATCTTCAAACCCTCTAGGTTGTTCAACATACACTTCTTTGTCAATGTAACCATTCAAGAAAGCTCCTTTAACATCCATTTGGTTGAGTTTTATGTTATGACAACATGCTAAGGCTAGGAGCAAGCGAATGGACTCTAATCTAGCAACAGGAGCGAAGGTCTCATCAAAATCAATGCCTTCCACTTCAGTGTAACCTTGAGCAACCAATCTGGCTTTGTTTTTTACAACTACCCCCTTTTCATCACTCTTATTTTTGAATATCCACTTGGTGCCTATGACATTTATATTATGGGGGCGGGGAACAAGAGTCCAAACTTCATTTGTTTGGAATTGACGAAGTTCATCTTGCATTGCTTCTATCCAAAAATCATCAGCAAGAGCTTCATTCACATTTTTAGGTTCAGTTAACGAAACAAAGCAGGAGGAACTTACAGAGTGACATATTTCAGCAAGTCTGAGTGTTTCCTTGTAGTTTTTGCGTGTGTTTCCCCTCAATGTCCTTCCTCCCGGGTTTCCAATTACTTGGGAACTGGGATGATCTTTGCGAATTCTAGGAGGAGGATCCTTTCGTGAGTCAGGAGACATAGGTGCAGCATTAATGTTGGATGGATTGTCCGATTCAGCCTCAGTCTCATTATGAGGATCAGCTTGTTCTTCATCATGTGTGTAAATCTGGGATGTTGAATTTAATGTTGAGTCATCATTGCACAGAGGGGATGTTGGCACAACATTGCCCACATCATGGGTTCTTTCATTTTGATCAGCAGCAGGAGTCACAGTTTCTGGTACGTTCTCACTTGTAGAAGAGTCAGAGGTTGAGTCAATAACATGTTCAGCACCTGCAGAGATCTTCTTCTGGGCATAGGGCTCAGAGTCATCAAAGGAAACATTCACAGACTCTTGTATAGTCTGCAATCTAGGATTATATATTCTATATGCTTGACTATTTTGAGAGTATCCTACAAAGATTCCTTTGTCACTTTTAGCATCAAACTTCCCTAGATGTTCTCTATCATTGAGTATGTAACACACACATCCAAATACATGAAAGTACTTAAGATTGGGTTTTCTACCTTTCAACATCTCATAGGGAGTGGTCAGAGAACCTGGACAAAGATAGACACGATTGATTATGTGACAAGTAGTGTTCACAGCTTCAGCCCACAACCTTTTTGATAGGTTCATTGAGCTCAACATCACTCTGGCCATTTCTTGAAGAGTCCTGTTTTTCCTTTCAGCAACACCATTTTGTTGTGGTGTCTTAGGAGCTGAGTATTCATGCATGATTCCTTTCTTTTCACAGTATTTATCAATGAAATGATTCTCGAATTCTTTACCATGGTCAGATCGAATTCTTTGAACATGAGTAGAGTACTGATTACAACATTTTGTATGCCAGTTTTTGAAGGATTCAAAAGTTTCTGATTTTTCTTTCAAAAAATTGACCTAAGTGTATCTAGAAAAATCATCAACTATAACATAGATATACCAGGCACCTCCTAAACTTTTAGCTTCTATAGGACCCATGAGATCCATATGCAGGAGTTCAAAGCAGTTAAAAGTACCTCTTTGTTGTCCTTCAATCAGAAGTGGTTGATGTGTCACCTTGGTTTGTTTTCCCATAAGCCAGTCGCCACACACATGTTTCCCTACATTGGTAAGCTTTGGCACTCCTGTCACCACATTGTTTTTGATGATCTTCTCCAGATTTCTGTAATTTACATGTCCCAATTTCTTATACCACAATGTTGCATCATCATGTTGAGCAACATTGCATTTGAGAGGAATGTCCATCACATAGCAGTTGTCCTGTGATCTCACACCTGTCATTACAGTTAATTTGTCCACACAAGTATAAACTTTGCAAGAACGTTTATCAAACTTGACATTCAGATCATCATCACACAGGTGGCTTATACTAACAAGATTAGCCGTGAACCCTTCAACTAGAAGAACATTTGAGAGTTTCGGATATCCTTTAAGGCACAGTGTTCCCTTTCCAAGTATTTTGCTTTGGTATCCTCCTCCATATGTTATCGTACCTGTCTTTTGAGCTACAAAATTTGACAAATTTGACGGGTTACCGGTCATGTGCCTAGAACAACCACTGTCGAAGTACCATTTTCCAGCATTGTTAGGGGAAGTAGCAACAGAAAAAGCAACATTGCAAGTATATTTTTCTTTAGCTACCCAAACATGTTTAGAAACACTCTTGTGTTTTCTTATCTGTCCTGGAGATTTGCCTTGTTTAGGAGAACTAGGAAAGTACTTCAGAGTCTTAAGATTACATCTTTCAGTCTCTGTTGAAGTGGATGTTGTCACAACATTGCAGCTAGCATCACTGTTTTGTTTGCTGGAAACTGGATGGGAGGGAATTGTGGAGAGATTACTGAGGTTGGAGGTTTCAACATGTTCCCTTTTTAAGTCCTTTTGGTACTTGAAACAGTAAGGCTTTTTATGACCAGATTTATGACAGTAAGTGCACACAAACAAATCTTTTTCTTTTACAAATGTAGGACCTTTTATGAGCTCAGAATGAGGTTTGACAACTTTTGGGGTATCAGTGTTAACAGTTTCGTTCATGTTGCACCCAAGTTCATCATAACTACTGGTGTACCCTAAACCAGTGGTCCTATCATTGTTCACATCAAGCATCTCATTAAGTCTAGAAGTAGAAGAGTTCCATTTTGCAATTACCTTCTTTTCATTATCTAGCTCAGAGATTACCTTGAACAGTTCAGTGTCCTTCTTTGTTAATTCAGCTTCTAGTTTGACAATGGTGTCTTTCAGATTGTAGTTCTCTTTCTCAGTTTTCTTGAGGAGTTTCTTGAGAGTCTTCCATTCACTGAAGAGTTTCTCATACATCTGTTGCAGATCCTTCACCATTTGATCTGCATTAACTTCCTCTTCTGAAGGACTATCTATATCAAAATCCACAGAACCATGTAGACATAACACATTAGAGATTCCTGACTTCTCAGGTTTGGTTAGTGCCAAATATTCACAGTTCTCAGAGTCATCATAGTCAAAGAAGATTTCTATTTCTGATGTTGTCTCGACAATGTTGTCCCAACATTGGGCATCAACATTGTAAGTGGATGAGCGGAGAGCTCTGGCATTGGTAGTTGAATCATCTTCTTTTTCTTCATCTTCCTGTTCTCCATCTGAGTCATCACTGAGACAAGCAAGAAGATTCTTTTTCTCTTTTCTGAGATTGTTAGCACATTCATTTTGATAATGACCCCACCCTTGGCATTCAAAACATCTAATCTTACTAAGAGGAGTGCGATCGAAATCAGATTCAGAGCTAGTTTTGGAAGAAGAACCAGTTTTGAAAGTATTGGTTTTCTTTTTGAAAGTTTTAGTTCCACTTGAGGATCCTTGACCAGAGTTTTTCCTGAATCTAAGTTTGTTGAACTTCCTCACAAGATTGTTGAAGGCTTCCTCAGTCATATTGTCAGACTCATCACTATTACTATCAGGCTTTGAAGATTTAGCTTTAGAAACAGAGTGAAGGGAGATACTATGAGTTTTCATACCTTGTCTCTCATTTTCATTTAGTTCAAAGTTTTTCAAATTGTTCAACAGGGTATGAAAATCCATAGTTGCCAAGTTAGGAGTGTCTTCCAAGATAGTAACTTTGGTATTAAATCTTGAGGAAAGAGATCGAACAGCTTTGGAAACAAGTTGCCTATTAGAAATAGCTTCTCCCAGTCTTTGGACTTCATTTGAGAGAGTCAAAAGTTTTTCGAAATAGGAGTCAATGGTTTCTTCCTCCGCCATTCTTAGATTTTCAAATTGAGACCAAAGCATTCTAAGTTTAGTTTGTTTGACACTAGCATCCCCTTCACAATGACTCTGTAGTAATTCCCAAGCTTGTTTTGCAGTAGTACAGTTTTGAATGATTTTAAACATATGAGAATCTACATGACCAAAGATAGCATTTAAAGCTTTCTCATTATAAGAGCTAAGAAGTATGTCAGCTGCAGAGAAGCGTTCTTCAGGAATGGGGACAATGTCACCATCAGCATCAGGTCCTTCAGTTGGCCAGGTGTATCCTTCCAGAATGGATCTCCAAGCACGGCCATCAAGGGACTTGATGTATGTCCTCATCCGGATTTGCCAGTAATGGTAGTTGGACCCATCAAGCACAGGAGGTCTATTGTAGTTTGCATCCATTGTAGTAGTACCAAATCCAGACACCAGTAGTTAGGTGGCTGGCTCTGATACCACTTGTTAGAACTTAGGATCCCGGATTGGTACTTGGAACTAGATCAACAGACAATGTTGCCAACAATGTTGTTCAACAATGTCTACAGTAAACAGATAGCAGCGGATGAATAATAATGAATCTTCTATTATCAAGCCAATATACAGAAAAATATATTGGCAGTGCCTTTAGGCAAAATATCTACTGACAGGAAAAGTAAATCTAATCAACTAGGTTTAATACAATCACAAACGATTGATTAAACAACCAAAACTAGCCCTAGAAGAACCAACAGTAAAAGCTATTCTAGGTCGATGTTTGAAAGAGTTATTCCAACAATGAATACTCTTAGACAAACTCTAAAGCTAGCAGAAAACAAGAAGCCTAAACTCTTTAAATCTCAATTGATCTTTTCAAAAAGCTCAACCTTGCTTTGCTGAATCCTTGCATATATATACTTGAGATGTCGACCTCTTCCATCTATGTCGAAAGGCAATAGGATCTCAGCAAAGGCAATTTTCCTTTTACTCGTTTTCTACAAGATGCGCATAGTAGGAAATTTCCATATTTCGATTCTTCATAAAATATATTCCTTCTTGCTTTCACCACAAGCTGTTCTTTTTCCTTAAATCAATTCTTGTTCGATTTGTCAATACTTCCAGTCCAAGTATCCTGTCCAATGTGCTCTGTCTTCGATGTCTGCTGCAATGCTATATCTTCTATGTTATGCCAACATTGAATTCTATCCTGTCACAATGTTATACAACATTGATAATCCTGCAGCTTCACAAACAACAACAAACACAAACTTGGAACTGATTATTGAAAGACAAGATTATCAAAATATAAGTGCATACTGCACTTTCATAGTGGATTCAAAAATGGAGAAGTTGATAAAACTCTCTTTACATTGAACCATGCAGGGAAACGTCTCTTAATTCAAGTTTATGTAGATGACATAATATTTGGATCTAAGGACAAGCAACTTTGTGAAGACTTTGCTGAACTCATGAAAAGTAAATTTGAGATGAGCATGATGGGAGAATTGAATTACTTCCTAGGGTTGCAAGTCAAGCAACTCGACAATGGAATATTCATTAGTCAAACAATGTATGCCAAGGACATGCTCAATAAGTTTAATGTAAAGCCTTCTGACAAGAAAACTAAGATACCTATGAGCATTGGAACCAAGATGACCTATACTGAATCCGACAAGAATGTTGAAGAACACAAGTATAGGAAATTAATTGGGTCACTATTGTATCTCACTGCGAGCAGACCGGATATCCAATATGTTGTTGGAGTGTGTGCAAGGTTTCAGACAAATCCAATGCAAACGCACTACAACACTGCCTTAAAGATATTAAGGTGTGTGAAAGGTACAGTAGATGTTGGATTGTGGTATCCAAAGGAGAGTGGATTGAGTTTGGTTGGATATTCTGATGCCGACTATGCTGGATCAATGCTTGATAGAAAGAGTACTTCATGAACTTGTCAATTCCTTGGAGCTCATTTAATATCATGGTTCAGCAAGAAACAAAACTCAATTGCCACCTCCACCACAGAAGCAGAGTATATTGCCACTTGATGTTGTGCATCACAAACTTTGTGGATTCAATAACAACTCAGAGACTACGGACTCAATGAAGAGAAAACTCCCATTTTTTGTGACAATACAAGTGCTATTGCTATTACTCAGAATCCTAAGTTTCATGCAAGAACCAAGCACATTTATGTCAGACACCACTTCATCAGAGACCATGTCGAGAAAGGCAATATAGAGATACTCAAGATTGGCACAGAAGACCAACTTGCTGATATCTTTACTAAGCCTCCGGAAGAGAGTAGATTTCTAAGTCTAAGACATAGTCTCGGACTAATGGAACTACCAAGGTGCTAATATTGGATTCTGAGATGGGAACTCATTAAACCAATAGAAAGGGAATAAAGTTTTCTGAAAGAAATGCAAAAAGAAAACGAGAGTAATTTCTGAGACAGGTACTCAGAAAGTTGCTACTTCAGAAAGATACCGGCATTGAAGAGAAGGCTACTTAGAAAGGTCTCTGGAACGGGTATTCAGAAACCATGAGACATCTGAGTCAGGGGGAACACAAAAGAAGAATAGTTTGACCTTGAAGACAATTCCTTTAAGTAGAAACGCTTGTAATTCAACGATCGAGATGCGTCCACAATAGCCCACTCGCACATAATCCAAGTGACTGACCCCACTAGCATTTAATGCTAAACCGCTTTTTCATCATGCCTGTCAGAAGTGCGAGATATATACGTATAGAATTCATCTATATCGAATGAACTTGCCTTCCTATATAAACGAGGTTTTGGCAATAAGAATTACTTTTGCCTAAACCTATATTTTAGTTTGCACCAAGAATAGAATTCTCTCTCTCTAAATCTCTCTGCAAATCCTATTCAAAACCTTCTGAAAATCTGCAAAAATTTTTTGTGCAAAGAAATTCTTGCTATTTTCGACCTAACTCACTTTCATCTCTTCCTAATCGTCCTATTCTAAAAGCGAGATGGCACCAAAAAGAGCTTCTACTCAGAAGACTCAAGAAACCACATCTGCTACTGTTGAAAAGCAAATTGAAATAAAAAACCGAAGAGTCACTGGTGATTTTGATTTCAAGATGTGTAATGAAAACTCGAAAGTACTCTTGGGAGGAGTACTTGTCGACGAGTATGTGATTAATGGTTCTAAACATCCACAATATGTGAGGCGAGGACTACCTCTACTTGAAAAGGTAGGGATTAAAGAATTCTGCTCTGCACAACCTTGTTGTGCCTCACTCATAGATGTACTAGAATTTTATAACAACTCGAAGATAATCGATGAAGACACAGAAAATGTGTCTATAGAATGTAAGGTTCAAGAAAAGGTGGTTAAACTGAACCTTAAATCCTTTTGTGAACCCTTTTGCCTTCCCACAAATGGCACTGGACACCTCCGTCCAAACTGCTGAATCATTTTACTTAGAGCAAATCAATGCAGATGATACAACAACTCCAGATTACTTCAACAACCACAATGTCAAAAGAAAACATCTGGCAAAACCTTGGGATACAATTGCATTAATCCTTCACAGATGTTTTGACTGCAATGTTGGAGGAGTAGACCAAGTAAGCATGGAATGTTGGGGAATGTTGGCTTTCCTGAGTACCCTAAGCGAGCAGCCAGAGGATTTTAATTGGGGGAAATACGCTTTCCTAAGGTTCATTAGCAAGATAAAGGAATTCTCTCCTCAGATTGTTGATGGAAAAGCAGAACCTACAAAGCCAGTGGCCTTCGGCCTAAAAATCTGCTATATCCTTGAGAAATCGGGGATAATACTCAGAGATCAAACACCAATTACCAAAGGTGATCTGATAATCAAGCACAAGGCTGTGCCTAGTAAAAGAAAGGCATTCGAAGTTTCTGAGGGTCCAAATCTTAAGAAGCCAAGAACCCCCAGAAAGAAAAAGGCTGCTAAGAAAGTGGAAGAACCTGCTAAGATAGAGGATTCTGAAGAGACAGAATTTGATGAAGACATCAATGTCAATGCATCCTTAGCACGGGGTGCCAAAAAGTCCAAAGCCCTATCTGAAGAAGAATCCAGCATCTTCTGATTTACCCCAGCATCTCTTTTATTGAGAAAGAGATGAGGAAAAAACAACCAACCCCTCCAGAAAGTGCAAATCCTACAGAAATGCAAGTGATAAAGGAAGACACGTTTACTCAACATCACGACCACCTAAGTGATGCTGTCGATATTGATGAGTCGATATTTTAACGACTCATTTAGTGCCTCTTTCCGTATTGTTGCGTCTTTTAGCCTTTATTTAGTATTTTTTTGTTCCGTGTCACGCTTGGGTTTTTTGTTTGTTTTTGTGCACTTTTAGGTGTCTTAGCATCATTGGCAAGGAAATGGAGGACCAAAGTGCAAAGAAGACTTCAAAACCATCTAGAAGCACCACAAGGCCAAGTTAGTGGGCCACTACTCCAAGAGAGGTGACATGGACGTTGGAAAAGGGGGAGAAAATAGGAGAAAGTGGGAAAATGCTGATTTTCTCGGACACAAGGCTCACCGCGGTGAGCTCCTGCAACAAGGAGCCTCACCACTGTACAATGAAGCAGAGCAGAAGGCAGAAAGGGTAGACCACGGTGACCTGGAACGGGAAAGGTCCCCTCACCACCGTGAGGTCTGTTTTGACAGATTCAATCCATGTTTTTTTGGCAATTTTTCCCATGATTTCTAATTTCTTCTTCCTTGGTCTATAAATAGGACCCTTGTATCAGCCATTAGGACATATCTTCATTACTTCTACTTTCATATTTTCAATTCCAAGCATTGTAAACACTTAGAGATTTCAATCTCTCTTTTAATTCGAAGAAGTATTATTGATCTTTCTGACGATCCCAGAGACCATCTGGTCGTTGAACGCATGCTTGATCGTTGCAAACTCGCATTAGTCTTTACCTCTAATTAGTATATATCCGGATGAGGGCATAGCTAGTGAC
Source organism: Plantago major (assembly GCA_026545765.1). NCBI lineage: Eukaryota > Viridiplantae > Streptophyta > Magnoliopsida > Lamiales > Plantaginaceae > Plantago > Plantago major. The sequence goes on along the minus strand of CM048841.1, from coordinate 51,129,932 downwards.
AAGCTTTTTGCCGTAACTCATACGTACTTATAATCTGTATCTGGTTCGATTTTGCAATAGCAAAGTTGTTGCATTCGCGGGCAGTGTACCATTACTATATCGCGTCAACACTTTGGAAAGATCAGCTTGCTTCATTTTTAGTGTAGAAATTGCATGATCTATGTATTACCTTGTCCTGTAATTGTAATTTGTTGTAGGGTTTTGAAGTATCAACCTTACCCACACTAACTGTTTACAACTAACACCTTGAGCCTACACCTTAGAACTAGCTTAATCAATTCCTCAAGAGAACGACCCTGTGGTTTAAGCCTTGTTATACTACGACAACCGCTTTACTACTTGTGTTATTTTACAAGTATTAATTTTGAGCGCATCAAAATTTGGCGCCGCTGTCAGGGAATTGATTCCTACGTTCTTTAGGAAGTGGAATCATAGTGTAGTTGCGTTACGTTCATTTTGGGGTAGGAATTTATTTTACTAACAGAAACTAACGTTTCATTTAGTTTTGTCAGTGCAGTTTGATTTCTACAGGTACATATGGCTAGGTACGAAGATTACTTGATACCTACAGTGGTGGTAAGGAAACCACCAATATTCCTTCAACCCGAGGCTAGGGAATACGATTTGGATGATGAGTGGGGGTGCTTACTTCCTTACTTTTGGGGGAGATCGATGGAAGACGCTTTCGGCTTTATTCGTCGGTTCGAGCAAGCTGTGACAGAGCTACCGCCTAGTGGTTTGAGTGAGGACCAACTCAAGAGGAGATTGTTCCCTTTCGCTGTGAGATTCCAAGCCAGAGAATGGCTGCATTCATTAGAGCCCGTGTCATTGAGGATATGGGAGGAAGTTCTTAGAGCATTCTACTGCAAATACTTCCCGTACTCCTTGACGAAAAGCCTGAAGGATAGCATTGTGAATTTCGAGCAAAGGAGGGGAGAAAGGTTTGATGAGATATGGGAACGGTTTAGTGACTTGTTGAGGAGGTGCCCACACCATGGAATCTCCCAGCATGATCTAGCCCTCGTGTTTTATTATGGCCTAGACATTGTGCACCAGATCATGGTAGACTTAGCTTGCGGAGGAAACATTTTGGAGAAAGTACCTTCGGAGATGATGGAGGTATATGATTACTTGGCAGAAAATGCAAGGCTAAAAAGAGGCAAAGTAGAAGATGTCTTCATGGTAGGAGATGTAGAATTTCTTGACGAAAGAATTGAGGCGGTGAGTAGAAGGGAGGAAGCAGAGATGGCGGATAAACGGGAGATAAGGTCCTAGGAGTCGAATGAGAGTCAAGAGTTCGTCGCCATGTGTAGATCTCTGGAGGTGATCTATGACACTACAACAATGAAGCAGGAACGAATTGATCTCCAAATCAATGAGATCGGAGATAGATTCATGGCCCTCGAGAATCTGTTGGAGGAGCTGAGCGGTTTCTACCAAGACGAAGAACATGCCATGGCGACCAGCACGCTTCGCAGCGAAAAGTTCATAGAAAAACCCGACTACATTCCAAAAGAATTGCCAAGTGGTTTGGGGGACAAGGAAGACAAGGAGGAAGAAGCAGCCATGGAATGCGAGGGGGAGGCAGGAATAGAGAACAAAGCGGAAGAAGCAGAGCCGATGCAGCCTTCGGGACCGCCTACCTTACCTTTTCCGGGATGGGTAAGGAAACCAGAGACCAACAAGAAGCAAGAATCCATTTTTGCCATGCTTTCCAAGGGTATTGTCACTTTACCCCTCTTCGAGCTCGTGAGAAACATTCCCGCATTTCCTATGTACTACAAGGAAGTGTCGGCGAATAAAAGGTAGTACGAAGAAGGGAGAAAGGAGATTCTTCCGGAAACGGAAAACTTAGTGCTTGGATTACCGGTGAAGAAAAAGGATCCAGGAAGCTTCATGATCGAGATACAAATGAAGAACGGTACATTGGCTAAGGGAATGCTAGACCTAGGGGCTAGCATTAACATGATGACGTATTCGTTGTGCAAGCAGCTTGGATTGGGCGAATTACAACCGACGGGGATGACCTTGCAAATGATAGACAGGACCGTAAGGAAGACAATGGGGATTATAGAAGATGCGCTGATCAAGGTAGATAAGTTCTTAGTGCCGATTGACTTCGTAGTCCTGGCCCCCGTGGAAAAGGAAAATGATGGCAAAGAGCACGTGATTTTACTTGGGAGGCCCTTTATGCGCACGGTCAACATGGAGATTTCAATAGCCAAAGGGAGTCTAGGGATGGAGATAAACTGGGAGAAGATTTCTGTAGATTTATCCCAGGTATCAAGCAAACCCTCTGCTCAATTAATTGAAGAATGCAGTTTTATCGACATCATCGACAATGTGGTTAACGACTCTTACATGCGTCACATACGTGACGACAAGTTGGAAGCCGCATTGACTGTTGATGCGCGATACAACACACATGATGAAGAAATAGTGGAAATTCTGAGAGAACTCGATAATGCAGAGATCCTCCCCCCCCCCCCCCCCCAAAGAGGAGAAGTTAGAGCCTCTAGGGACGGGGGATGATAGGAAGGGGGAAATATCCGAGCCTTCCAAGCTAGAGTTGAAGGAACTGCCTAGTCACCTCAAGTACGTGTTTCAGGGAGTAGATACCACGAAACCGGTGATCATCTCAGCCGCCCTGAAACTGAAAGACGAGGAGAAATTGGTTGAGCTATTATGGAGGAAGTCCGACGCCATTGGATGGAGTATCAAGGATATTAATGGAATCAGTCCTTTGAGGTGTACTCACAATATCACCTTGGAGGAAGGTTCCAAGCTGGTGCGTCAACCCTAGCAAAGATTGAATCCGGTCCTATAAGAGGTGGTGAAGAAAGAAGTTCTGAAGTTGCTAGAAAACGACATGATCTACCCCATAGCTGACAGCAGGTGGGTGAGTCCAGTGCACGTTGTTCCCAAGAAATCGGGAGTAACCGTTGAGAAGAACGACAAGGGAGAGCTAATACCAGTTCGGAAGAAGACCGGGTGGCATTTGTGCATTGACTACAGGAAGCTGAACGCAGTGACGAAGAAGGATCACTTCCCGTTACCCTTTATTGACGAGATGTTGAACCGTCCTGCTGGTCGCGAGTTCTACTGCTTCCTAGATGGGCTGTCCGGGTTTTATCAAATCCCAATAGCACCGAAGGATCAGGAGAAAACCACCTTCACCTGCCCATTCAGGACGTCTTCCTACTGCAAGATGCCGTTTGGACTATGCAACGCCCCAGCAACCTTCCAACGATGTATGTTGTCAGTCTTCTCAGAAATGGTACAAGACTTCATTGAGGACGATGCCTCGAAGAAAGACCGCCTTGCCCCGTGGAACAAATAAAGCATCCAGAAGCAGATCACGGAGAAGGACACAGACTAAGGGACCCCATCCAGACGAGTACGGGTTCACTCTGTCTCCTACTGCGGAAGCCTTCCGAGTTTGGAACTTCTCGGTTCAAAGAGCAATAGTAGCGGAAAGAGGGATATCTTTCCCTCGAGATCACTGCACTATTGCTACTCAGATATGGAGGAGGATAGATGAGCTTGGATGGGGAAGTCTTACCGTGGAGCAGCGTGAGTATGATCCGGCTGTGGTTCAGGAGTTCTACACTAACCTCCACGACATCAACAACAACATTGTGAGGGTTCGGGGGAAGAACGTCCCATACTCTGCCGAGGTGATCAATGAGTTTTTGGGTGCACGTACGGAGTATGACCATGTCCGATATAGGGGGCAATACAGCTACCATGAGGTACAGGGTGGGTTCCTTAATGAGAGAGATCTTCAAAGGGTGGCAAGCCCCCTACACCCCATGAGGATCAACATGATGAAGGTGGAGAAGAAATTTCTCCTTCCGAAGACTTGTATGCTTTCTTACTGGATCCAGCACTCGGTGATTCCCAGCCTATACTTCACCAACATGTCAGCCACTATCGTAAGGCTGATTTGGGCATTCATAGTCGATGAGTTCATCAACATCGGGGAGGTTATTCTGGGGGAGACTTGGGCCCACAGAACCAAACCCAAAGGATTGGCCTTCCTGACGATCATCACACAGATGTGTGAAAGGGCTCGTGTTAGTGGGATCAGAAAAACTGGAGAAACAAAAACTCCCTTGTCGATTGGAGATATAGACCCAATCATTTCGAGGGCAGAAAGAGCTCTCGAGGCTTTTGAGGATCCGGAGGATCATGAAGGCATGGACTTGGATTTCGAGGAAGGGGAGCTTGATCCAAATGCAGATGAAGAAGATGAGGGCGCTCCAGAACAACCCCAGGGGGAAAATGTCCAGCAGGAGGAAGACCAAACAGCACAGCAAGGTGTGGAAACCTCACACTACTCTCGCTACTACGAGGAGATGCAGGCTCATTTGGAGCGATGGGCTGGCCCTAGATTCAGTGTCATTGAGGCGCAGCACGACTACTTGAGCGCACAGTATGGCGAACTCCAGACCAGCTACCAAAACCTCTCCAGTGAAGTTGCACAGGTCCACCCGTATGCCACCGCCCTCAACCAGAGGATGGATACTTGGGACCAAAGTAGTGCCTCGCACTTGGCAGCCTTATGAGAGCTGGATGCACGGGCAGAGAGTAGATTAGCAAGAGAGGAGACCATGTAGCAGCAGTACATGGGAGGAGGCTCATCTTCCGGACCCCGTGGTCCGCCTTCCGCTTAGTGACCATGCCGACCGAGGCATACTACGGGCGGTAACTCTATAGCTCCGTCTTTTTATTTATTCCCTAGGCTAGGGACTAGCTATCGAATAGTTTTGGCGAAGGAAGTTGTACTCATATGCTTACATGACTCGGATTATTTGCTGCCTTGTATGTATTATATATATGTGTTTTTTGCCTTTAGTTTTTTGTTTTTGAGATTATGTGGGGTGGTATGTTAGCTACCTTTGTGTGATTGCAACTGAGTCGAGTTCAAAATTTTTGTGTCGAGTCTTGAGTTCTTTTGACAAGTCTGGTTATCTATTGCCTTAGTTAAGCCTTTTTACTAATGTGAGCTTAGATGGCCTCTGACTGAGTGCTAATGAATTTTCGAAAATCACTTTAGTTCGTTTCACTTGTAAGTAAAAAGTCTTCCTATTTTAGTAGTCAAAAAGTCGGTGAGAAGCCTTAAAGCCGATGAAAAAATCTTGTACCGGCAAATGTGTGATTCTAGTAGGATGAGCAAGGTTTTTTAACTTGCGCCACATCATATACATTTGCACTCTTTTTAAAACGAGTATGACAAACGACATTTTTGACTTAGTGTCTCGATTCTCGAACCTGTTCCTTTGGGGAGGAGGATTCTTGTTAACTTCATACTCAGGCTCACTACTTTCTATATTTGAGCTATGGTCGATTTCGAAATTGTTTTGTATTGCTTTTCTGCCGTTCTAAAAAATAGAAAAAATCTCGAAGTGTTTTTCTAGGATCACTTGTGATCGTCTAAGATCGTGTTGGGCATTTTCAAATACTACCTATAAACCAACGCGGGGCTGATTGTGCGTATGCTGTGAGGGTTGATTTCGAGAGCAAAGCTAATTTTATTTCCTTGTATTTGATTTCGACCCCTTTCCTAAAAAGTCCTTTCTGACTCATTTGAATTGAGTGCAAAGGCATGTAATATTAGTGGCAGCTTGTGACGTTTGTTGTCACCATCCCAAGTTAAGTCTTGAGCGAATACCCTTATTTACTGGGCATTTCCAGATGAGAAACTTGAGAATTGCACTATTATCTTCCTTTGTGAGGGACTACTAGGATAGGATTAAGTTTTATTTACTTGTGAAACGGAAGATCGTGATCTTTGCAAAGCTACTTATCAAAGTTAGGGGGGATAGAAGTTTACATCAGTATAAGGGCATATCTCTGGCAATACTTGTTCCGGTAGCTTGTCGATTGAACTCTTCTATGTTTCATCGTGTCTATGTGTTTTTTCTTTTTCTAGGTTTTAGAGTTGTTTGATCGAGGATGAGCAAAGGTTCGGTTTGGGGAGTTTGATGAGTCGATATTTTAACGACTCATTTAGTGCCTCTTTCCGTATTGTTGCGTCTCTTAGCCATTATTTAGTATTTTTTTTCCGTGTCACATTTGGGTTTTTTGTGTGTTTTTGTGCATTTTTAGGTGTCTTAGCATCATTGGCAACGAAATGAAGGACCAAAGTGCAAAGAAGACTTCAAAACCTTCTAGAAACACCACAAGGCCTAGTTACTGGGCCACTACTCCGAGTGAGGTGACAAGGAGGTTGGAAAAGGAAGAGAAAATAGGAGAAAGTGGGAAAATGCTGATTTTCCCGGACAGAAGGCTCACCGCAGTGAGCTCCTGCAACAAGGAGCCTCACTGCAATACAATGAAGCAGAAAAGAAGGCAGAAAGGGTAGACCGCGGTGACCTGGAATGGGCAAGGTACCCTCACCGCGGTGAGGTCTGTTTTGATAGATTCAACCCACGTTTTTCTGGTAGTTTTTCCCATGATTTCTAATTCTTTCTTCCTTGGTCTATAAATAGGACCCTTGTATCAGTCATTAGGACATATCTACATTACTTCTACTTTCATATTTTCAATTCCATGCATTGTAAACATTTAGAGATTTCAATCTCTCTTTTAATTCGAAGAAGCATTATTGATCTTTCTGACAATCGCAGAGACCAATGGGTGCCCAGGTATTCAATAGTACGAGTTAGGTGGATTCCATTAAGAACTTGTACTGTGACATATGGTTATCTGGTCGTTGAACACATGCTTGATCCTTGCGAACTTGCATCAGTCTTTACCTATAATTAGTATATATACGGATGCGGGCATAGCTAGTGACAAGCTTTTTGTCGTAACTCAAACGTACTTATAATCTGTATCTGGTTCGATTTTGCAATAGCAAAGTTGTTGCATTCGCGGGCTGTGTACCATTAGCTATATCGCGCCAGCACATTTGAAAGATCAGCTTGCTTCATTTTAATTGTAGAAATAGCATGATCTAGGCATTACCTTGTCTTGTAATTGTAATCTGTTGTAGGGTTTTGAAGTATCAACCTTACCCACATCAGCCTCCTTCGGATCGAAATCAGGGGGCAGGAGCTTCTTCACTATCAACTACCTGATAGTAGAGGCATACCCGTCGGATCGGATGTCGTCGAAGAATACCTCCTGAGCAAACTGGTAGGAACTGGAATCGGCGTAAGCCTCAGCCGCCTCGAGTTAGGTCTTCTGGAGCTCGGACATAAATTTATAAATATTTCAAAGATGTAGTTCACAAAGTCATTCTGATCTAAGTATTCCGCCTTTGACTCAGCCAGCTCCCTAGCCAGTTTGGCCTTTCCTTCCTTCGCGGCCTTCAGCTTCGCCTCCAGTTGCTTCACCTTCTCTTCGGCCAGGTACAAGTCCGTATCCATAGTAGCCCTTTCGGTGGCCTTTTCCTTCATGGCGCGGAGCACATATCTGAGTTGCCACCAAGAGAAAGAACTTGTATTAATCTACTTTTATCAAAGCTACGGACCCTGAATAATTAAAAGGCGGGAATCAATTCAACATTTACCTTTTCATGAGGAACGGATAGCTCGCCCACCTACTCAATCTCAGGGAGATCCACATACCTCTTGACCTCAGCGGAGACTACGGACTGATCAATAGTCGGATCATTATCCCTGAATCTCTCTGCCTCACGACCAGGGTCTGAGGCAGCTGGCCTTTTGCCCAAGGTTATATCCCTTCGGACATCAATCTCCGGGACATTTCTCTCGAGGATAGGAGTACTCCTCGTTCCGACTGGTGTTACACTCTTAGCCATACCCTTGTCGGGCAAGATAACCTTCGGAAGTGTCTCACCAGCAGAAATCCTCCGTTCCTCTTCATCCTTGAACAGAGCAGCATTCTTCGGATCATTCATCGGAAGACCCGAAGGCGTGTTGATGATCTTCTCACGCAGCCCAGCTATGCGTTGTGCTTCTTGCTCCTCTCGTTGTTGTTGCTTCATCAGGTGGAGCATCGACATTTTGTACTTGAACCAATAGGCTGTCAATAAACAGAAACATAGTCTGTACGCAAGCAAGGCTCGGATCATACATAAGAATTTACAAATATCAGAGCAGTGTCGCTAAAAAGATAGTATATTCCGCAAAATTGCTAAGCTTACAAAAGTCATGGTGGGCACCATACGGAACCTCACCAGTCAACCCAGCCAAATAAGGCAATGGCTGGAATTTTGAACCACGGAATGGATAACAAGGCGGATACTTCTCCCTATGCATGGAGGTTATACAGTCTAGAACAGGCCCAGACGGAGGATTCAGCGTCGGAATATTCTCATGACGAAACCTTGTGGGAATGTCCCATTCCTCCTTTTCGTCTTCGGACTAACCAGGTCTCAAGACCATCCGAACGAAAATAAACCTTTCCCACCACTTCATTCCCAACAAAGAGACATGATCCAGGATGAAGGTGTACGCTTGTCTGGTCACAAGGGAGTAAAACAAGGGATTTCCGCGACTGGTACCAACCCGGAATAGATGGCCGGAATTATCAACGCTCACATCGGCACAATGCAGTTTACAAACTATTACGAAGTAGATTAGATTGCCGAGTGATATTGGAGTTACTTGGCTCGGACCTATACCAAGGAAATTCAGAATATACTTCAATTCCGGTGAGAGCGGCAAACGCACATTGCAACGTTGCTTTGTGTACACACATGTACCCCTCAGGCGGGTTATAAAATGCATATTCTGGAGCTGGGATCATGATCTCCACAGACTCCGGAATCTACCACTTTCGTCGTGAATCGAAGAAGCCCGAGGCCACCAATTTCGATCCACACGTAGGCAACCGACCATCCCTATTTAACTCACCAAAAGGGTTAGGGCACACAACAGCTGATGAAGGGCGCGAGAATTTAATCCTCATCGCCTTATCACCTCTCTTCGAAGAAGTAGCCCCAGCTACGGGTGTACTGGAAGTTCCACCCGAACGGCCACTACATGGCTCGCCCAAAGATACGATGTTACGACAAGGAAGTAAGGGCATATATTCCTCGTCTTCATCTTCATCGTCACTATCAATGGTCACCAATGTCGTCGAGTGCAAGCACACGAACGACGGGGTACCATACCTAAAAGGCACGACAGCCCTCACACTATATTCTACTCCAGGCTCGAATATGTCCAGATCCGGTTGCCCTCGGCTAGTATCAGACATTCCTTCCGACATCGATTCCTGAGAATCCGTAACATAGCTGATTAGCCCACAAAATTTTCGCTACTATAGTTATCACTCAATGTCAAGGAGAAGAATTCGATTAAGTATCGGAGTTTCGGGAGAAGAAATCGTTCCGATTATGCGCGTTTTGACACGAACACGCGGTTGCCGTTCGGGCAAATTCGACCCCGGAATAACCAATTCCAAAGGAGAGGACATCGGTGACTCAAACATATTTCTAGCGTCCGGGTCCGATGAGTCCACAAGATCATCGACGTCATACACTATGGCCGAATTCGTGTTGAATAGGCCCAACGACAACGAGCTATGTGCGGAACTCATCGAGTCTGCCACAACACTCGACCCAGACGTGTAATCTCTACCTCAGACATCCTAGGGCAACTAACAAAAGAATTAACTTAGACTCTGGATAGTTGATTGTCCGAGAGTTAATTTACGTATCTTATTATGTATGGATCGCAAGTTGAACAAAGAAACAGTTCGACCCAACGAAACTTGAGGACAGAGAAGGCATCTCCCTACCTATGGGGTCATATGGTCCGAACCAACAGATCCATACGAACAGTCTACTTTCTTGCTACAGATTCATTTTATCCAGGCTCACTATGATTTACTACAGTCCGACTACTTACGTCATCTAAAGTCCGAGCTACGGATAAAATATTTTATCAGAGTCCAGCTACTTATCATGGAGCAGATACAAGTATGAAAGGAATAAAGGAGTAGCATGCGAGGAACAGAAAGACAGACAAGAAGAAAGACAAGAAAATAAAATAGATATCCGGAAAAAAAAATTACTTGTTATAAAGCTCGGAAGAGATGAAAGCGATTAACAATGACAGGCACAACACTTGGACTCACTTGCAAAGCTTCGGATTCAGCAGGATTGCAAAAATTCTCTCTCTAAGCGATGCACAAATGACTGTAAAATGTTGTTATTTATAGGGAGTCTAAATTAGGAAGCCTAACAGTTGTGACAATAGGGATTTAATCTCGTTCGTTCATTGCGATTTATCCAATGGCATGAATTACACCACTTGGTGAAATGACCACTTAGCCCAATCGTTATTGAGTAAAAACCTCTAAATAGATAGATTTTATACTATCAGGCGCACCAATGGGCCGAGGAGACTGTACATGGCCCAGCCCATTACACACAAACTCCTGGCCCATTGAATCCATTTCACTCCCAGTCGCTCGAAGCACACAAATCCACAAGGTATGTATCCTAATACAACGACAGTATAAAGGGTACGGATCTTACTACTATTACAGCATACAACATATGGATCATAGTACTACGATAGTACCGAATCAACAAGAAATTAACTTGATGCCACGCCCAGTCTCGCTTACAAATACCTCTTTTTAGACAGTCCGAGACCCCCTGCCTCGGACTGAAAGAAGAGGGGGGTGGAGGGGGGTGGGGAGACATGGGAAGCTCTCCCACACTTCAAATTTTAGTTCCACAACTATCTTCTACAAAAATACTTGGAAACTAGGGGGAAATATGTTGATATGGAACAATGTCCAATCCGTTTAAGACGTTCTAAAGGCGAATCCTAAGGCGAATTAGTCTATACTCACTGAGAGGCTCGACCAGGTGGTCCGATACCACTGGTCCGACCCTCACAAGAGCATCTGGACTTTTGTTCAAAGAAGGTATAGGTTCGGACACATTATCTGACCTACCTCACAACTTGTATTGCTGTCTCAGTACAAGTATTGGCAGAGAAAAGACTAGCTTCGGATCGCAAGACCTATGGGTCGGACGTTTCACCACCAAATGACCAAGTGTACTGAGCTGGATACCTTTGCCCGATCCGGACTGAAAGTATGTCCAGAGGTCCGATCGCGACACTGAAATACCAATAAGGCATTTGTGAAATACCAGTAAGTTAATGGGTTAAGCCTATCTAACGGGCTTTGAGCCCAATAAGGCATTTGTGGCATATTATGAAGCCTACACTTGGCACAATCTTGTGAGTCCCTCCAAGACACATACCTATAAATATGGCACAGATTTCCAATTCTACATTAAGTCACTGTTCCCCATAATCACACTTTTACAGAGTAGACACTCGATCTCTCTCAAGTAAAGTTTTTATCTAGTTTAACCCTAAGCAAACCGGATCTACCTTTCAAACCCCCCCCCCCACTAGTCTTTCTGCAGGTCCTTAATGTGATCCGACCTTCCGAAGGTTCACCAGGCGGACTTGTGTGAGTTGTAGGGTCAGGAAGAAGACTTGGTAATCACTTAGTAGGTGTTGCGGATTCACCCCCCAACACTTCTGTGAGTTTAACTCTTTTATTTATTCGGTGAAATGGTCATTTAATTTAGTTTTGTGTTGGGTTCGTAATGGTGCAGTGTTCGGGTAATCAGGTTGTAATTCAATTGTGGATTTTGGTACGTTGGCATAGTTATGTTTGCAATAGATAATTAAAGAAATTCCTGCATGTTTTAGATTTCTTTAGTGTATCATTGCATTTACAGGGGACTTCATTATGGGGTTTTATTTGGCTATTGGATTTGTGTTTGTAGTAAAATCTGGATAGTAGCAAATGGACAGAAACCTCTACCACAATAATTGGAACATGAGGGATCTTTTGAAGCTACAAGAGGACATGGAACTAATGATAAGCTGGAACTTGGAAAGAAGAACTGATGGAAGAATTATCTGTCTGAACCTAGCTGAAGTTATTATGACTAGCAGTTCCAAAGATTGTCTTAGTTCAACTTTGTATCTAATTTTTATTTTAGCTGTCATATTATATACATAACTTTAAACTATTAGGAGTATACAATGTATGAACATTATTCGGTCTCATTATGCTGAAAAATGTATGTCATTCTTGTAAATATAAAATTAAGAGAAATAAAGAATAAAATGTGAGAATATAATGAAGTATAATATAATATGGTATATAAAGTTGATGGGCTAAACCCCACTAAATTCATTCAAATTCCAGCCATCCTACCACGTGAAATCTTATTACGGTTGAGAAGAGTCCGAATAGGGGGATGTATTAGTGTTGTTGCTAGGAATCATGAGGGCAATGTTATTGCTTAGTGATAAAATTTTATGGCTTACGGTTGCTGAAAATGCGGAAGGTTTGCCAACCAAATTGACAACTAAATTTGTTCGAAATTTTAAGTAGTAACACGTATTAATTGAAAGGGATTGTTATGTTGTGATTAAACTTTTTAAATCAACAAATTTTAGCTTTGCCTCTTTGTTACACTTTTCAATGAAATTCAGGCATTTGATGGAGATTTTTGTTCCATGAAGTTTTGTCACGCTAAACATGAAGCTAACGTTTTAGCACATAGATAATCAATTGGGTGTTCTTATGATGATGTTGGATTGACAGATTTGTATTATACAAACCAAGATTGTTATGTGAGGGGAGCACATACCACACCAGGGCTGTCTCCATTAATTTATTTTGTTCTCCCATTTCTATCTATTATTAAATGTAAACTATATCGTGGCATAACCAAGTGAATTTTGTAGAATTAGTTGCATTTTTAGCCGGTATATATTTCACTGTTTATTTTTTTGTAGGACCCTTTTTGTATGTTGGCTGCATATATAGTTCGTATTAAATCTCATATAAATTTATCTATAAAATTCTGAAAATTATATTTGAACATATATTTAAATTCGCCACCCCAAGATGAATTCATCTAAAAATTTTCGACTCTATGACTTGCATGTTTCCATAAAGTCGGCTAACAACAATATTATCTACAATAATGGTGTACTTAAATGAAACTATACGCATATTCTTCTCGAGTTGTTATTTTTTATTTGATATGGATCAAGATAAATTTAGTGCTTCTATTCTTTACAATAGGCTCCATCAGATTGTGTTGAAGTGGTTGTAAAATAATATTTGCGACATATTTGACTTGGATACAGTAGGAATACCCTTTATTTGTTGATTCTTAAATGGCGGAGGTTCATGCAGAGTCAAAGTTTACACTGCACGGCTTGGATAAGGGAGAATAACCTTGAGTACTTGTTCGTTCTCCACCATTATGTAAATTAGCTGAGTTATTGTTATCATTGACAAAATGTGGGTACCTTGCTACTTAGTAGTAAATAAAATATAGGTGATCAGTAAGTTGTTGATGTATATGAGCTTCAATTATAATTTAAATATTTATATAGATCTCTCACTATTAAAAAGAAAATATGGCAGCATTATGTACTACTATATTATTCCACAATGATGTTTTTTGTATATATCTATGAATCGAATTAGTTTTCTAGGCTTCTTATTGGTCTATTTGATGTATCACGTGGTAGAATACTCAATTCTTATTGGATAGAAAAGTTTGAGGAGGGTGTTTTGGCCTATTCACAGTTCATCCTAATGTCTAAAACAATTCGTAAGGGCAATCTGGTCCATTCATATGATAATGTGATCAAAATCATACATGTTCATCAGGGGAAATTACATATAGTACCCTTAAATTGTGTCCAATAATAGATTTCGCCCCACTATTCAAAGAACAACAGTTTAATCCAAAATTTTGTACTGTGTAATTTTCCTACTTACGGGTGGGTCAAAAAGTCAACACCTATGATGACATGGATCTGCTTTTCGCTGATGTGGATGCTAAAGTTTGAGTTATTCACCAAAATGCCATTTCAGATTTTGAATTTAGACATTCTTTAATTCATTTCCCTAATTTCCATTTGTTTTCCCTTTATTTTTTCCGTCTTTTAATTAGGCGCCAAGTAACAGTTGGACCCATCTGTAATTGAATATCTAAATTATAGGGACTTCACTATGATTGATATGTTATATATTTTGAGGTTGGTGTAGTTGATGCGTGTATTAGTCACGTGAGGATGGTACTGTAATTAACATAAGGTATTTGGGGGACGTATTTGTAATTGATTTGAAAATTTGAATGGTAAGTAACCGTTAGTTACCATTTTTTTTGAATTTCCACACTACATAAACCTCATTTTTTACCCTTCTTCTTACTTCCTTCCAATCAATCCAACACTTCACTCAAATGGCATCAAGCCATTCATTCACCTTCTCTTGTACTAGGCAGTCTGATGTTGGAGAAGTTTGTAGGCAGTATGATTGCAACAGAAGGACGATCGTAACTCGTTCGACTTCTAAAAATAATCCGGGAAGGTATTAGTACCGTTGCCCTGAACATGGTTGGTCCAGTTGGTACACCCCAAGTGTGCAGCAACAGCAAAGTGCAAGAAACGGGAGCAATAAAAGGAATGAAGAAGGGAGAAATGCAAGTGATACCAATGTCAACAATGAAAGGAATGAATAAGTGAGAAATGCTAGTGATGCCGATGCCAATGTCAACATTGAAAGGAATGATAACACATGAGGAATGTTGGATGATCAGTAGATGGGGCTTAGGCAACTTATTTCACTAAACCTAGTGTTGTTGGCTTTGTACCTGTTTTGCTTGATTATGCAACGTATTTTCTAGATTACTAGTACAACAAAATATGTATGTAGAAGCTGTAGAATGTATGCAGAATGTATTTAAAGATTTTCCATAAATAATGAAGATTGCATTACATTCATCCATGAAGGTTAAAGTTCCACAAAAAACCATCAAGCTAATACAATAGACAAAACAAATCCAGCAAAGCAAAGGTAATAGATTCCAGGTTCTAACAACAAAGTAATGTCCACCTATTCAACTAACACATCCACCAAAAGTAATATCCATCAAGTGCACTATCAAAGCAAAATCGCCTACCATTATCAAGTGCACTATCTGGTAAAACAGGTTCACAAAACAAATAGAAATGACAAGTTCACCACAATTTTCAGTAGTCATAATCAGGAGGTGTCATGAATTGACTGGATGATCCTTCTTCATTTGCAGTAGTCCTGCTTCTCTAATTTGTTCTTCTTCTTTGAGTAGTCCTTGTGCTTGTTCCCTAAATGTTATAAATCAAGTTCTATTAGCACTAACACCATAGACTCATCAATACAGAGATCAAGAATAGAAAGGCACAAACCTGAGCATTGCTTGTTGAGCCTCCTGCAGCATTGCTTGTTGATCCTCTTGCAGCTGGAGCACTACCACCCTATTGGATGATAAGTAACTTATAACAAAATAAACACTAAATGAACTATACATCATTAGACTAAAAATGCAGTAAATATAATACTTGAAGAGAACATTTTCTTTTTGTATGCCCTGTTTGACCACACATGGTACACTTGAAAACAGACCTCTTGGAATTGTTAGGTTTATCTAGCCATGAAGGATGTCTTATCCTCAGAACTTGAGGTCTACCTGCCTTCCTTCTAACATGAGGAGGAAAGCACTCATCATCAGGTAAATCATCAGGCCAGAACTGTGATTGAGATATGGGGTGGAGCTCAATATCATTTGCCATTACAAATGCACCTTTTTTTTTTTTTTTTGGAACCAAGAGCAACTTCTATTATTCAAAAACAAGTATGTACAAACCGATCATAGATCCAGGTATAAACAAAAATCTAATCTACTCCCTACCAAAATGACCAGTTTTCTATAAGCCAAACTATATACAAAAATTCTCTAACTTTCTAGACATTCGAGCTCTAACTCCACAGGTAGACAAAATTTGCTCAATAATGTGCAAAGTGATACGCCCCTGATGAAAAATAACCAAATTACGCAAAGTCCATATAGCATAAATTATTTCCGCCACAGCAAGTTTAAGATACTGAGCCCCGAAAACTCTTCCCTTCAGGCTAAACAAATCCACTGTAGTTCATGCGCCCAATCCTGCGGATCTCGATAAATCCCACCAAGCATAGCTTTCTAAACTCGGCTCGTGAAAGGGCAATTAAAAAACAAATGATCCAAACACACATACCATCTGTCTGCACTCCAAATCTGAGCAATCAGTCTTTGGTTGGTAAGCTCCCATGTAAATTCATCTTAAGTGTAAATCAAGCTCGTGGGAGCGCCTTGTTGCCATACAAAATCTTTCTCCAGCCCATTGGCACCTTAGGACCTCTCAACTCTTGGTAAAATTTTCTTGTTGGAAACTTACTCCCACTTGGATCCACACACTGCTGTTTCGCACTAAATCTCGTTGCTTAAAAATACTCTACACAATCCAGGAACAGTTATCTCGTGGGAGAAAATTCAAGACATCCCCCGAGCGAATATAATACGCATGAATCCATCTCACCCAAAGTTTATTGGCTTTATCACACAAGTTCCATAATAGTTTGGACATTATCGCCTTATTCCAATCTACTATAGAAATAATATTCAGCCCTCCCGCACTTTTTAGGCTGCAAATAGCATCCTACGCAATCGGAGCTTTGCGAGTCACCTCCTCTTTACCACTCCATAAGAAAGAAAGACAAATAGCCTCTATATGCTTTAACACCTTCTTAGGTAGCACAAATATTTGCAGCTAATAGTTTGTGATAGCAAACAGCACACTTTGCAGCAACTATACACGCCCCGCATAGCTAAGGAGTTTTGTCGACCAATGCTGAATTCTCGCCACAATTTTATCAATCAAATGCTTACACAAATGAACATACACTTTTCTCATTGTTAAAGGCACACCCTAGTATTTAAACGGCAACTCACCTTGCATAAATCCAGTCATATGTGCAATCTGCTCCTGTTCATTCAAAGTCACACCTCCAAAATAAATCTTGCACTTTGCTTTATTTGCTTTGAGTCCAGTGGACAAGGAAAACTCATCAAATATACTCATAAGAAGTCTAACCGACCCCACGTCTCCTCTACAATACAAAAGCAAATCATCGTCAAAACAAATATTAATCCAACACACCTTTTCACATCGGGGATGGAAATTAAAGTTTGGCTGATCACACAATTTTTGCATCTTCCGATGCAAAATAATCCATCACCAAAACAAAAAGGAGTGGAGAGATTCCCCTTGTCGAATATCCCTCCTTGCACACAAATCAAAACCCAAGTCACAAACCGGCGAGGAAAATTCAACTCAAGCATTATCCCCTCTAAAGCATCCTAATCAACAGTGTCGTAAGCCTTTTGAAGATCCATTTGAACCATACATATCGGAGAAATACCCTTCCTAGAATACCCTCTGACCAATTCATGCCCAATCAAAATATTATCATGAATGACTTTGCCCGTAACAAACGCAGACTGACAATCACTCACCACCAACCCAATCATTGACTTGGCATTCTTTGTTTTCGGTATTAAGGTGACTAGAGTACAGTTACAGCTTTATACAGCCTATTATGATGGAAGAAATCCTTCACCGCAGCCACTACATTAGCCTTCACAATACTGCAACTAGCTTTAAAAACATTGCATTAAAACAATCAATCCCCGGTGCTTTCATATCCCCAATACCTTTCAAAGCTTGGTACACTTCCACATCTGTAAAATCAGCAATCAAACTCAAACCCATTTCACTACTAAGTTGTGGTCCTCCACGCAAAGCCTCTAAATCCAAACCCAAACGCGTCTGCTCCACAGTACCAATATGAGAACCATAAAACTGCAACACTTCATCTTCAATACCCTCCACAGTTCTAATCATTTGACCCTGCACATTTTCCAGTTGAAAAAGGCCTACATGTGCATTTTTTGCTTTGAACAGCGCATGAAAATATAAATTATTTCCATCACCAAGCTTGATTCAATCCATTTTAGACCTTTGTTGTAGAACCTTTTCCTCATCTTCCCTTAAACGCAAAAGTGCTGCAACACAAGTTTTTTCTCTATCAAGAAGCTCCACATTCATTCTATTAGATTGCAGAAGACTTTGTACATGCTCCAAGTCACCCTAGCCTGCTCAATTCTCTGATCAAATTGACCAAATCTTTTATTCAATCGACGCATAGCTGGCTGCAAATTTTTCAATTTGGTCCACACTATATACATAGCTCACCCAGATAGAGGTTGTGACCACACATCACGAACAGTCTCCAAAAAACCTTTCTTTTCAGCCACATAATTCATAAACTTGAAAACACCCTGCCTCCTCACCATAACCGGCACCTGAAAATCCAAGTACAGAGGGCAATGGTCTGAAATATGAGGCTCCAAAACATCCACATTCACCCAATGATATTTCCAGAACCAATCCATATTCCCTAAAGCTCGATCAATCTTTGAATAAATTACACCTTGAGAATGTTTATTTGACCAAGTATACTCATTCCCAACCATATTAATCTCACACAACCCAACCTCAGCCATCATATGTTCCAACTCAATGTATTCACAAGCTTGTATTGGATTCTTGCCAATCTTATCCGTTGTATTCAAAACATTGTTGAAATCACCAATTTATACCCAAGGCCCAGCACTACCACCAGCCAATCCCTTGATATCCTCCCATAATGTCACCGCTCAGGAAGGTGATTATGATCATAAACCACTGTCAAAGTACACATCACAACGTCATCGCGACTCTTCACCAAACAATGCAAATATTGATCAGAAGAACCAATTAACTGGATATCAGCCTTTCCATTATCCCACAACAACCAAATTGTTCCATTACCATGATGCAAATAGTTATCATGGAAAGACCATTTCCTTCCAAACCTACGTCGTATCCTTCTCGCATTACTTTTTTATCCTAGTTTCAAAAAGAGCAGCAAAACACACTTGAATCTTATTGAGGTAGGTGCCAACCTCAATGTTCTTTGCCGCATTATTCATGACCCTCACATTCCAAGAAACAATCATGGGACCTTTTCACCATCACCTACAAAGCAGTTACCAACTTGTAGTGACTGAAAACCATTTTCCAAACTAACATCCAATCCACCAACCTGAAACACAGAACCAACAGTCTCCTTGTGAACATTAATCTGCACTCTAATACCCTGCTCCTTCTGCTTCCGAGGTCTCACAGTAGTACAATCATCCTTTTCAATCACCTTTTGCTTCCCATCTTTAATTTGGTCCAACTTACTGCCCTCAGCACTACTACAATTCCCACCCGCAGAAGTACCTGTTGTACCAACAGATGGTACAGTCTGCTTACTACCCATATTATCTCGTGGCCGCCAAGTTTGTGGCCTCTTTTGACGCAGCCCACGCTGTGGACTCACACTCCCAACCTTCTGTGCCGGAGGCTCCCATTCAAATATTACCTCTTGCATATAAGCACCCCCTTTCATATTTGCTATCTTCACTTCCCTTACTAACGGCCGAGTGATATCAACTTCCACAGGAACACGAGCATATGACAACTGTAATTTTTTTGCCGTACACTCATTCATAGAAATTGGCCGACATACCACACTCGCAATCTTGCCCAAACATTGTATTCCCCACAACCACAAAGGCAATTAAGGTAACTGAATCGAAATATGAGCCAAACGTAACAACTCCTTGGTGAAACAAAATCAACAGTCCAAGGATGCAACACCATTGGCATATTGTAAACAGAATATGGGCCATTTTTATTCACAGCATCTATATCCTCCTGTGAACAAAATTTCAACAAGAAATATCCCTCTTCATTATAATAAATCCTAGGCATCTTCACAAAACTCCAGACCTTAGCTATGAACTGCCGAACAGAATTCATAGACAAGTCTTCCCCCAAATTATACATAACCAGCGTATAAGCCCATAATTTCTCCTCAGACGCAACATCCTCCTCCAAAATCACCACCTCAACTTGACCATCTTTAACAACCGGCGGAATAAATGGAATCGTCAAACTTTTGTCCAGCACACGATTCCCATGAATCACATCAACCCAAGGGAGTTTATGCGTAGCGAAAACTTCAACCTCACAAGGGAGTTTCTGCTTTGCTGAATCTTCGTCCCCATATAGATTAATAGCCAACCCAGAAAAATTATCCCCCACAAACACTTCCTCTTCAACCACCGGAGACAGAGAAGACTGGAGCATAGACACAGCTGCTGACTCACCAATACACCGAGATATCCCAATCAGAAAACCAGATCGACCACCAGAACCACACACAGACTCAACCACCACTCGCGCATCAGCATCATCTACCATAGATGGAGAATCTCCAATCGGAGAGTTGACCAGTGTAACAAACACAGGCGGCGAACTCCCGTCATTTTCCACAGCAATCAAAGACAAACTTCCTTTCTCACCCAACCCATTCTTCCCCAGTGCTTTGTCCTTCTCTCTACCCATCACCGGAGTAATTGCGACAACCTCAGACAATGGTTGGCCGCGATTCTTTGCCTTAGGCGGCATTGGAGAAGAAGCTCACCCCCAGTACAGAAGAAATGAGAGAAAAGAAATTTCAATTTTCAATTTTCCCTCAAGTAGAGTTCTTGGTGCCTGCTTACATATGCAGCTTTTGTATGATTGAAAGATAGATATGATATGGGATACTCTATTCTATGATTAATGGCCAACCAAGCATGTCTACAGGGTATCCCACTGATATCCCACCTCTTACAATCACAACTTCTTGTCTCCAGGTTGACAATGAACTTGAAACTCAAGTCCTCCACCTCATAAACCATACCTGATTCTGTGGCCATCTTACAGTTCCTCGAGCCACTGCTTATATCATTCATCTTCTTCAATGTTCTAGGCATAACAACAGACACACAATTCTCTCCAAGCTTCTTTCTGACCTGCACCCTTTTCATGATTTGTTGTCTCAAGCCCTCCAAAATACTGTAACTGGAGAATGCTCAAATAGGGTCTACCGATGAGTTGAAGCATTCACTCATGTTAGTAATACTAAGTGAATACTAAGTCTTCTTCCTGACCCTAAAAGCTAGCCCAAGTCCGCCTGGTGAACCTCAAGTGGGTCGGATCACGCTATGGACCTGCACAAAGACTAGTAGGGGGGTTAGAAAGGTAGGTCTGGTTTGCATAGGGTCAAAACGGACAAAGACTTTACTTGAGAGAGATTGAGTGTCTACTCTGTATAAGTGTGATTATGGGGAATGGTGACTTACTGTAGCACCGGAATCTGTGCCATATCTATAGATATGTGTCTTCAAATGGAGGAACTCACAAGATTGTGCCATGTTTAGGCTTCACAATGTGCCACCAATGCCTTATTGGGCTCAAATCCCATAAGATAGGTTTAACCCAAAGTCTCGCTGGGCCGCGTGAGGTCATAACTGGTATTGCAGTGTCGTGATCGGATCTCCTGACAGGCTTTATGGTCCAGATCGGACTAAGCTATCTGTTTCAGCTCAGTACACTTGGTCTTTAGGTAATAAGACGTCCGACCCTTAGGTCATACAATCCGACGCTAGTCTTTTCCCTGTTATTAATTGAACGGAGAGCGGTACAAGTGGTGAGGTAGGTCGGATAGTGCATCCGGAACTATTCCTGCTTAGAACCAAAGTCCGGATACTCTTTGTGAGGGTCGGACCAATGGTGTCAGGACCAACTGGTCGAGCTTCGCAGTGAGTGTAGACTATTCGCCTTAGGATTCGTGTTAGAACGTCTTAAACGGATTAGACATTGTTCCGTATCAACATATGTCCCCCTAGTTTCCAAGTATCTTTGTTGCAGATTGTTGTGGAACTATAATTTGGAGTGTGGGAGAGCACTTCTGTTCTTGGTCCAATCCGTTTCTTAGAAAAGAAAAATTTTTGTGGTCCGTGCCCTTGATGGGTAAATACTTGATGCTTTTCCCATATCTCTCTCCCCCCTCTTTTTTGTCAGTCCGAGGCAGAGGGTCTCGACCTTGTAACGAAAGTTACCACCAGTTATGAGATATTGGCTTAATTGATTACCTGTGAGGGACTATCGGACTAGCTCTAAGTTCTTTTTACCTAGGAAACGAACTTGTTTGATTTTTCTTTGTTCTCTACCAACGTTGGTGAAAATTCAAAATGTTTGCATCCTTTGGGTTTTGTATTAGCACTGTTGGCTCGGTAGCTTGCTCGTTTAACTCCTTTGTGTTTGTGTGTTTAGAGTGTAGTCAAGTCTAGTTTAGTTTGTTTGCTCGAGGACGAACAAAGGTTCGGTATGGGGGTTTTGATGAGCATATATTTTAGAGTCTCATCTCGTTCATTTTGTCATCTTTCATTCGTTTTTATGTGTTTTATGTTTTAGTTGTGTTTTACAGGTTTTCGTGTGTTTAGAGATGTTTTGGAGGAGAAACGATGCTTTTTTAAAGATCGTATCCGAGTAGAAGCTCAAAACTCCATTTCAGTAGGCGAATTATGAAGAGTCTGCGCAAAAACACGCAAGATGCGTCTTAGATTCTCCAAGCGCATCTCCAGCACCAGCAAGACGCGTCTCAGAAAGCCAAGACGCGTCTCAGCCTGGCAGGTCGCTAGATGCATCCTAGGACACGTCTTAGGAGCCCGCAAGACGCATCCTAGTTATTCCAGGATGCGTCTCATGTTGTGAATCATGCAGAATCTATTTAATGCGCTAGTTAGTCTTTTATTCATAGATTTTATCAGACACTTCTTACTTACTTCTTTTTTCACTCTGAAGGACGATAAACCCTAGTTTGGTTCTCTTGCTTTGGTTCACCTTCGATTTTAACTTGTAATCGCATCATTGACATTGGATTTCGATCTTGAGGTTAGATTATCAATCGAATTATTCTTTCTTCGGCAATATCTTCTCTTTGTGCTTGATTGATCGATTTATGCTTATAATCTCTCTTATCAAGCTTAATTAAATTATGACTGTCATTGTGTATGCTATTGTTCATGTTATGAGTAGCTAAACCCTTCGATAGATGCGGTAGCAATGTAGGATTAATTGAATTAGGATCTTGACCTAGGGTTTGTTCATATGTGTTAAGCTTTTTCTCAAACTTCGTAAAAACCCCAATTTCAGTATTCTATTCTTGAATCTTCAAAACCTTTCAGGTTAAGAATCAATCTTCTGACAATCAATTGATTTCCTACTTTACATCTTCAAAGAATGTCTTGGTTAAAACTGAAATTGGTGATTTATCTGGACAAATAACTATGATAGCATATGAACAGGACTGTTGGAAAAGAGTTATTTATAAGCGAGACTGGGTTTTGGCATCAAGTTAGGGAGGCTAAATCGGTAAACCAAACCGTTGCGTCGATCAGGATTCAATCTCGTTCGTTCATCGCGATTAATCCAATGGTCAGATTTGAACCACTTCGTGAAAAGACGTCTTACCCCAATTTTGTTGAATTAAAAAATCTTCAGAAGACATTTTTTTACATCCCGTGGGCCGACGGGACCATTCATGGCCTAATCCATCACACAATTTGAGGCCCAACGACTTCACTCCAGCTCAAAAAAACCCGCAACCCATATCACTACGCTCTTCGGATACCCATACTACGACCGTATGAGTGTCCGGACAACACTACATCTACAGTATGCAACATACGGATCATTGTACTACGACAGTATCAGATCACTTGGTGGGATTCTTTCTGGCAAAGTGCTTGACCCACAAATATCTTCCCCATACCCAGGCATGCTCAATTCTGAGATCAGAGAGTTTGAAATACTCATAAATGATCTTCAAATATATAATGTCATCCAGATATTGTTCCTTAGTTATGTAGAATGACTCATAAGGTTCAACACCCAGTGTTGTCATCTTGGGAATTCTGTGCACATCATCTGGTTTCCCATGAGGACAATCAAAGGAGAGGTCCTTTTCCATGGCTTCAGTTCTTTTGGAGACTTCAAAATCCAGCCATGCTTTGACATGCTTTGGATTTATCAGTACTGGCTTGTCTTTTCTCCATGCCATAAGTTGTTCACAGATAGGAACTGGGAATTTTTCATTTACTAGCAGGTGCTTTAGTTCCAGAATCCATTGACCATTTTTCTGGTGAATGCGTATGTAGGAGGTTTGACTGTTGTCAGTCTTGACATATTCAATCAGGGCATCAGTAGGTTTTTCAGGTGCAGCCCTGGAAAATTGAGTGTCTCTTTTCCTCTATCTTCTTGTTTTAGCATTCTCTCTTGGGGGTTTGCTTGAAGAACCACCCTGGATAGACTTGGCATTTCCAGAGGGTGTTTTTACTGCTATAGACTTTGCAGCAATAGGCTCATATGGTGTCAGTGCATTTACCCTTCTCCTGTGGAGAGGATTCTCATCATGATCAGATTGATCCTCATCATCATCAAAGTTGAAGTTAAATAGAAGCTTTTACCGTCATTTGCACTCGCTTAATGACAGAATTTTCGCAATCCAAATGAACCCGAAGTATTGCAAGTGAGTCCGAGTGCTGTGTCTGTCGCTGTCAATCGCTTTCAACCCGTCCGAGCTTCTTATCAAGTAAGTTTTCTTTCCTGATCTCTTTTTATGTAACTTGTCTTCCTTTATGTCTTTGGCTTTTTTATTGTTCATCGTATGCTGCTTTTTACTCTTTTCGGACTTGTTCTATCTGCCCTTTGATAAGTAGTTGGACTCGGATAAATATTTTGACCCGTGGTTCGGACTGTAGATGACATAAGTAGTCAGACTTTAATGAATCATAACGATCCGAAATAATCATGAATTCGTAGCCTTAAAAGTAGACTGTGCGTATGGATCAGTTAGTCTGGACCATATGACCCTATAGGTAGGAAGATGCCATCCTGTGCTTACATCGATTGCTACTTGTTCCCATTGAGTCAGACTGCGGCCTGTACTATTTTTGTTTCCCTATTAAGATACTTAAATTAACTCTCGGACAATCAACAATCTGGAGTCTAAGTTGTTCCTTTTCTGTTGCCCAAGGATGTTCGAGAGCGATAGTCAGAATCGTTCCGAAGGTGAGGAGTATACATCTATATCTGAATCCGAATCGGCGACCTCGAGTACCCAGTTGCAACGGGAGCTTGATACCGCCCTGGATTTTCCGGATGAACATGTTGACATTGATGGAGAATCAGACGTAGTGCCTCGTGAGTCTGCCCATGCTGAGGGGAGATCACTAGTTGAACCAGAGGCCACCTTAATAGAGATTGCGGAGACGGATGCTAGAGAAGGAAGTGAAGATGAAGTACTGCCGGTAGGCCTGCGCAGTATTATTCGAGGTATGGCTTATAACACCCGAATTCGTCCAAACTTACTTGCTTTTATTCCGGATCCACGTGCTCCTCATATAGAGGAAGTTTATCCTTCCCATTCCATAGAAGAGAATGCCCATCGGACTAGAGATGATGGCGAGGAAGCTATCAAACATCCCAATGTTCCAGTCAGAGGTCTTAGTTCTGGGGGAATTGCAAGTACGAGTGCTGCCATCACATCTGTGGATGAAGTTGGTCCTTCTAATCCGAGTTGCTGTGGTGGTTCAAATAAAAGAGTTGCTCCGACCCCAACCGAAGGGGTGGTGCCTAAAATATCAAAGGCCGGAGATGCGACGAAGGTAAAGTTTCCGCGGCCTGCGTCGGAGGTGACATGTCCCAATCCGGATGGAGAGTTGAACACTGATGTGTTTCTTCCAACCTGTCCATCTAAAAATGTTGCAGATGATATCTCGGAGCTCCGACGGAAATAAGAGATTCTGGAGTCGGTGGAGATTTTGATTCTTGCTGCGAAGCATGCTTTCTATAACCCTCCCGTGGGTTATATTTGTATGCACGAGGTAGCTTTGCAATGCGGGTGGCGACTCCCCATGGCCGTATGTTTTAAAGAGATTTTTGTGAAGTTGAATATTGGTCCGAGCCAAGTGATTCCCAACTCGTTGGGTAACTTGATTTGCTCCGGAGTGATGTGTAAGAAGCTTGGGATAGAGGTGAACTTCGAAAATTTCAATCATCTCTTCCGATGTGTCTTTAGCAAAGGAAATTAATTTTTCTATACTTTTGCGGTCCGACAGAGCTATACGTTCTTCGATGATCCGATTTCATCACTTGGCTCCAAGTGGTGGGAAAGGTTCTTTTTTGTCCGGATGGCTTTGATGCCTGAACAAATTGAAGAGGAAAGGGAGAAATGGGATCTGCCCTTAAAGTTACGTCGGACAAATATCCAGGATCCGAGGGTAGATGAGGTGCTATAATGGATGAAGGCGCTTCACAAGGGCGAACGGTATTCGTTCCATGGGTTGATTTGTCAACCGCTTCCCTTTCTTAGTGGCCTAACAGGCAATGTTTTTTGTAGGCAGATACCCGATTTTGGTAAAGGACTTTCCTTTATATGTGAATGTGTGCTCTCTTTTCGAACGTCATATATGTTGAGTAATCCATATTAATATCTGTCATCTGTTTTGTGGTCCATAGATTATTGGTTTGAATATACCATGTCCAACCTTCGTGAGAAGAAGCAAGCACAGAACGAGGCGCAGAAAGCACAAGTGGAGGCAGGGCTCCGTGATGCTATCATCCGCACATCTCCTAGTCTGCCTCAGGATGATCCCAAGAACACTGCACACTTCCAAATGCAAGAAGAGGGTCGCATTGCTACGGGTCTCAGGTCGATTAAGTTGGTTGTGCCTGATAAAGGCATGAAGAAATCCAAAAAGGCCAGAAAGACAACGCTGAAGGCTAGTGGCTCCAGATCTCAGGTTGATCAAGAAACTCCAACAGTTGGTTCCGGATCTCAGGTTGTGCAGGAGATTCCAACAATTGGTTCCGAATCCTTTAATTACTGTTCAAGAAGTTCCGGAGGGCTCAAGGAAGAGGCAATCGGAGTTGGTGCTGGAGCCCCCACCAAAGAGGCGGAACAACGACAAGCGCAGGTATGATAAGTAAGATGCTCGGGTGAAGGCACTATCACCCTTGGAACGGATGACAAAATGTGAAGAAGCATACTGGAAGGTATGCCATTGTTTCCCATTTTATCTTTTTTTTTTTTGTGAATATTTCCTTTGAATTAATTGTAGTGTCGGAATTGTTATCGAAGATGGGATTCATTCTCCGAGAGGAAAAGAGAAGAGCTGCTGATCTTGAAGCTCATTTGCAAGCAGCTGTGTAGCAAAAGGAGCAGGATTTAAATAGGATTCGAGAGTCGAAGGTTAAACTGGGGCTCTTCGAAGCTGCTAAGGCCAAGGCTGATGCCGAGATAGCGGAGCTCAAGTCGCTCGGCGCGGATAGGGAGGAGTTCATTGCGAAGATCTTTGGCCGATTTCTCTCCTTCAAGGAGAAGCTTATGCAGGAGCTAGTCAAAGCCCGAGTGAGCATAGCTAGGGAGTACCGTGCTTCACCCTCTGGCCGGTTCGATAAAGAGCTCTCCTATGATAAGGCTCACTTGGATGGTTCTCCACTTGCCTCGGGCAGCTGATTAAAAAAGGTTGTCTCCGGAACGAGTTTGATCATTTGAAGCATGGTATTGAATCCAGCAAGAACTCCGATAGCACCAAGTTTTTCTCTGGCAGAGTGACTAATGAAAAGCTCAAAGGCTGCGAATTTGCTGAGATTGTTAAGGAGGGAGAGGACGACTACATGCTCAATAA
Source organism: Plantago major (assembly GCA_026545765.1). Classification (NCBI taxonomy): domain Eukaryota; kingdom Viridiplantae; phylum Streptophyta; class Magnoliopsida; order Lamiales; family Plantaginaceae; genus Plantago; species Plantago major. Next base: position 51,102,415 of record CM048841.1, on the reverse strand, counting down.
TGGTGCTCTGTACCTCCCTGCCATAGTGCCCAGTTGCCTGATAATAGTCTTGTTCTCGCCGTGGAACTTCTATAGGACTTTTCATGAGAAGTGGTATGCCCTTCCGGCTCCTGTCGTGGGATTCACATCTGACTACAACCTACATGATGAAGTCTGGGAGAACAGGCTAAGGATTGAAACAAAAGAATTGATATGCTCAAATTACTACTTAGGAAAAAAATAGGAAGCAGTCGTTGTAAACAGACTATGCTAACCACGAGATCGTTCGCTAAGTAATCAATTAGGCTACCACACGGTATGAAAGCAAACAATTACTTGTAGAAATAGTTTGAGTTGTTTGAAATAGAGTACTTCTAACAACTAGAAAACAGAAAATGCAATGTAGTTGATTTGAATGAATGAGGTAGGAAGAACACGGTAGTTATGATCAAGCAATGCTAATTCACTCTAGGGATACGTTCATACTGTCACACGGTCGGTGTACGGAAAACTATCAATTCAACCTTTACCAAACGAGTTTGAAGATATTTGAACTAGAGTAATCGTGGGTCGTCAATCCACGATCCTTAACCAAAACGTTTTAGAGAATCTTTGAACGAGAGTATTGAATTGAAGGGTTTTTTACGAAGATCTTTGAACTAGCCTAACCTATATGAACGATTTCAAACCCTATAAGCGAATACGCAAGGCTATCACGCAACTACCATGTCCAGAATGATTTAGCTACTCATAATCGAAGCATGGATGAAAGAATACAAGATATTGCTCATGATTAACACAAACAGAATGATAATCGCATGCAAGCTTAAACAATTCGAGAAACAGAGTAAAAACGAATTGAATAAGATAAAACAATAGAGATTTACCACAGTAATCAGGGATTCGATATCAATCCTTCGTTAAACAAGCAAAACCAAGCTCCAAATTGTCAAAGTATGAATATGGAGCTTTTTTTCTATGAACTAGGTTAAAAGAAGTATGAAAGAAATTACAAAATCCAAAAGTAATAAGGAAATCGAAATTTCCATCTGCACATCTCGCCGCGGCGGAAGGAATAGTTCGCTGCGGCGAGCCTTCTTTATCGCAATATATACAGCCCTCACATAATTTTTCCACGGCGAGCTTCAATCTTCAAAAAGAGGCTTCATTCGCAAAATATAGCCACGGCGGATCAATTTCTTCGCCACAGCGAGCTCCTCCCGATGGATTTATTGGGGCTAAAATTTCCATTTAGGCTAAAATTACAAATTTTGTCAATAATTTTTTTTTTCTTCACACAAATTCTAGGTAGAAGGATTCACGCATATATATGTTATATGTAATATTTTGGTGAAAAAGTGAATTTGATCTATAAAATGGATGGAAGGCAGACATATATCCGTACTATAATGGTATATGTAAGTTTGATGATTAAAATTCGTTTACTTGATTTGGAAGATATGGAGTATATATATGACCAACTTAATTGTAACATGGAGCATTAATTAATTTAGACATATATATATGTTGCATTAAGGATAGATTTAAGCAAATAAGTTAATTAGGTTTCAACGTTTAAGAGTTGAGACAATCAATTTGGTCCAACTCAAACCACATCAGCATAATTAAATAAAATGTACCAATCAGAATCAAGGAATTTGACATGCTTCAAAAGTATGGACAGATTTGCCACATAATTAATTGACGTGGACAATCTATAATGGCTCCAAATCTTTTTTTATTAATGTATTATAAAGATATATAGATAGATATCTACTAATTTTTTCCCCTTCATTGCAGCTTTATATAGATATGTATTTTGTTGGATTCAGATATGAAGAGCTTGGATCTTCCATTAATGCCGGCAGGTGGAGCTTCGGAGGATGATTCACCATAAAAGGTACATCTCAGTTTACTTCTTTCAAGTCGATTCGGGTTACCTCGTCTTTGCTCACTTGTTCTACTTGTTGTTCAGCTCCAAATAATAATTACACTGCTGCTATTCTTTTTTTACAAACGAAATTCACTTTGCGTCATTTTCTTTTGTGGGGGTTTAAAGATTGATAACTGTAACAATTATAATGTGTATCAATCTTTTCTCGATTACTGAAATGCATCGTATCCGGGTTCAAACAATCTCTAGGGGACCTTGCACGGTCTGCCTGTATTGGAATTGGCCTCAATTTGTGTAAACTTGACTTTGCTCCTTGTCTTTGTGTCCATTGCGTCTGCTAGGCAAGTTGATCTGTGTTTTGGCCGGGTACAGTCCCGAAGGAGGACGCCGGTAGGAATCGGGGGTGGATGATGGTAAGGAAATTCAAAACCTTGTGATTGGTAAAAGCTACATAGCTTCCCTGTTGTGTTGCTTTTATATTCTGTTAGTGCATTTAGTTGTGTTGATTGTGTTTATACGGAATTATGTCTAATCAATCATAGACGCCTTTGGAACAAATCCTAAGGCGTTTTAAGCTCTCTAAGGTCCAAGCCCTCAAGGTCCGACCCGGAGGTCCATCCCTAAGGCCACCTCTGGTCCGACCCTCCTGAGTGAAACGATGAGCTAGACCTCAAAGACAGTAGGTCCTACCCAAACCATGGTCCGAGACTATGAGGGTACGACCCGGATGATGGTTCGGACATAAGTATCTAACCTCATAAAGAACCAAGTGAACTGGCACCAAGAGAGGAAATAGGATCCGAGGCTATCAAGGTCCGAACCACTATGCCTTGTGGTTTATGAGAGTTGCTTTCAGACATGAGATTACGACCCGGACCAGGCATTCGGACCTACACTCTCGGACGAAGGTCCAAGACAGACGTCATGAATCTCTAATTTCTCTCGGAGAATGACTAAACTACCCTCGAAAGCCCAAAAGGGAAATGGGTTAAGTCTTGTTAATGGGACATGGGCCTAATAGAGCATTGTTGGCGCAATCCGAGCCTTACACTTTGTGCAATTCAACGAAGCACTTCCTCTTTAGGAGATCTCTATATATATAGCACACATTCCCATGCTAACCGTGAGTCAACTTATCATTACCAACTAATCCCAATCATTATACAGAGCAGATCTTCAGTCTCTCTCAAGTAAAGTCTTTACCCGGTTTGACACTACGCAAACCGGGTCTTCGGTCCTAACCCCCCTTCCAAAGTTACTTGTGCAGGTTCTTTCCCTTTAGTGCTTTGGACCTTGGAGTTCTTTGGACCTAGCTTTGGACCTTGACTTGGGATGATTCGCAATGATTTGGACTTAGGGTGACTTAGGAAGAACTTACTAAGGGTTTGGGGGACTTCACCCTCAACAGATTGTTCTTGCGGTTTATCTGATGAAGAAGGCACAGGGTGGTGGAGGTAGTTTGTATTGGACTGTGATACATTTTCCTGTGGCCCAGAGTTTGTCTTGGTTTGTGCAAAGTATTTCAGTTCTTTATTGTAAGTTCAAGGCCATTGAGAAGTTCCCATTGTTGTTGAGAATTTGGTGGGTTGCATCCTTGTATTTTGTTTGTCGACTTTGTATGCTGACTGTAGAGGATTCGTTGCAGAAGGATTAGGTTATTTGAGCTCTCATGTTTTGGCCAATACTACAATTTAATTTATTGTATTTCACAACTTTTAAATATCCAACATTAGGCAAATTTTTGTTCCTTGATGAAAATTTACAGATTATGATTTGCCATGGAATAAATATCCAAATACTAGCTTAGTATAGCTCCCACCACTTAAATGTTAGACCGACATGAGTTTGTAGCGTATCTAAGAAGGTTAAACTCATATACTCAATTATCAGTTCACAAGTTTGCTTTATTCGAATTTCTTCTAGAAGAATGTTTGTAATTCTTTAAAACTACACAAAAAGCAGGCACTGAAAACCAAACATGAATGCGATCAAGAGAGATGACAGGCAGGAGGCTATGCATTGCGTTCCGTTCTTGGTTTCGTAGAAGGTCTATGCTGAATTGTACAAGGGGGTTACTTGCTACTAGCCAGCTTGATGAATTGGTTGCTGAAACTTCTACTGTGTTGACTGCTAACCACCCCGATTACGCTTCTTGTTGATACGGAACAATGTCCAATCCATTTAATACGTTCTAAAGATGAATCCTAAGGTAAATTAGTCTATACTCACTGAGAGGCTCGACCAGGTGGTCTGATACCACTAGTCCGACCCTCACAAGAGCATCCAGACTTTGGTTCAAAGCAGGTATAGGTCCGGACACACTATCTGACCTACCTCACCACTTTTACCGCTCTCCCCGTACAAGTATTGGCAGAGAAAAGACTAGCTTTGGATCGCAAAATCTATAGGTCAGACGTCTCACCACCAAATGACCAAGTGTACTGAGCTGGAGCTAATAGCTCAGTCCGATCCGGACCGAAAGTATGTCGAGAGGTCCGATTGCAACGGTAAAATACTAATTATGCCCTCACATAACCCAGTAAGTTAATGGGGGTAAGCCTATCTACTGGGCTTTGAGCCTAATAAGGCATTTGTGTCACATTGTGAAGCCTACACTTGGCACAATATTGTGAGTCCCTCCGTTTGAAGACACATACCTATAAATATGGCACAGATTCGCATGCTACAGTAAGTCACTATTCCCCATAATCATACTTTTACAGAGTAGACACTAAATCTATCTCTAGTAAAGTCCTTATCCGGTTTGACTCTAAGCAAACTGGATCTACCTTTCTAACCCCCCCACTAGTCTTTGTGCAGGTCGTTAATGTGATCCAACCTTCTGAAGGTTCACCAGGCAGACTTGTGCGAGTTGTAGGGTCAGGAAGAAGACTTGGTAATCACTTAGTAGGTGTTGCGGATTCACTCTCCAACATTTTGGCGCCGTCTGTGGGAAACTTACAAAAAAGTACCAGCTCATTCGAACTGTGGCAAGAATAAGAAGTACAGCCCGAACAACAACTACAGGGATAGAAACTCCAGTTGCAAGGCCTCGTGGGCGACCTCCGACCAGAGGAAGGAATGCGCCTTGGACAAGAGGGAATGGAGAAAGGCATGAATCCAGAAGTGAGGAACACTACTTGAGTGAAGGGCACACTGCCAGCACATAATTGATGTGCTCAAATTATTACTTAGAAAACAAGTAGTAAGCAGTTGTTGTAGATAGACAATGCTAACCACAGGATCGTTCGCTAAGGAGCTAACTAAGCCACTATAGTGATGTTAAACAAATACAGAGATGTTTGCAGAAAACAAGATTTGGAAATTTGTATTTTTACCTAAACTAAACCTAACACAAAAAACAGAAGAAAACTAGTTGGTGAAAATCAATGGAAAGAAGAGCGAACAAGGTAGCGATGATCCGGTTATGCTAATTCAATACTAGGTAATCGTTCATATTTGACACACGGTCGGCATACAGAAAGCAATCAATTCAATTCAACCGATTGTAATTTGAATATTTAAAACTAGAGTAATCGTGGATTGTCATGCCACGATCCTTAACCAAAACAACTTTGAAGGTTTAAAACTAGCCTATTGAATTGAAGGTTTTACGAAGATTTAAAACTAGACGTAACTATATGAACGAATATAAACCCTAGATTCGAATCTGCATAACCATCACATAACTACCGAGTTCTAGAGAGGTTTAACTACTCTTGATGGAATCGAACACGGAAGAAGGCATGGTATTGAATACGCAGAGCATAAACATGGTGATAATCGCATGCAAAATCATACAATTCGATAAACAGAAGAAAACAAAGAATTGTAGATAAGCAATAGAGAGTTATCAATAAATTACCAAGAATTCGATGTCGATGATTCTTACAAGATGAAAACCAAGCTCCAAAGATCAATCAATGATAAACTAGGGTTCTTAGGTCCCAAATAGGGTTTAGAATAAGTTAATCCTACAAAACACAAACAAGAAACCAAACATAAAAACGCACTAAATTAATATAAAACTAAGGTCAAAGACTAACAAAAGACGATTAAAAAGGACCAAATGAGACGTTAGAATATTGTCTCATCAAAATCCCCATACCGTACCTTTGCTCGTCCTCGAGCAAACAATCAACCTAGACAAAAACTAGACTCAAGACAAAAATAAAAAGAAAACAAATAAGAGAGTTGAACTTCCAAGTGACCGAATCTACCATTGAAAACAATAAATTCACAAGATGCAAAAGTTTTGTACTCAACTAACCTTGGCAGAATAGTGCACAGAAAATCAAACAAGAATGTTTCTCAATTAAATAATACTTACACTACAAGAAAACCAGGAAAAAACGACGTTATGGGGCGACGGATTTTATCCGTCGCCCCATAACGACGGATCGGTAAACTGGGCGACGGAATCTATCCGTCGCCTAGTTTGGCGACGGATAATAGTTATCCGTCGCTTATTAGCGACGGATAACTTATCCGTCGCTAACTTGGGCGACGGATAGATATTTATCCGTCGCCCAAGTTTGACTTTTATTAAAAAAAAAAGAAATTATTTTTTTTTTGAAAACTGGGCGACGGATCGACTCTGGGCCGACGGACACGTGTCCGTCGGCCCAGAGTTTCCTAATTTAGACGGACAGAGAGGCAGTCTGCCTCATTTTTTCATCTTCTCCCTTCTTCTTCCTCATTCTCTTCTTCTCCTCTCTTCGGTTTCCAGTGAATTGTTCGTTATTCCGGCCAATCTTGGTGCCTAATCGAAGCTAGTGGGACAAGGAGTTTGTTTCTTCGATCAATTTCAGATTTCTACCGATTAATCAAGGTATTTTGGCTAAAACCCTAGTTTTTTAAAATTTGGGGATTTTGTTTATTTTGATTAATTTGAGCAATTATATGTATATATGATAATTATGTAGTAGTTAGTTTAGTTAATTTGATCAATTATATGTAATTTGTTCAATTTGATAGTTAGTTTAATTAATGATATGAATGTATGTAGTATGTTAAGTTTGGTATGTACGAATGTATGTAGTTAGTTTGATTTGTGTGTTAAGTATATATAGTTAGTTTAGTTAATTTGATATGTTTGTTAAGTATAGAAGTATGTAGTTTTGATTTGTATGTTAAGTATGTAATTTGATATGAATATATGTAGTAATTCGATATGTATAGAGTAATTAGTTAATTTGATATGTATGTTAAGTATATAATATATGTACTAAGAGGTTGAAATGGTTAAATTATATGCCCAATTTTGTAAATATCGAACAATTAATTAATTTATAAGCAACATATAATAATTAACAATTAACCTCTACAATCTTCTTATCCGAATTGGAATCGATCTAATAAATTAAATACGATCTAATCAATTGGAACGTCTCAGGTTAAAAATAAAGTATATATACAATGAATTCCGACCGTTCATGGATGTACGATCGCATTGGTAAATGGCAGAGTTTCTAGGAGTTTTGTAGAAGGGGTTAAAGGTTTCATCTCGTTTGCCATGGGACGTCCGGTTTGTGCAATTGGGGGGTTGATAAAGTGTCCTTGCACATTGGAAACCTGCAGAAACAAGCAATTTATGACGCCTACAGCAGTATTCGAGCACTTGCGACGTTATGGATTCATGCCTGAGTATCATGTATGGATTCATCACGGTGAGGAAGCACCGTCCATGGCATACCTCCAATGGAGGGAGAGGCGGGGTTTGGGGCCGCCTATCGAGTGCCTTTCGCTTGTCAACATGTGCATGGTGTATTGGGAGGAGGATGTAGATCATTTGGAATGCAAGTTCGTGGTAGGAGCGTCACAAGTGATGAGGAGGGGGTGCATGAGAATGAGGAGTTTCATCCGTTTTGTCTCTAGGCTTGTATAACTAGTAATCATTAGTTGATATATATATGAAACCAAACATTATGGTAAAATTGAAGCTGATGTAACTTATATTATGTAGTGCCGTAACAATTGACTGGAGCTAATATAACTTATATTACGTAGCAATTGATTGAATTATTGTGAAATTGATTTATTATCGTAAATGAAAGAACTCGATCTAATGAATTCAAACGTGTCAGGTTATTATCTAATTATTCAATGAATACCGATCGTGGATGGATGTATTGTCGTACTCTCAATGGCAGAGTTCAATGGAGTTTTCTGAAAGAGGTTGAAGGTTTCATTGAATTTGCAATGTCAAATCCGGCTTGTGTAAAGGATGGGTTGATAAAGTGTCCTTGTGCAATGAAACAGTGCAGAAACAAGCAATACGTGACTCCTAAAGTGGTAGTCCAAAGACTTGAGGAAAATGGATTCTGCTGCGTCGGTATGGAATCATCATGGTGAGGAAGCGAGACCGTCAATACATATGACCAATACAGACAACGTGGAAGGAAGAGAAAAAATGAACAAGTCGGGGAACAATCCCAATCTGAAGGCGATGCTATTCGAGCTCGAGTCGAACAAATGGTGTACGATGCTGCAGGGGCGGAGTTCAGGGACACAACCAACGAAGGGAGGAGAACGAGCGCCTTCGGTTACAGATGGAGCAGTTCATGTCCCAGTTCCGCCATCACCCACCCCCACCCCCACCCCCACCCCCGTCTGATAGCTAGTTATGTATCTGTATGTTCGGATTTTTTTCATATTTACACTTGTTTGGATAATTTCTCCAGCTCCGAATATTACTTTTTTATTCATTGAAACATTTTCCGTATTATTGATTTATTGTCGAACATTATATTGATTAAATAGGTGAACTACGAAAAATAGGGATTAATATGAAATAAATAGTGACGGAATTAGTGACGGAATTCATAGTGACGGAATTAGTGACGGAATTCACAGTGACGGAATTTCAAATTCCGTCACTAGTCCAATTAAAATATTTAGCGACGGATAGAATCTATCCGTCGCTAAATTTCGGAATTAAAAAAAAATAATTGGTCAATCCGTCATCCAATCCGTCGCGAATTGGACGACGGATTGTTATCCGTCGCCACAGCTCCAGGGGGGCGCGACGGATTTTCTATCCGTCGCCCGATCCGTCGCCAGAGCTGGGGCGACGGATAGCTGGCCTGTAGCGACGGATCTATCCGTCGCTACAGGCCAGATTTTTTGTAGTGTTAAGTCTAGCTCGCTAGTCGCCCACAAATGAATCCTATGCAACTAACTCTCACACTCCTAGAATTATCCAGTAGGGGTAGACACTCAAGAATATAAAGAGTAAAGGAAGGTGACTTGCGTCACAAAGTTGTCTCAAATACCTCATGCAATGTACTCAGTCAGTTAAGTCAGAAGGGACTTTTTCAGTAGACTTATAAAAGGGCAATCGCTCTCTCTCTCTCTCTCTCTCTCTCTCTCTCTCTCTCTCTCTCTCTCTCTCTCTCTCTCTCTCTCTCTCTCTCTTTCTTTTCATTTTTTCATTTTTTCATACTCCTTTTTTGCTTATTTTGTCTCAATATTTTGGTAGTGTCTGTTTTACCGAAAGTCCGCACTTTTGTGCGTGCTGGTTTGGTATACATGCCATCAACCCCCATGGACATATGGCTTTTTAGGACCACGACGGTGTGTAGGTAGTATTTGAAACATGCCCAACACGACTAACGGTGGCATAAATGCCATAGATACACTCCGAGTCTTATTCCAATATTTTTTAGAGAACAGAAAGCCACGACACAGTCATTAAATATACACGGCTCACATAAACTTCCTCTCCAAACCTGTTCTTGGAACGGGTTTTGCACAAGCAAATAAGAATGAAAATCATGCCGTTCGTCATACTTAACTTACACAAAGTACACATGGGAATGATGAGGCGCAAACAAGGGAGTTTGCACTTCCCGAAAAAATTCACACAGGTGCCGGTACAATATTTTTTCATCGGCTCAAGGCTTGCTCACAGGCTTTTGGATTAAAGAGCTACAAAAACTAATTATTGAAAAGAGAAACGAACTTGTAGGATTTTAAATCCACTACACAACTTCCAGCTAAATATCATACAGAACATAAGCAGCAAGCAAATATATCATCTACAATAGACGTTCGACTTGGAAGAACAAATCCGACTCACCATAAATAAAAAATAAAAAATAAAAAACTAACAACCTAAAAATGAACTAGAACTGACACATAAAAGTGGCTAACATACCGCCCCACGTAGACAACACAAAACACATGAAATCCCTCCCCAAACCTAAACTTTAGCTCGTCCTCGAGTTTCAAGTTTAAGCAAGCGAAGGAATAGAATAGAAAGAATAAAGGAAACTTACCCCCGGGTTGCCTCCCGGGAAGCGCCTTTTATTATAGTCGTTTGGCTCGACTTTCGGGGAATGCTGCTATCCATTATCGAACGGGAATGAATCCCTTGCATCCTTCCCGGTATACACAATATTTTGGGAGCCATCCTTAGCTCCTCTCCTCAAGTTCTCCAGTATGTCCCTAATTCCCTGCAAACTAGAATTAAACAAATACGAAGAATCACAAACTAAAAAATAACCTAAGGGAATAGGGGACAAATAAATATAAAATAAAGGATCCAAAATCCCTTGGTAATTATCTGTGCAGTGGCTCTCAAGGACGAAGATATCCTGAGCCTGGATGGCAGCATGTGTAACAGCTAATGAAGGGAATGAAAGAGCATCCTCTAAAATATCATCATCAGATACTTCCTCCATACCTCCTTCGCCGACTGCAAGAGTGGAAGAGTCTAATTCAGGTGTCGTCGTAGAGCAAGACAAGTCAAGCTCCACAACTAGCTCATCATCAGAACACTTCTCGGGTGCTTCAGATTCAGTTGAGACCTCAGGTGGAGAGACTATGTATCGAGATTTTCACCCCCCAGTACCAGGAGAATACCTCTCTACAAAAGAATTAGCTACCTCACTCCAAGAGTCAATCGATCCCTCAGGTGCCGACGTAAGCCAATTTCTAGAAGACCCTTCCAAGGCTCCATCAAACATCCACATGCAAAGCTGCTCTTCTGAAAGCCAAATCCCCTCTTCATTCTCATGCGGAATCCTCAGCACACCATTCTCAAATGCCTCTAAGAATTTTCAAACATCACCATATCCATCGAACTTGGTAAGAATGGAGTGGTAAGCAGTGTTAGCCCAATAATTCCTGGCATCGACATCCCGCTTTATCCATGGTTTTTTAGGCATCACATTCGAACAATAGTAATCTCCAAACGCCATAGCCATCTTTGAGCCCTTGATGAATTACTAGTATCTGCACATAGAAAAACAAACCCAAAGAGCAGATCCAAAAAAATAACAAGTAATCTAAACCAGAAAAACAAACAAACGAACAAACAAAAACGTAAAAACTCCTAAGCACTACAGAGGGAGTTAACTCCCCGGCAGCGGTGCCAAATTTGATGTGCTCAAATTATTACTTAGAAAACAAGTAGTAAGCAGTTGTTGTAGACAGACAATGCTAACCACAGGATCGTTCGCTAAGGAGCTAACTAAGCCACTATTGTGATGCAGAGCAAATACAGAGATGTTTGCAGAAAACAAGATTTGGAAATTTGTATTTTTACCTAAACTAAACCTAACACAGAAAACAGAAGAAAACTAGTTGGTGAAAATCAATGGAAAGAAGAGCGAACACGGTAGCGATGATCCGGTTATGCTAATTCAATACTAGATAATCGTTCATATTTGACACACGGTCGGCATACAGAAAGCAATCAATTCGAATCAACCGATTGTAATTTGAATATTTAAAACTAGAGTAATCGTGTATTGTCATGCCACGATCCTTAACCAAAACAACTTTGAAGGTTTAAAACTAGCGTATTGAATTGAAGGTTTTACGAAGATTTAAAACTAGACGAACCTATATGAACGAATATAAACCCTAGATTCGAATCTGCATAACCATCACATAACTACCGAGTTCTAGAGAGGTTTAACTACTCTTGATGGAATCGAAGACGAAAGAAGGCATGGTATTGAATACGTAGAGCATAAACATGGTGATAATCTCAGGCAAAATCATACAATTCGATAAACAGAAGAAAACAAAGAATTGTAGATAAGCAATAGAGAGTTATCAATAAATTACCAAGAATTCAATGTCGATGATTCTTACAAGATGAAAACCAATCTCCAAAGATCAATCAATGATAAACTAGGGTTCTTAGGTCCCAAATAGGGTTTAGAATAAGTTATGTTTGAAGTTATGGTGAAAGAAATCTATTTGTAGGAGAAAAAACGAAGAAAATCCGTCGAAATTCGCCGTAAATCGCCCATCGAAATCTTGCCGGAAGAAAATAGCTACTTGTGGCGAACCTTTAGGTCCCCAAATTGCTCTATAAAATCTACATGGCGAGAACATCATTCGCCGCGGCGAGCTTAAAACCTCTGTAACCTTTGCTTCATACAGAATTTGGCCATGCTTCCAATCAAAAGTTGTAGACCTTTGAATTATCTTTCCGCGGCCACCGAGCTCAGTTCAATCGGACATCATATGAGGAAGTTATGGCAAAAATGGCTAGACTACTCCGTAAAACTTCACTTTTGCAAGCTTCGCTAAAACGGCTCTCAAATCTTCGTCCGAACTCCGAATCCACTTCTGTTTTCGCCCAATTACTCTAAATTCAATGGTCTAAAACCAAAGTTTTCACTCCGATTTTCACTTCGGGACACAAAAATCCTACAAAACACAAACAAGAAACCAAACATAAAAACGTACAAAAATAATATAAAACTAAGGTCAAAGACTAACAAAAGACGATTAAAAAGGACCAAATGAGACGTTAGAATATTGTCTCATCAATCATTCGGAGAATGAAGAGAGGATCAAACATAAGCTACAAGGGTTGATCCACAAGGATGGGAACCAGGTTCCTTCGACAGGAACGCATTGTCCGCCCCGTTTAGAACTTTACTTTACCAAATGGCCAGATTATCCGACCCGGAGATTTTAGAATGGATGGAAATCAATTTGGTCTACTACTTACTACTATTCAAGGATGCTTCAGATCCAACAATGTCCCACCTCCTCAAGCCACTCCACCGACTTTGGTTCCGAGGCAAGCTGAGCCTGCGCAATAAAGAAACGAGCAACGCCCTATTCAGGAAAGAATCGAGAATCCGGATTAACCTGAGCATCTCTGACATCTTCTCAATAGGAGAGCAGTTGCATCACAAGGACTGTGGGAATGCAGTCCGGAAAAACCAGGAGCCAATGAAGCTAGACCTAGTCATCCGCCTCTCGCACAGCCAAGAGTCCGAGACCATATGGCTGAAAGTGTTCCGGTAATCAATCCGGGGAACCTCGCACCAACTGTGGTGGTTCACCGAAGAACTGGAGAGCAACTTACTCCAGAAGAGATCTATGTCCAACAAAAAGCTCTGGAAACTCAAATAGCCACTCTAAGTAAGATAGTGAAGGCACATGAGAAGGTGAATGAACCAAATCCGAGTCCCCTCATAGAAGAGATAAGAAGGGAAGTAAAAAATCCAGACTCAAGCATGCCGATTCTAGAGCATTACCCGATATGAAAGCAGGATGGATGCTAATGGTCACAATGACAAGATGAAGACGTTGACTTTCACGAACACTTTGTTTGGAGAGGTTATGGATTGGTGGGTAGCTTTGCCAAGAAGAAGCATGAAATCTTGGTCCGACATCAAGGTAGCTTTCGCCAAAGAGTTTGCAAAGTCCAAGAAAAAGAAGCGGTCCGTAGAGCATCTTGCTGACATAGTGCAAGAAGAAGGAGAGGACCTAAGGAGATTCTTGGAGCGCTTCAATAAGGAAGTGTCAACTGTGGAGCCACAAAGCATAAAGGAGCGGGTCCGACACCTGTATGCCAGTTCTGAAAGAAGTTGTCCAAAAGAGAAATCCCAAATGAGAAGGCCCTGGAAGATCTCTGTGATAAGTTCTTATACCGAGAGGATTTCAGGAGGAACATCCCAATCCGAGCTTGGATCAAGAAGGGAAATGAACAGATTAAGCTGGACACATTCCAGAAATAAAAGAAGTCCGACCAAAGGAGAGAGTACGAAAATAGAAGGGAATATCGCAAAGATAGAACCCCACCCAGAAGGTTTTGAGAATATACCAACCTCAACAGACCGAGGTCCGACATCTGCCTGTATCAAGGAAAAGAAGTTGGATGTGCAATGGCCCAAGCCAATCCACAACAACAGGAGAAACAGAGACTCCAAGGACTATTGCAAGTTCCACAAAAGCAGGGGTCATCCGACCAAGCAATGAATACAACTCAAAACAGAAGTGGAACATCTGGTGAGGAGCAGAAACCTCAAGGAATATGTGCACAAGGATGAACCCTCCCGCCATGGAGGACTGAGAGGGGAAGAGAAGAAAATCAACAAGAAGTCCACCCTCATCATCTGCCCCCACCCCCAAAAGGCGGTCCGAGTTGATTCTATGATCAATAACCATTTAGTTATGTGGAGGATCCACAGATGGATAACAGGCCATACAGCGGAGTCATCAATATAATTACGGGAGGACCAGCCGGGGGAGATACCAGGAATGCTAGGGAACGGACTACTCAACATTTGCGGAACAATAATCGATCATATGCTCCTCTCATTCTCAGAGGTACGAATGCTATTACTTTTGATGAAAGTGAAATACCACCCCCATGTTCCGGAGGAGGATATTTAGAAAATCCGGATGTTCCCCTAGTAATTTCTCTAGATATTGCAACTTGTAAAGTAGCGAAAGTTCTAGTTGATACTGGAAGTTCATCCAACGTAATATATGCTCGGACTCTCACAAGAATGAATATCAGAAACATTGAGTTGAAAAGAGTCACATGTTCTTTATTAGGGTTCGGAGGAAATGTCGTGCGCCCTAGAGGGAGTCTCTGACTTCCAGTATCCATGGGAAAGCCACCGAATTGGGTCACTAACTACATCTTATTCGTGGTGGTCGACGATCCTTTTAATTACAATGTGATCTTAGGGCGTCCGGGGCTCATTGTCTTTAGAGCTGTGTCATCTCCATTACGCAACAGAGTAATGTTTCCGACACAAAATGGGATCGGACAAGAGACTGGAAATGTTAGAGAAGCGTGGGAATGTTATATTCTATCCACCCACGGAGCATCAGCTCCAGTTCTAAGCACAACCACCAGCCACGTACGGATGCACCGGATTGCCCAAAGCTCACAAGGGAAGGTCCGATGATAGAGAATAAAAGGGAGAAGTTTCTCAAAGGCAGTAAGATTGAAGCTCATGAAGTGCTGAGAGAGATCGTCCTCGTAGAAGGGGATGAGAGTAAAAAGACAAGGATCGGAACGGAGATGAACTCCGAAGTAGAAATAAAGCTGATAGCTTGTCTCAAAGCTAATGTCGATGTTTTCGCATGGAGCATGGACGACCTAACAAGGATTGACCCTAGGATTGCAGTTCACCGTCTGAACATGGATTCGACGGTTAAGTACATCATGCAAAAGCGAAAGGATTTTGGACCCGTAGAGGATGCTATCATATCCGTAGAAGTCGATAGACTAATAAAAGCAGGCCACAACGACGAAGTCTGATACTCCGACTGGGTCTGCAACGTATTCCTCGTCGAGAAAGCTTCTGGCAAATGGAGAATGTGCAATGATTTCACAAGGCTCAACAAGTTCTGTCCGAAGGACCCTTATCCTCCGCCACGGATTGACCAGCTCATAGACTCTACAGCGGGCTGCGCGCTCCTAAGTTTTATGTATGCTTGTTAAGGCTTCTATCAAATCCGAATGGCCCTAGAGGATATAAAGAAAACGGCTTTCATTGCAGTGGGTGGTGTCTATTGTTTCAAAGTCATGCCTTTCGGTCTTAAGAATGCTGCAGCCACTTACCAACGACTGCTAAACAAGATGTTTAAATAATAAATAGGCAAGACCATGGAAGTATATGTGGATGATATGCTGGTTAAGAGAAAGACCGAGGATCAACACATAGAGCATCTTAACAAGTGCTTCTCCATCCTTAGGAAGTATGGGATGAAATTGAACCCAGAAAAATGCACATTCAAAGTCAAAGGTGGTAAATTCCTCGAATACATGGTTACGGAGAGAGGCATCAGCGCCAATCAGGAGAAAATCAAGGCAAACTTGGATTTTCCACAACCAAAGACAATTAACGAAGTTCAACAACTTCTCAGAAGATTGAAGTCTTTGAGACGTTTCATCTCCAGGTCTGCAGAAAAGAACTTGCCTTTCTTTAAGGTCCTAAGGAAGGGAGACAAATTTGAATGGACTAAGGAATGTGGGGAAGCTTTAGAAAATTTTAAGAGCTATCTATTGTCCCCTCCACTATTGTCGAAACCAATCGAAGGGGAGTCTTTATACTTGTATATGGCGGTCACGGACGAGGCTATGAGATCAGTCTTAGTCCGGATCTAAGGCAATGATCATCTGCCGTTATGCTACCTGAGTAAAGCATTGCAGGAGCGGAAATGAGACATCTAAAGATCGAGAAACTAGCATATGCCTTGTCCACACCACAAAGCGATTGAAACCATACTTTAACTCTCACAAGGTAGTGGTCCTCTCCATGGAACCACTAAAGCAAGTCTTGGGAAAGCCAGAACAGTTAGGGCGCTTATCCAAATGGGCAATTGAATTGAGCAAGCACGACATAAGCTTTCAAGCTCCGTCAACCAAGAAAGCTCAAGTCCTAGCCGATTTCCTCGCTAATTATCCAGCAAAAGATCTTCGGGAAAGTGAAACAATGGATAAAGATCCCGATTGTATGACAATGATGATTACTCAAGTGGAAGAGTCACATATTACAACAGAGGATGCGTCTACGGGCCAAGATATGGAAACTTGTCCATGTTTCCTTGACAACGTCCTGAGCATGTTCCCACAAGAAGAAACGTACTCTGACTCAATCCTAGTACAACACATGTTTTTTATTGATGTGCTATCCGCACCAATGGCGGAAAATGAAGTAGAAGTTCCTAAGGAGGAAGAACGAGAAAAGGAGAAACTTGCCAATATATCTCCGACACTTGTTCCACATGGTGATGTATGGACATTACAAGTAGATGGATCTTCATCTGGAAGGTTGGGCGGAATAGGTATCTATATAAAGAATCCTCGAAGAACCAAGCTCGATTATGCTGTTACTTTGGATTTCAAGGTAACCAACAATGCATCAGAATATGAAGCTATCCTTATTGGATTGAAGATGGTGAAGTCTCTAATGGTGAAGAAGATCAAGGCCTATACGGACTCTGAGTTAGTTGAAGCACAATTCTCGGGTGCCTTCTCCACCAAAGGACCATGCATGATCAAGTACTTGGCTTTGTTGAAAAAGGAGGTAGAAAGCTTTGAGGAATTCTCCTTGGAAAGATTTTCTAGAGAATGGAACGAGTGAGCGGATGCATTAGCCAAATATGCCTCTGCATCCGGATCCTTAGACACCAGGGGAATCATTCTTTTGACAGTTCGGACCTCATCCGTCATGAGTCTGACACAAAGCATAATGATTCTCAAAACTGAATCCAACTGGATGTCGGATATCTTCAGTTATCTCAAGGAAGGAACCTTTCCCTCGGATCCGAAAGAGGCAAGAAGGATACAATCAAGAGCCAACAGGTACTTTATCTTAGGAGATGACCTCTATAAGAGATCTTTCGATGGCACGCACTTAAGATGCATAAATCTGCAAGAGGCCAGAACAATCTTAGGGAAATTCATTACGGTAGTTGTGGGAGTCATTCCGGAGGAAGGACAATGGCACAAAAAATTATCCGACAAGGATGTTATTGGCCAATAGTGGATAAAGATGCGGCGGATTTCTCCAGGGGTTGCAGTGATTGCCAGTATTACGCCAACATCCCACATCGTCTAACCAACCCGATGATCCCTGCAGTTATAGCTTGCCCATTTGATTATTGGGGAATCAACATTGTTGGTCCTTTCCCTAGAGGAACACACCAAGATAAGTTCATCACAGTTGCGGTGGAGTACTTTACCAAGTGGGTGGAAGCTAAAGCCGTGGCTACAATTACTGAAAGTAGGGTCCGAACCTTCATCTGGAGAAATATCATTTGCAGATTCGGATTACCCAGAATCTTGGTATCTGATAACGAGGCTCAATTCTCTAGACACAAGTTGAAAGAATGGTGTGACTCCCTAAAAATCGAGCAGCGATTTACTTCTGTCGGATATCCACAAGCCAATGGTCAGGTTGAATCCAACAACAAAACCATTGTTAAGATCTTTGGGCACATCGCACAACTGCTCGAGCTGCCACTAGAGAAACTCCAGTCGTAGTATTCTATGGAACAGAAGTAGTCATTCCGGCTGAAGTGGAGGTTAAAACCCTTCGGATCCAAGGTTACCAACATGCTAACAATCATGTGGCCGGATCTATGATTTGGACATGCTAGAAGACAAGCGAAGTGTAGCCCTTCGTAGCATCCATCGATACCAAGCAACAGTGGCACGAGCTTACAACAAGAACATCAGATTCAAAGATCTTCAAGTTGGAGACCTGGTCCTAAGGAGATTGTTGGTACAAGAGTTAATAGAAGTTATGAGCTTGAAGATGATCAAGGCAGGGCATTGAAGAGGACTTGGAATTCCAAGAACCTCCAAAAGTTTTACGCTTAAGATTTAAGATTTAAGTAACTCCGACAGGAGTCTTTTTCTTAATCCGGCCTTGAAGCCCATAATTGTAATTGAATTTACGTCAAATTAATGCAACTTCTATTTTTTTATTAAAAAAATTATTTTGATTACAAATACAAGTACAACTTACATCCGAAGTACTTCTTGCCTAACAAGATACGTATCCTAGATACGGTACAGTGCTACAACTACATGCAGCAAACACTTCGATCCGCTGCTATTCCAGCTAAGCTCTTGTCTTTAAAATTACGCCCGGGTCCGGAGAAGAAACATTGCCCCAACCTGCAACACAAGAAATCATCAAATGATTAGGCAATAATCATGAGAATGGCGGTTCATCTGATCATTTAACATAAACTTCTTGAAGACAAGCAATAATGCTTCCCGGACCGTCAATTCCCATCACCTGTCACCATTCACAAGTCTTTGCATGACTTAAGTCAATGGCGACACGTGATAGGGACGGAAGAGCCAAGAATAAAGAAAGTCATCTGAAGCATCGCTAGTAGTTAAACGCGAAAAGAAGAAAGCCTCGGAACCACAATCCCAGCCACCTATGCCCATTTAAGCAAGAAACACTCACATAAATTGGAACACGTGGCCGGGACAGAGGCAACGGAAGACGATTGATTTCTGACCATTTGAGTGCGGATCAAACAACGCAAAACCAGGGAAAGTGGATTGGACACATCTAATCTGTCTACCCAAAAGGGGACCCGAGAGGTAAGCAACATAACTCAAAGCTTTTACGCTTAAATGTTCCCCAGTCCTCGTATCACCTCAGAGTAGACAAAATAAATCTCCGAGTACGACATATCGGGCGACATTTTATTCCTGTAAAATTTGCTTGAAAGCATGAGTGTCGGAAACCAAATGCAAGATAAGGACCAGCACGAGGCAAAATCCAATCACATCGCATTTGGGCAACCGACACCCTTGCTCCGAAGCAACATGAAGAAGGTACAACATCTTTTTATCGGACATTATCTTATAGTGTCTATCCGAAAGGAGATCCGACATCTCAACGAAGCTCCTAGGATCCAAAATCACCTGCGGACATACTCCTATAATGTCTATCCAAAAGGGGATCCGGCATCCCAGCAACATGCTCAAAAAGCCCATAAGGGTCGAAGCTCAAAAAGCCCATAAGGGGATCCTGGATCACCTTTGGACATACGCTATAAGTCACCGAAGGAAGGACTTCGGACGATCATGCAAAGAGAATTTAGATTTTAGCCGAAAGAGGAAGATGGATAGTGACGTTGGGGATTGCACGATTGTGCCTATTTATAGATAATCCATGCCAAATTACGAATCAACACATGGCGAATATCAATGTTTGTGGGCCGTAATTGGGCCCATAAACCTATTTCGCCAATCGATAAAGGCCCACACATGCCAACGCCGTGAAAAATCGTCCGATTCGAACGTGACTACAAAAAATCCTTTCTCCCGGCGAGTCAAAGGTACGAAGTAACATTTCGGAAACCTACTTCGAATCTAAGGATCTACCAGAAACAAGCATAAACTTTCAAGGAAAGACGAATTACTTTTTGTTGAGTCGGATAGTTTGAATAGTCCGACACTATTGATGAGTCGATATTTTAACGACTCATTTAGTCTTTTTTACCGTATTTTGTTATGTCCTTTAGCCCCTTTTTATAGTGTTTTAGTGCATCTCCACATTTGGGTATTTTGTGTATTTTTTGTACTTTTTCAGGTGTTTTAGTGTAAAAGGTAAGGATTTGGAGGAGCGTATGCCAAATCGAAGCTTGTCCAAGCTTCTAGAAGCACACTAAGGCCAAGTACTGGGCCACTACTCCAAGGAGGTGACAAGGAGGTTGAGAAAAGGGAGTAAAAATAGGAAGAAGTGGGAAAAATGGGAGCTTTCCAGATGGGAGGCTCACCGCGGTGAGCTCCAGTAACACAGAGGCTCACTGCGGTCTAAGAAGACTGAACAGTCATGCAGATCTAGACCAGTTCAACCCACATTTTCTGGCTGTTTTTTCACATGATTTCAACTTTCTGCTTCCTTGGTTCTATAAATAGGTCACTTGTATTTAGTGTTTAAGATATCTTCAGACCTTCTAAATCTATTTTCTTTCAATTCAAGCATTGTAGACACTCTAGAGATTCAATCTCTCTTGCAATAGAAGTATTATTTCCTTTCAGACGATCTATTGTCACTGACGTATCCAGGTATCAGTCGTGCAACTATTATTTAGCATGTACGTGACAGGTTGTTACTTTGATTACTGAATCTTGGTGTATCGGTGTGAACTTGTTAGTATTTAATCATCCATTAGTCTATATACGTATGATTGCATAGCTCGTGATTGGCTCTTTGTAGAGATTACGTACTTATAGCCCTTATTTGGTTGTACTTTCAATAGCAAGGCGATGAACTGCGATTAGTGTATCCTTAATTGGTCATCTTCGTATCAGAACACTTAATGAAATGATTTATTTAACATCACATTTTTTAGAATTGCATGATCTAGGTTTTACCTTATCTTGTGTGTTGGTCCAGATAACGGCAAAGGAAAAGACTGGTTGGGGGGGGGGGGTGAATAGTCTTTTACAACTTTTGTCGATAAACATAATTTCTCAGATATCTGTGAAGATATCTGATACTTAATTTCAGAGAGCGGAAGACTTTTCTATGATAAGTGCGCGTGCTCAGCAAGATATAATGTGTTTAAATACTTAGCAGGATAAAGAGAACGATAAGTAAATTGCTAAAAGTAAATAACACGTCTTTTATAGTGGTATCTGAAGGTGGTGTAATCCTTCAACTAATCTACTTCGGCCTTTCTCAGACCTAGAATCCACTAAGACAGATAATTGAGTTCACCTTACAAATATCTTCTCTCGATTCCTAAATACACTAGGTTCCCAACCAAGTGTTCCCCCTGAGTTATTCCCCGACTACCAACCAAGTACTTCCTATACTCAGAAACCTTTGAGTTGTTCCTTAGTTTCCCAAACTAAGTACTTCATATGCTCGGTAACCTTGGAGTTATTCCTTAGTTTCCCAAACTAAGTACTTACTGTACTCCACGCCGTTTAAGGTGTTGGTTATGATGGTTTGTCAGGTGAGTAGTCTTACTAACTTTTCAGTTATTTAGGAATACTCTATAGAACAAGAATCACTTAACACACTTCACAATGCGTGGTGATATGTTCTTTACTGACCTAAGTCTATGTTAAATGTTCTGGAGAATGAAACTCAGATTCTTGATCTTTTGATTCAACTCCTTCACAGATAGCAATACTTGTTAAGGATCAAGACACTTAGAACTTTCGTGCTACTTAGAATTCAAGAGCTTAGTCGCAACTGTAAGCTAAAGAATAAGTAGGTTGAAGGCTTGTATGCTTGAATGAATAATTTCGTTCTATGTGTAAGTTCAAGGTGTTCAGTGTGTATTTCAAGCATTCTAAGTGGTGATATTTATAGTTGAATTTGAAGCCGTTTGAATAGTATCCGTTAGGCTCAATTCAAATTCAAACTATTGATATCTGAAAATAGTACTGTAGAAGACGTTGTCTCTTTTCACAGATTTCCTCTTTTGTTCAGATGTCTCTGTCTGCGCATTTAATGCATTGTACTATTTTTGTCCTGTAGTGTCAACGGAACTATACACGCTTTAAGAAGCATTGCATGTCCCTTTCCAGAGACCTTCACATCTCTAGATACTTGTTGAAACATTGTTTCCCAGAAACATAGTTTTATCCAGGGTATCTGAGTGTAGATTTCTGTGGGCACTTTTCCTCGTTTAGAAACCTTGTGTTCTCAGATATCTTTTGCAAAACTTGTTTATTGAGAAACACTTGTTTCTTTAAGATATCTGGACATAGGTATCTGATGAGACCAATTTTCTTTGTCTTTAGCAATCTTGTGCAGTCTTCAAATCATCAAATTTGTTGAACTCTCCTGCCGGATGCCTTCTTCAAAGATATAAAAATTACATTTAGAGACCTAACATCCTATACAAGATTTGCTCGACTAACATACTTAGTGATTTTTCTCTTTTACAGATAAGTCATTAGGTTGCTGATCAAAATCTAAACAGATATTCCTAACAAATTTCCCACTTTTTGATCAGTCAATGATGACTATCTTTAAAACCTATTACAACTTGGAAGAGGGAACAATCCAACACTTAATCATTTCTTATGATCTATTCAATTTATTTTAATTAAGTGCAGAAAGTAAACATCAACCAAATCACAAGGTGTGATCTTTGTTGACAAGTTATCTTTTTATAGATTGATATCTGAGAGTAGGTTCATCAGATATGTTACACAGAGAGTTCACAGATAACTTAATAAATAAAACACATTACAGTTCAGTCAGCAAGATACAAAAATACTTCGTTAAATTAGAACAACTAGAGTAAGCAAGCTCCAAGTTAACATTCTAATTTACTAGTCTTCAAGTCATCATCAACAAGCAAATCTATGCATCAGTTAGCAAATTCCCTATCCCCAAACCTTTTGATATCATCTGAGTAGTTATAGAGCAAGGTCATGACTATCATCTCAGTGTTTCTGGCAAATCCACAAACTTCCTTGCAGGTTTTGGTGGGATTGTTCTTGGCAAAGTGTTTGACCCACATATACTTTCCCCATTTTCAGGCATGCTCCATTCTGATATCTGATAGCTTGAAGTATTCATATATGATCCTCAAATAACTTATGTCACCCTTGTATTGCTCTTGAGTCATGTAAAAAGACTCATAGGGTTCCACAGCAAGTATTGCTCTTGTGCCTGTTACATTATGTTGGGAATTATGTGCACATCATCTGGCTTTCCATAAGGACAATCATCAGAGAGGTCCTTCTTCATGGCTTCTATTCTCTTGATTACTTCAAAATCCAACCAGGCTTTGATGTGGTTGGTGTTATTCAAGACTGGCTTGTCTTTTCTCCATGCCATGAGTTGTTTATGGATTGGTTCTGGAAATTTATCATTTACTAGTAAGTGCTTGAGTTCCAGAATCCAGTAGCCATTCTTCTGATTAATGCACCTGTAGACAGAGGAGTCATTGTTGGTCTTCACATACTCTATTTTTGCTTCTTCAGGCCTGAGTGGTAGTTGAAGTTTTCTTTGTTCAGCTTAGCCTGTTCCTCCTTTGTCTTGAATTCTCCCTTGGGGGATTTCTTAAAGAACCACCCTGGATTGACTTGGTATTTCCAGAGGGTGTTTTAGCTACTATTGGCTTTGCAGCTAGGGCTCAGTTAGGCTATCAACCCGTTTTCTCTTTCTGTGAAGAGGAGCTTCATCATTATCCTCATCTTCATCATCATCCTCCAAATTTCTCTTGTAGGGTGATTTGCAACCTTCTTCATTGCCCTGGGATTTGATTTGTCCTTCTTCTTCTTCTTCTTCTTCTTCTTCTTCTTCTTCTTCTTCTTCTTCTTCTTCTTCTTAGTAGTGGCCACTATCTGTAGAGAAGTCTGACTGGAGGAGGGCTCATTTATTTTGAGAGGTGGTTGTTTAGTTTTTCTTTTGTTTCCTCTTCCTCTTCCTCTCTGAGCACCTTTAAATCCTCTCCCCTTAGTCATTGTTGACTGACTAAGAATCACAAAGATTCTGAAAGGGAGTCAAAGTTTCCTTGCAGATAGATGTAAGCAGCAACCAACTTTTCCAGATTAGCCTTGAGCTCCTGATTTTGTTTGATAAGACCATTGTCCTTATCAGTGAGCTCTACTAGTGGACCTTGAATAGTATCTGCTTTTCCAACAGCATAGCTAGCCTCTTCAAAGGCTTTTGTAGCCAAGTTTTGGTCATCATCCATAACCATGCCTAGTGATCTTTCTGAGCAATGACCAGACTGAATGTTCTATGAGTGATGAGCTCAGTGAATTTCTTCATCTCTGCAGGGACTAATGCAATGGCGGCTTCATTTTGAGAAGACATCTCCTTGTTCATTTTAGCCAATACTTGATATCTGTTCAAGTATTCATTGGAGTTAACATTTGGCAGCTTGTTGAAAATTTCAGGAGCAATCAGCTTCCTTTTCAAATGAGACATTTTCATCTCTTCTTCTCTTCTTCATCATCTGAGTCATCAGTCCAGTGATCTTCATCCTCTTGGACATTTTCATCAATGTTTTCTAGTCCAGCAACCATCTCAGAGATGGAATTCTTTCCTTTTAGTGAGGAGGATGGTACATCTTTTGGTGATGCAACCTTAGAAGCATGCTTATCTTCAGATACTTGCTCAGTATCTAATTTCTCAGCAATTGCCTGCACAACAAGCTGGAGTTCTTTCATTTCAGCATAAGCTTCCATTTACTTGATGGTTTAATCTTCAATCTTTTGGAGCTTTGCTTTGGATTCAGCTATCTTCTGTTCCAGTTGAAGATTTAGCTGTTGTTCTTCCTCCAACAACTGTTTGAGTTGAGCAACTCTGGCTTGTGCATCCAATATTTTCTGAGTGTTTTCCTCAGAGTGCTCAACTACTTGTTTGGTAGAGTCTTTTTGTTGGGGAGATGGATGTGTAGACTTCTGAGGAGATGGAAGAGGAGAATTCTGTGAAGTCCTCTCAGTGTGCATTTCAGCAACTCAGGCATTGTTTCCTTCCTCTCAGTTTGCAATCCCTCCTGTCCCTGATGCAGGGGCATCATCATCATCCTTTTTGTCATCATCATCTATGTGATGATCAGAAGGAGGTTCTTCAAAATTATTCTCATCTGTTTCCTCCTCATCTTCAGAAACTAGATTGATCACTTCAGGAAGTGTGACAAATTGCCCATTTACTTCCTCTTATTAAGAGGGTATCACTGTAGGGACTTAGGCAATGGAGGCTTGAATGCCATTTCCATTCTGGTCTGATCATCAGCCTTCTCAAAGGCTTCTATGAGCTTCTGTGTAGCTTCTATGACAAAGTCCTTATGCATCAGAGTAGCAAAAGAGTACTGCTCTGTTGGGAACATAGCATGGACACAATTCTCCAAGTCAAAAGCTCTGACTATTCTCAATTGGTGATTAGTCACCTTTGTTAATTCAGTCAGATCTGAGCTTCTGAGCTTTTGCCACTTTCTAAAACACTTGAGGTGTTTCTTGAGAGTGTGGTCTTTGAAGAATGGAAGCAGGTCTTCTGTTGAGAACGCAGAGACCTTTGGCACACTTGTTTGAGCCTGAATGAGTACATCAGGCTCAGAGACTTGTACTACTGAGGCAGGGGGTGCCTCAGATATCTTATTGTGAGGTGGAGACTTGGGAGTCTAGTCCTCATCAACCTTTCTGGTGTTCTTTCTGGTGATGTTGCCTTGGGGGCTTCATCAATTTCCATGGGTGCAGGGGATGTCGCAACTCCTTCCCCTCGCACTTCTACTTCTAAATGAGCCTTCACACTAGAAGGCTCAATGACATTTTCTTCAGAAACCTTGACGGTTTCAGGGTCCTTTTCTGACATTTCTGCCTTAACTTCTTCTTTCTCAGTTGGAGCCTGTAGCACAGTCTCAGATTCCTGAAGAGGTGAGGCTGTGATAGCCTCCTTGTTAGTCTCTAAGGCAAGCTTTACAGCTTCCTCTTGTTCTTGTGTTTCTAATTCATCCTGTAACAAAGAAATTTCGATAAGTAACAAGATTTAGGCATAAGTTATCATAAGTAAAGAGTCAAACCATTCAACTACATGAGCTTTGTCAGGCTGACTGGTCTCTGGAACTTGTGAAGTTTTCATGCGTTGGTCTTGTTGTTCTTGGACCACTTCTTTGTTGGAAGTTTGAGGTACTTCAGACCTATCCTGAGTGTGCAACTCAGTTGCCTCCCCTGGTTGATCATTCTGAGCAGATGCCTCAGTTTTATCCCTCTCATTGAGTTGGGGAACCTGTTCTTTTACAGGATTTTCTTCAGCAAGGAAAGATGCTGGTATCTCATGCTGTAACTCAAGTATCATCTCAACAGCATCCACTATTGGCTGTTGGGGTTGGTGTGGTGATTCTGATCTGGATGATGAAGGTGATGCTGTATGGAGCCTATCCAGATCTGCTTGAGACAGACGTTTAAGTGTTGAGGCAATTTCATTATCCTCCAACACTAAGTTGCCACTCATCAGAGCATCTTCAATATTCTTAAGTGTTACTTGCTCTGATGGTGTGTTTTGTCCAGTGACATTGGACACTGTTGCTTCTTCAGTAACCATTGGTGTGGGTGCCTTTTCAGCAACCTCTACACTTGTTTCTCTTTCAGCAACCTTTGAACTAGTTGCTTTTTCAGAAACCTTGGGGATTATTACTTCCCCCTCATCTTCAGATTTTTCATTGAAATCTGGGACTGAGTTATCAACAATCCCTGCAGCTTCTGCAGAGAGTGTTTGAAGTTTCTCACTGCTCTTATCATCATTGATGAGTTCATCAACAAGGCACTCAGCAGCATTGATGAGTTCATCAGCAGTGGGGTCAGATATCTGAGAGTCGACATCCACAATGGGTATGCCTTTTAATTTGTCAGCAGACTTCTTTCGTGAAGTTCTGGGCTTTTTGGTCGCAACGGAACCCTCGGATACCTCATCAGTCTTTCATTTCTTGGAACCTTTTTGAGATGCAGTAACCTTTTTCATCATATTTGTATACTCATATTTGTAGAGCAGGTTACTATTGGCTATGTCAGCCTTCTCTCTAAGCTCAATGCCAAGCTTCTCCAGCAAGAAGCATATCTTTAGTCCATAGCTTACTGTGGCTTTTGGCTCAGCAAGGCCCTTAACGATTTTAGGCTCAAAGCCTTGAATCTTCTTCACAAATTTCATAAAGGCGTACTTCCCCCAATTGAAAGGGTTTTCCAGCCTTTTGTTATGTTGATTCAACAAGAACATCATCATCCAGCGTTCTTGGCTTATCTGGTTGGCACCTCCTTGTAGACCATCAAAGCATCTGTGAAGAATGCATGCCAATACATCCCAATGAACCAATAGATGTCTGGTTCTGATGTCAGCAAGTTTGAAGTCGATGGGTGTATCTGATTTTTCAAGATCACACAAATCGTTGTAAAGTTGCTTCACACCTTCAAGGAGATCATCATCCTTGGTGTTTATTTCAAAATCATTTCCATGATTTTGAAGTTCAAACAACTCACAGAAAGTTGCTATGTTCAAAAGGATGTCCTTTCCTTGAACTTTTGATTTTATAGACACTATTTCAGTGCCTTTAGTAACACAGGAAATAATCCTGGAATTTTTGTAAAATTCCAACACATCTAGTGAAGAAACTCCACTGGGGATAGTAGATAGGAAGCCCTTGATTTGTGCCTTTTCATGCATACCAAGAATCAACTTCCTATCAGCTTGGTTTTCAATTGCAGCAATGAGGTATTCCTCAATCATGGCACCACCCCATATCATCTTGTGATTTGAAGTCCAATGATCAGGATTGAAGTCTCCTATCAACCGATTGTTCGTTATGACCAGCACTGGTGCTTGCTTTTCAGCAGTACCAGATGTAGTAGCTTGGGATTTCTAGGTAAGAGTACGTTTTGGAGACATCTCTTTAAATAGTGAATTTTTTGAAAGTCAAGAAGAGATTAGAGTTTGGGTTTAGTGATTCTTTGCAGAATAACTAAGCGAAGAACAGAGATTTGCAGAAATCTTTGAAAGGTTTTTGCTATTTTTGTGTAAGTATGAATGTTGGATTAGGCGCAAGTGATTTCTTTTGCAAAATCCTATATATATAGCATCTTACTCTCAACAGACATATACATACAAATTGATTTTATACATATGTATCTGTGCAAATGCAGAAGGTCATGGGTGAAAACTACTTTGCATTAAATGCTATTGTTTTTTTACAGTCCACTACTTTTTAACAAGATTAAATCTTGGCCATTGAATGTGGAACGCCTATTTCATCAAGGGCTGGGATTGCTTTTCCAACAATTATCTCAATCACTTCATGTATTCGAGCCCAATTAATGAACTTTCGCGAGTAGCTATCTGAATCACATTTCTTCTGTGTGACTAAGGGACAGTTTTATTTTATGAATTTATCTTCAAAAAATACATCTGTTCATATATTTCACAAATATGGAAATAATACACAGAACGAGAGACTAGTTGACTACAGATAGGTGTACTACCTTCTTCTTTTGTGTTCCCCCTCACTAGGTGATCTAGATATCTGAGTACCTGTATCAGAAATCTTCAAATAGCCATTTTACCCTTTAACCTTTGATATCTGAGCACCCATCTCAGATATCTTTTTGCTATGTGTTTCACCTTTTATTTTGATATTCTGGATTCCTGTTCCAGATATCTTATATCTTCTTTTCCCTTCTCAATCATACTGAGTTCCTGTCTCACTCACACTTTTAGCTCATTTTAGTATATGAGTTCCCGTCTCAGATACCTTTTTGCCTTGAATATCTGGATGCCTGTTCCAGATATCTTTCTCCTTTCTGAGTTTCCGTCTCAGAGATTAGAACTTTTCAGTTCCTTTGGTAGCTCCATTAACCCAAGACTATGTCTCAAGGTTAAGAACCTGCTTTCTTGCAAAGGCTTTGTGAAGATATCTGCAAGTTGGTCTTCAGTACCAATTTTGAGTATCTCTATATTGCCTTTTTCAACATGATCTCTAATGAAGTGGTGTCTAACATCAATGTGCTTTGTTCTTTCATGAAACTTAGGATTATGAGTTATGGCAATAGCACTTGTGTTGTCACAGAAAATAGGAGTTTTCTCTTCATTGATCTCATAGACTTTGAGTTCTTGTTGTATCCACAACATCTGTGAAGCACAACACCCAGCAGCAATATATTCAGCCTCTGTGGTAGATGTGGCAATTGAGTTTTGTTTCTTGTTGAACCATGATATTAATCTGGCACCAAGAAATTGACAAGTTCCTGAGGTGCTTTTTCTATCAAGCAATGATCCAGCATAGTCAGCATCAGAATAGCCAACTAAACTCAATCCACTGTCTTTTGGATACCACAATCCAACTTCTACTGTACCCTTTACATACCTTAATGTTTTCATAGCAATGTTGTAGTGTGATTGCATTGGATTTGTCTGAAATCTAGCACACACTCCAACTGCATATTGAATTTCAGGTCTACTTGCAGTGAGGTATAGTAGAGACCCAATCAATTTCCTATACTTGTGTTCTTCAACACTCTTGTCAGATTCAGTATAGGTCATTTTGGTTCCAATGCTCATAGGTATATTAGCATTCTTTTCAGAAGGCATTAGATTAAACTTGTTGAGCATATCTTTTGCATACTTTGTTTGACTAATGAATATTCCATCATTAAGTTGCTTGACTTGCAATCATAGGAAGTTGTTTAATTCTCCCATCATGCTCATCTCAAATTTACTTTTAATGAGCTCTGCAAAGTCTTCACAAAGTTACTTGTCTTTAGATCCAAATATAATGTCATCAACATATACTTGAACTAAAAGTAGTTTCCCTTCATGGTTCAAAGTAAAAAGTGTTTTATCAACATCTCCTTTCTTGAAGCCACTTTTCAGCAAGTATTTGGCTAAAATATCATACCATGCTCCTGGAGCCTGTTTCAGTCCATACAGAGCTTTCTGAAGCTTATAGACCATTCTACTTTTTGTGGAAACTTCAAAGCCTGTGGTTGTTCAACATAGACTCCCTCAGCAAGTTCACCGTTTAGAAATGCACTTTTGACATCCATTTGGTAAACTTTAAAGTCTTTATGAGCTGAAAGGCTATAAATAGTCTAATTGCATCCAATCTTGCAACTGGAGCATATGACTCATCAAAATCTAGTCCTTCAGTCTGGGTGAATCCCTTGGCAACCAACCTTGCCTTGTTTCTGGTTATTTCACCAGACTCATTCATTTTGTTTCTGAAAACCCACTTGGTTCCAATTACAGATATTCCATCAATAAATGGAACCAGTTTCCAGACTTAGTCTCTCAAATTAATCCAAGTCTTCTTGCATTGCAGAGATCCAATCTTGATCCTTCAATGCTTCTTCTATGGTTTTAGGTTCAATGTTTGAGATGAAACATCCATAAAGAGAGTCAGCAATTGCTCTCCTAGTTCTAACCCCTTGGTCTAAAGGACCAATCACATCCTTGGCAAGATGATTTTCTTATCCATTTCATAAAGGGTTTTGAACTAGTAGGATCAATACCATTTCGATCTGAATGTGAATCAATATGATCTTGACAGTATACTTATGCAGTATCTGAGATATCTGGCACATGGGAAATGCCATAGATATCTGACACTTTTTTTGTGTTAGCGATATCTGGGATTGGATTTTCAGCAATCTCATTCTCAGAAACCTCTTCATGATGAAGGTTCTCAGTAACCTGTTCCATTTCTGGAATTATCATAGGAAATTCTTCATCATGTCTTAGAGTCATTTGGTTGTTACTCAGCAATGGTTGCTTTTCATCGTCTAATTCATTCTCTAAGTGAATGACAGAGTTGTTTCCTTTTGAGGATTCTTCTTCAGAATCTTTAATCATTAGTTCTTTGAACCTATCTGAGAGTTCTTCATTCAAGGGTTCTTTCTTGTTTCCTTCATAGAAAACTACATGAATAGATTCTTCAATCTTTTGCGTTCTTTTGTTGTAGATTCTGTAGGCTTTGCTATTCAGAGAATAACCAAGAAATACTCCTTCATCTGCTTTTGGTTGAAATGTTCTCAAGTATTCTTTTCCATTGTTAAGAACAAAACATCTGCGACCAAACACCCTTAGATGTTTGATACTAGGAGGTATACCAATCAAAAGTTCATAAGGAGTTCTGTCATGGTGTTTGTTAATCAAACATCTATTTTGAGTGTAGCAGGCTGTGTTAACAGCTTCGACCCAATAGATTTCACTTATTTCAGTGTCAGCAAGCATTGTTCTTGCTGCTTCTTTTAGGGTCCTATTCTTCCATTTAGCAACACCATTTTGTTGTGGCGTCCTTACTGAAGATAGTTGATGTTGTATACCATTGTAGGTACAAAACTCTTTTATGTACTGGTTCACAAACTCAGTACCATGGTCTGTTCTGATTACAGATACGTTGTCATTTTTCATGACTTCAAGCTTATTCAGCAAGTTGGGTATTTCAACCCTTGCATCAGATTTTTGTTTGAGAAATACAACCCATGTGAATCTTGAGTAATCATCAACAACAACCAGACCATACTTATTTCCTTCATAGCTAGTTACAGAGGATTCAAAAAGATCTATATGTAACATTTGCAGTGGCCTTTCACAGGAGTATCTAGTTTTAGACTTGAAAGATGTTTTGGATTGTTTTCCCATTTGGCAAGCTGAACATATACCATCTTTTCTATATACCATTTTGGGTAAACCAACCACCAATTCTTTCTTGGCTAGCTTGTTCAGAGTTTTGAAGTTCAAGTGACTCATTCTTTTATGCCATAGCCAGTTTTCTTCAGTGTGGCCAGATTGACTCACAATGAGACATTCTTCAGTTGTGGCAGATGCCGAGTCAGCAACATAAAGATTTCCTTTCCGCCTAGCAACCAAGACTGTCTGCTTTGACTCATTGTCAATTAACTTGCATAGTTTTGACTTGATCTTTACAGTGTACCCTTTGTCTACTAATTGACTCATGCTTCGGAGATTATATTTCAATCCCTTTACCTGTAGTACTTCAGAGATTGTAAGAGCTCAAAGCTTCAGATTGCGAAAACCAATGGTTGGATTTTCATCTCCTCCAGCAAATCTAATAATTGGTCCTTTATTGCATTTTCTGTAGTTAACCAGATTTGCTTTGTCTCCTGTCATGTGCTTCCCACATCCACTATCAGAATACTTCGGGTTCTTCCTCAGAGTGTTCTGCACAAAACAGAAAACATAGAGTTAGGCTCTCATTCCAACAATGGAACCTTCTGGACTAAAGAATCTCCCTGTAGGAATCCATTTCTGATTGAACTTCCTTGGGGTATTCTTTGTCTTGTTGAAACATAAGGAGGAATTTTAGGTAAATGATTAGTGTCATTATCATTTAAAGCTATTTTCCTTCTTGGTGTGTTCCTTGGTGCTCCTCGTGGTGCTTTCAGATACCTATCAGATTGTTGAGTCTGCTTTTCAGCAAACATAGCATTCCTTGCCAGATTTCTTCTAGCCCTGGCATTCAGAGTGGTCGCAACCTATTCTTTCTTCCACTTCTGATGATTGCTATGCGCAATCCTGGCTTTCATCCATCGTACTTGCTCTTGTTTATACTCACGAGCGAGTTGTTTCCCGATGGCATTATAGCCAATGCCATTTCGAGCACCTAGTGCTATCTGAGTTCTCTTCTCGGCAGCTTTGCTAGTCTCTGGAACGTCTTTCTTTCCAGAAAACGTGATGTTGGAAAATTTGCCTGCTCCCGTAATTTTTCCTTTCTGAGAGACATAGCACTGTGGGTGATTAAACTTTTCAGTGTTATGTTTCTTTACAGAAACGTTCCCAACAGTTTTCTTTTGGACTTATTTTTTCCATGATGTGTCAAAATCAAAGTTTTAATATTTGTTTAAGAGCAAAGAGTTAATCCTCAGCACTACGAAAACCTGTAGTGTAGTGGAGTTAACCCCGAGGTCGGTCTCGAAGGACTTAACTAGGCTGAGTCTTGTTTACGAATAAAAGCAACAATATGAAAAGCAGTAAAAGTTGGTTTGCCTCGGCGGCGAGATAATAGACTAAAGCGAATAACTACTCGCAACTACTAGAAACCGATTTGATAGTAATGAGATTGAAATATGAATGGGGAAAATTATGGAATGGTAACGTCAACAAGCTAGCTAGCAGGATATAAGCGATTCACGGGATTGACTACGCAAGTTGTCACATACTTGAGTTCAAAAACGAATAGCACTTGTGGAGGCGTCAATTCCACTAGGCTACAATCAATCTAGCTAATCCTACTATTACTGTTTGCAACTAACCGTTAGACTGAAGCAAGATGGAAAAAATTTGGGTGTATTGATTAAATGCTTAATCTAACATTGATATTGACGGATAGTGCATCAAATGTAATAGCAAGATATGCGATTAATCTAAAAATCACAAGTAATCGAATCCCGATGCACTTCGAATCACATAAACCCTAGCTAGCATGCATTGAATCAGTCACCACCACATAATAGGGGTGTTTAGCTACTCATGATAAGCGAAAGCACAATCATACTAGCAATAAACATAATCTCAAGCACAAAACAAAGATTCGAAAGAATTGATACAATTTCACCCTTCGTTGTCACAAACCCTAGGTAGAAATTGAAGAACGAAAATGAATCGATGCAAAAATTGTGTAGATAATCTCCCAATCAACGTCAATCTTCGAATTACAAGGGAAAATGGTTCAATTACCTCAAAATCGGGTAATTACCTTGAAAAGTAGGTCTAGCTCTAGAGCAAGGTATTGTTCTTCACAATTGAATTAATATGAAAAAGTAAATCCCAATGTTTACTAATACCAGGAAAAGAAAACGAATTCTGAAATGAATTTGGAATCAAATCGCAGAAAGAACGGGAAAAAAGAAATCTGGCATGGCCAGTTTTCAACTGGCGTCGCCAGTAAGAAGAACTGGCGTCGCTACTCAAAGGCATCGCCGATTTCTTTCAAGGAAATGTAAAGTTTAGCGTCAAGGCCCGGTGTCGACTTCTGGATTGACTTTTTTGCCCTTCGATGCCTTTTTTACTCCAATTCTCGATATTTTGGCCTTCCCGCACCACTTCTAGCATCCATACGAGGCATTGGAACTCCAAATCCTGTAGATGCATATAAAATACACCATTTTGCCTTCCATTAGTGCGGTTTAGCCAAATATTTACAAAATATACAAAGAACAAAACAAGTAAAAATACTCTAGGAAAACTAAATAAAACTATACTCAAGGATGACAAAAAGACAGTAAAAAAGACCAAATGAGATGATACAAAACCGACTCATCAAACTCCCCAAACCGAACCCTTGCTTGTCCTCAAGCAACAGAATCTCTAAAAAAAACTAGAAAAAACAAAATAACACATAGACACAAAATAAAGTCTAGCTCCCAAGCTACCAAGTCTACGATTGCAAGTAACAAGCCCAAGAAATGCAGAAGCTTTGCATCACACTGACATTCACAGAATAACATGCACAAGTTCAAAAAGTTCGTTTCCAAAGTAAATAGAACTTAAGTCTAAAACGGCAGTCCCTCACAAGTGGATCCTATGCATCTATTCTCTCACACTCCTGGAAGTGTCCAGTAGGGGCAATCACTCAAGAATATAAAGAGGTATGGAAGGTGACTTGCGTCACAAAGATGCCTCAAATACCTCATGCAATGTACTCAATCAGTTAAGTCGGAAGGGACTTTTTATAGCTCTGTAAGAATCAGCAGTAGACTCATAAAAAGGCAATCGTTCTCTCTTTTTTCAACATATATATATTTTTTCTTTTTTTGCATACTCTTTTTTTGCAGTCTTTTATATGACCCATATGCTTATATGTTTTTTCTGTCTCAATTTTTTGGTAGTGTCTGTTTTACCGAAAGTCCGCATAATAGGGGTGTTTAGCTACTCATGATAAGCGAAAGCACAATCATACTAGCAATAAACATAATCTCAAGCACAAAACAAAGATTCGGGAGAATTGATACAATTTTACCCTTCGTTGTCACAAACCCTAAGTAGAAATTGAAGGACGAAAATGAATCGATGCAAACGCTATGTAGATAATCTCCCAATCAACGTCAATCTTCGAATTACATGGGAAAACGGTTCAATTACCTCAAAATCGGGTAATTGCCTTGAAAACTAGGTCTAGCTCTAGAGCAAGGTATTGTTCTTCAGAATAGAATTAATATGAAAAAGTAAATCCCGATGTTTACTAACACCAGGAAAAGAAAACGAAGTCTGAAACGAATTTGGAAACAAATCGCAGAAAGAACGGCAAAAAAGAAATCTGGCAACGCTAGTTGGAAAACTAGCGTCGCCAGTTTTCTAAAATTGGCGTCGCCACTTTTCAACTGGCGTCGCCAATAAGAAGCACAAGTTATTACCTTCTCAATGGCGTCGCCATTTCTTTTCGTAAACGAAGAGTTCTTTGGCGTACGCCAGTTTGATAACTGGCGTCACCAGCTTCTTCTGGATTGACTGTTTTTCCCTTCGACGCCTTTTTGATTTCAATTCTCGATATTTTGGCCTTCCCGCTCCACTTCTAGCATCCATATGAGGCATTGGAACTCTAAATCTTGTAGATGCATATAAAATACACCAGTTTGCCTTCCATTTGCGCGGTTTAGCCAAATATCTACAAAACATACAAAGAACAAAACAAGTAAAAATACTCTAGGAAAACTATATAAAACTATACTCAAGGATGACAAAAATACGGTAAAAAAGACCAAATGAGACGGTACAAAACCGACTCATCATCCCACAATGGTATAGGTTATTCGAGAACCACCTTGCTGAGTACTAACAAACGTTATTCTTTCGTCACTCTTATTCAGAGTAGTAGAGCTATTTGTTTGTGTGTCCAGCCCAAGTCCTCCCTTTTCTGAATGATCTCTTAAATAAGAGTGTACTTCAGTAAGAGTGTCACTAGCTTTGGCATAGGATTGAAAAGATAGTTCTTTCTTCATGAGTAACTCATTTTCAGAAAGAAGATCTTTATTTTCCTTTTGGAGTATATCCATTGACTTTCTGTGTAACTTCTCCGTCTCAGATATATGTGCTTTGAGAAATGCATTTTCAGCATCCTTTTTCTCAGATATCTTCAGTAATTGTGAATTTTCCTTCTCAAGAGAATTCTTTTCTTCTTCAAAAATGTCGGCTCTAGCTCAGACCATTTGAAATTCTCTTTTGTAGAGATCAAGTTGTCATCTGAGATATTCTAAATTTCTGATTTCTTCCTCATCACTCTCATAATTTATGAATTGAGTAATGTTGGTTACCTCGTCAGCCATTAGGCAAGGCTCAATGTTGGAGAAATCTGGATAGATCTCCTCAGCAACCCCACATAATTGCCTTTTCTTTTGACCAAAGTCAACCAATTCATGAGTGATGCCACATAATTCTGGAGCAGGTAGTTTGGAGTCATCTAAGTCTTCTTCCTCAGATCCTGACTCAATATCAAGAGCATCCAGTTGGATTGGAATCTTTTTCCTTTCTTCAGTAAGCATAGCTCTCTGACCTCTCTTAAAGTTTCTTCTATCTTTCTTGTCACCTGTCTTTAGATTATTGAAAACAGGGCAGGTTTCTGACAATAGAAACATATATGGTTTCCGATTTCTGCTTCCTCAGTACTAGATGCTTACTGAGCCGGCTTGTTCAGCGAGCTTGACAGCTGCATATTTTTGTACAGGTGATAGTTTGAGCCTAGATGCTTTTTCAACTTCTCTTTGGCTTTTCTTCTCTCAATCTCCCGACTGCCATATTTTCTCATTTGCTTCACAGCAAGAGCATCTTCCTCAGTCATTTCTTTGGTATACTTCTTTTTAGAAGTACCTTGTGTTACTAGAGCAACATTGTGAACTTTCTCACCAATCATTTGTTCTCTCTGAGTGGGTTCATAGTTGACAGTAGCTAAGTGGGAAAAGAGTTCTACTAGAGTGATATTTGGCATTCCTTGGTTGAAATAAAAGTACTGAGTATGTTCCCAGTTTTGATTCAAGCTTCTCACGATAGACTTAACATTTTCAGAGTTAGAGTATCTCTCACTTTCACCAAGTGCAGCCATTTCACTCATCAATGTTGTGAACCGGAAATCTAGTTCTTCAAGAGTCTCTGTGGGACCTTGTTTAAAGTTTTAGAATTTGAGCATCAAAACTTCGAACTTATTTTCCTTTGTTTTCTCAGTGCCCGCACAGATTTCTTCAATTAGTTGCCAGGCCACTTTCGCCGTTTTTACACCCCACAGTTTACACTGTATGTGCTCTGGAGTGGAACGTATGATTATATTGCGAGCCTGACCATCTAGTCGATTTCTCTTGGCATCTTTTGTTGTCCAGAGCTCTCTGGACTTTGGCTCATAAACAACTTGACCAATAGGTCTTCCACTGGTTGACACACCTATTTGTGAGGAACCACCACTTGGTTCTTCATCAGTGGGAACTCTATATCTACCATTAGAAACCTCCATGTCCTGCTTGAGTTGTTGAATGACTATGGGGCCATTCTTTATTACTTCGATCATTTCGTCACTGATGGCTTCTAGGTGGAGCATCATGTTGTTCTTCCATTTCTTGTAGTTCTCTGGCTTGAGAATTGGAGCGTCACTTAAGGACATCCTGCAGCAAACACACTAAACAGACAAATCACATGTAGGTGAAAAGCAGTTAGTGGGCACTTATCTGGGATCTAGGTTCAGTGCAGAAGGCTTGGGAACCACCTACTCTGATTCCACTTGTTGGTCCAGATAACGGCAAAGGAAAAGACTATTGGGGGGGGGGGGGGTGAATAGTCTTTTACAACTTTTGTCGATAAACACAATTTCTCAGATATCTGATACTTAATTTCAGATAGCGGAAGACTTTTCGATGATAAGTGCACATGCTCAGCAAGATATAATGCGTTTAAATACTTAGCAGGATAAAGAGAATGATAAGTAAATTGCTGAAAGTAAATAACACGTCTTTTATAGTGGTATCTGAAGGTGGCGTAATCCTTCAACTAATTCACTTCAGCCTTTCTCAGACCTGGAATCCACTAAGACAGATAATTGAGTTCACCTTACAAATATCTTCTCTTGATTCCTAAATACAGTAGGTTCCCAACCATGTGTTCCCCCTGAGTTATTCCCCGGCTCCCAACCAAGTACTTCCTATACTCAGAAACATTTGAGATGTTCCTTAATTTCCCAAACTAAGTACTTCCTATGCTCAGTAACCTTGGAATTATTCCTTAGTTTCCCAAACTAAGTACTTCCTGTACTCCACGCCGTTTAAGGTGTTGGTTATGATGGTTTGTCAGGTAAGTAGTCTTACTAACTTTTCAGATATTTAGGAATACTCTATAGAACAAGAATCACTTAACACACTTCATAATGTGTGGTGATATGTTCTTTACTGACCCAAGTCTATGTTAAATGTTATGGAGAATGAAACTGATCTTTTGATTCAACTCCTTCACAGATAGCAATACTTGTTAAGGATCAGGACACTTAGAACTTTCATACTACTTAGAATTCAAGAGCTTAGTCGCAACTATAAGCTAAAGAATAAGTAGGTTGAAGGCTTGTATGCTTGAATGAATAAGTTCGTTCTGTGTTTAAGTTCAAGGTGTTCAGTGTGTATTTCAAGCATTCTAAGTGGTGATATTTATAGTTGAATTTGAAGCCGTTTGAATAGTATCCGTTAGGCTCAATTCAAATTCAAACTATTGATATCTAAAAATAGTACTGTAGAAGACGTTGTCTCTTTTTAGAGATTTTCTCTTTTGTTCAGATGTCTCTGTCTGCGCATTTATTGCATTGTACTATTTTTGTCCTGTAGTGCCCAACTATACGCTTTGCACGCCAAGCATTGCATGTCCCTTTCCAGAGACCTTCACATCTCCCGATACCTGTTGAAACATTATTTCCTAGAAACATAGTTTTATCCAGGGTATCTAAGTGTAGTTTTCTGTGGGCACTTTTCCTCGTTCAGAAACCTTGTGTTCTCATATATCTTTTTCAAAACTTGTTTATTGAGAAACACTTGTTTCTTTAAGATATCTGGACATAGGTATCTAATGAGACCAATTTCCTTTGTCTTTAGCAATCTTGTGCAGTCTTCAAATCTTCAAATTTGTTGAACTCTCCTGCCGGTGACTTCTTCAAAGATATAAAAATAATATTTGTTGAGGGTATAAGTCCCCCAACCACTTAATGAATTTCCCTTGCTTTCCTTCACGCTAAGTACTGAGATCACCTTTGAGTAAGAACCAACATGCTTGTAAGAACCAAAGACTGAGAGCCCGTAAGAACCGTCGTACTGATAAGAGGCGATGCGTAAGGACCTGCACAAGTAACTCAGAGTGGGGGGGGGGGGGTTAGGACCGTAGACCCGGTTTGCTAAGTGTCAAACCGGTCTGAGACTTGACTTAAGAGAGACTGAAGATCTACTCTGTATAATAGTCGGGAAGGTAAGAGTCCGGGAAGAAGGCTTGACTTACTTTTATCCTTGAAGTATGTGCCCTATATATAGAGATTAACCCAAAATGGGAGGGTTCCACCATATCGTGCCAAGTGTAAGGTCCATATTGAGCCACTAAGGCTTCAATAGGCCCATGGCCCATTAATGACACTTGCTCCATTCCACTTTGGGCTTTCCGGGGTAGTTTAGTCATTAGTGTGAGAGTATTAGGGGCTTTGATGCGGTCTGCCACGGGTTAAGGTCCGAAGAGTCGGGTCCGTACATTTGGTCCGGACCGTACTGGGTTGCCCATAAGATACTCTTCTCAGTCTGTAGAGTACCTTTCATTTGGACCTTGTGGCTCGGTCCTCCTTACTCTCTAGTGCCAGTTCACTTGGTTGCTTGTGAGGTTGTTGTGTTGGGTCCGAATGGGTGTCCGGGTCGGACCCCATGGTTACGGACCATTGGCAGGGTCGGTCTTACCATTCTTAGGGTCCTCCTGTTCCTTTCTACCCGGGTGAGTCGGACCTGCGGGGACTTAGGGTTGGACCCTGGGTCGCACTGTAAGGTCCCGAATTCGTAGACAACTTGGGACGCCTTAGGATTCGTTCCAAAGGCGTCTATGATGGATTGGACATATTTCGGTATCAACATATGTCCCCCTAGTTTCCAAGTATCTTAGTAGACGATAGTTGTGGAACTATGGTTAAAAGTGGAGAGGACGGTTTGTTTCTTGGTTCAATCCGTCCCTCATAAGCAGAGAAAAAAGGTGTAATCCGAGCTTCTTGTAGTCCTGAACTTAATCTCTCCCCCCCCCCCTTTTTTCTTTCTTTTGTTGCAGTCCGAGGAAGAAGGCTCGGAGTGCAACAAAATCAAAGAAAGAAGGGGTATTTGTAAGCGAGACTAAGTGGACAGGGAATCGTCGAAGTTGTACCTCTGGTGGGTGAGGAGATGATCCGAAGATGGATATCTTGAACGGATGAGGGTCTGTGTGATGGTGAGATAAATCATCCTTCCTTGTAAAAAGGATAGGGCTTATATCAATCCTGGCTGAGATGTTCCGAAGCGGGACATCCGAACGGATGATGATCCGTATGATGGTGAGTTAAATCCTCCATCCTTGTAAAAAAAGGATAAGGACATCCGAAATAGATGATGGGTCGGCCATCCGAAGGTCGAGTGGTGTCCTTCTCCCGAGAGTGATGGAGTTCTTTGTATCTGCTTTTGTCGTCGTAAGGTAAATTTTTTGTACCAATGCGTCATTTCACTTAGTATTGTTGTACTACGCCGATGGATGAATTTTGATCTATGATTGAGATTTAATCCCGAAAAATGGCGACGGTTGGCCTTCCAGATTTAACACCCTATAAATAGGGGCTTTTACCGATGTCACTTTCACATCTCTAGAGAGAAGATTTTTCAAATTTGAGTACGTCCGAAGCAAGTGCAAGCAATCCGAAGCGATCAAGAAGATGTTCGGAGCGAGTTATCCGCAGAAAGTCAGCTGCCTTCAATCCAAGAATCCGAGTGCAAGTAAGTTGCTTGTTTTCTCTTTAATTCCAAGTTTTCTCTGAATCTTATATGTCCATCTTCGAAATGTTGCACGTTCGGATGTATGCCTATGTTTTGTATCTCGTAGTTGGCTATAATATAGTGTGCTTCGGATATGTTGAATAATCAATACTAACACCGAACTGACAGCTCACTAACTCCAAGCTAACCTCGTCCGATGGAGTCAGCCCTATCCTTCGATTGTCAATTTCTTTAATCATAATCTACATAAATGGCCTCTTGGACTACAATCTTAAAGCTCATAAAAGTGCCTTTTCTTTCCCTAGGATGTCCGAGAGTGATAGTCAGAACCGATCCGAGGCTGAAGGATATGATTTCGAAGCATTATCACTATCAGACAGCTCCGAGGAGATTGACATTGGTGGTGTGGAGGATTCGGTAGAGTTGGACCATTCTCCTCGTCTGAGCCGGGAAGAGCCCGAGGTAAGCTCTTTACTTCGGTTAGTTGTTCCGGGTTCAGGGTCTCCAAAGCTTCAGGATTTCCCACAAGTCTCTATTGTGCAGGGTGCTGGTGCTGTGCAAGAGACGACCTCTCGGACCATAGGGGGTCTCCGTCCGTGCCGTGCTGGGAAGGAGCCCGAACTCCCGGTAGAGATTCGATCCCTCATACGCAACTTAGGCTATAATTTTAGGAGTAACCCTAACCGAGTGCCATTCATTCCGGATCCACAGGAGCCTAACATCGAGGAGGTGCATGATACCTCCGAGAAACCGCCCGAGATGGGCATGTTCGAAGAGGGTGTTGAGGATCGGGTCCAGATTGCTGCCCCCTTACGGACGGTAGTAGAGTTTAGTTCATCGTCCGGGGATGACAGAGTTGAGGAGGAGGGTCGTACTGACAATGTCAGTTCTAAGGAGGATGAAGAGGAGAAGATACTTTCCGCTCATGTTTTCCGGAGGGAGTCAGCTGGACTAGCGGGTACGAGTCACCGGCAGACTGAAGAAGAGCTGCCTGAGGGCAGTAAAAAGGGTGAAGATGTGTTCCGGGTGAAGTTTCCTCGGTCACGGGACGATGTTACTCATCCTGATCCGGATGGCGAGCTGAACGAGGATTGTTCATTGCCAACGTGCCCGTCTATTCTGACGTCCGAGGAGGTGGGGGAGCTTTGGAGGAGGTATGAGATCCCTGAGTCCGTGGAGATTCTCATTCCGGATGAGTTGCACGCCTTCTACAATCCGCCTCCTGGGTACATGTGCGTTCATGAGATAAGTTTGCACTGTGGATGGCGTTTGCCTGTGGCGTCAGAGTTGATGGATATCTTGAATGATATGGTGTCGAGTCCGCATCAGATCATCCTTAACTCCCTCAAAAATTTGATGTGCTTCGGGGTGATGTGTAAATACAAGGGCATCCCGATTACTTTTGATAATTTCCGTAAATTGTTTAGTGTAAGTGTAAGCAAAAGGAACACATTTTTTTATACACTGGTGTGTCGCCAAGCGTATACATTCTTCGTAGATCCGATTTCTTCCTTGGGGATCAATTCGTGGAAGTGGTACATCTTCGTCCGACCCACGCTAAAACAGGGTCAGTTCGGGGCGGAAAGGATCCAATGGCAGTTTGAGAAGAAGTTTTTTCGAGATAGGCTGCCGGATTGGAAACCACCGGCTCGGAACATTCCCTTGTGGATGCAAGCTCTCCACAAGAATCAAGACCTAGAGAAATATTTCTTCCGGAGATTAATCTGCCAGCCCCTGCCCTATCTAGCTGGCTTTTTAGTGCGGTCATTTATCCGAGTCGGTGGTCGCTTTATTGCTCTGTTTGTTGTGGGTGAGAAAATTATTATCATGTATTAGCTTCTTATCCTTCGGATGTGCTGATTTTTTGTTCGAGTACACCATGTCCACCATGCGGGAGTTGAAGCGGAAGCAGAATGCCGCTCAAAAAAAGGAGACGGAGGAGGGTACGCGGACCCAAATCATCAAGACATCCACTGTGCTGCCGATGGAGGAGCCAAGGAATGCGGCCACTTTTCGAGTGGAGGAGACTCAGAGGGCTGCGGCAGGTGAGGAGGCCCAGGCAATACCAACCCCGGATAAGGGCAAGGTGGCGGGCTCTAAGGGGGACAAGAAATCCCCAAGGTCTGTGTCCCTCTATTCGTTCAAGTGCTGCGGCTGGGCAGAAGCGTCCGTCCGAAGGTCCAATCTCTCGGACCAAGAAGGGCTAGGGGAAAATGAGTAGTGAGCCGGATA
Source organism: Plantago major (assembly GCA_026545765.1). NCBI lineage: Eukaryota > Viridiplantae > Streptophyta > Magnoliopsida > Lamiales > Plantaginaceae > Plantago > Plantago major. The sequence continues at coordinate 51,059,138 of CM048841.1, read as the reverse complement.
TGGATGCTGAGGTGGCCCGGTTGGCTGCTGCTTCGGAGCTGGACCGAATTGCGGAGCTATACGCAATTCACCAGAAGGTACGTACTAACCCAACCATGTTTTTAATGGTTGAAATGTTTCAACTTTCTTTGATCCGGAACCTTGTTTTTAATTTTTCAATGTTGGACATTGTAGCTCACTGCCGCTATTCAAGCGTGCTCCGTGATGGCGGGTCGGAGGGCCACAATGGAGGAGGACCTGGCCAAGGCTGAAGCTTCTCGGGCGGTGGAGACGTCCAAGGTGAACAACCTGTCTGAAAGGCTGAAGAAAACCCTTGCTGCCACGAAGGAGTCCGAAGCGGAGGCGGCGAAGCTGGAGAGTGCCTTCCTGTCGCTAGAGAAGGATCTAAAGGTGCATCAAGATAGCGTGGATGAGTACGTCAGTGTCTCCCGGAGCTTCAAGGACATGATGCTGAATGAGCTGTTGAAGGTCCGGACGCAGGCTGTGCAAGATTTCTTGGGGTCGGACTCCTGCAAGTTCATGCTTGAATCTAAGTATGATGAGGCTCGGCAGGTAAGTATGACGAGGCTCGGCAGGATGGCTTCGATACAGCCATGGGGCAGCTCCGGAACAGAGGATGGATCCCGAGTGACCGCGACATGGAGGTTGAAGGCATTACTGCTTTCAAGGAGGCTGATGGCTCGGACTTCGCTCCGGAGGGTGGCTCGTACGATGACTTGCTCAAGTGCGAGTTTGTGGAGCTAGTCTGTGATGAGACAGAAGATAAGAAGTACGGCCATGGTGGTCCGTACCTTCTGACATTCGTGCCCTGGGTGCTGATGTCAAATGTCTTCGTCCCCTTGGAGGAGCATGTGGAGCACAACCGCGACTGGCTGACTCTGCCCGGGCCCGTCCATGGCTTCGCTCGGGATCTGGATTTGATGAAGCACTGCCCTGCCTTCCTTGAAGAATTGCGTGCCTTAAGGGATAACAGGTTAGCTCAGGAAGCCAAAGACCAAAGGTTGGCGGATCTGCAAGCATCACTTGAGATGGAGATCGTAGGCCCTTCCGGAACACAAGCTGGTTCGCCCGGGCGGCGGGAGGAGTGAAGACGGGGTATGCCCCGGAAACCTATAATTCCGATCTTCGGACCGTGAGACAATGTTGTCCTTTTTGTTGGTGTCTTTATGGATAATGTTTATCAAATCTGTATTCGGATAACTACAGTTGATTTGATATTTTATTGCATTGGTCCGGGCTCGTCAATGGCTCGGATCAATTCTATCATGTGCTTGTGTGCCTCTTATTCAAATGCATGTTTCTCATTGCGCACTTTATTTATATAAAATAAACCAATACCCTAAGCATCGTTGGCTCGGTCGTCAGTCAGGGGATCCGAGTCCACGAGACCAAATGCTCCCGAAATAATGCAATATTTAATTGGTCGACCTTTGGCTCGGTCGGACAAGGCATTTGTCCGGGTCTTAGCTCTTAATGCTAATCTTATAAATAAGATTGGTTTGCCCAAATCTGTAATGAGCGGGACTAGTTCGGATGGTATTATCCTGCTTGATCCGTAGACACTTGGTGTACTGCTCCGAGCCGTGTTGACTTGGGAAAAGGTGGTAAAAAAGGAGACAATCACAGTAGGAAAGTTGAGTGACTGGCTACGGATCACAGTTGGTACGGAAGTTATCATGGCAGCCCCGGGTGCCAGATTCGAGCGGGCAACAGTTGAAGATAATTCACTCAATAAGGCCGGAAATGTGAAGGGACTCTGGGTTGGCCCAATAGCGGCCCAAATGTCAGGCCCAAGTCCAGGCCCAAGCCCATCGGTGGCGATGAAGGGCCACGTGGCGAGGGACGATTGGTTCTTCACTTCTATATATACCCCTGGATTGTACAGCTTTTGTCAGATCATTCCATTCCTTTTATAGTAGCAGATGATTCGAATCCTTTGGTCCAGATATCCTAATGAGTAGGTTGATTCCACCGTTACTATGCATGCCCAATAGTGGAACTCCCTTTGGGTCGGACCATGCTGGGGACGATGAAATCGAGTCACTCGGAATCACTCTTCCTCGGATCGCCATGCCAGTCTTCTTTCTCCGGGGATGTAGTATGTATTAACAACTTGAGCCCCGGGGAAGCGGACTAGCTCACTGGTTTCAAGGATTTCCATGTATTTGTCACTTCAGAAAAATCAATTCCTATTTAACCTTTTCGGAAGTATATCTCCTTGGATCGCCGTGCTAGCCTTCTCTCTCCGGGGCTGTAGTGTGTATCAAACAACTTAAGCCCCGGGGGGGCAGGCTAGCATGCTGCTTCTGGGAGCTACTATACCTGTTGTTTCGGAGAATCAAATCCTCGGGTTGCCTGCTCCTTCCACCATTTACCATTTTCTTGTGGTGTGGATGAGCACAAACCAGAAAGTGGTTGTGGTGGAAGATGCGGATGGTCTTGAGAAAGCACTTTAATTATGTCTCCATACCTCCGAGACTCCGATTCGGATAGAAACTTATCCTTTGTCCAGAGGTCAGGCTGTGTGATTCGGAAATCTCCACATGGATCCTGCAGCTACTCCATCCGGACCATATTAAGTTGGTCCGATTGCATCAGTCACGTATTGCCAGTAACTGGGGTATCCATGAGGGTTTCCTCTAGTTACTGGGAAAAAGTGACTGATGCCGTTGTATCATTATGAGTTTGGTCCGGAGAGTTAACTTCTGTTTGCTAGCCACTTTGATTCGGAACTCCCGGGATCGTTGTAAAGGATTAATGGTTCGGACGTCAAGGCTATTCTTGAAAAAGTTCCCTCTAGCATGAATTTGCTCTGATAGGATGCTTTGCCTATTCTGCTCGGTAGTCCAGGCTCGGAATGAAGCCAATTGGTCCGTGGCGGATGGTGGATACTCCTCAACGAATCACCTACTATTTTTGTAAGAAACTATGAATGTACCTTGTTTGTTGTGACTCGGACAAGCATGTCCGAACTTTGTAATTTGTACTTTTTAAGAAATACAAGATTTCTGTTGTGATCTATCTTTGGTCTGTCATATCCCTCCATCCGAAAAGTCAGTTTTGGTTTCAATCATTCGTTATACCACTTTGCTCGAATATTCTTGAAGGGTCCGAGGTAGTATGTTTATTTTAAATATAGCACTTATCTTGGAGAACTAAGTTGTATTGATTTGACGGAAATTCAAGTACAGCTGGTGGGCTTCGAGGCCGGAAAAAGAAAATGTCAAAAACTTTTGATAGATGACGTAGCATATTTTCGGAGTGTAATTCTAAGCATAAAACTTTTGTAGGTTCTTAGCATTCCATGTTCTCATCATGGCTCTTCCTTGGTCATCTTCTAACTCGAAGCTTCCATTGGCTCTGGCCCAGTGACCTTGTAGGGTCCTTCCCACTTAGGTTTAAGTTTACCAACATTGCTTAGGATATCGGCTCTTCGGAGAACTAAGTCCCCGACTTGTATATCCTTGGGAAGAACATGTTTGTTGTAAGCCCGGGCAGATATAGCTTGATAGCGGAGGATGTTAGCTAGTGCCTTGCTTCTTTTTTCTTCGAGGAGCTCAAGGTCGTAGATCCTTATGGTCTCATTTCCAGCGGGTTGGTATTGTTGGATTCTTTGGGTTTCCACAGCGATTTCTGAGGGGATGACCGCTTTTGAGCCATAGACTGGCGCGAAGAGTGTCTCCTGAGTAGAAGTTCGATCTGTCGTTCGATGTGCCCAGAGGACCCCTTCGAGATCATCCACCTAGCTGTCTTGAGAAGTTCTCAGCCTCTTTTCCAAAATCTTCACTATGGTTTTGTTGGTAGCTTCAACTTGACCATTGGCTTGAGGGTAACCAACGGAAGTGAAGCGCTGTTCTATCTTGAAGGATTGGAGCCATTCTTTCAATCTGGCCCCGGAAAATTATGCTCCATTATCGGAGACAATGACCCTAGGAAGTCCGAATCGGCAGATGATGTTCTTTCAAATGAAGGTCCTTACTCCAATCTCTGTGATGGTGGCCACTGCTTCGGCCTCAACCCATTTGGTGAAGTACTCCACTGCCACAATAAGGAACTTATTTTGGTGCGTGCCACGTGGAAACGGTCCAACTATGTCTACTCCCCATTGATGGAATCATAGGGTTGGTCGGGCGATGCGGTATGTTGGCATAGTATTGGCAGTATTCGCAAGAACGAGCGAAGTTGGCGGCGTCCTTATCAATGGTAGGCCAATAGTATCCCTGCCTGATGACCTTCTGAGCCAAGGTTCGTCCCCCGGAATGACTCCCGCAACTTCCAGCGTGAATTTCTTCCAAAACGGTCTTCGCCTCGTGGGGTCCAAGGCATCTCATGTGAGTGCTCGTGAAAGACTTCTTATAGAGATCCTCTCCCAGGATAAAGTACTTGTTGGCTCTGCATAGGATCCTCCTTCCTTCTTTAGGATCTGAAGGTAGAGAGCCATCTTTGAGATAGTGAAATATGTCGGTCATCCAGCTCCTTTCAGTGTCCATGAGGAAGACTTGTCCATTAAGGTTTACCAGGGAAGAATCTGTGAGAGTCATCTGGATGACATGCCTTGTGTCCAAAGCTCCTAGGGCAGTGGCATACTTGGAGAGGGCGTCGGCCTTCTCGTTCCATTCCCTGTGGAATTGTTCAAGCATGAATACTTCAAAGTGCTCAACCTCTTTATTAAGGAGTTCCAAGTATTTGATCATGTTGGGTTCTTTCGCAGTGAAAAACCCGGAAAACTGGGACTCTACGAGCTGGGAATCTGTATAGGCTTTTATTCTTTTGACTTGAAGGGACCTTGCCATTCTCAAGTCGGTAAGTAGTGCCTCATACTCGGGCTCGTTGTTTGTTACCTTAAAATTGAGGGTGATGGTGTATTCAAGCTTGGCTCCTTCAGGGCTTTCAAGAAAAATTCCTATTCCTCCTAGTCGTCCAGTAGAGGATCCGTCCACTTGTAATGTCCAAATTCCTTGCCCTCAAGTTTAGCTTCCGATGGGAGAGTAGGCACTTTCCCATCTTCCCGCTTCTTGACGGAAGATGCAGGTGTTGAAGCGTTTGTTACTTCATCTAGGAGGAACATGTGTTTCACTCTCAGGGAGTCATCCATGGGTTCTTGATACTTAGCCCAGAGTTGGACGTTATTTTTGAACATCTCTTCAGGCTCATTTTCTTTGGTCCTTTCTTCTTCCTGGATAGCCTTCGCCTGAGTGAGCATGACATAGCTCACGTCCTTTTGTGGACTTTCGGTCCCCCCTTTCGTTCCTTAAGGGTAATCTACCAGGAAATCATCAAGGACTTGAGCCTTCTTGGCTGACGGAGCTTGGTACCCGATATCATATCCACATAATTCGATCGCCCACTTGGATAAATGCCCCGACTGATCTGGCTTGCCTAGGACATGTTTAAGTGGCTCATTGGTGAGGACGACGATTCGATGAGATTTGAAGTAAGGCTTCAGTCGTCGTGCAGTGTAGACCAGCGCGAAGGCGAGCTTCTTCACGAAGTATCTGGCCTTGGCTCCCACGAGGGCCTTGCTCAAGTAGTAGATCGGCAAGTGGTCGTTTCCTTGTATCCGCACCAATACAGATATCACAGCCTCATTAGTAGTCGCCAGGTAGAGGTAAAGAGGTTCACCTTCTACCGGTTTGGACAAGAGGGGTGGTGAAAGTAGATAGCTTTTCAAGTTATCCAAGGCCTCTTCACATTCCTTCGTCCACTCGAACTTGTCTCCTTTCCTTAGAGTTTTGAAGAAGGGTAGGTTTTTCTCCGCAGATTTGGAGATGAACCGGCTGAGGGCCATCACCCTTCCCAGGAGCTTCTGCACTTCATTGATTGTTTTTGGCTGTGGTAAGTCCAAGATTGCCTTTATTTTTTTCTGGGTTGGCGCTGATACCTCTCTCGGTGACCATGTAACCGAGAAACTTTCCTCCCTTTACACCAAACGTACACTTTTCTGGGTTCAACTTCATTCCATATTTCCTAAGGATGGAAAAGCACCTATTTAGGTGCTCGATGTGTTGCTCTTCAGTCTTGCTTTTTACTAGCATGTCGTCCACGTAAACTTCCATAATTTTGCCCAACTCTTCTTTGAACATCTTGTTTACCAATCGTTGATATGTAGCACCTGCGTTCTTGAGGCCGAATGGCATGACCTTAAAACAGTAGACCCCTCCTGCTGTAAAGAAGGTCGTCTTTTTGACGTCCTCTTGAGCCATCCTGATTTGGTAGAAGCCCTGATAAGCGTCCATGAAGCTTAGGAGTGCACATCCTGCAGTGGAGTCTACTAACTGGTCAATGCGGGGTAATGGATAAGGATCCTTCGGACAAAACTTGTTAAGCCTAGTGAAGTCGTTGCACATTCTCCATTTTCCTGGAGCCTTTTCGACGAGGACCACGTTGCAGACCCAATAGAGTATCTGACTTCTTCGATATGTCCTGCCTTCATTAACTTGTCCACTTCCCCTGCTATGATAGCATCTTCAACAGGCCCAAAGTCCTTCCTCTTCTGTCGGATATGTTTTATAGTCGGATCCATGTTCAGACGGTGAACTGCGATTCTTGGGTCTATCCCCTTAAGGTCGTCGGTGCTCCAGGCGAAGATATCGCAATTGTCTCGAAGGCATGTCATGAGCTTCATTTCTACCTCCGCGCTCATCTCCGTCCCGATCCGGGTTATCTTCTCTGGATCTCCCTCGATCAATTGAACCTCCTTCAAGACTTCATTAGGCTCCATCCTTGCAGTCTTAGGAAACTTTTCCTTGAGCGTCCCAGCACTAATTTCTTCCTTTAATGGAGTAAGAGGCACAGGAGGACGGCTCCTGGGTCTCTTAGTGACCGAAAGAACGGGTGCTGAAGCTCCTCTGGTTGACATGATGTAACATTCCCAAGCTTCCCTGACATTGCCCACTTCTTCTCCCACACCATTTGGGTAGGGAACTTCACCCTATTGTGTAGGGGAGAGGCGATTGCTCTGAATTGGTTGAGTCCTGGGCGCCCCATGATCATGTTATAGTCAAATGTGTTGTCGACCACCACAAAGAGGATCGTCTCAGTTACTCTCGTTGGGAAGGTTCCCATAGAGACTTGTAAGGGTATACTTCCAATGGGGAGAACTATAGAACCCCCGAATCCTACCAAGGAGGTGTATACGCTCCCGTATTGAATATTGCCCAAGTGAATCTGTTCCACAGTTCTCTTGGAGATGACATTGGAGGAACTCCCTGCGTCACCAAGTACTTTGTTGACTTTATAAGTGGCGATGACTAGAGAGACAACCAAAGGAACATCAGGGTCTTTGAGATCTCCTCCACCCGACGTTGGTGGGGGAATTTCACTATCATCGAAAGTGATGGCATTTGTTTCTTTCAGAGCTGGCGGAGCATAAGTTCTATCATTGTTTCTTAGATGTTGTGCAGTGCTCTCCCTTGCGTTTCGGCTATCTCTTCCAGTTGGACCTCCTGCAATGGCGTTGATAACCCCGCTATAGGGGAGGTTTTCCATTTCCATATCTTCAGGCTACCCACGGTATTTCTGGGCATGGTGGGGTGGAATTTCTGTAGGAGGTGGCGGTAAGGATCCTGTCGGAGGTTCCGAACCACGCTCTTCCCTTCTTCATTCATTTCTCTGGTGCCTAGAGGGCTCTTCTTCATACACTGGTTCTTTCAACTTTCCGCTCCATATCAGCCCTTCTATTTCTGTTTTCAATTGGACACAATCTTCAGTTAAGTGGCCTTTGTGCTTGTGAAACCTACAGTATTCTTTCGAGGCTTTGTTCTTCCTACTGTTACTTGTAGGTTTTGGCCATTGTATGTCCAAGTTTTTGTCGACAATAGAGGCCAAGATGTCGGATCTTGGTCTATTGAGACGAGTATACTCGGCATATCTCCTTGGAGGGGTTCTCTCCATGCGGAACTCCCTTTTGTCTCTAAATTCCTTCTTTTGTTCAAACTTTCCAGGCCGGGGAGGGGGTTCTTGTTTCACTAGCTCTTTCCCCTTTCTGGCCCCATCTCTTATTGGAACATTTCTTCGGTATTCCTCCCCATACAAGACTCCTTCGCAGATTTCTTCCAAGTATTTTTCAGTCGTGATTTCTTCATTTGAAGGCTTTCTTCTGAGATCTTCGTTGTAAGTGTTAGCATACAGGTGTCGGACCCGTTCTTTGATGCTGTGAGGCTCGACCTGGCGTACTTCGGCATTGAAACGGTCAAGAAAGGTCCTAAGATCCTCGTGCTCTTTCTGGATTACTCCTGCCAAGTGCTCCACTGATCTCTTTCTCTTTTTTGCTTTCTCAAACCTTCTTAGGAAAAGAGAAGCGATATCCGCATAGGACTTGATGGAGCCATTAGGCAAAGAGGTCCACCAATCCATTGCTTCTCCAAAGAGAGTAGTGGAGAAGTTAAGAGCCTTCATGTTGTCATTCAGACCGTTGGTCTCCATCTTGCTCTCATACCTAGTAAGGTGCCCCACAGGACAAGTATCCCCATAATAGTGCTCAAGATTTGGGATAGTGGAGTCGGGGTGCTTCATTTCCCTTCTTATCTCATCACATAAAGGATTAGGAGCTCTAAGAGTCACCTTCTCATGTGCCTTCACTGTAACGCCCCGAATTTTAGGTTTTTAAAGGAAGTGAATTTCAGTCGGGACGTCAGGCAAAAGCAGAGCCGAAACGTTTAGTGAAACATGTGAAGATAAAGACAATCTTTCATGTCGCAGTTGTTGGACCAAAATATACTTTATTTCAGTGAATAAAACCATATGATTTCCAACATTCTTCTCTTTAAAAGATAAATAATATAACAGGAAATGACATGAGTTTTTGAAAAGACAAAAAGACATTATTTTATTGACAAAAATCCCAAATAACGACCACTCTCTTAGTTCGCTAAGTTTATCGGTCATTAATTCTTCGCCGCCATCTCACCTACAAGGAAGGGAATAAAAACAAGTGTGAAAAAAACCTCAATGAGTGTTCAAAGATTTTCGTGAGAAGTTTTCATTAAAATCATAACAATAAAAATCAAGAACTTAAAATCCAATATATTTTCAATAACATATATTTTTCAGAAAAAACATTATTTCATGCCGCTCCTTATAACCCCACAGTAAAACAGGCCTTATGTCTCCCGGATAGTCGATCAAACTATCCAGTCAGGACCCTGCCATGGTACAGGGGTGAAATTCTACGACCCAACTAAATCCATGAAGGCTTCTATCACTCCATTTAAAGGGAAAGGGCAAAGGAAAACGACAAGTAGCTCGCCAGACAAAACTGACCAAACTACAAGCCAATTAACCTGAACCAAACGTACGTATCTTTCTTGAACCGTTAATCAAAACAAAATAACAATAATGTATATAAAATATATATATATATCTTTGAAAATCAGCGGAAGCATGCTAAAACTCTTTCGTGATTTGGTTTTTATGCAATAGAACATGCGTTTTGGAAACCATGAATTACTTATATATAAGTTGAAAACATATTAAAATACCTTCCAGGTTTTGAAAATAATACATACTAGAATAACACTCACATTTGAATAATAGGAAGAGCAAGAATTATGAAATTACTTGCAAGAAGAACAAGCTACAAACTTGAAAATAAGAGACTAGTACTAGAAGATATTTTTGAAGAAAATGCCCAAAAGGTTTTTGGACAAATGAGGGCTGGAAAAAGAGGGTATTTATAGGTGGATTTAGGGATGGTGAAAGGGTTGAAGAGATAAAAATAAATGGCAATTTAAATGGCTTAAATTGCACTTAAAACTCATTTTAAAACCAACAATAAAGGTGCAAAATTAAGAGAGACCTTTCACATTTTTTTCTCAACATTTAAACACAATAACTAATGATAAATGATCAGATTTTTCTTGGGAAAGAGCAATTAAATTGAACTCACAATTAGACATGCAAATGTAATAACTAAACTCAAAATATTGAACATGCAATGGCAAGATCACACTAGACATGCATAAGTAACATGAAAATAAGCGTAAAAGATTAATGAAAAGAAAGTCAGAAGGTCGATCGAAACATAGCATGTAACATTCGACATTAGGGCGACCTTTCGTACCACAACATGAAAAGAAATAAAAATATTTTATTCATTAACGAAGCCTCAAGTTTCCAAACTCTTCTATTTTAAAATATATGAATATAAATAACACTTTAATTTCTAAACATTAAGAGAGACACACACAAATAGGGACATGCATGTACATTACATAATTCAAAAGTGACTCTTCACATTATAAATCAATCAAACCACACAAATAAATACCTTGTATTGAATTAGTGAATTCAAATGAAGACTCTTTACTTAAATCATCAATCAAGACACTGAATAAAGACTTCTATTAAGTTAGACATTTAAAAAGAAGTCTTGTCACATTAATGATTCATAAAGATAAATTTAAGAGAGGTCTTTCCAATTATTTTAAAATAATTACACCAACAAATTAAAAGCTAAAATAATCAGATTTTTAAGAAGGAAAAAATACAACAAAAATAATTTGTCTTCTTTAAAAAAAGTACAAAATAAATAACCACACATATTACAAATTGACAAGTTACATAGACTTTTAAAATAGTAACACAATCAAATTAAAATAATTAAAATATATTTTCATACAAATACACTAACACAAGTAAAAGCATGCAAGAACAAAAATACTAAGGTACGTCAAAATCTGGGGTGTCACACTCACCCCTCCTTGAAAGAATTTGGTCCCCAAATTCACACTTCAAAATTTTCTAAAACATTTTTGCACAAATAAACACACTTTTAATTAATCATGCAAGACCCAAAAATACCAGGTTAGCTTAAAAACTGGGGTATTACATTCACCATTCTGCTCAAAGTAGCAATTTGAGTTTCGAAGGCTTTCTGCTGGACATAGATCTGCTCGGTGTTTAGCCTCTCGCACATCCTTGGGTTGATTGCCACATCTGGAGGAAGATCATCAACGGGGACTATTGAGATGCTCTCTGCCACGTGGTCTCTTGGCACGTGCTGAAAAGCCCCACATCGGCTAGTTCCAGCTTCCTCTGCTCGCGGTCTCATCGAACTTCTTTCCCGGTGTTCGTGAGAAGCAGCAGCTCTCCTATTGAGAAGGTTCCTTAGACGATGCTCTTTCCTTGATCTGGTTGTTCTGGTTCTCCTAACCTTTGTTGGATTGGACGATGCTCTTTCCTTGATTGTGCGGGTTCAACTTGTCTCGGAACCGCCAGAGGAGGAGTGGGTTGAGGTGGCTAGAGGTTGTTTGATCCAAAGCATCCTTGGATAGTCGTGAGTAAGAGGCCAAACTGATTCTCACTCATCCCAAAATCACTTGGGCGGATGATCTGCCCGTTTGGAAGAGTGAAGTTTCTCCCTGGAGGAGGACCATGTGTTCCTGACAAAGGAACCTGTCCTTCGACCCCGAGTGCCTGGGCCCTTATCGGTGGATCAGCCGCTCTTTCTTCCTCTGAAGAGAGGCTAGCAGTGTGGCCATCACTTGGGTAGTCCATTGTGTTTCTTGAAGTGGTTCTTGCCACTCTTCCTCTCTGAGTGGGAGGTCTACCTCTTTGCCTTGGGGCGGGCATGCCAATCGCAGTAGCGTTGGTTCTTACGGACCTTCTTGCTCTTGCCATTACTGAAGAGAGTGGAACTTTTCGTAAAGAATTCCCACAGACGGCGCCAAAATGTTGAGGGTATAAGTCCCCCAACCACTTAATGAATTTCCCTTGCTTTCCTTCACTCTAAGTACTGAGATCACCTTTGAGTAAGAACCAAAGAGTGAGAGCCCGTAAGAACCGTCGTACTGATAAGAGGCGATGCGTAAGGACCTGCACAAGTAGCTCAGAGGGGGGGGGGGGGTTAGGACCGTAGACCCGGTTTGGTAAGTGTCAAACCGGTCTGAGACTTTACTTAAGAGAGACTGAAGATCTACTCTGTATAATAGTCGGGAAGGTAAGAGTCCGGGAAGAAGGCTTGACTTACTTTTATCCTTGAAGTATGTGCCCTATATATAGAGATTAAACCAAAATGGGAGGGTTCCACCAGATCGTGCCAAGTGTATGGTCTGTATTGAGCCACCAAGGCTTCAATAGGCCCATGGCTCATTAATGACACTTGCCCCATTCCACTTTGGGCTTTCAGGGGTAGTTTAGTCATTAGTGTGAGAGTATTAGGGGCTTTGATGCGGTCTACCACGGGTTAAGGTCCGAAGAGTCGGGTCCGGACATTTGGTCCGGACCGTACTGGGTTGCCCATAAGATACTCTTCTCAGTTTGTAAAGTACCTTTCATTCTGACCTTGTGGCTCGATCCTCCTTACTCTCTAGTGCCAGTTCACTTGGTTGCTTGTGAGGTTGTTGTGTTGAGTCTGGACGGGTGTCCGGGTCGGACCCCATGGACGGGTGACCCTGGGTCGGACTGTAAGGTGCCGGATTCGTAGACAACTTGGGATGCCTTAGGATTCGTTCCAAAGGCGTGTATAACGGATTGGACATATTTCCATATCAACAATATTCACAGACCTAACATCCTATACAAGATTGGCTAGACTAACATACTTAGTGATTTTCCTCTTTTACACTGTTCAAGTAAACCAAGAGAACTAACCACCTTTCTGAGCTAAGATAAGTCATTAGGTTCCTGATCAAAATCTAAACAGATATTCCTAACATTGTGCATGTTAGACTTTATTCTAGGGTTGAAGTATCACTATCCACTCTATCTATTTACAACCAACACAAGCGAGTCTACTCTATAGAACGAGCTTAATCAATTCCTTAAGAGAATGATCCTGTGGTTAAAAGCCTTGTCTGTCTATAACAATTGCCTTTTCTACTTGTGTCAATATAAGTATTAATTTCTGAGCGCATCAGAAATTTGGCGCCGCTGCCGAGGAATTGATTCCTACGTTCTTTTAGAGTAGGAACAATTGTGTTAGTTGCGTTATTTCATTTTAGGTGAAGTTTATTGGACTAACAGAAACTAACGTTTTGTTTACTTAGTTTTGTTGGTACAGTCGAATCTTTACAGGTACATATGGCTAGGTACGAAGAATATTTGATACCTAAGGTGGTCGTACGGAAGCCACCGATATTCTTTAAGCCTCAGGCTAGAGAATACGATTTAGATGATGATTGGGGGTGTTCACTTCCATACTTCTGGGGGAGGCCGATGGAAGATACTTTTGGGTTTATTTGTCAGTTCGAACAAGCTATGACGGAGTTACCACCCAGAGGATTGAGTGAGGACCAGCTGAAGAGGAGGTTGTTTCCTTTTACCGATAGATTCCAAGCCAGAGAATGGCTGCATTTGTTTGCGCCCGAGTCATTGAGGACATGGGAGGAAGTGCTTAGCGTATTCTACTGCAAATACTTCCCATACTCTTTGACGAAGAGCATGAAGGATCGCATAACGAATTTCGAGCAAAAGCAAGGAGAGAGGTTTGATAAGACATGGGAGCGGTTTAGTGACTTGTTAAGGAGATGCCCACACCATGGAATCACCCAACATGATCTAGCCCTCATGTTTTATTATGGCCTGGATACGATGCACCTGATCATGATCGATTTTGTTTGCAGAGGAAACATTTTGGAGAATATACATTCGGAAATGATGGAGGTGTTTAGCTACATAGCAGAAAATGCAAGGCTAGAGAGAGATCTATAAATGGAGGAGAAGATGTGTACATACTGGAAGATGAAGACTTTCTCGACAAGAAAATTGAGAAAATAAGAAGAAGGGAAGAGGCAGAGATGGCGGATGAACGGGAGGCCAGGTTCGATGAGTTGATTAAAGAATAAGAGTTCGTCGCCATTTGTAGATCTCTGGATCTGATCTATGACGGTACCACGGAGAAGTAGAAGCGGACTGATTCCCAAATCAATGAGATCGGAGATAGGTTCGTCGTCCTGGAGAACTTATTGATGGAGCTGAGTGGTCCGTACGACAATGGAGAAGAAGAAGTTGAAGAAGAAACCATGGCTATCAGCACACTACATAGCGAAATGGGTATAGAGAAACCCGACTACATACCAGAAGAGTTGCCAAGTAGTTCAGGAGAAAAGGAGGAGGAAGAAGTAGCTAACGAAGGCGAGGAGGAAGCAAGAGTGGAGAGCAGGAGAGAAAAAGAAAAGGAACCACTGCAACCTCCAGGGCCACCTAACTTACCCTTTCCGGGACGATTAAGGAAACCCAAGGACAGCATGAAGTTTGACTCCATTTTCATCATGGTTTCCAAGGTGAATGTAAATCTGCCCCTACTGGAATTAATGGAAAATGTTCCAGCATTTCCTCAGTTCTGCAAGGATGTGATCGCAAACAAGAAGCGATACATAAATGGGGAGAAGGAGATTTTGCCAAAAACGGCGAATTCGGTACTTGGACTACCGGTGAAGAAAAAGGATCCGGGTAGTTTTATGATTGACATACAAATGGAGAATGGAACGTCGGCCAAGGGAATGCTAGATCTTGGAGCTAGCATAAACTTGATCACGTATTCATTATACAAGAAACATGGATTGGGTGAGTTATAACCGACTGGTATGACCTTATAGATGGCGGACAGGACCATTAGACGGCCAATGGGGATAATAGAAGATGCCCTGATCAAGGTGGACAAGTTCATAATGCCGATAGACTGCATAGTCTTAGCTCCTACTGAGAAGGAAAACGATGGCAAGGAGCACGTGATTCTACTTGGGAGACCTTTTATGCGCACGGTCAACAAGGACATTTCTATCACCAAGGGGAGTGTAGGAATGGAGATAAACGGAGAGAAGATCTCCGTGGACTTATCACAGGTAACAATCCAACCTTCTGCTCATTTTATTGAAGAATGCAATTTTGTTGACATCATCGACGATGTGGTCCACGACTCATATATGCGTCACATACATGACGACAAGTTGGAAGCCGCATTGACTGTCGATGCACAATATAATATGCATGATGACGAGGTAGTAGAGATTCTGAAGGAACTTGATAATGCTAAGATTTTTCCCCCAGAGTAGGAAAAGCTTGAACCTCTAGGGATGGGGGATGATAGGAAGGGAGAAATTTTTGAACCTCCCAAGCTTGAGTTGAAGGAACTACCTAGTCACCTCAAGTATATGTTTCTAGGAAGGGATGCTACCAAACCAGTGATTATCTTCGCAGCACTGAAACCAGAAGAAGAGGAGAAGTCGGTCGAGTTACTAAGGAAGAACTTCGGGGCAATAGGTTGGAGCATAAAGGACATCAAAGGGATCAGCCCTTTAAAGGTGTATCCATAACATAACCTTAGAGGAAGGATCCAAGCCAGTACGTCAGCCCCAACGAAGGCTGAATCCAGTCCTACAAGAAGTACTGAAGAAGGAGGTCTTGAAGCTACTAGAGAATGAAATGATCTACCCCATAGCCGACAGCAAGTGGGTGAGTCCAGTGCACGTTGTTCCCAAGAAATCAGGAGTAACCGTTGAGAAGAACGATAAGGGTGACTTAGTTCCGGTTCGTAGAACAACAGGATGGTGTATGTGCATAGACTACAGAAAGCTGAACGCAGCGACGAAGAAGGATCACTTCCCGTTACCTTTCATTGACGAGATGTTGAACCGTCTTGCCGATCGCGAGTTCTATTGCTTCCTAGATGGCTTGTCCGGACTCAATCAAATCCCAATCGCCGGAAGATCAGGAAAAGACAACATTCACCTGCCCATTCGGGACGTTCGCCTAAAGGAAGATGCCATTCAGACTTTGCAATGCCCCAGCAACTTTCCAACGGTGCATGCTCTCAGTCTTCTCGGACATGGTTCAGGACTTCATTGAAGTATTCATGCATGATTTTTTCTGTTTTTGGAAATTCTTTTGATGATTGCCTTGGTAGGCTAGAACTTGTGCTTAAGCGTTGTATTGAGTGTAATCTAACTTTGAGCTGGGAAAAGAGTCATTTCATGGTAAATGAGGGGATTGTTCTTGGGCATGTTGTTTCAAAAAGAGGAATAGAAGTAGATAAGGCAAAACTCGAAGTGATAAAGAAATTGCTCTATCCTACTACTGTTAAGGAGTTACAATCTTTCCTTGGGCATGTAGGTTTTCATAGAAGATTTATAAAGGATTTTTCAAAAATAGCGAAGAGCCTCAACAATATCTTAGCTAAAGATGTACCTTTTGATTTTAATGAAAAATGCATAGAAGCCTTTGACACGCTCAAGGAAAGATTTGTCTCTGCTCCTAGAGTTATGGCTCCGGATTGGTCTTTACCCTTTGAGATTATGTGTGATGCATCCGACTATGTCATTGGTGCTGTTCTTGGCCAAAAAGTGGATGAACATTTCCACGTGATCTACTATGCGAGCAAAACACTGAACGAAACTCAGGTCAACTATAGCACGACCAAGAAGGAGTTTCTAGCATTGATTTTCGCTCTAGATAAGTTTAGATCCTATCTTCAAGGGTTTAAAGTTATCATTCATATGGATCACGCAGCAATAAGACACCATGTGGCCAAGAATGACTCTAAATCAAGGCTTATTCGGTGGATCCTAATGCTACAAGATTTTGATTTTGAAATTGTTGACAAATGCGGTAAGTAAAATCTTGTAGCTGACCATCTCTCAAGGATAATGCAATTAAGTCTTCAAAACCAATTCTCGACGATTTTCCCGATGAACAACTCTTTTCAGTCAAAGTAGAGTCTTGGTATGCTGATATAGTCAATTATCTAGCAACAAATACATTTATGACTAACATGACAGGCCAAGAGAAGAAGAACTTTTCTAAGAAATGCAGGTACTACATCTGGGATGATCCCTATCTGTTCAAAGAGTGTAGCGACAGAATCGTCAGGAGATGCGTTCCGGACAATGAAATGGAAAGCATCATGAGCTTTTTTCACGCTCTAAAATGTGGGGGACACTACGAAGGAAAAAAACACTGCTCGTAAAGTTTTACAATCGTGTTTTTTTTCTGCCCAACAATGCATAAGGACTGTAATGATTTCAGTTCACGGTGTGATCGTTGCCAAAGAAGCGGGAACATAACCAAGAGGAATGAAATGCCAATGACTGGAAACATGGTCATAGAACCATTTGACATTTGGGGAATAGATTTCATGGGGCCATTTGATAACAGTGAAGGCCACAAGTACAGCTTGGTAGCTGTGGATTACGTCACCAAATGGGTTGTTAGGAAATATCAGTTTAGTTTTGATCAGTTCACCATAATGACTTACCTTAGTTCAGAAAGGTATCTAGTACTCTTAATTCACTTGAACACTGTAAAAGAGGAAGTATACTTAGTATGATTAGTCTAGTAAATCTTGTATAGGATGTTAGGTCTCTGAATGTAATTTTATATCTTTGAAGAAGACAAAGAAGAAGGCATCCAGCAGAAAGAGCTCAACTATCTAAAGATATGAAGACTGCACAAGATTACCGAAGACTAAGGAATTGTGCCTCAGAAACCATATGCAAAATATAACTTAGTGAAAACAATGTTTCTGGAAGAAAATATGTTTTCCTTAGTTTCTGAAAGGCTTGGAGTTTCTGATAGCGACGTGCACAGCCTCGGACAGCGTGCATAGTTCCGTTGGCACAACAGGACAAAAGATAGTATGGTGCATTTAACGCCATTGCAGGACTCGCTGACCAAAAGCTTTATCTCTGAACAAAGAGACAAAAGTTCTGTAGTACTATTAACATATTGTTTGTAGTTTTAATCTCAAATAGCCTAACGGATAGTAATTCAAATGGCTTGATTTTCACCTATAAATATCACCACTTAGAATGCTTGAAAACACACACTTGAACGACTGAATTTCATATCCTACACTCAAGCATACAAGCCTTCTCTACTTACTCAAAGCTTACGGTTGCGACCAAGCTCTTGATTCTAAGTAGCACGAAAGTTCTAACTGTCCTGATCCTTAAGTACCACACACTGTCCAAGTGTGTTAAGTGACTCTTGTTAAAGAAGGTAGTATTACATAACTGTGGAAGTTATTAATCTACCAATCTGACAAACTCTTCTTAACCAACACCAGAAAAGG
Source organism: Plantago major (assembly GCA_026545765.1). Taxonomy (NCBI): domain Eukaryota; kingdom Viridiplantae; phylum Streptophyta; class Magnoliopsida; order Lamiales; family Plantaginaceae; genus Plantago; species Plantago major. The sequence goes on along the minus strand of CM048841.1, from coordinate 51,041,131 downwards.
CGTGGAGTAGAGGAAGTACTTGGCTGGGAAAGCCGGGGAATAACTCAGGGAATTCTGAGTAGAGGAAGTACTTGGCTGGGAAAGCCGAGGAAGAACTCAGGGAACACTTGGTTGGGAACCTAGTGTATTTAGGAATCGAGAGAAGATATTTGTAAGGTGAACTCAAGTATCTGTCTTAGTGGATTCTAGGTCTGAGAAAGGCCGAAGTGGATTCATTGAAGGATTACGCCACCTTCAGATACCACTATAAAGCTACTGTGTTATTTACTTTCTGCATTTACTTACTTGCAAAGTAATTTACACACTTCACTAGCTTGCTGAACACGTGCACTTATCAGAAAGACTTCCGCTATTCTGATTATAAGTATTAGAAAGTGACCCAACTTTCTGAGAAACTGTTTTATCGACAAAAGTTTTAAAAAACTATTCACCCCCCCCCCCTCGAGTCTTTTACTTTGCCGTTATCTGGACCAACAAGTGGTATCAGAGCCGGAGGTTCCCAAGCCTTCATAAGTGCAGGGGTTAAGCGATTAGTGAGCACTTATCTAGGATCTAGGTTCAGTGCAGAAGGCTTGGGAGACCAACTCAACCTCCTTGAGAGTCTCGTGAGGCTCGATCCGTGCTGCCTTTGGAAACTTTTTTTCTGGCTCCCTATCACAATGATGGGATTCTCTTTATTGGGAGGTAAAACAAGCTGCGGGTCTGATGTCATTGAGACGGACAGAGTTGGGGTAGATGCCCTCCTGGTTGACATAATATATCATTCCCATGCTTCTCGGACATTACCTATTTCTACCCTTACTCCGCAGGGAGTTGGAAACTTCATCCTGTAATGCATGGTGGAGGATATTGCGTGGAACTGATTGAGCCCTGGCTGTCCAAATATAGCATTATAATCGAAAGTCCGATTAACTACCACAAAACGGACTAGCTTGGTTACCCTTGCCGGGTGAGTACCTAAAGACACATGCAACATTATGCTGCCCAGTGGTCGGACAACACCTCCGCCAAATCCTGATATGGAGCTATTAACGCTTTCATATTGGACTCCTCCCAAATTCCTTTGATCTACGGTACTCTTGGCAATAATATTGGAGGAACTTTCTGTGTCAACCAGGATTTTGTTCACCTTGTAAGTGGCAATAGTCAGAGAAACCACAAGCGGAACATCAGGGTCATCTACATCCTCACCTGCTGACGTAGGATGAGGAATCTCACTATAATCAAAGGAGATGATGTTCGTTCCTCGGAGTGCAGGTGCAGCGTAAGCCCTGTCATTGTTCCTTAGATTTTGAGCAGTCCTTTCCCTTGCATTCCGACTATCACCTCCTGCCGGACCTCCATCAATCGTGTTGATTACTCCACTATATGATCGATTCTCCATTTCTATATCATCCCCATACTCGTATTGACTACGATGAGATGGGTGACCTGTGGGTGGAGGTGGTAGTGATAACGGACGAGGATGTGGTTCCGCCGCCCTATCTTCTCTTCTTTGTTCCGTCTTATTATGCCTGGAAGGTTCATCCGTCTGTATGCTTTCCTTCAACTTTCCTTCTCTGACCAAATGCTCAACTTCTTTTTTCAAGTGGATGCAATCATCCATTTCATGACCATAACTCGTGTGAAACTTGCAATACCATTTGGCTTTGTTATTCTTCTTGTTCTTGTCAGATGGCTTTGGCCACTGGACATCCAACTTTTTCTCAATAATGGTGGCCAAGATGTCGGATCTTGGCCTATTGAGACGGGTGTAGTCCGCATATCTTCTTGGCAGACTTCTTTCCCTGTGGAATCCTCTGTCTTTATATTCTTTCTTCGGATCGAATTTTCGTTGTTCCTGCTTGACAGGCTCTTTTCCTTTCTTGGATCCGGCTCTCACTGGCACGGTCCGTCGATAATCTTCCCCATACAACACATCCTCACAAATCTCTTCCCGGTGCCTCTCATTCCTCACTACTTGGCTAGAGAGTCTCCTCCGGAGTTCACCATTGTAAGTATTAGAATACAGGTGACGGACCCGATCATTAATACTGTGTGGTTCAACTCGGGGCAATTCTGCATTAAAGCGATCTAGAAAAGTACTAAGATCTTCATTCTCTCTTTTCACTATATCAGCCAAGTGTTCTACAGTACGTTTCTTACTTTTTGATTTTCCAAACCTTAATAGAAACCTAGAGGAGAGATCCGCATAGGACTTGATAGATTTGTTGGGCAATGCATTATACCAATCCATAGCTATTCCGAGAAGAGTAGACGAGAAAGTAATAGCTTTGGTATCATCAGTCATACCTTTGGAATCCATCTTGCTGTTGTATCTTGTCAGGTGACCCTGCGGACAAGAATCACCATAGTAATATTCCAGGTTTGCAATCACCAGGTCCAGGCCCTTTCCATCTCCTTCATGATTTCATCACACAAAGGATTAGGGGCGCTTGTATGGACTTGCTTGTGATCCTTCACCAAGCGTCCGAGACTGAGAATCTAGTTCTCAGAGGATGTATGGCTACATCCGGAGGGAGCTCATCCACATTGACCACGGGAATTGTTTCCGCTACCTGATATCTGGTTCTCAGAGGTACTTGTGGTGGAGCTCTGGGCTGCCTGTTCCCAACCTCTTGTCGAGCTCTTTGCGGACTTGGCTCACGTTAAATCTGTGAAGCGGAAGCTCTCCTGTCAAGCAAGTTCCATAGGTCCTCCTGTGGCTGATTTCCCAACCTCTGATGAATCGGATGTTGTTCATTCCTTGAAAGAGCGGGGTCAGCCTAAGCTGGAGCTGCCGCTTGCGGAGATGCTTGTTGTGGTGGTACATTGCTGGAACCAAGACAACCCTAGATGACTATAAGAAGCCTTCCGAACTGAGTTTTGCTCAAACTAAAATCACTCGTACGGACTTCACGTCCGTCTGGCATAGTAAAATGCTGACCTGGGGGAGGCCGTTGGTTTCCTGGCGGAGGAACTTGGGCCTCTCTTCTCTCAGGGATCTCTGGCACATGGTTGTCAGGGACATTGCGGATCCTTCTGGTCGGAACTTCTCTTCCTTTATCCGAGGATGGGCTTGCTGTATGACCATCGCTCAGATAACCATCTGTTCTTGCTGGACCCCTAGCGGTCTGCCGTCCTCTGGTGGGTGGACGTCTGCGTGGGCGAGGAGGTGGTGGAATTTCGACCCATGTAGCACTTGATCGCGCTGTCCTCCTTGTTCTTTCCATCGACTCAACCTTGGAACACGGAACCTTTTGTAAGGATTCCCACATACGGCGCCAAATGCTGAGGGGTTTAGCCTCAAGCACTAACTAAACTACTACAAATAACCTATTCTAATATACGCCTCCTACTTCAAGTACGAGATGGGCTCTCTGTCCGGACCAGGGTACCTGAAAGGACTAAATGGGGGGGGGGGGGGTTAGAAGGGTTACCCGGATTGCTAGTTGTCAATCCGGTAAGAGACTTTACTCAAGAGAGAGTTAGAAAGCTCTCAATGTAATAGTTATGAGGAATGTTATGATATTCAATATGGCTTACCTCAATGTTTGGACCTTGAGTTATATTTATAGAGACCATAGCTTATGAAGTGACTCATAAGATGGTGCCAAGTGTATGATTCAGATTTGGACACCAATGCTACCTTTAGCCCATAGCCCAATAGTGAACATTAGTCCAATATCGATTAGTAGGCCTAGGAGGGTAGTTTGGACCTTTTCCCTCCGAGAGTATTGTTCCGCCTGTTGGGTCCGTGTAAGTCCTTCGGACAGATCTGTCTACTTGGTTGATCTGACCTTGGGTGACTCTGGATGTCCGAGCGAAGAGTCTCACGGAAGTATCTCACTGGTTCCAACATATACGTTTTGTCTTATTGTAAAGGTGGCGTCCGAGAGGTTATCTCGTCCGGTCCATTGGCCATTAAGCCATGATGCGCTCTAGGACACACTCTATGGCGCCCTTAACGAATTGGACATATATCCGTATCAACAGAAACCTTCCAGCATTTTTAAAGGGAGGAAACGAAAGAAACTGGGAGAAAGGAAGAATACGTATTGTGAAAGAAGAACCAAGAGAGAAGATAGCCAATCATCTTTTGCTCTACTCTTTTCTTTGATTTTTGTTCAACCAGGCAAGTGAAGTTGTTAAGATTTACTTTTATTGCTTGAATTCAAGTGGCAATCGTATACTACTCGTCTCAGTACGTTGGTTGTATGTGTGAGTTTTGGAGAAATTGTTTCCTGGCATGAACTGTTACCAATTAATTGTTCTAGTACCACTGCTTACTAGTTTTTTTATATGCCTAGCCTAGTCGATCGGGATGAATCCATGGGTAATTAATAAAGACTTTATGATGTTATATTTTTGGTGTTGATGTGCGTGTGTGGTTCTTCTTGAATCTTGATAGTTGCGCCAATTGTAATCCTCCATGTGTTTGTGCTGATATTGTTAATGATCTTGTTAATGTTAATACTCTCATTAATTACTGAATTAGGGGGACCAATACTTGTGATGTGTTGTTGTACATAGTCGCAATCTTGGACTTTACGGGAGTATGTAAATTTAACTTGATTCCTTTATTTTGACAAGAGAATTTGTAGTCTTTGGTGTTGGTCATGATTTATTGTTTAACATTGATATTTTAGTTCGATTTGTGATTATAGTAATTAAACCGTAACTATATGAAATGTTGATACCAAGAACCAAACTTGAAATCGAGAAGCTGAGCATGTAAAAGTTATACCTAGAAAAAGTACTTGATTAAAAGAAGGGAATTACAAAACAGGCTTAATGGCTTGTTCTTCTAGTATTTTCCTAAATACTAAGTAAAATATATGCAATCGACCCAAAAGTTAAATGAAGAATTTACGAATTTAAAGAATGCATAAGAGGTTGCCTAGGTGTTTCTATTGGATATACACAATAATGATTGAGCCAAGGTGTATTACGTATGTTGCTACGGTGAGCATACACAAGTGAGCATAGGCGAAAGCCGATGCGTTTTACGTATACTCCTACGGTGAGTGATGTGTCAAAATCAAAGTTTTAATATTTGTTTAAGAGCCAAGAGTTAATTCTCAACACTACGAAAACTTGTAGTGCAGTGAAGTTAACCCCGGGGTCGATCTCGAAGGACTTAACTAGGCTGAGTTTGGGTATACGAATAGTAGACATAATTTGGAAAGTAGTAAATGTTTGTTTGCTTCGGCAGCGAGATAATTAACTAGTGTATGAGTAAACAACTAAGCAGACAAAACTAGAGATAGATTGACACTGAACGAGATATATGAATGAGGAGAATTATGGAGTGGTGACTTGAAGACAAGCTAGCTAGCAGGAAATATGCGATCCACAGGAAAAGATTACCTCAAGTTGTCACTACTTGGGTTCAAAAAACGAATAGCATTAGTGAAGGCGTCAATTTCACTAAGCTAGGATCAATAAAGCTAATCCTACTATTACCGTTTGCAACTAACTGTTAGATTGAAGCAAGATGAAAAACGTTTTGGTTTACAGGGATCAAATGCTTAATCTAACAGTGATATTGACGGATTACGCATCAAACGTAATAACAGGATATGCAATTTAATCTGAAAAGCACATAGTAATCGTAGCCTGATTATTTATAAACGCATAAACCCTAACTGGCATGCTTGAATCCGTCACCACCCCATAATCAGGGTGATTAGCTACTCATTTTATGCGAAGACATAATCAAATAAGAAACTAAACCATTAAAACACATAATCTAATACTAAATACGAGAAATCGATCGATTGATACAGTTTTACCCTTCGTTGTCACAAACCCTAGAAGAACCTAAAGACTCTGAAGCAATTGATGCAAGAAAGTATGTAGATTATGCTCCCAATCAATGAATCGTCGGATTACAAGATGAAAATCGGTTCAATTAACTCAAAACGGGTAATTGCCTTGGAAACTAGGTATAGCTTGAGATCAAACTTCAATACTTGACAATAGAATGAATTATGAAAGTAATAATGTTGTTTCTAACTAATAAAAGAAAGGAAGAAAAACTAAGTCCAAATGAATTAGGAAAGAATCGGGAAAAAATCGCGCAGAAACAGAAAAAATTGGCGTCCGCCAACTTTCTAGATGGCATCCGCCATGGAAGAAAGTTGGCGGACGCCAAATACACTTGGCGGATGATGAGACAATATTCTAACGTCTCATCTGGTCCTTTTTAGAGGTCTTTGTGAGTCTTTGTCATTAGTTTTATATTCTTTTTAGTTCGCTTTTACGCTTTGGTCTTTTGTTTATATTTTGTAGGAATCATTGTCTTTTGAACTAAATGAGGGACGCTTAGCATAGCTTCGCCTGGCCAGTGATTGATCATTGACGAGATTTTCTGAGCTTTGACTTGGGAATTGCGGAAGGCTTTGTGGCCAAGTAGATTTTGCGAATGGAGCCTCTGATTTGAAGATTGAAGCTCGCCGCGGTGAAATTATGCGAGGGCTATATATATTGCGATACAGAAGGCTCACCGCGGTGAGGCAATTGGGCCTCCGCGGCGAGATTTTGCGATTGGCTCCCCTGTTTTGAAGGAAGGCGCTCGCCGCGGCGAGTGATTCAATCCGCCTCGGCGAGAATTTGCGAGCTGGATATATAATCGATAAAAGGAAGCTTCGCCATGGCAATTAACCCTTGGCCACATAGACGCTTGGCTGAGAATTTGTTTTCCTTATTAGTTTAGAATTTGTTTTTTCTTTTGATATACTTCTTTTAACCTAGTTTTTTAGGAGGGCTCCTAGATTCAGACATTAACAGTGAGACATGTTTGGAGCTTGGTTGTTCGTTGATTTTACTCATCAGGATTATTGGTATTGATTTCTCTATTGCTTTCTTCTTTACAATTCATTCATTATCTTTATCGATTGAATTGTATGTTATTGCATGCGAGTTTCATATCTATGTTTCGTATGATTATTACCATGAATCTCTGTATGCAATTATCTATTATAAGTAGCTAAACACCTTTGAATACAGTAGTATGTGAAGATTATGCATATTCGTTCTAGGGTTTATCAAATCACTCATATAGGTTAGTCTCGTATAAAAATCTTCGTAAAAACCTTCAATTCGATAAGTCCGTATTAAATTCTCTAAATTGTTCATGTTTAAGGATCGTGGATTGACGACTCACGATTTCTCCAGTATAATATATTCTAAGAACAATTAGTTGAATCGAATTGATTGATTTACTGTATAACTACCGTGTGACAAATATGAGTGTTTTCCCTAGTTCAAATTAGCATAATTGGATCTTGCTACTGTATTCATCTTTCTATCATTGTTGATCGTAATCTTAGCTTTAGTCAATCTAGTTAGAAGTATACAAAACCATCAATCAAACTGTTACTGGCAAGTATCTGTTTACTCTCACTACTACGTAGCTTGATGAATTCCCTAGAGATCAATCACGAGTTAGGCTTTAGTCTTCAACTACAGCTTAATCTCTAATTGCTTTTTAGAGTATAATTTGAGCTTATCAAGTTTGGCGTCGCTGCCGGGGAGTTAATCCCTATTGTAGCGCTGTGAGCCGGTGGTTACTTGTCGTGATTTCAGTTTACTTGCACTAACAGAAACTAAGCATTTGTTGAGTTACTGTTGTTGAGATCCAGGAATGGAGTCCTTTTCCAGCTACAATGCACCCTCTGCAAGGGTAGCTGGACCTGCTATTGTGATCGACGAAGCATCAAAGCAATATGAACTGGAAAGTGATTTGAGGCATACACTACCTGTGTTTTTCGGAAACCCTGAGGAGGATTCCCTCCGGTTCATCCAGCATTTTGAATATGCAATCAACAATTTATCCAAACAAGGGTTGGAGGAAGAACAGGTTAAGTTTGTGTTATTTCCCCTCGTGATGAAGGGTAATGCCAAGGATTGGTTATGGAGAATTACCCCAGGATCGCTTACTTCTTGGGAGGATATTCTCAAGGCCTTCTACAAAAGGTTCTTCCTACACTCAAAGACAGTGAAGCTCCAAAGAGAAATATCTAAGTTTAGTCAGCAAAAAGGGGAAAGTTTTGATATTGCATGGGAAATATACCTTGGAATGATAAGATCATGCCCACACCATGGATTTTCTGAGCAGGTACTTATGAGCACCTTCTATGAAGGATTGAATGTAGAACACCAGACTGTGGTAGAAGTGAGTGGTGGTGGTATTTTGAACAAGACACCTGTGGAGATGAGGATGGTTTTTGAAGACATGGTAACCCGTACATTAATCTTGGGAGATAACAGGAATCCTATCGAGATCAAGGAGCCTGAATTGATATATGCTGAAGATATTGATTGGATTACCAATGAATTGCGACAGAGTGCAGGGGGACCAGCTCCGAAAATGGTGAATAGTGCAAATATTTCACCAAAGAGCAGCTCATTTCGCGAAAGCACATTGGTGGCTTTAATTGCCCATAATGAAAATTTTATGCAGATTGTTATGAAGGGGCAAGAGAGAACAGGACAGCAGATTGAAGGGATGATGAGCAGAATAGAGGACTTAGCAGATAGTTTGGCTAACTTCGTAGCAGGTCTAGAATTCGGGGATGAAGATGAATTTGAAGAAGAGATTCAAGCAACTACAATACTGCATAGTGGTAAAGTTGTTGAGAAGCCAGATATGATGACTAACCCAGAAACTCCACCTACACCAACAGTAGACGTTACTGAGGAGAAAGCTAAGGAGATTATTGAGGACCCAAGAAGCAGCACTGAGGTTCTACATAAATCTAATAACCCCCGCCCCAGGACCACCACTTTCCAAGATATTACCATACCCTGGGAGAGTTAAGAAGCCAAAAGATGACAGTAAGTTCAAATCTGTTCTGGCAATGCTTTCGAAAGTGAACGTGAACATGCCACTGCTGGAGCTTATTGATAATGTCCCCTCCTATGCTAAGTTCTTCAAGGACCTCAATGCTAATAAGAAGAAGCTTTCGTCTACTGAAAAGCTGATTCTTCCACAAACAGCAAATTCTGTGATCGGATTACCAATGAAACAACAAGACCCAGGGAGTTTCGTGACGATATACAAATGGAGAATGGGAAGGTAGCAAAAGGTATGCTCGACTTGGGAGCAAGCATTAATGTTATTACCCATGACCTTTATAGGAGCTCGGTTTGGGGAAGTTGGCACCAGTGAATATGACTTTGTAGATGGCTGATTGTAGTATCCAGCAACCGCTTGGTATTATTCGGGATGCTTTGCTCAAGGTTGACACATACTTGGTACCAGCAGATTTTGTAGTTCTAGCTCCCAGCAATGCAGCAACCAGCAGCAAAAACCATGTGATTTTGCTAGGACGGCCATTCATGAAAACTGTCAAACTTCAAGTCGATGTTGCAGAAGGAAAAATAGCAATGGATATCGGAGGCAATTGAATCAACAAGGACGCAGTGCGTCCTGCAAGTAACTCTAATGCCTATTCTGTTACAAAATGTGAATCTAAACATGAGATTGCCAAAGAATTTCATTGCATCATTGATGACTGTGTGCATACCACTTTGCTTGATGACATTACTAGCGATAAGTTAGAGGCTGCTTTGACACTAGATCCTGATAGGGAAATTCTGAGTTAGGAAAGTCATGAGCTAATCTGTGCTTTAGATTCAGCTGAAACTGAACCGGCAGGTGAACTCGATTCCCCTACTAAGCCATTAGGTGAAATCGACTCCCTCAGTAGCAATACTGGGGAAATCGAACCCCCTAGGCCTAACCTTAAGGAACTTCCACCCACTTAAGTATGCTTGCCTTGGTAAAAATCGATCCAAACCTATGATAATCTCTTCTAAATTGCAAAAGGAAGAAGAAAACCAACTTGTTGACCTTCTTAAGGAGAATTCTGCGACCATAGGATGGGGAATTGGAGACATTAAGGATATTAGCGCAACCCGTTGCACACATAGGATAAGTTTAGAAGATGATGCTAAACCTGTTAGGCAACCTCAGCGCAGGCTCAATCCTGTCATGCAAGATGTAGTGAAAACTAAGATCCTTAAGATGCTTGAGCACGACATAATTTACCCCATAGCTGATAGTAGATGGGTGAGTCATGTGCATGTAGTTCCTAAGAAGTCGGGGGTTACTGTCGAAACAAATGAGAAGGGCATAGTGGTCCCGGTAAGAAAAACCACGGGGTGGCGTGTGTGCATTGACTACAGGAAACTAAACGCAGCCAACAAGAAAGGCCACTTCCCTCTGCCATTTATTGATGAGATGCTTAACCGCCTTGCTGGGCGAGAGTTCTATTGTTTTATGGATGGTCTTTCAGGTTTCTACAAAATACCCATTGCTCAGGAGGATCAGGAGAAGACGACATTTACCTGTCCTTATGGGACTTTTGCCTATCGCAGAATGCCTTTCGGACTGTGCAACGCTCCTGCTACTTTTCAAAGATGCATGCTTTCTATATTTTCTGACATGGTGCAGGATTTTATAGAGGTTTTCATGGATGACTTCTCTCTTTTCGGAGATTCTTTTGCTGATTGCTTACATAAACATGATAAAGTGCTTAAACGCTGCATTGAGTGTAACTTAACTCTTAGCTGGGAAAAAAGTCACTTTATGGTTAGAGAAGGAATTGCCTTAGGACATGTAGTCTCAAAACGTGGGATAGAAGTTGATAGGGCAAAGCTTGATTTTATTGTTAAACTTCCCCCTCCCACTTGTGTGAAAGAGCTGCAATCTTTTCTTGGGCATGTTGGTTTTCATATGAAAGTTGTGCCTTTTGTTTTCAATGATAAATGCATGGAGGAGGCCTTTAACATCTTGAAAGAACAGCTTGTTTCCGCTCGCATTGTTGTTGCTCCTAACTGGTCCTTACCCTTTGAGATTATGTGCGATGCTTCTGATTTCGCTTTAGGTGTTGTTTTAGGACAAAGGGTAAATGGACATTTTCATGTGATTTACTATGCCAGCAAGACACTTAACCCTGCGCAAGTTAACTACACCACAACTGAGAAAGAATTCCTAGTTGTTCTTTTCGCATTGGATAAATTCCGTTCGTATCTGAAAGGGTTCAAAGTGATCAACCACACGGATCACGCTGCGATCCGCCACCTCATGGCCATGAGTGATTCTAAGCCGCGCCTCATTCGGTGGGTTTTGATGTTACAGGAGTTCGATTGTGAAATAGTTGATAAGTGTGGTAAAGATAATCTTGTTGCTGACCATTTATCTAGGCTTGATCCTAAGACAATCTCCCCTTCTCCACCTATTCCCGATGACCTACCTGATGAGCACCTATTCTTTGTTAGCTTAGAGCCTTAGTTTGCAGATATTGTGAATTTTCTTGTTGCAGGTGTCTTCCCCGCTAACATGTCTTCGCATGAAAGAAGGAACTTTGCACTCCGAACAAATGGCTACTTTTGGGATGACCCCCACCTTTTCAAGGAAGGAGCTGATGGCATCCTACGGCGCTACATTCCAGAGAGTGAAGTAGGCAGTGTTCTCACCTTTTGTCATACCATGCAGTGTGGAGGGCACTACAGCGGGAAGAAAACCGCTCTGAGGTTCTTCAATCAGGTTTCTTTTGGCCCTCTTTGTTTAAAGATGCTCATAAGTTTTGTGCTAGTTGTGATGCATGTCAGCGTAGTGGTAACATTAGCAAGCGTAATGAGATGCCTTTGACTAGCAATCTTGTGGTAGTACCCTTTGATGTGTGGGGTATTGACTTTATGGGACCCTTTCCCTAAAGTAATGGTAATGAATATATTCTTGTTGCTGTGGACTATGTGACTAAGTGGGTGGAGGCTATTGCCACCAGAACTAACGATTCCAAAGTTGTGCTCTCTTTCTTGTCCAAGAATATTTTCAGCAGGTTTGGTACACCCAGAGCAATCATTAGTGATGGCGGATCTCATTTTATTAACCGCTCATTTGCGAACCTGCTTGTGAAGTATGGAGTGCAACACCTTCTCGCAACCGCATACCATCCACAAACTTCTGGTCAAGTGGAAGTCAGGAATAGAAAAATCAAGAGCATTCTCACAAGGGTCGTAAAACCAAATCGTAAGGATTGGTCAACCAAGCTAGATGATGCACTGTGGGCTTACAGAACTTGTTACAAGACTGTTATTGGTACAACCCCCTACCGGTTGGTTTATGGCAAAGCTTGTCATCTTCCCATGGAGTTGGAGCGCAAAGCAGCATGGGCCACCAAGGAGCTAAATCTCGATATGCAGGCAGCTGGGGATGAAAGATTGATGCAGATCTCTGAGCTGGAAGAACTCCGACACCTTGCCTTTGAGAATGGAAAGATTTACAAGCAGAAGACAAAAGAGTATCATGACAAGGGGATAATCCGCAAGGACTTGCACCCAGGTATGAAAGTTTTGGTTTTTAACTTAAACTGTTTCTGGGAAAGTTGCATTCGCGTTGGGATGGACCATACACGATAATTCATGTGGCACCGCATGGTGCTGTCGAACTCTTGAATTCTGCTGACGGTTCCACCTTCAAGGTCAATGGGCAGTGCGCTAAACTATACTTTCAAGGGTACATTCAGCGACCGGAAGAAGTGGTCGAACTCTCCGAGTCCAGTACATGACTCTAAACTGTACTTCACAGGCCAGACACTTTCGACCCCTTTTATCTTTCCACTCTTAGCTTGAGGACATGCTTGAGTTTCGGTTTGGGGAGGGAATGTGAGGCTCTTCAGTTTCTTGCCTGTGTTTCTATGTAATTTTTTTCATATTTTCATGAGTCTTTCATGTGTCCGAGTTACCTTTCCAAGTTTTTGAGCAGCTATTGTGAGTGGTAATCCACTTAATGCCTTTGTTTTGTTTGGTATGTAACTGGAAGTAGCCTAGTGCATTGTTATTTCCTTAAGGTCTGTTTCTCTTGCAAATATCTAGTCTGTCCAGTTCTTTAGTCCAAAATCCATGAGAAGCCTGAATCGATGAAAAAATATTGTACTGGCATTTGTATTGTGTGATTCCTGGGATGTGCATGTTTTTACGAATTACTTGCGCCTTTTCATACTTACGTGTACTCATTTTGTTTGGGGATGACGAATGGCATGCTTTTAATTTTGAGTTCTCTAACTTTTAAACCCCGTTCTAAAGAACAGGTTTGGGGAAGAGCTACTTACATGTTTACGACTATTTTTTAGCTTTATATGCTCGATAGTGTTTGAGTCTGTTGCTGTTTCCAAAGGTTGTCTGAATTTAATCTCGGGGTGGATCTATGGTCTTAGTTGATCACCGTCTGTCGTGTTGGGCATGTTTCAGATACTACCTATATACCGGCGTGGCCCTTAAAGCTATATGACCCTGAGGGTTGATGGCATGTGTACCAAACTGACACGCAGAAAAGTGCGGACTTTCGGTAAAACAGACACTGATGAGACAATATTCTAACGTCTCATTTGGTCCTTTTTAGCGGTCTTTATGAGTCTTTGTCTTTAGTTTTGTAGTCTTTTTAGTTCGTTTTTACGCTTTGGTGTTTTGTTTATATTTTGTAGAAATCGATGTCTTTTGAGCCGAATGAGAACAAGCAGCTTAGCATGGCTCGCCGCGGCGAGATTTTATGAGCTTGCAACTGGCAATTGAAAGAAGGCCCGCCGCGGCGAGGAAATCAGTCCGCCGCGGCAAGATTTAGCGAGTGATCATCGTCTGTGATTAAAGAAGACTCGCCGCGGCGAGAGTTTGCGAATGGAGCCTCTAATTTGAAGATTGAAGCTCGCCGCGGCGGAGCACCTTGCTCGCCGCGGTGAGATTATGCGAAGGCTATATATATTGCGATAAAGAAGGCTCGCCGCGGCGAGGCAATTGGGCCGCGGCGGCGAGATTTTGCGATTGGCTCCCCTGTTTTGAAGGAAGACGCTCGCCGCGGCGAGGGATTCAATCCGCCGCGGCGAGAATTTGCGAGCTGGATATATAATCGACAAAAGGAAGCTCGCCGCGGCGAAGCAATTGGCCCGCCGCGGCGAGACGCGCAAGTCCAGAATTCGTTTTCCTTAATTAGATTAGATTTTTTGATTCTTTCTTTCATACTTCTTTTAACCTAGTTTTGAGAAAAGCTCCTGGATTGAGACATTGACATTGAGACATCTTTGGAGTTTGGTTACTCATTGATTTTTATTCATCAATATTATTGGTATTGATTTCTCCATTGCTTTCTTCTTTACAATTCGTTCTTTATCTTATCGATTGAATTGTATGTTATTGCATGCGAGTTTATCATCTATGTTTCATATAATTTTTACCATGAATCTTTGTATGCAATTCTCAAATATGAGTAGCTAAACGCCTTTGAATACAGTAGTATGTGAAGATTATGCATATTCGTTCTAGGGTTTATCAAATCACTCAATAGGTTAGTCTCGTATAAAATCTTCGTAAAAACCTTCAATTCGATAAGTCCGTATTAAATCCTCTAAATTGTTCATTATAAGGATCGTTAATTGACGACTCACGATTTCTCCAGCATAATATTTTCTAGGGGTTATTACATATACCCCCCCCCCCCTGTTAGATAGGGGCATTTCATCTAAGGGCCACTTAGTTCAACAATAACATCCAAGTCCAAAAAGCTAATAATCTGTTGACCAGCTTATAAGCTGAAATCAATTATGGGACAAACAAACATGGCCTTAGTTGTTGTCTTTACCTTTTTACCTTTCTAGGTTAAATTCATTTGCCAAAAAACGGCTCACACCCACCAAAACCAAACCTCTCCGTCTTCTCTTCGTCTTCTTCACTCAACCACCAAAATCATCCCTTAATCATCGAAAATCAAACTGTAATCGGCCATTATAGCACGTATAACATCGAATTCCAGCGTATTCTCACCTGTTTGAGGAGATATTTAAGCACTGTGAGGTAGGGTTTTTTGTTCATACATGTAAAGGTTCAATTTTGTTGTTGGTTTTTGTGTTATTCATGTACGTATTCATCTAAGTATCCACATTTTTGTGTCTGATTTGAGTGGATTGTATCGTAGTTCAATACGCAGTTTATAGCTAGGGTTGTACTGCTTAATATTAATCTGTTTATATTTTTGTTTTGATGCTTGTTACAGTTTCAATGGGGGCAAAATTTAACATCAGACTTCACCTGGGTAGGGAGGAATTCATGTTGGTCGACGTTGATTCTTCAAGGTACACACATGCTAAACTTATGAAGGATGTTGATGCTATATTAGAACGTGTGGAAAGTAGGGGTTCTCTGTTTTTTACAAAGGTGGCTTATGTTGAGAATTCTTTTGAAACAATAGATGTTATAGATGATGCAACTGTAAGGTTGATGTTTGAGAGAAATATGCAAGGACTAGAAGTAGAGTTGCATTTAACTACTTTTGATGTTGAACCTTTAGCTATTGATATGTCTTGCTCCAAAAAATTCAAAAGCTTTGTTAATAGTGATGTTGATGTAGAGTATGTACCCTCCACCAAGGTCCATACTGAAACAACTGCTAGAAGAAATCTGTTTAGAACTTGTAAACCAAGACCACATCCCACACATTCCCCTGAATATGTTGATTTGACTGATGTCCCTAGTGATGATGAAACACCCCCACCCCCTGTCACTCAACCAACACAGTCTACTCCTCCACAATCTCCACCTTGTGCTCAAACTCCACCTTAACTGCTACACCTGCTAAAACTCCACCTGCCAAAACTGCTACACCTGCACAAACTCCACAACCATCTGAAAAAGCCAACAAAGAAACCCCTAGTCCTTACATTCCAAGACATGTTGAGCCTACTCCTGTTAAGTCTGTAGGGAGTGAATTTCAGGCTGCAGATGAAGAGTTTGAGACTCTTTTGTCAACATATTAGGGGGGGGTACTGAACAATCAAAAACAAGGGAACAAAGAAAACATAAGTCTGTGGTGGATGATGTGGTAGTTGAGGATTGGGTTGTTGATGATAAATTGGAAAAAAGGAAGGGAAAAATGTATGAGTGAGGATGAGGAGAACAAAACTGGCTGTGATGATAGTGATGATGAGGATTATCATGACCAAGGTGTGGAGAATGAATCACATGAAAGTGGGAATGCAAATTCCTATGAGAAAGAGAGTGCAGAGCAGCTTGGTAATGAAGAAGTTCAAAATGAGGGAGCTGAGGAAGGTGAACAAAGTGATGGTGACAGGGAAGTGTTTGACTAGGAGTATGAGGCTCCAAAAAGTCAGTATTTGCATGATAGTGAGGATGAGGAGATAGGTTTTCATAGGGTGATACCTGCAGATGATGAGAATGAGGAAACTGGGGGTGATTTGCATGAAAATCAAGGTGATGTTGTAGTGAATGATGAGGCTGATGCAAATGCTACTGCAAATGCCACTATGTCTGCTGAGCCAAATGAACATAATGAGAAGAAAGAGACTGCCCAACCAGAAGATTCATCTGAAGATTACTATCCAAGTGGACGTGATGAACTGAGTGAACAAGATTGGATAGGTGATGAATTCCAGGTGAACTGTCAGGATTGGGATAAGGAATTTCAAGAGGGTGATGTATTTGGTAGTATTCATGAACTGAGGAGAAGGGTGAAGGAGTATGTACTGAAGGTAGGGTTCCATTTGGTAAGGAAGAAGAATGACACCCACAGATACACAGTACATTGTGCTGGGAAAGGCTGTCAATGGAGATTACATGCAAGTATGGTTTGGTTATGAAACTGTCTTTTTTGTTCGCATTTTGTGTATTTGGTTTTCAAACTGTCATTTCATTATTCTTACATTTTATGAATTGCAGGAGTGATGGATGATGAAATGTCATTCATGATTAGGACTTATCATGGAGGACATAGATGTGTGAGAAAGGTAGATCCAAAACAAGCAGATTCAAATTGGTTAGCTACCAAGATACATGACCAATTGAGGGACAACCCAAGTATGAGTGCCAAGAAACTAGAAGCATGGGTTTCTGAGAAGCTAGGGGTAGTTGTCCCTTATATGAGGGTTTTCAGGGCAAGGCAGAAAGCCTTAGAAATAATTGGAGGGAACCCTAAGGAAGCTTTTAGGATCAGCCCTTAGTATATGGAGATGATAATAAGATCTAATCCTGGCTCAGTTGTGAAACCAGCCATTGATAGGCCACCCTTGTTTCAGAGGTTTTTCTGTGGGTTTGAGGGACTTAGAAGAGGATTCCTCAATGGATGCAGCCCTTTCCTATTCTTTGATGGGTGTCATCTTAGAGGGAGATATGGTGGGATGTTATTGAGTGCAGTTGGCACTGATGCCAACTGTGGTATCTTTCCTGTAGCTTGGGCAATAGTTGAGTCAGAATGCAAAGAATCCTGGGGATTCTTTCTCCAATGTCTTGAAAGATTCTTAGGACCATGGGATGCTGAGACACAGTGGCACTTCATGGCAGATAGACAAAAGGTAATGTTAACAATCTCTTTGATTACTTGATTTCTTGTTTCATAACTCAATCTTGATTGTCATTGATGCATTACTTGATTTGAATGTAGGGTTTGGTGCCTGCCATTGAAGAACTTGCACCAACTGTTGTGAATAGAAAATGTGCAAAGCATATCTATGACAATTTCAAGCAAAAATGGAGGAGTGTTGATCTGAGGAAGTTTTTCTGGCAAGCTGCAACTGCCTACACTCACTATGGATTCAACAAGGCAATGGTGAAGATCAGAACTGCAAGTGAACAAGCCTATGACTACTTGATGAGGATTCCACTTGGATTTTGGTCAAGACATGCCTTTGATCCAACACCCAAGATAGATCACTGCACCAATAATGTCAGTGAGAGCTTCAATGCTTGGGTGGAGCCTGTTAGAGGATTTTCCATTCTCAATATTATGGAGGTAACTGTAATACATATCTAATTTGTTAACAAGTTTTAAGTTTTGTTCTTCACAACAAGATCTCTAGTAACAATTTGTATTCTTTGATGTCATGTAGGGTTTGAGAACTCAAGTCATGCAGAGAATTGTTGTGAGGAGAAAGAAAGGTAATGCATGCACATCAGTGGTCATGCCAAGGATTCTGAAAAAGCTGAATGATGCACATGATGAATCAAGAAGATGTAGATTGGTTTCTGAGGCAGGCAACATGTATGAGATTGGGGACTACACATACAGGTTCATTGTTAATCTTGAGGCCAGAACTTGTGATTGTAAGAGATGGGATATGAGTGGCATCCCATGCAGGCATGCTTGGACTGCTATCAATCACAATAGGGATGATGGAGAGAACTACTTGAGTAACAACCATACTAAGGCAGCTTATTTGAGGGCATATGACATGATGATTAAGCCTGTTCCCCAATATAGGTTTTGGCCTAATGATTTAACTCAAGATGAATGTTCACCACCTGATGTTCTCAGACCACCTGGAAGGCCTACTGTATCTAGGATCAAACATCCTAGTGAAGGTCCTAGTAAAAAGGCTAAGGTTCCAATGCAGAAAACAAGGAGGCCACCTAAGTGCAGTTTGTGTGGAGTGAGAGGGCATAACTGCAGGAAATGTCCAACTTTGGTAAGTATATTTGAGTGTTTGTTTGTTTGTTTTAAGATACAAATTACATGGTTCCTTATATGCATGTTTTGTTTGAATTAATTGCAGAATAAGGAAGATGATGAAGAGCCCAATCCAGCTGCAACTCAAAATCAACCTCATTCTTCTACTCAGCCTCAGCAACAAACATCTTCTTCTCAGCCTCAGCAACAAGCATCTTCTACTCAACCTCAACAAAATGAACAAGCTGATGTAAGTGAAATGGCTTAACTCATTCTTTGTCATAATTGGGAACTTGTTAGTTGTAGTTAATGATTGAAATAGGCTTGTGATTGAAATTTGTTGAGTTTGGATTGAAATAGGCTGCAAATGCAAACAGAGGAAGAAAAAGAGCTAGGGAACAACCTGTGGAGGAAGGGGACTTTGGCGTAAGCAATGGCAATAAAGGGCAATCGGTAGGGCAATGGCACCTTGGTTTGGGCTATAGAGTTGATCAAGTAGTTGGGTGGATGTTTTGGTGTTATATTTTGATTATAACCTTATGATTTGGTGGTATATTTTGATTATAACCTTATGATTTTGGTTAGGCTATTTTGATGATGGCACTTTTGATGCTACTCAATTTGCAACTTGTATTGAAACATACATTGGAAAAATGTTCAATACATGTTACTTCTTCTACTACATGCAACTTCTACTACTTTGCCTAATTAATCTACTTGAATGCATTAATTATTTGCACAAGCAGGTACACAGCAAACAAGAATAGGTTTAGGCAAATGAGTTGCCTAACTCTCATGTATTTGTCTTCTTGAGTATCCATGGTTGTACATCTCTTCTTTTGTTTTTGTTTTACCATTGCATCATCTTCACTTGTAGATTGGTGTTCCATATTTTGGCGCCTTGAAGTATGTTGATGTGGTGGAACAAATTCAGATAGCAATTTGGCTTGCATGATATCTCCTCGTCCATTTTGAACATTTTCTTCAACAAGACACCATTCAGACCACCCATGTGTTGGACATCTCCAATAGAATCTTCCTTCATGCGGTTCACACCTTTTAACGGAGAGAATAGTTCGCTTGCGACACTTCGAATTACTGCAAATTGGACGAATTTCATCGGTCTTCTCCATTGTTAGTTTGAGTGAAGAAGGATCAGTAAAAATGGATGAATATGGACTGTTTTGGGGCTTAAATTGGCTCAAAATAAGTACCCCAACGGCTAGTTTTTTTGAAAATAACGGCCATATATCAATTACATTCTAGTACCCGATACTAAATTATCAATTACATATGGGTCCACACGTGCCTCGCACGTGCCATGATAAGCTAAGGCTGTTAGGCCAGAAATAAAATATGATATTTGAATAGGGGTATAAATGACTTTTCCTGGTTTTAATTCGCCAAAAGTCAAATTCGTGGACCTACATGTAATTGATTTATATCGATCAGGACTTGCATGTTATTGTTGATCTAACTGGTACCCAAGTTTAATTAGAACATCTAAAAGGGGTACTGGATGAAATTCACCCTTGTTAATACGAACTATTTTCTTCCTTGGTGTGTTCCTTGGTGCTCCATTTGGTGCTTTCAGATACCTGTCAGGTTTCTGAGTCTGCTTCTCAGCAAACTTAGCTTTCCTAGCCAGATTTCTTCTAGCCCTGGCATTCAGATTTTCAGTGGCTTGATTCATCTTCCACTTCTGATAATTGCTGTGAGCAATTCTAGCCTTTAACCATCGTTCTTGCTCTTGTTGATACTCACGAGCAAGTTGTTTCCCGATGGCTTTATAGCCAATACCATTCCGAGCACCTGGTGCTATCTGAGATCTTTTCTCAGCAGCTTTCCTAGTCTCTAGATAATCTATTTTCTTTCCAGAAAATGTGACATAGGAGAATTTGTCAGCTCCTGCAATTTTTCCTTTCTGAGAGACATAGCACTGTGGGTGATTGCACTTTTCAATGTTATGTTTCTTTTCAGAGACATTCCCAACAGTTTTCCTTGCGACTTGTTTTCCCACAAAGGCTTAGTCGCAACTGCCTTTCCTTTGTCAACAACCTTAGCTTTCTGACCGATACTGTAGATTGTTTGGGAATCACGTTGTAATAGTCTAGTAAATCTTGCATAGGATGTTAGGTCTCTGAATGTAATTTTTATTTTCTTGAAGAAGACCAAGAAGAAGGCATCCATCAGGACAAGCTCAACTTTAAAATGAAGTTTTGAAGACTACACAAGATTGCTGAAGACAAAGGTTATCAGATACCTATGTCCAGATATCTTGAAGAAACAAGTGTTTCAATAAACAAGTGTTGCAAAAGATATCTGAGAATACAAGGTTTCTGAACGAGGAAAAGTGCCCACAGATATCTACACTCAGATACCTTGGATAAAGATTATGTTTCCGAAAAACAATATATTTTTAACAAGTGGTATCTGGAGTTGTGATAGTCTCCGGAAAAGGACGTGCAAGGCTTCAGAAAGCATGCATAGTTCCTTTGGGACTACTGGACAAAGTATTGTACAGTGCATTAAATGCGCGGACAGAAATGTCTTAACAAAAACGGTAGTCTCTGAGAAGAAGACAAACGCACAATAGTACTGTACTTAGATATCAGTAGTTTGAATTTCATTGAGCCTAACGGATACTATTCAAATGGCTTGATTTTTAACTATAAATATCAACACTTAGAATGCTTGAGAACACACACAGAACTTACAGCAAGAACACTGAATACTCACACAAGCTCTCTCAAGCATACTACTTACCTTCAAGCTTTCTATTGCGACCAAAGCTCTTGATTATAAGTTGCACAAAAGTTCTAAGTGACCTGATCCTTAACAAGCATTGTTATCTGTGAAGGAGTTGAATTAAGATTTCATATCTGAGATTCATCCTCTTGAACACTTATCAAAGACTTGGGTCAGTAAAGAACAAGATACCATACATTGACAAGTGTATTAAGTATACTTGATTCATAGACCTATCTGCATAACTGAAAAAGTTATTAAAGAAGCTCACCTGACAAACTACCTTAACCAACACCTTAATCGGCGTGGAGTACAGGAAGTACTTAGTTTGGGAAACTAAGGAATAACTCCAAGATTACTGAGCATAGGAAGTACTTAGTTTGGGAAACTAAGGAATAGCTCAAAAGGTTTCTGAGTACAAGAAGTACTTGGCTGAGAAAGCCGGGGAATAACTCAAAGGGAACACTTGGTTGCGAACTTAGTGTATTTAGGAATCGAGAGAAGATACTTGTAAGGTTACCTCAATTATCTGTCTTAGTGGATTCTAGGTCTGAGAAAGGCCGAAGTGGATTAGTTGAAGGATTACGCCACCTTCAGATACCACTATAAAGACTTGTGTTATTTACTTTTTGCAATTTATTACTTGCTTTATTTACCTTGCTAAGTATTTACACATATCTTGCTGAGCACGTGCACTTATCACAAAAAGTCTTCCGCTCTCTGAAAGTAAGTATCAGATATCTTCACAAATATCTGAGAAATTGTGCTTATCGACAAAAGTTTGAAAAAGACTATTCACCACCCCCCCCCCCCCCTCTAGTCTTTTACTTAGCCGTTATCTGGACCAACAAGTGGTATCAGAGCAGGAGGTTCCCAAGCCTTCTGCACTGAACCTAGATCCCGGATAAGTGCCCACTAACTGCTTTTCACCTACACTTGATTTGTTTGTTTAGTGTGTTTGCTGCAGGATGTCTTTAAGTGACGCCCCAATTCTCAAGCCAGAGAGTTATGAGAAATGGAAGAACAACATGATGCTCCACCTAGAAGCCATCAGTGACGAAATGATCGACGTGATAAAGAATGGCCCCATAGTTATTCAAAAACTCAAGCAGGTCATGGAGGTTTCTAATGGTAGAGACAGAGAACAAAGTGATGGGTCTTCACAGACAGATGCGTCAACCAGTAGGAGACCTACCAGTCAAGTTATTTACGAGCCAAAGCCCAGAGAGATATGGACATCGGAAGATGCCAAGAGAAATCGACTGGATGGTCAGGCTCGCAATATCATCATACGTTCTACTCCAGAGCACATACAGATTAAAGCGTAGGGGTAAAAGCAAAAAAAGTGGCCTGGCAACTGATTGAAGAAATCAGTGTTGGCACTGAGAAAACGAAGGAAAATAAGTTTGAAGTTTTGAAGCTCAAATTCCAAAACTTTAAACAAGGTCCCACAAAGACTCTTGAAGAACAAGATTTCCGGTTTACAACACTCATGAGTGACATGGCTGCACTTGGTGAACGTAATAGATATACCCAACCAGAAAAGATTAAGACTAGTGTGAGAAATCTAAATCATAACTGGGAGCATACAAAGTTTTTCTACTTTAATCAAGGAATGCCAGATATCACTCCAGTGGAACTTTTCTCTCACCTTGCCACTGTTGACTATGGAACAACTCAAAGAGAACAAACAACTGAAAAGTTGCAGAATGTTGCTCTAGTTGCCCAAGGAACTTCTGAAAAGAAGGAAGGCAAGGAGGTGACTGAGGATGCTCTTGCTGTAAAGCAAATGAGAAAATATGTCAGTCGAGATATTGAGAGAAGAAAAGCCAAAGAGAAGCTGAAAAAGCATCTAGGCTCAAACTATCATCAATACAAAAATATGCAACTGTCAAGCTCGCTGAACAAGCCGACTCAGAAAGCATCTAGTACTGAGGAAGCATAAATCGGAAACAATATCTATTTCTATTGTCAGAAACCTGGTCATTTCAAGAAGGATTGCCCTGCCTTCAACAACTAAAGACAGGTGACAAGAAAGATAGAAGAAACTTCAAGAGAAGTCAGAGAGCTATGCTCACTGAAGAAAGGAAAAAGATTCAACTCCAACTGGATGCTCTAGACATTGAGTCTGATTCTGAGGATGAAGACTCAGATGATTCCACATTGCCTTCTCCAGAAATGTGCGGTGTTTCTCATGAAGTGATTGACTTTGGTCAAAAGAAGAAAGAAGTGTGTGGAGTGGCTGAAGAAATATTTCCAGATATCTCCAACATTGAACCTTGTCTAATGGCTGATGAGGTAACACATACTTCTTGTTATACATATGAAAGTGATGAGGAAGGAATCAAAGATCTGGAACATCTCAGAAGAAAGCTTGATCTCTACGAAATAGAGTTTCTAATGGTCCGAGCTAGAGCCGAAATCTTTGAAGAGGAAAATAATTCTCTTGAAAAGGAAAATTCAAAATTACTCAAGATATCAGAGGAAAAGGATGCCGAAATTGCATCTCTCAAAGCTCAGATATCTGAGACAGAAAAGTCATATAAAGAAACATTGGCCAAACTCCAAAAGAAATGTGAAGATCTTCTTTCTGAAAATGAAGAACTCAAAAAGAAAGAACTATCTTTTCAATCTTATGCCAAAGCTAGTGACACTCTTATTGAAGTACAATCTTATTTAAGAGATCCTTCAGAAAAGAGAGTACTTGGGCTGAACACACAAACAGATAGTTCTACCACTCTGAATAAGAGCGATGAAAGAAGAACATTTGTCAGTACTCAGCAAGGTGGTTCCCAAACAACCTATAGCATTGGTCAGAAAACTAAGGTTGTTGACAAAGGAAAGGCAATTGCGACCAAACCTTTGTGGGAAAAACAAGTCCCAAGGAAAACTGTTGGGAATGTTTCTGAAAAGAAACATAGCACTAAAAAGTGTAATCACCCATAGTGCTATGTCTCTCAAAAAGGAAGAATTGCAGGAGCTAGCAAATTCTCCTATGTCACGTTTTCTGGAAAGCTGTTGAGATGAGAACTCAGATAGCACCAGGTGCTCGGAATGGTATTGGCTATAAAGCCATCGGGAAACAACTTGCTCGTGAGTATAAACAAGAGCAAGAACGATGGTTAAAGGCTAGAATTGCTCACAACAATTATCAGAAGTGGAAGATGAGTCAATCCACTGAAAATCTGAATGCCTGGGCTAGAAGAAATCTGGTTAGGAAAGCTAAGTTTGCAGAGAAGCAGACTCAGAAACCTGACAGGCATCTGAAAGCACCAAATGGAGCACCAAGGAACACACCAAGGAAGAAAATAGTTCTTAATAACGATGATACTAATCATTTAACTAGAATTCCTCCTTATGTTCCTGTTAGACAAAAGAATGTTCCTAAGAAATTCATTCAAAAATGGATTCCTACTGGAAGATTCTTTAGTCCAGATGGTTCCATTGTTGGTATGAGAACCTAATCTCCTGTTTCCTGTTTTGTGCAGAACACTCTAAAGACTAATCCAAAGTGGCATTTTGATAGTGGATATGGGAAGCACATGACAGGAGACAAAGCAAATCTGATTAACTACATAAAATGCAATGATGGACCAATTATCAGGTTTGCTGGAGGAGATAAAAATCCAACCATAGGATTTGGCAATCTCAAGTTTGGAGCCCTTACAATCTCTGAAGTACTACATGTAAAGGGATTGAAATATAATCTCCTAAGCATGAGTCTATTAGTAGACAAAGGGTACACTGTCAAGATCAAGTCAAAACTATGCAAAGTGATTGACAATGAGTCAAAGCAGATAGTCTTTGTTGCTAGGCGAAAAGGAAATCTTTATGTTGCTGATTGGGCTTCCGCCACAACTCAAGAATGTCTCATGGTGATTCAATCTGGCCACACTGAAGAAAATTGGCTATGGCATAAAAAAATGAGTCACTTGAATTTCAAAACTCTGAACAAGCTAGCCAAGAAAGAATTGGTGGTTGGTTTACCCAAAATGGCACATAGAAAAGATGGTATATGCTCGGCTTGCCATATGGAAAAACAATCCAAAACATCTTTCAAGTCTAAAACTAGACATTCCAGTGAAAGGCCACTGCAAATGTTACATATGGATCTTTTTGAATCCTCTTTAACTAGTTATGCAGGAAAGAAGTATGGTCTGGTTGTTGTTGATGATTACTCAAGATTCACTTGTGTTGTTTTTCTCAAACACAAATCTGATGCAAGGGTTGAGATACCAAACTTGCTGAATAAGCATGAAATCATGAAAAATGACAAGGTATATGTAATCAGAACAGACCATGGTACTAAGTTTGTGAACCAGTACATAAAGAGTTTTGTACCTGCAAATGTATACAACATCAACTATCTTTCGTAAGAACACCACAACAAAATGGTGTTGCTGAAAGGAAGAATAGGACCCTAAAATAAGTGGCAAGAACAATGCTCGCTGACACTGAAATAAGTGAAATCTATTGGGTTGAAGCTGTAAACACAGCCAGCTACACTCAAAATAGATGTTTGATTAACAAACACCATGACAAAACTCCTTACGAGCTTTTCTTTGGTAGACCCCGTAGTATCAAACATCTAAGGGTGTTTGGTTGCAGATGTTTCGTTCTTAACAATGGAAAAGAGTACTTGAGAACATTTCAACCAAAGGCAGATGAAGGAGTATTTCTTGGTTATTCTCTGAATAGCAAAGCCTATAGAATCTACAACAAAAGAACGCAAAAGATTGAAGAATCTGTTCGTGTAGTTTTCTACGAAAGAAACAAGAAAATACCCTTGAATGATGATCTCTCAGATAGGTTTAAGAATTGATGATTAAAGATTCTGAAGAAGAATCCTCAAAAGGATTTTCTAGTAACAACCAGATGACTCTAAGACATGATGAAGAATTTCCTATAAGAATTCCAGAAATGGAACAGGTTCCTGAGAACCTTCATCATGTAGAGGTTTCTGAGAATGAGATTGCTGAAAATCAAATTCCAGATATCCCTAACACTGAAAAAGTTTCAGATATCCATGGCATTTCCCATGTGTCAGATATCTCAGATACTGCACAAGTATCCCATCAAGATCATATTGATTCACATTCAGATCATCAAATGATATTGATCCTACTAGTTCAAAACCCATTATGAAATGGATAAGAAATCATCCTACAAAGGATGTGATCGGTCCGTTAGACCAAGGAGTTAGAACTAGAAGAGCAATCGCTGAAAATGCAAATTGCCTCAATGGATGTTTCATCTCAAATATTGAACCTAAAACTATAGAAGAAGCATTAAAGGATCAAGATTGGATCTCTGCAATGCAAGAAGAGTTGGATCAATTTGAGAGAAACAAAGTCTGGAAACTGGTTCCATTTGTTGACGGAATATCTGTAATTGGAACCAAGTGGGTTTTCAGAAACAAAATGAATGAGTCTGGTGAAATAACCAGAAACAAAGCTAGGTTGGTTGCCAAGGGATTCACCCAGTCTGAAGGACTAGATTTTGATGAATTTTATGCACCAGTTGCAAGATTGGATGCAATAAGACTCTTTCTAGCCTTTGCAGCTCATAATGACTTCACAGTTTATCAAATGGATGTCAAGAGTGCATTCCTAAATGGTGAACTTGCTGAGGAAGTCTATGTTGAGCAACCACCAGGCTTTGAAGTTTCCTCAGAAAGTAGGATGGTCTATAAGCTTCAGAAAGCTCTGTATGGACTTAAATAAGCTCCAAGAGAATGGTATGATACTTTGGCCAGATACCTACTAGAAAGTGGTTTCAAGAAAGGAGATGTTGATAAAACACTCTTCACATTGAACCATGATGGGAAACTACTTTTGGTTCAAGTATATGTTGATGACATTATATTTGGATCTAAAGTCAAGCAACTTTGTGAAGACTTTGCTGAACTCATGAAATGTAAATTTGAGATGAGCATGATGGGAGAATTTAATTACTTCCTAGGGCTGCAAGTCAACCAACTCAATGATGGATTATTCATTAGTCAAACAAAGTATGCAAAGGACATTCTCAACAAGTTTAATCTAAAGCCTTTTGAAAAGAATGCTAAGATACATATGAGCATTGGAACCAAAATGACCTACACTGAGTCTGACAAGAGTGTTGAAGAACACAAGTATAGAAAATTGATTGGCTCTCTATTGTACCTCACTGCAAGTAGACCTGATATTCAATATGCAGTTGGAGTGTGTGCTAGATTTCAGACAAATCCAATGCAAACACACTACAACATTGCCATGAAAATATTAAGGTATGTAAAGGGTACTGTAGAAGTTGGATTATGGTATCCAAAAGACAGTGGAATGAGTTTGGTTGGCTATTCAGATGCTGTCTATGCTGGATCATTGCTTGATAGAAAAAGCACCTCAGGAACTTGTCAATTTCTTGGTGCCAGATTGATATCATGGTTCAGCAAGAAACAAAACTCAATTGCGACATCTACCACAGAGGCTGAATATATTGCTGCTGGGTGTTGTGCTTCACAAATATTGTGGATACAACAACTCAGAGACTATGGACTCAATGAAGAGAAAACTCCTATTTTCTGTGACAACACAAGTGCTATTGCCATAACTCAGAATCCTAAGTTCCATGCAAGAACAAAGCACATTGTTGTTAGACACCATGTTGAAAAAAGGCAATATAGAGATACTCAAGATTGGCACTGAAGACCAACTTGCAGATATCTTCACTAAGCCACTATAAGAAAGTAGATTCTTAGCTTTAAGACATAGTCTTGGACTAATTGAGCTACCAAAGAACTGAAAAAGTTCAGATATCTGAAGAAGATATCAAAGAAAAAAAAATATCTGGAACGGGTATCCAGAAATCAAAGGCTAAAGGGTAAAATGGCTATTTGAAGATTTCTGAGACAGGCACTCAGATATCTAGATCACTCAGTAAGGGGGAACACAAAAGAGAATAGTACAACTGTCTGCAGTCAACTACTCTCTTGAAATTTGTATTATTTCTATCTTTGTGTAAAACTTGGACAGATACCAAGTGTGAGATAGACTCAGATGCAAACAGTGTTCTTAGTCACACAGAAATGTGATTCAGATAGCAAATCGCCAAAATTCATTAATTGGGTACAATTACAATTTGCTGATTGTGATCATTGCTGAAGAAGCAATATTGACCCCTGATGAAATCGGCGTTTGATCTTAACGGACGAGATTATTTCTCTGTAAAATAGTGGACTGTAAAAACTCAGACATGGCCCACTAAGCATTTAATATCAAACAAAGTTTTACCCACGCCTATCTGCAAATACACAGTTACTTACACACAAAATTAATTTGTATGTATATGTCTGTTGAGATTACATTGCTATATATATATAGGATTTTGGCAAATGAATTCACTTTCGCCTAATCCAACATTCAGACTTGCACAAGAATAGCAAAAATATTTCTTCAAACTTCTCTGCAAATCTCTGTTCCTCAATTAGTTTTTCTGCAAAGAATCACTAATCTCTCACCCTAATCTCTTTCAGACTTTCGAAAACTTTCACTATATAAAGAGATAGCTCCAAAACGTGCTTCTACCCAGAAATCCCAATCTACTACCACTGGTACTGCTGAAAAGCAAGCACCAGAGTTGGTAGTTGTAAATAATCGGTTGGTAGGAGACTTTAATCCTGATCATTGGACTTCAAATCACATGATGATTTGGGGTGGTGCCATGATTGAGGAATATCTCACGGCTGCAATTGAAAACCAAGCCGATAGGAAGCTAATTCTTGACATGCTTGAAAATGCACAAATCAAGGGTTTCCTGTCTGCTACTCCCAGTAGAGTTTCCTCACTGGATGTGTTAGAATTCTACAACAACTCCAGGATTATTTCCTGTGTTTCTGAAGGCACTGAAATAGTGTCTATAAAAACAAAGGTCCAAGGAAAGGAAATCCTTTTGGACTTAGCAACTTTCTGTAAGTTGTTTGAACTTCAAAATCTTGAAAAGAATTTTGAAATAAACACCAAGGATGATGATCTCCTTGAAGGTGTAAAGCAGCTGTACAATGACGTGTGTGATCTTGAAAAACCAGATACATCCACTGATTTCAAACTTGCTGACATCAGAACCAGACATATGTTGGTTCACTGGGATATGTTGGCGTGCATTCTTCACAGATTCTTTGATGGTCTATAAGGAGGTGCTGACCAGATAAGCCAAGAACGCTGGATAATGATGTTCTTGTTGAGTCAACAAGACAAAAGGCTGGAAAACCCTTTTAATTGGGGAAAGTACGCCTTTATGAAGTTTGTGAAGAAGATTCAAGGCTTTGAGCCCAAAATTGTTAAGGGACTTGCTGAGCCAAAAGCCACAGTAAGCTATGGATTGAAGATTTGCTACTTACTGGAGTGCCTTGGCATTGAGCTCAGAGAGACGGCAGACATTGCCAACAGTAACCTACTCTACAAATATGAGTATACGAACATGATGAAACAAGTTACTGGATCTCAGAAAGGTTCCAAGAAACGAAAAATTGAAGAGATATCTGAAGGAAAAGTTGCGACCAAAAAGCCTAGAACTTCACGAAAGAAGTCTGCTAGAAAATCAGAAGACACACCCATTGTGGTTGTCGACTCTCAGATATCTGCCGCCACTGCAGATGAACTCATCAATGCAGATGAACTCATCAATGCTGCAAAAGATACAACGGCTGATGAACTCATCAATGCTGCTAAGGAGAGCCTTGCTGATGAACTCATCAATGCTGCTAATGAGAATAGTGGTAGGTACCAAGCCCTATCTGCAGAAACCGCAGGGATTATGGACCAATCAGTTCCTAATGCTGATGAGAGGTCTGGCGATGAAGATGATGAATTAGTCATCTCTCAAGTCCTACAGAAATCAAAGAGGGCTAAGGTTACTGAAAAAGTAACAAGTGTAGAGGTATCTGAAGAAGAACCTACACCACAGGTTGCTGAACAAGCACCTGTTTCAAAGGTTGCTGAAAAAGCAACTGTGTCCAAACTCCCTGGACAAAACACAACATCAGAGCAAGTAACACTCAAGCATATTGAAGATGCTCTGATGAGTGGCAACTTAGTGTTGGAGGATACTGCCATTGCCTCAACACTCAAAAGTCTGTCTCAAGTAGATCTGGATAGGCCCCATACAGTATCACCTTCTTCATCTAGATCAGAATCACCACAGCAGCCAATAGTGGATGCTGTTGAGATGATACTTGAGTTACAACATGAGATACCATCATCTTTCCTTGCTGAAGAAAATCCTGTAAAAGAACAGGTTCCCCAACTCAATAAGAGGGATCAAACTGAGGCATCTTCTCAGAATGATCAACCAGGGGAGGCAACTGAGTTGCACACTCAGGAAAGGTCTGAAGTACCTGAAACTTCAAACAAAGAAGTTGAAATGGAACAACAAGACCAACGCATAGAAGGGTCACAAGTTCTAGAGACCAATCAGCCTGACACTGCTCAGGTAGCTGAATGGTTTAACTCTCTACTTGTGATATTTTTGTGATTGTTAAATATTGTTATTTAATGAAATTTGTTTGTTACAGGCTGAATTAGAAACATAACAATAAAAGGAAGCTGCAAAGCTTACCTCAGAATCTGAGAAGGAGGCTTCCAAAGCCTCACCACTTAAGGAATGGAGCACATCTCACGGTGTAGAAGATAGTTCCTTAAGATATAACATCTCAGATATGTGCTTTACTAATACTATAATGTGTTTGTTTCTAATAGGCTCCAACTGAGAAGAAAAATGAAGAGACTGAAAAGTCTATCTCTTCAGTGAAGAATCCAGAGACTTCCAAGGTCTCTGAGGAACAAGTATCTGAACCATTTACAGAGAAGGTATTTCATTCAGATACCAATATTCTTCAAAGAGCAAATCTCTGATCATTTTTCTCAAACTAACACGTTCTACTTAATAGGTTCAAAAAGAAGTAGAAGTTGCTGGGGAGTTGCCTGCTCAATCCCCACAACAAATGGAAATTGATGAGGCATCAAAGCCTTCATCACAAGAAAAACTTCCAGAGACTGCACAAGTCTTTGAGAGACAAGTTTCTGAGCCTCCAGCAGTGGAGGTAATTGACCTCTCAGATAACTGATTTGTCAATAAAATTTTTCTTGATAAAATTTCCTAAGTGATATGTTTCTAATCTCAGGTTCAAGCAGAAAGAAAGATAACTGAGGATCAGACTTCCCAGTCTCCTCCTCATATCCAGATATCTGAGGCACCTAGAAACCTCAGTAGTCAAGTCATCTGAGCCTGTCACACAGGTAACTCAGATACCTTTCTACTCTAAAGCCCAGATATCAACTATAGTTTTGAAATTAATTCAGAACACTTTCTTTCAGGCTCAAACAAGTGCCACTAAGGTCCCTGTTGATAAGAAAGAGGACTTGCTTCCTTTCTTCAAGGAACACACTTTGCCAAATTATCTGAAATGCTTCAAGAAATGGCAAAAGCTCCGATGCTCCGATCTATCTAAGATCTTAAAGGTGACTGATCACCACACAAGGAGAGCACGAGCCCTTGACTTGGAAAACTACGTCCATGTAATGTTCCCCACTAAATAATATTCTTTCGGAACATTGATGGATAAGGATTTTGTCAAGGAAGTGGCCAGAAAGCTGATCCAAGCTTTCAACCAAGCGGTCGATGGGACGAATGCAGATGGCATTCAAGCCTATTTTGCCCCAGACTCTACAGTTCATACCCTCTGAACAAGAGGAAGTAAATGGGCAAATGGTCACTACTCCAGAAGTTATCAATCTGGTCTTTGAAGATGAAGAAGAGAAGGAGACTGATGTGAATGATTATGAAGAACCTCCTTCTGACCATCACAAGGATGAGGATGACAAAAAGGATGATGATGATGCCCCTGCACCAGGGACAGGAGGGATTCCACAAGGAAACAATGCCTCAGTTGCTAAAAAGCACACTGAGAGGATATCACAACAATCCCCTCGTCCATCTCCTCAGAAATCTACCCATCCATCTTCCCAACAAAAGGACACTACTGAACAAGTAGTTGAGCACTCTGAGGAAAACACTCAGAAATAGTGGATTCACAAACCAGAGTTGCTCAACTCAAACAATTGTTGGAAGAAGAAGATTAGCTTTTAAATCTTCAACTGGAAGAAAAGATAGCTGAACCCAGAGTCAAGCTAGATAAACTTGAAGAACAAACACGCAAAGAGATGCAAGCTTACTCTGAGATTAAAGAGCTCCGGGACGCTGTTGATTATATTGCTAACGAGCTAGATACTGAACAAGTATCTGAAGAAAAGCATGATGCTAAGGCTACATCTTCACCAAAGAAACCATCCTCCAAAGGCAAGAAACCCATATCTGAGATGGTTGCCGCCTTCAGAAACCTTGATGAAGAAGTGCAAGAGGATGAAGATCACTGAGCTGATGACTCAGATGATGAAGAAGATAAGACATTGGCAGAACACGGCAATGAACACTTAGCGGTTTCTCATCTGAAAAGGAAGCTAATTGCTCCTGATGTATTCAACAATCTGCCAAATGTCCACTCTCACGAATACATGAATAGATACCAAGTTTTGGCACATCTTAAAAAGGAGTTGTCTTCACAGAACAAAGCCGTAATTGCCTCCGTCCCCTCATAAATGAAGAAATTCACTGAGCTCATCACTCTGAAAACAACCAGTATGGTCCTTGCTCAGAAGGATCTGGGAATGGTAAGGGACGATGATCTGTCATTGGCTGAAAAAGCTTTTCATGAGGCAAGTTACACTGCTGGACAAGCAGATGCCATACTAGGCCCATTGGTAGAGCTCACTGATAAGGAAAATGGACTTGTCAAACAAAATCAGGAGCTCAAGGCTGAACTTCAGAAGTTGGTTACTGCCTATAATTACTTGCAAGGGAATTTTGAGTCCCTCTCAGAATCCTTTGTGGTACTTAGTCAGTCAACAATGACTAAGGGGGAAGGATTTGGACCTCAAGGTCAGGGGGAAGGTAAGGAGAAATCTAGAGTTGGTGCTGCTCAGAAAGGAAGAGGAAACAAGAAAACTTCCCAGCCACCACTCAGAATAAATGAGCCCTCATCATGTCAAGCTGCTTTGCAAATAGTAGCTACTTCCCAGCACCAACTAAAGAAACAAAAATGGTAACAAGGGCCATGGCAAAAAGACCTCCAAGGAGTACGAAGGCTCCAAGGAGAAGACAAGTAAGAGGGATTGATGAGTCTTCTGAAGAAGAAGAAGAAGTAGAAGAAGAAGAAGAAGAAGAAGAAGAAGAAGAAGAAGAAGAAGAAGAAGAAGAAGAAGAAGAAGAAGAAGAAGAAGAAGAAGAAGAGGGCCAAATCAAATCCCAGGGCAATGAAGAAGGCTGCAAAATTTTCACAAGAATTGATCTCGATGATGATGATGAAGAGACTGATGGAGATGAAGCTCCTCTTCACAGAAAAAGAAGAAAGGTTGATAGCCTATCTGAGCCTATAGCTGCAAAGCCTTTAGCAGCTAAAACACCCTCTGGAAATACCAAGTCAATCCAGGGTGGTTCTTCAAGCAATCCCCCAAGGGAGAATTCAAGACAAAGGAGGAACAGGCTGAGAGCTGAACAAAGAAAACTTCAACTACCACTCAAGCACTTATTGGTAAATGAAAGATTTTCAGAACCAATCCATAAACAGCTCATCGCATGGAGAAAAGACAAGCCAATCTTGATTAACACCAACCACATCAAAGCCTGGTTGGATTTTGAAGTAATCAAGAGAATAGAAGCCATGAAGAAGGACCTATCTGATGAATGTCCTTATGGAAACCCAGATGATGTGCACAGAATTCCCAACATCACTGGAATAGGCACAAGAGCAAGACTTGTTGTGGAACCCTATGAGTCATTCTACTTGACTGAAGATCAATACAAGGGTGACATCAGATATCAGAAGATCATATATGAATACTTCAAGCTATCATATATCAGAATCGAGCATGCCTGAAAATGGGGAAAGTATTTGTGGGTCAAACAATTTGCCAAGAAGAATCCCACCAAAACCTACAAGGAAGTTTGTGGATTTGCCAGACACTGAAATGATAGTCAGGACTCTGCTCTTTGACTACTCAGATGATATCAAAAGTTTTGGGGATAGGAAATTTGCAAATTGATCCACAGATCTGCTGATTGAAGACTTGAAGATTTTGAAGACTTGGAGACTAGTTTATTAGGATGTCTACTTGGAGCTTGGTTACTCCAGTTGTCCTAATTTAAACTATGTATTTTGTATCTTGCTGACTGAGCTGAAATGTATTTTACGTATTAAGTTATCTCTGAATTTTCTTGTAACATATCTGATGAACCTACTCTCAGATATCAATTTATAAAAAGATAACTTGTCAACAAAGATCACACCTTGTGATTTGGTTGATGTTTACTTTCTGCACTTAATTAAAAGAATTGAAAGATCTCATGAATTGATTAAGTGATGGATTATTTCCTCATTCAGATTTGTAATAGGTCAGATAGTCATCGTTGACTGATCAAAAAGGGGGAAATTTGTTAGGAATATATGTTTAGATTTTGATCAGCAACCTAATGACTTATCTTAGCTCCATAAGGTGGTTAGTACTCTTGGTTCACTTGAACACTGTAAAAGAGGAAAATCACTAAGTATGATAGTCTAGTAAATCTTGTATAGGATGTTAGGTCTCTGAATGTAATTTTTATTTTCTTGAAGAAGAACAAGAAGAAGGCATCCAGCAGGAGAAGCTCAACTTTAAAATGAAGTTTTGAAGACTGCACAAAATTGCTGAAGACAAAGGTTATCAGATACCTATGTCCAGATATCTTGAAGAAACAAGTGTTTCAATAAACAAGTGTTGCAAAAGATATCTGAGAATACAAGGTTTCTGAACGAGAAAAACTGCCCACAGATATCTACACTTAGATACCTTGGATAAAGATTATGTTTCCGGAAAATAATATATTTTTAACAAGTGGTATCTGGAGTTGTGATAGTCTCTAGAAAGGACGTGCAAGGCTTCAGAAAGCATGCATAGTTCCGTTGGCACTACAGAACAAAGTATAGTACAGTGCATTAAATGCGCGGACAGAAATGTCTGAACAAAAATGGCTGTCTCTGAGAAGAAGACAAACGCACAACAGTACTGTACTCAGATATCAGTAGTTTGAATTTCATTGAGCCTAACGGATACTATTCAAATGGCATGATTTTCAACTATAAATATCAACACTTAGAATGCTTGAGAACACACACAGAACTTACACCAAGAACACTGAATACTCACACAAGCTCTCTCAAGCATACTACTTACCTTCAAGCTTTCTGTTGCGACCAAAGCTCTTGATTCTAAGTAGCACAAAAGTTCTAAGTGTCCTGATCCTTAACAAGCATTGTTATTTGTGAAGGAGTTGAATTAAGATTTCATATCTGAGATTCATCCTCTTGAACACTTATCAAAGACTTGGGTCAGTAAAGAACAAGATACCATACATTGACAAGTGTATTAAGTATACTTGATTCATAGAGCTATCTGCATAACTGAACAAGTTATTAAAGAAGCTCACCTGACAAACTACCTTAACCAACACCTTAATCGGCGTGGAGTACAGGAAGTACTTAGTTTGGGAAACTAAGGAATAACTCCAAGGTTACTGAGCATAGGAAGTACTTAGTTTGGGAAACTAAGGAATAGCTCAAAAGGTTTCTTAGTACAGGAAGTACTTGGCTGAGAAAGCCGGGGAATAACTCAGGGGGGACACTTGGTTGGGAACCTAGTGTATTTAGGAATCGAGAGAAGATTCTTGTAAGGTTACCTTAATTATCTGTCTTAGTGGATTCTAGGTCTGAGAAAGGCCGAAGTGGATTAGTTGAAGGATTACGCCACCTTCAGATACCACTATAAAGACTTGTGTTATTTACTTTCTGCAATTTATTACTTGCTTTATTTACCTTGCTAAGTATTTACACATATCATGTTGAGCACGTGCACTTATCACAAAAAGTCTTTCGCTCTCTGAAAATAAGTATCAGATATCTGAGAAATTGTGTTTATCGACAAAAGTTTAAAAAAGACTATTCACCCCCCCCCCCCCCCCCCAGTCTTTTACTTTGCCATTATCTGGACCAACAATTATGCTCCTTGGTTGAAAGAAGTTTCGAACTCTAAATTTTTCTCCAGCAGGAGAGAGAGCAAACCCATACTTATCCGGTCGAGGTGCATCCTCCTTGTTCTACCTTATGGTCCTACTCCCTGATGCTTCGTCCGTTCCACGGGGCAAAGTCACCTTCTTCCTAGGCATTGTCCTACAAGGAACATGTTAGCACAACCCTTCACATTTCTCACACACAAAAGCTTCACAAATAGCAACAATCATGCCTTATCCTATCACATAAAAACATGTAGTCCAGAGTGCATGCAGTTGTTACCTACTATTGTCTTCCCCAAACCAAATTTCATCATACATTCAATCAAAACACCTTATCCTATATAATATTTAATCATTCCATAGGGCGTTCCTAAATGTAAATGAATTTGGTTAAACAATCAATCAAATAAGCATTATCATCGATCACATACAATCATATCGCATATAGGATGAAACCATGTATGTCTAAGAGTACCCACTAAGCATAATTTGTAAGAATCAAGCAAAAAGAGTATGAACAAGGTAATGTTATTTCAAATCAAGATAGGATAGCAACAAACAAGTTCAAACAATCACAGTGGAACATCAATTAAATACCGAAATTGAGTAGCAAGTTAGGGTTTGTAGAGAATTACCTTGATTCCTATGCAATTGATGGATGAAAAGATGAATTGATGCTTGAATCAAAGAGAGGACACTTGTAGCGTAGTAAAGATACCAAGATCAAGTGTTTTGGTGAAGAAATATGGGATTTGGAAGATTTGGGGCAAGAAAAAGCGACCACGGTGAGGTAAGAAGAGATAATGGGCACCTCGCCGTTCTATATATAAGGGCTCGCCGCGGTCCACGAAATGCCGAAAAGATTCGGTGTTTGTTGGACCGCGTTGAGCTAAGTCTCTCGCCACGGTGAGTCCTGCTTTTAAGAATTTCCCTCTTTTTTCATAAAAAAAAAAAAGACTATCCTAAATGCAATGTGTTAAATGTACAAATGAAATGCACCTATATCGATATGCAAAGCAGTAAATCATGCTTTGGTTATAGTCGTTAGCGTTGACTGTTCCGTTTCTTCTTACGAGTACTCTTTAAGCTCGAATTTCTCGACCATGTTTGCCTCGTTAAATGGCTCTATGTATGGCTTCACTCGCTGACCATTCACCTTAAATGTTTCTCTGGTCTTTGGGTCCAGAAGTTCTACGGCACCATAAGGTGCGACATATACGATCTCGTACGGACTATCCCATCTTGACCTCAGCTTTCCTAGAAAAAATTTAAGACATGAATTAAAAAGAAGGGCTTTCATACCTGGGACTAAGTCCTTTCGGAGTAGTCCTTTATCATAATATGCCTTCGTTTTGTCCTTGTAAAGCTGTGCATTTTCGAACGCATTGTTCCTCAATTCTTCGAGCTCATTCAAGTCGAACAAACGCTTTTCTCTAGCTTTCTACATGTCTAAGTTCAGGTTCTTGATTGCCCAAAGTGCCTTGTGCTCGAGTTCCACTGGTAAGTGGCAGGCTTTCCCATAAACTAACCGGTAAGGAGTGGTTCCTATCACGGTTTTGTAGGTTGTTCTGTAGGCCCACAATGCATTAGAAAGCTTGCTAGCTGATGAGACAATAATTTAGAGTCTCATATGGTCTTTTTTACCGTCTTTTTGTCATCCTTGAGTTTAGTTTAATTAGTTTTCCTAGAGTATTTTTACTTGTTTTGTTCTTTGTGTGTTTTGTAAGTATTTGGCTAAACCGCACTAATTGAAGGCAAAATGATGTATTTTACATGCATCACAAGATATGGAGTTCCAATGCCTCATATGGATGCTAGAAGTGGAGCGGGAAGGCGAAACTACCAAGAACTGGAGTCAAAAGAGTCAAAAGGGGCAAGATAGTCCTTCCAGGAAGAACTGGCGATGTTAGCGTACGCGAGTTGCACTCGAAGTGCAACTGGCGATGCTAGTTTGCAAACTGGCGTCCGCCAGTTGCTTGGTTTTGCCGATCTCTGCGATTTGTCCACCTAATTCGTTCAGACTTAGTTTTTCTACTTTCTATTAGTGAGAACAAGACAGAATTAGTTTGCATTATCATCTATTGTCAAGTTTTCATACTTTGATCTCGACCTAGACCTAATTTCAAAGGCAATTACCTATCTATGTAATTGAACCGATTTCTTCTTGTAATCCGACGATTGTCAATTGATTGATCTTGGAGCTTGGTTCTTCTCTTGTAACGAATCATTGACATCGAATTCTTAGTAAGTTTGATAATTCTTTATTGCTTCCATACAATTCTTGTGCTTGACTGATTTACTGAATTGTATGCCCTTGCTTGCGATTATCATTATGTTTATGCTTTGCGTGTACAAGATTATGAATTCCTTCGTCTTTGCTCCAATCATGAGTAGCTGAACCACTCCAGAACTCGGTAGTTGTGTGATGGTTATGCAAATTTGAATCTAGGGTTTATCTTCGTTCATAAAGGTTCGTCTAGTTTGATATTCTCATAAAACCTTCAATCCAATACGCTAGTTTAAAACCTTCTAAATCGTTTTGGTTAAGAATCATCGGTCTGACAAACCTGACGATTCTCTAGTTTGAAATCTTCGAAAAACAACTTGGTTGAATAGGATTGATTGCTTTCGGTACACCGACCGTGTGACAATATGAACGATTACCTTAGATTGAATTAGCATAACCGGATCATTACTACCGTGTTCACTTTCTCTCATTGATCAAAACAGTTTATCTGCTTTTAGTATTAATCTATGTTTTAGAAGTACAAACATCCAAAACTTATCTGTTACACACAAACAAACTGTTTACTCTCATTCGTTGTGGTAGCCTAATTGATTTCCTAGAGAACGATATCGAGTTAAGCATAGTCTACAACTATAGCTTATTCTCTTAAGTTATTTAGAGTATAATTTGAGCTTATCAAATTTGGCGGCGCTGCCGGGGAATTAATTCCTACTATAGCATTTTGAGTGTTTTTCCCTCCGTAGTGTCCCCCACATTCTAGGGCGTGACAAAAACTCATGATGCTTTTCATTTCATTGTCCGGAACACATCTCCTGATGATTTCGTCCCTACACTCTTTGAACAGATAGGGATCATCCCAGATGTAGTTCCTACATCTCTTAGAAAAGTTCTTCTTCTCTTGTCCTGTCATGTTAGTCATAAAGGTGTTTGTTGCTAGATAGTTGACTATATCAGCATACCAAGGCTCTACTTTGACTGCAAACAGTTGTTCATCGGGAAAATCCTCGGGAATTGGTTTTGAAGGCTCAATCGTATCAGGGTTTGTCCTTGAGAGATGGTCAACTACAAGATTTTCCTTACCGCATTTGTCAACAATTTCAAAATCAATATCTTGTAGCATAAGGATCCATCGAATAAGCCTTGGTTTAGAGTCATTCTTGGCCACAAGGTGTCTTATTGTCGCGTGCTCCGTATGAATGATAACTTTAAACCCTTGAAGATAGGATCTAAACTTATCTAGAGCGAAAATCAATGCTAGAAACTCTTTCTCGATCGTGGTATAGTTGACCTGAGCTTCGTTCAGTGTTTTGCTCGCATAGTAGATCACGTGGAAATGTTTATCCACTTTTTGGCCAAGAACAGCACCAATGGCATAATCGGATGCATCACACATAATCTCAAAGGGTAAAGACCAATCCGGAGCCATAACTATAGGAGCAGAGACAAGTCTTTCCTTGAGCGTGTCAAAGGCTTCTATGCATTTTTCATTAAAATCAAAAGTTACATCTTTAGCTAAGAGATTGCTAAGGCTCTTCGCTATTTTTGAAAAATCCTTTATAAATCTTCTATGAAAATCTACATGCCTAAGGAAAGATTGTAACTCCTTAACAGTAGTAGGATAGGGAAATTTCGAAATAACTTTGAGCTTTGCCTTATCTACTTCTATCCCTCTTTTTGAAACAACATGCCCAAGCACAATTCCCTCATTTACCATGAAATGACTCTTTTCCCAGCTCAAAGTTAGATTACACTCAATATAACGCTTAAGCACAAGTTCTAGCTTACCAGGGCAATCATAAAAAGAATTCCCAAAAATAGAAAAATCATCCATGAATACCTCAATGAAGTCCTGAACCATATCTGAGAGGACTGAGAGCATGCACCGTTGGAAAGTTGCTGGTGCATTGCAAAGTCCGAATGGCATCTTCCTGTAAGCAAATGTCCCGAATGGTCAGGTGAAGGTCGTCTTCTCCTGATATTCCGGAGCGATTGGAATTTGATAGAATCCGGATAAACCATCTAGGAAGCAATAGAACTCACGACCGACAAGACGGTTCAACATCTCGTCAATGAAAGGTAACGGGAAGTGATCCTTCTTCGTTGCTGCATTCGGCTTCATGTAGTCTATGCACATACGCCATCCAGTTGTTTTACGAACCGAAACTAAGTCACCCTTATCGTTCTTCTCAACGGTTACTCCTGACATCTTGGGAACAACGTGCATTGGACTCACCCACTTGCTGTCGGCTATGGGGTAGATCATGTCATTCTCTAGTAGCTTCAAGACCTCCTTCTTCACTACTTCTTGTAGAACCGGATTCAGCCTTCGCTGGGGTTGACGCACTGGCTTGGACCCTTCCTCTAAGGTTATGTTATGAGTACACCTTAGAGGGCTGATTCCCTTGATGTCCTTTATGCTCCAACCTATTGCCCCGGAGTTCTTCCTTAGTAACTCGACCAACTTCACCTCTACTTCTGGTTTCAGTGCGGCGGAGATAATCACCGGTTTGGTAGCATCCCCTCCTAGAAACACATACTTGAGGTGACTAGGTAGTTCTTTCAACTCAGGCTTGGGAGGTTCAGAAATCTCTCCCTTCCTATCATCCCCCGTCCCAAGAGGTTCAAGCTTTTCCTCCTCTGGGGGCAAAATATCAGCATTATCGAGTTCCTTTAGAATATCTACCACTTCGTCATCATGCATATTATATTGAGCATCGACAGTCAATGCGGCTTCCAACTTATTGTCATGTATGTGACGCATATATGAGTCGTGGACCACATCGTCAATGATGTCAACAAAATTGCATTCTTCTAAAAAAATGAGCAGAAGGTTGGCTTGTTACCTGGGATAAGTCTACGG
The DNA here is from genome assembly GCA_026545765.1 of Plantago major. Classification (NCBI taxonomy): domain Eukaryota; kingdom Viridiplantae; phylum Streptophyta; class Magnoliopsida; order Lamiales; family Plantaginaceae; genus Plantago; species Plantago major. The sequence continues at coordinate 50,999,701 of CM048841.1, read as the reverse complement.
AGATCTTCTCTCCGTTTATCTCCATCCCTAAACTCCCCTTGGCGATAGAAATGTCCATGTTGACAGTGCGCATAAAGGTCTCCCAAGTAGAATCACGTGCTCCTTGCCGTCATTTTCCTTCTCAGTCGGAGCTAAGACTACGAAGTCTATCGGCACTATGAACTTGTCCACCTTAATTAGGGCATCCTCTATTATCCCCATCGACCTTCTAATGGTCCTGTCTGCCATCTGCAAGGTCATTCCGGTCGTTTGTAACTCGCCCAATCCAAGTTGCTTGTACAATGAATACGTGACCAAGTTTATGCTAGCTCCAAGATCTAGCATTCCCTTAGCCGACGTTCCATTCTCCATTTGTATGTCAATCATAAATCTACCCGGATCCTTTTTCTTCACCGTTTCTGGCAAAATCTCCTTCTCCCCATTTCTGTATAGCTTGTTGTTTGCGATCACATCCTTGCAAAATTTAGGAAATCCCGGAACATTTTCCATTAATTCTAATAGGGGCAGATTGATATTTACCTTGGAAAGCATGGTGAAAATGGAGTCAAACTTCTTGTTACCATTGGGTTTCCTTACATGTCCCGGAAAAGGTAAGGTAGGCGGCCCTGGAGGTTGCAATGGTTCATTTTCCTTAGAAACTTCTTCTTCTCTCCTGCTCTCTGCTCTTGCGTCCTCCTCGCCTTCCTTAGCTACTTCTTCCTTCTCCTTTTCTCCTGAACTACTTGGTAACTCTTCTGGTATGTAGTCGGGCTTCTCTATAACCTTTCCGCTACGTAGTGTGCTGATAGCCATGGTCTCTTCTACAACTTCTTCTTCTCCATTGTCGTACAAACCACTCAGCTCCATCAGTAAGTCCTCCAGGATGACGAACCTATCTCCGATCTCGTTGATTTGGAAATCAATCCGCTCCTGCTCCTCCATTGTAGCATCATAGATCACATCTAGAGATCTACACATGGCCACGAACTCTTGTTCTTTAATAGACTCATCGAACCTTGCCTCTTGTTCGTCTGCCATCTCTGCCTCTTCCCTTCTACTTAATTTCCCAATTTCCTTGTCGAGAAATTCTTCATCTTTCATCATGTACGCCTCTTCTCCTCCATTTCTAGATCTCTCCCTACCACCTTTTAGCCTTGCGTTCTCTGTTAAGAGTTAAACACCTCCATCATCTCCGATGCTATTTTCTCCAAAATGTTTCCTCCGCAAGCTAAGTCGATCATGATCTGGTGCATTTTATCTAGGCCATAATAAAACACGAGGGCTAGATCATATTGGGAGATTCCATGGTGTGGGCATCTCCTTAACAAGTCACTAAACCACTCCCATGTCTTATCAAACCTCTCTCCTTCCTTTTGCTCGAAATTCATTATGCGATCCTTCAAGCTCTTCATCAAAGAGTATGGGAAGTATTTGCGGTAGAATACTCTAAGCACTTCCTCCCATGTCCTCAATGACTCGGGCTCTAACGAATGCATCCATTCTCTGGCTTGGAATCTAACGGCAAAAGGAAACAACCTCCTCTTCAGCTGGTCCTCACTCAATCCTCTGGGTGGTAACTCCGTCACAGCTTGCTCGAACTGACGAATAAACCCAAAAGCATCTTCAATCGGCCTCCCCCAGATGTATGTAAGTGAACACCCCCAATCATCATCTAAATCGTATTCCCTAGCGGCAGGCTCAAGGAATATTGGTGGCATCCTTACCACCACCTTAGGTACCAAATATTCTTCGTACCTAGCCATATGTACTTGTAAAGATTCTACTATACCAACAAAACTAAGTAAACGAAGCTTTAGTTTCTGTTAGTACAATAAACTCTACCTAAAATGAAAATAACGCAACGAACACAATTGTTCCTACTCTAAAAGAACGTAGGAATCAATTCCCCGGCAGCGACGCCAAATTTCTGATGCGCTAAAAAATTACTACTTATATTAACCTAAGTAGAAAATAGCAATTGTTGTAGACAATGCTCTTAACCACATGATCGTTATGTCGAGGAATTGATCAAGCTAGTTCAAATAGAATAGACTCGCTTGTGTTAGTTGTAAACAGATAGTGTGGAAAGATTGTGATACTTCAACCCTAGAATAAAATCTAATAATCACAAAACAAGGTAATACCTAAATCATACAATTCTATAAACAACGAAGATAATAAATCATTTCATGAAGTGTGCTGATACGAGAGGACCAATTAAGGTTACCTAGTCGCATATCATCGCCTTGCTATTGCTAGTTCAACCAATTAAGGGCTACAAGTACGTAATCACTACAAAGAGCCTGTCACGATCTATGCAATCATACGGATATAGCCTAATTAATGATTAAGATACTAACAAGTTCACACCAATACAACATGCAGTCTGTAATCAGAGGTAACAACTTGTCACGTACAAAGTAAATAGTAATTGTATAATTGATACTTGGATACGTCTAGGACAAGAGATCGTCTGAAAGGAAATATACTTCAATTGAAAGAGAGATTGAATCTCTAGATTGTTTACAATGCTTGAATTGAAAGAGAATATAACTAGAAGGTATGAAGATATGAAAAACTACTGGATACAATTATCCTATTTATAGGACCAAGGAAGTAGAGATTTGAAGGCTAGGGAAAAAACTGCTAGAAATTGTGCATTCAACTGGTCATAACAGCTCTCACCGCGGCGAGCTCCCTTTTGGTGTTTAGCTTGCAGCTGTCTCGTCCTCTGCGAGTCAGCTCGTAGTCTAGAATCTTTGTTAAGCTTGAATTTGCACATTGATCCTCCATTTTCTTGCTTTTACCTAAAAACACCTAAAACAGTACAAAAACACACAAAATACCCAAACATGAAAATGAACTAAAATACTATAAAAAAGGGTTAAAATACTTAACAAAATACAGTTAAAAATGACTAAATGAGTCGTTAAAATATCAAATCAACAACCGATTTTCACTCCAATTGATTCTCTCTTTGTAAAAAGCCTGTTCCTAAAAAACAATGCCACTCTCAAACACACCATGCGTGAAATACACGAACAATATCTACTTCTCTGTCTTCCTTCATTTTTCCTCTCTCTGTCAATCTTCTTCTAATTCTTAGATCCTTATCTTTCTTTTCCATCTAGAGTCAGTCAAGAATTGGGTCTTTTTCCCTTCCTTTCCTTCTCTTTTTTCTTGTCAGGGCAAGTGGAATCATGAAATTACACAACCTTGTCCTCTCCTTTTGCCGTGACGCATCCGCACAGAAGTGCGATAGATTCACCTTATTACCTACTGAATCACTTAACTCCCGGTAGATTTTATCGTTTTTGCTTGTTAATTTCGTTATCAATTGATTGCTTGTGGTGATGGGTTTGGAGAAACAGAAAGTATATGGTTTAGAAAAAGATTAGATTTTTGTAGGTTTCAAGAATTGAGTATTGGAAAAGAGTGTGACACAATATGTTTTGTTGGGTTCTTGATTGGTGAATTTGCAGGAGAATATTTTTGCAGAAAGGGTTTGAAATTGAAGACGCGATGGAGAAGAGGATATGGTATTCTTCTGCTACTTCTAATAGTACTGGCGCTTAGCCCGTTTGGTTTGGAAAGGGGTATTTCATTTTGCAAAATTGGATTATTCGGTCCATTTAAGGAATTGGATTATGTTTGGGGTTTTCGCCTAAAAATCTTGTTTGGTTGGACTCTACGAATTGAACTATTTTCAATAAAATCCAGTTTGGTTCTGAATTGATTTTGGATTATTTAGTAGGATAAAACAAAGTGGAATTAATGATATACCTCTATGCTTTCCCACTTATTGTATAAAATCGAGTTTGATTTTCAATTTGATTTAGTGAAAATTACATGTGAACATAATTTTAGGGGAGCAAATTTTTACCACCTTCTCTTGTTTAATCGGGAAATTCTGGGATTTTGATCATATGAATTTCGTATGCAAAATTATCTGAAAATCTTTGAAATTATTGCATCCATAGTTACATTGCCATTGTTGATAACTTTGGCATCGATTTTGAGTTTATATGACTTGACCATTAAAATTTAGTTTATAGATATTGTTTATAATCTGTGTAATAATTATCTTAACGAAATACATGTTTCCTTATAAGATCGATATTTCATATGAGTGAAATTTATAATCCCATATTTTTCATCTCATGCGTAGAATAATTATTTTGGCGATTGAAATCGACATCGTATATTTATCATCCCATCTAAACATAAATTTTCCTACATTTTAAACATAAAAGTGTAAAACATGTAAACGCCAAAGTCAAATGATTTTGAGCTTAATTTTAGGTCGTGTATGACAAATAAAACTCAAACTTTTAATTATATAAATGTTGTTTTATAATATATAAAGTAAAAAAATTCACATATGTAATTAACGATGCATATTTTGTATTCAAAACACATATATACTCACTTATATTCTCAAAATTTGCACATATTTAATATGCTAGAATATTTTTTCAAAAAATGATGAAGAAAAAACGTTCTTGAACCGACAACTCTAAATTATCATCGTAATTCTCGTAAGGAACGCTAACCAAATTTTTTAATTATTAGTATTGTTTTGTTTAATCATTCTTATAAAAAAGTTGGTTATACTATTAAACAAACAAAATTAATTTTGATGTAAATACATAAGATACGCCAAAAATCAAAAGTATAAAAGGTCTAATGAGTAAATGAGTAGAAAAGAGAAATAAATATTACAGGGGTACAAAATGAAAAGAAAGGGTGCAAAACTAGAAAACCATTGGGAAAAAAAAAGGAAGGTGGAAATCAGGAAACGGAAAAAATGAAAAAGAAAGAGCACAAAACTAGGAAAGTATAAAAGAAGAAATGGAAGGTGGAAATTAGGAAGGAAAAAAAAAGTGCATTGATGTGAATCGATTGGTGTTCTTGGATTGGGATGACATATTTAGTAATTGATGGGAAGTTTGTATAAAATTAGACATTTCACGAGAAATAAGATAATCCAAAAGTAAATACCTCCTCATAGAAGGTATTTGAAATTGGATTATTCATGTACAAATTTAAGGGCTTGAAATTTGGAGAAATTGGATTATTCCAAATAATCCATTTTTTCGGGCCGACAAAAAGGCAACCAAACTGGATTATTGAGGGTATTCGGACAAAAACCCCCCAAAAACCCCTCAAACCAAACGGGCACTTCTATGTTGTTACTGCCATATAGTACCTCGGTCCCGGTTTCATCTTTCTACAGGCCCGGACATAAGATTTAAGATAAAAGTGAATAAAGTAGAAAAGATTGTGATAAAGTAATTAAGAGAGTGATTAAAGTATGACAAATAGTGGATAAAGTAGGAGAGATAGTGTATAAAGTATGACATAGATTTTCCATTTAAAGGGTGAGAAGATGAAGTTGAGACGGATCAAATTAGAATGCGGAAAGATGAAAGTGGGACTAGGGAGTAATTGATGTCTTCATTTACCACATTAGTGGATCATCCAAATCAGTTAAAATATTTGCCCCAAACTATGTAGAATGTTCATCTAACTTACTCTTTATCATTTAATGATGTACAAGTTCTTTCAATTGTCATTTTACTTCAATTTTATTTCATTTACTACTTTGTTGTAAGATTGTTTGATTTAAACAAAATATGCAGACATAAAATTTGAATTCAAGTAACTGGAACATCACCAAGCACAAGATTGTTACATCATGCAGTAAAAGATTATAACTAACATGAGAGATATATTCAAATTACTTATTTGAATAATGAAAAATCAGTATGTTTCTGATCAACGATACATTTATACCAAACTACTACTAAAATATACCAGTTGTAAACTTTGATCTTCAATAGGTGTACCTTTTAACTTTATAAGCTCTATTATTGATTGTTTAAGTTAACTTTTGACTTTATTGGAAGTACTGGGGATTATTAAATTGTATAACTTTTTTTGACAGAAAATTGAAAGTGGATAACTCAAACGGACATTCTAAATGACAAAAGTTGACAATTGACAGGGGACGAAGAGAGTAAATATTTGTAAATATGTAACATTTTTTTTTTTTTGGTACGGAAGATGCCAGTCTATTGGACTAAATCAAAGTTGAAAAACGGTACAACTGAAGACGGGGGCTGTCCCAAAAGACAAACCCGTCTAAATCAGAACAAACAACTTTAGCTAACTTATCCCGCTACTAAATTAGTCTTTCGACTAGACCAATGAAGAAGAATCTCCCAAGGCAGACGTAGGAGAGATTTGCATTCCAACAGAAGAGATGCGAGGTGTGAATCAGTGTGCAGCAACTCTTGTTCACCCAGAACTAAACGGACCGCTTCTAAGGGATCCATTTCAACTTCGATCCTTTGATAGCGTTTGTCCCAAGCTTGCTCAAGACCCGACTTTAAGGCCCGTAATTCTACCATAGTTGTTGATGAAGATTGGATATGAGACCCAAACCCCCACAGCCATTCTCCTTCATCATTTAGAACCACTCCACCAATCCCAGCTCGGTTGACATTTGTGTGAAGGCTCCCATCTATATTAAGTTTAACCCATCCCGCTTTCGGTTTCCACCATTTCTGCTCCGATGAAGTTTTCCCGTTGCGTGGCATATACATATGTAGATCGCAGCTCAATTGTTTAATGCGCATCAGAATGACATGTACAGGGTCTTTATTTCCACGGAAAACCCAAGCATTCCTAGCCTTCCAAATTTCCCAAATACTAGCAATAAAGGTCCATTTCCAGTCGAAATAAGGGAGCTCGTAGCTGGTGAACAACTTACGAATTGAGTTTGCCTCAAGCCAAGTCGAATCTGGGAGTAACAGAAAGCTTTGAAGTTGAGCAGGGGATAGCAACTTTTCCCATACCTTCTTCGTGGCAAGACAATCCCGTAAAACGTGCAGCACATTCTCCTCTGCAGTTGAGCAAACCGGGCATGAAGCATCATCCGTTAAGTTACGCTTCTTCCGCAGCAAGTTGGTTGCTAATCGTTCTTGTGCAGCCAACCAAAGAAAATGTTTGTGCTTGTTGCTATAACCTGACTTCCATACCCAGTTATATGATCGACTAGGAGAAGTAGCAGGTAGTCGAGAAGCTTGGAGAGCTTTATACGCGGATTGGCAAGAAAACTGACCATTCGCAGATTCGTTCCAGAGGACGGAATCCTCTTCTCCTTCTATCAAATGTATTGGATAAGCACTAATTATGTCCTTCAGAGTTTGAGGCATGAAGGAATGTAGAGCATCTAGATTCCAATCACCCATGTCAGTAATGAGTTCACAAAGTCGCAGGCTTGCTTCAGCTGGAATGATTGAGACGTCAAGATCCTGTAAGGCACCGAAACCCAACCAATTACCATGTAACATTGCATATTACATGGTAGTGTAATTTTTAGCAAAACATATAGTGTAAATCACGAATGCACTTAGCACGCGTAGCGTGTGTCGCTATTTCTAATTTTTTAATAAGGATAAACCGACCCAGAATCCGCGAAATACTAAAGCCCAACGCGACATCTGCAAAAAATTCTAAAATACATGGTAAATTGCAAACTAGTACTTCATTCTATTATCCGACTGCATAAGCCAGTGAAAATATCTCAACAATGGCGACCATAAAGTCCTCTTAGTGTTGAGCAGAGCAACAAAATTATCTGATCTCAACAATGGCGACCATAAACTACTTCCATCACCATAAACAAGTCTCCCTCTCTTACTCTCACTGTTTTCCTCTACTCCACTATACAATCCCACACCTTCTCAAAACCTCAAAACAACCCCAAAACCTCAGAAACCCTTGTGCAATCTCTTCCTCTTCTGATTCCTCCGACATATTCCTCCCTTTCCTGCAAACCCCTTCAACAGACCAAACCCAGAAAGACCCCATTCTCAAATTCTTCAAGACCCGAACTTCCAACCCCAAATCTGACCCGGCTCATGAAGGCAGGATCACTCTCCGGAAGAAGAGGAGGAAAACATCTTGGCGATTAGCCCGCGAATTCGAAAACTCGGAACCCCGAAATCTCGATATTCCCCTTCCTCAGCCTGAGCCTAATTTGGAAAAGTCAGTAGATGGAGTTGTGGACGAAATACTCGAGATTGCTAGGACTTTACCAGACAATGTGACGATTGGTGAGGCCGTGGAAAGATTGGATTTTGATGGCAGGATTGGTGAGGCAGAGTGTGTGGCGGTGTTGAGCGTTTTGGGTGCGAAAAATGATGCTATGGGGTGTTTGTATTTTTTTGAGTGGATGGGGTTGAGGGAACCTTGTCTGGTCACTCCTAGGGCGTGTTCCGTTTTGTTTCCGGTTTTAGGGAGGTTAGGGAAAGGGAAGGAGTTGTTGTTGCTGTTCAAGAACTTGCCTTTTCACAAGAGGAAGGTGTTTATGGATGTTCATGTTTACAGTGCTGCTATGTCAGGGCTTTTATCTTGTGGGAGGTAATGGAACTCTATGCTGTTTTCTTCGTAATTTTCGTTTATCTGGGGTATGTTATGTTTGGGCTTGTCATGTATGAATGTCTGGAGTGCAAGTTTAACTCTATTGTTGAAACTATTCGGTATGAAAAGATTGATTGAATCAAACTGTGTTTTGAGCTAGATTGAGTGCATCTGCTTTCTTGTAGCTGGAATAGGTGTACTTGCATCATAGCACACGGTAACTTTTGTCAATTATATCTAAATCATTATTTTGGTGTTGGCAAATACTAATAGTGGGAATTATCAGCTTATGGCATTCTTTGTTTTGTTCAATTGTGCTTATGATGATAAGTTTGCATCAGTGTATTGCAATGCAAGTGTAATTCTATGTTCGCGTCACAATGTATGATGTATCCTTTCTAGCAGCTGCATTTGGTGTACTTGCCTTGTTCATTGTAACATTTCGCAATTTCTAATCAATCATGAATTTGGTACTTAGTGAATCCAGAAAGAAAACGAGTCATTCTCGTTGAAGTCGTAAATACTAATAATCCATTGTTGCATTGCATTCTCTTCATGATTAAACATGTGTATACGTTACTTGACGGATACAAATGAGGAAGCACATGGTGATGGTGCATTAAAAGAAGCTTATGGGCATGCATGATATACATGTCACTATGCAAGCTCCAGCAATACGAGTAATACTCTTTACCTCATATGCCTTAATAACTAATAGACGGACATTATTGCTCATGGCCTAATGTAAGATGTGCCAAATGAAGTTTTGGTTAATTACATATAATTATGGGATGCCTGAATGCTGTATAAGGATTTGGTGCAAATTAGTCACATATATTGTGTGCTCTCATAAATGAGGTAGAATGTTTTTTGATTTAATTACTATGAAAAGACGTCTCAAAGCTAATGGTACCTATATACTATGTTGATTTGATGATGGCTTAAACAACCTTAGTCTGTTTGAATGAGAGATCAGAACTGGGCATCCTAACTAGTTTCCCACCTCAGTGTTCACTCTGTCAACCCTACAGCTGTGATCCTTTTTTCCAATATATTTGCTTTTCCTTGTTTATGTCAGTTTGCCTGTGTAATAGTTTTTGTGTCGGACAAAGCTTACATTTCTGTCCTTTCTATGCTTTGGAGTAACTGTTCCTCGCTGCCGGATTTTACCACCTTCATTTCTATGAAGGTTCTCAGGAATTTGGAGATGTTATGGATGTAGTTATCTGCAAGGAAGTTAAATTTGAAGCGTGTGACACCGTGCAATATAATTTTGAAACTGGGCCTGGATTTTCTTGAGGATTTATTATAATATTTAAACGTCATCCTTCTGAAGTTTTGTAAATTTATACGTGATTTGTTTGTAGGTATGATGATGCACTAGAAGTATATAAGTTGATGGAAATGTGCAAGATTCTACCTGATCATGTAACCTGTTCAATAATTATCACAATTATGAGAAAACGGGGAGGTAGCGCCAAAGATGCATGGGAATTTTTCCAAGAGATGACTGAGAAAGGAGTCAAGTGGGGTTTGGAATCTGTTGGGGCTCTCATTAAAGCCTTCTGTGACGAGGGGCTGAGAAACGAAGCCCTTATTATCCAATCAGAAATGGAGAAAAGAGGGATATCTTCTAATGCTGTTATTTATAATACGATTATGGATGCTTATGTTAAGTCAGACCTTGTTGAAGAAGCTGAAGGTCTTTTTGTAGAAATGAAGGCAAAACAAATATCCCCGACTGCTGCCAGTTACAATATTTTGATGGATGCCTATAGCAAAAGAATTCAACCTGAAATTGTTGAGAAATTAATTGAAGAGATGGAAGCCAATGGGTTGGAGCCAAATGTAAGATCATATACATGTCTAATTAGTGCCTATGGAAGGCAGAAGAAAATGGCTGATATGGCTGCCAATGCATTTCTTAGAATGAAGAAAGTCGGTATAGAACCGACTTCACATTCCTATACTGCTCTGATACATGCCTACTCGGTTAGTGGTTGGCATGAGAAAGCTTCTGTGGCGTTTGAAAATATGTTAAGAGAAGGAATAAAACCATCTATTGAAACCTATACTGCACTACTCGATGGATTTAGACGTGCTGGTGACACTGAAACGCTGATGAAAATCTGGAAAATGATGATGAAGAATAAAGTTGAAGGAACACGCATTACTTTCAACATTCTTGTTGATGGATTTTCTAAACAAGGTCACTACACTGAAGCAAGAGACATAATATGTGAATTTGGGAAACTTGGGTTTCAACCGACTGTCATGACGTATAACATGCTGATGAACGCGTATGCAAGAGGAGGGCGAGAGAATAAGCTACCAGTTCTGTTAAAAGAAATGGCTGCACTTAATCTGAAACCTGATTCTGTTACTTATTCCACGATGATATATGCATATGTTCGTGTCCGTGATTTCAGTAGGGCATTCTATTATCATAAAGTGATGGTGAAAAGTGGGCAAGTGCCTGATTCCCATTCTTATCGGAAGCTCCGGGCAATTCTGGATGTGAAAGCTAAAATAAAAAATAGAAAGGATAAGAGTGCTCTAATGGGTATCATAAAAAGCCGCATGGGTTTGATGAAAGAGAAGAAAAGAGGGAAGAAAGATGAGTTCTGGAAAAACAGAACGAGTCGACCAAGAACCGCCGACTCTACTCAGCGTTCAAGGTGATTATATATGCTAAGTATATCATATACAGTTGGAACATAAGAGCAAAAATCCTAGAGATGAACTTGGCAAAAGTTGCTTCTAAAATGGAGAGGAAATAAAACCACTGACTAACAGAGTCAACTAGTTCACAACTAATCTGGAGACAAGGTGATATTCAGGCCCTTCCATTCACATTCATTGCTTGTGTTCCATAGTAAACAAAGTTGCAAGGAGTTGAATCGTGTATTAGGAAGACACAAAACGAAGTAGAAACAGTGCTCTGTGGAGTTCTGGATTTGGAAACATACGAGGTCCACCTTCCTTGTGATGTTCTTTTTGGCTTTTCCACAAAGACGTCATCGGGATAATGCACCGTGGCAGTTCCGATGCAATAACATTGTGTTGGACTTGATCATCAAGCATCTGAAATATACCTGAATGTTGCCAGCAAGGTATAAAATTCATACTGTTGCATATTTTGTATATTAGGTTCCCAATTATTCAATTATGTTCTACTCTGAAAGTGGTACTTATATCTGTATGTATATGTGCGTGTGCCTACGAACTATTCTTACCATGAATAAAAGATATCATCTGTTGCTGCAAGACTGCTTGTTCTTTTTGAGTCACTGTTTTTGCAGTATCTTAAACAATACAACTTGGTTTACAGCATCATTGTCCGAGTATGTGACATCGATTGCCATTCATACTTCTACCGTGTTATATTAAATTGCCAAGAGGATTTTCCAAGAGTATTTCCTTGGAAAGAGCGAATAATTTCGATTGAAGCTGGAAAGAACCTGTAGCTGCTACGCCATTGAAAAAAAGACAGAAAGAATAGTCCACTGTACATATTGTAGGATCAACTGATACCTTGATCATATATTCCTTTCAAACATTAGAGTAATACTTTCTACAGCTTGGGACATATATACCTTACAGTTCCCAATGTCAATCACCATTTATGTTGCACAAAACAGTTTACATACTAACTGTAGGCCTACTACATCTTACCATATGAAAATGCATCTGAAAAATTGGACTATGAAATCATTCAAGTCAAGAAAGATTACAACTTTAGAATGAAAAAACAAAACCACTCCTAAGCGGCTTCTATCTATATTATATGCATCTTCATCTTAACTGGCCAAAGGAGATGCTGCCTGAAGATTGCTTCTCGGTATAGGGTGATACGCTGATTACTCTGTCCTTGCGTTTCTCCAGAAAACGAGCCAAAGATTTTCTTCGAAACTGTGGCACCGAGCCTGGAAACAGCAAACATATAACTTAGTAAGGGCTTGTGTCAAGAGATGGTACAACATGACTAGTTATTAAAACGAAGAAGGATTTACCAGATGGCACTGGGGTTTGTGGAGCAGATCTTATCGGATATACTGCTCTTAGTGGCTCGGGTTTCAAAGAAGACTCGAGAATCCTGACCGGGTTTATACAAGAAGTTGTAGTAATTCTGTTATTAGCCAGGCTAGCAGTATGTGAAGTGCTGATAGATTTGATAGGAACAAGACTTGAGCATGGTGATCCATAAGGTTGACTTGAAGAAAATCCATCGAGAATTGAAGATCTCGGTACCGATGGTTGAGCTGGAGCAATAGGAGAAGACGTACTAGGGGTCGAACGAGGCCCGTTTCCAGCCAGTAACATAATCGCTTGAGCCTGTATCATCCAACAAGCAAAGTCAACATGAGATACAATTCAAGCATATCCATGTCTTCTAAAAACTAGAACAGTTAAATCATGTAGTAAAGTTTCATGACATAAAAGATGGATTACCTTCTCAGGAGAGACATTGTCGAAAACGCAAACGGAACCCTTGTAGAAGATTGTTAGCAGATCAGGATTAAAGATCTTTGGACCGTTCCTTGCCTCGGTAGTTCCAGCAGCATGGGGTGGATTTGTTGGTGGAAGTGTCGAAATCGGTTGTGGGCTAACAGAACCGATCCGGTTCTGTCCAATGAAATGTTGCTTTGGTGAAACTGTTACATCCATTTGATTGGTCACAGAGCGACGAATGGCGTGCCTGTCGAGTTGCTTGGTTGGATGTGTGGTAATGGAATAACGAACACTCTCTTGCTTTTCCGGAACATTACTTTTCTGAATATTCGAAAGGAAAACAATAGTATAAATCAAATTAGGGTAGGGTATTGGAAATACCCCTCACGTATGTGATACTTGATATACCATCTTAAGGAAGATTCATGTGTGACACAAAAACAAGATGCGTATTACTAGAGATCTTTATATCAGTTGATACGAACCTGCATGTATGATTTGTTAGTGGAATCGAAGGCTTCGGTAGTAGTTATCGTGACCAGACCGGACGATTTGAGGGCTTCGAAACCGGTATTGGGCTTATCTTCATTAAAAGATAGGAGCTGAGAACTCTTGTTTGAGAAAGACCACTGCATTGCCATGCTTGTAAATGGAGCTGTGGATTCAAAAAATCATAAAAAAGAATCAAACTTTTGCAGCTTACTTAAAGGCCAATGACCTAATAATTAACAACTAAAACTTGGTCTGGTGAAGTGTAGTTTCAGGAAACTATATAAAGTATCACAAGACTGCAACTCACTTTATATTAATGTATATGTGTGAATCAATGGGAATACAATAAGTTAACTACGCAGAACACATTGAAATAAACAAATTCTGAAGAGAGGCTAATAGGTGTAAACTGCTTAAGAGGGAGAACATGTTGATACATTAAAAAAATTATATTGGTGAGCATCTCATGCTCATTAAAATAACAGAAATCATTGTACTTATCAATGTGGAACAAGTCAAGAAAATGGGAAATATATGCATTTGGTCAATTGCAATTTAAATATACAGTTAATATACCTAAGGCCCCTCTGGTTCTTCGATTTTATAAATTACACCTTGCTATATTGGAGAAACAGCACAGTATTATATACCATCCAGTTGGAAAAGAACTGTGGATCAACTTTATTGTATTTACATAAATATTTTCGCCGAGATGTTCTTTTTTCCACCTGAAATCTCGTTTATCTCATACGTATCTGATTTAGCTAAAAGTTGGATTATCACCCGCTCAAATGATTGTTACAAATCCGTTTGAAATATTAATTTGAGATATGCAAACCAAGTTTAATTTGTTTATAATCAACAAACAAATGACAAACCTAGTTGAATCTGTTTCAGTACTAAATTTAATTTGGCTCAACTACGATTGAATTTAGACAAAAATAAAAGGTAAAAAGGGACATGATTTAGGGTCTCAGGCTATATAATTTATTGGAAATTGAGTAGTTATCTGCAATTAAGTTTTCTGAAGGGGCTCCTGGGTTTGTTTTGTTTTCTACTTGTAACAAAACTAACACCACTTGGAATTGAAAATGCACATAATATTGGAGGCATCATCATCATCTCAATTAAATAATTCATCTTTTGGGTGATAGATAAAATTAAATACACCAATGGTAGTGACGTCTCGGAGGTGACAACTTATTTTAAAAGTTGAATAATTACAAATTCAAAGTTAGATTAAAGGATATAATATAATGGCACAGATCTCATTGAGATCCATGTTACCCATACACATCTATCTAACACAAGATACACGAAATTTATTATAAAATGTCTTAAACAACTGTGCACCTTTAATTAAGGATCAAGGTTGATCAATGGACTTGAACAAAACAAACAATACTTATTTTTCTAGCTAAAACACTTAGATTAATTAAAAGATTAATATTAAAATAATTTTATTAATTACTTTATCATCCCATTTGAAGGTTTATTGCAAAACGGGAACAAGACACCTCACCTAACCATCAATTTAAGGAAAACACAATAATGTGGCTGTTTTTTTTTTTTAAACATAAATATAATTTACATTAACTTAGAACAACAGTGGCAAAACAATTTTAGAATTAGTACAGACCATACTACTTCTAACTAGCCGAATTGAACCAACAAAACGATCTTTATCTACGAGAGTGGTTAGCCACGTAGGGCTATTAGTCCAAGCCACTACTCCTAATCTAGCTGGATCGATGATATTTACAGAATTTCTATAACTAGGATCAAACGGAAAGAACACCACTACCATACTTAGCTAAACTATTTGCAAGACCATTGATTTCTCGATACACCAGTCAACATTGTAGTTGCTGGAACCTTGTACTAAGGAGACTGATCTCCCGCATAAGCTCCTGATGCCTCCATATCGCCTGCGCTTCCCTGGTAAGACATATGAAGAGTGTTGGTCCAGATGACAACAAAGTAAAAGACTACAGGGGGGGGGGGTGTGAATAGTCTTTTCAAACTTTTGACGATAAAACAGTTTCTCAGATACTTGTGAAGGTATCTGATACTTAGTCTCAGAGAGCGAAAGTCTTTTTCAGATAAATGCACGTGCTCAGCAAGCTATAAGTCTGTAAATACTCAGCAAGGTATAATAAATACAGAAAGTAAGTGCATTAAATAAATAACACAAAGCTTTTATAGTGGTATCTGAGAGTGGCGTAATCCCTCAACTAATCCACTCACCCTTTCTCAGGACTTGAATTCACTAAGATAAGATTATGAGTTCTCCTTACAAAATCCTATCTCTTGATCCCTTTGACACTAGGTTCCCAAACAAGTGTTCCCCCTGAGTTATTCCCTGGTTTTCCCAATCAAGTACTTCCTCTACTCAGTAACCTTTGAGCTATTCCTTAGTTTCCCAAACTAAGTACTTCCTATGCTCAACGCCGGTGTGGTGTTTTGGTTATGGTAGTTTATCAGGTGAGCAGGCTCTTAATAACTATTACAGTTATGTAGGAGTGCTCTGTAGAATCAAGATTACTTAATACACTTTTCAATGCATGGTAACTTGTTCTTTACTGACCCAAGTCTTGATGTTGTTCAAGAGAATGAATCACAGATATAAGTCGCAACTATATCTTCTGGATTCAACTCCTTCACAATATACAATTCTTGTTAAGGATCAGGACACTTAGAACTTTCGTGCTACTTAGAATTCAAGAGATTTGGTCGCAACAGTAAGCTAGAGATTAAGTAGGTAGAAGGCTTGTATGCTTGAGAGTATATCGCAATTGAAGTTCAGTCTAAGGTGTGTTTTCAAGCATTCTAAGTGGTGATTTAAAGTTGAAAATCAGGCCGTTTGAATTACTATCCGTTAGGCTCAATGAAATTCAAACTAACGATATGTGAAGTTAGTACGACAGTGAGCTTTGTCTCTTTTCAGAGATTTTCTCTTTTTGTTCAGACATCTCTGTCTGCGTAATTAATGCACTATACCAACTTTTGTCCTGTAGTGTCAACGGAACAATGCAAGCTATCTGAGGCTTTGCAAGTCCTTTCTTAGTGACCTATAGTGCTTCAGATACTTATTGAAACGTTTGTCTCTCAGACACTCAAGGTATCTGAGGGCACTTTTATCCTTAGTCTTCAGCAATCTTGTGCAGTCTTCTGATCTTCAATAAAAGAGTTCTTCTGCTGGATGCTTCCTACTTGGTCTTCTTTTAAAGATATAAAAATTACATTCAGAGACCTAACATCCTATACAAGATTTGCTAGACTAACATACTCAGTAAGCTTCCTCTTTTACAATGTTCAAGTGAACTAAGAATATTAGTTACCTTTCTGAGCTAAGATAAGTCATTATGGTTTACTGATCAAAATCTAAACAGATATTCCTAACAAATTTCCCCCTTTTTGATCAGTCACCTATGACTGTCTTTAAAACTTATTACAATCTGGATGAGGAAACAATCCAACACTTAAACATATCTTATGATCTTTCATTTTTTTTTTATTCAAGTGCAAAAAGTAAACATCAACCATATCACAAGGTGTGATCTTTGCTGACAAGTTATCTTTTCATAGAATAATTATCTGAGAGTAAGATCATGTAGCGCCCTGTTAATTTTTAATATAAAATACACTCGGATTTGGACAATAAATGCTATTTTCAAAAAAGGGCAGCTAAATAAAATTTCTAGGACAACATAAATGTAGTCAAAATTCAGTGAACTTGAAAAGAATGAAAAATCATTTACAGCGGAAGTCTTAAAACCAAAATGTCTATGCGCAAACCGCACTTTAAAAAAATGAAATAAATAAAGAATTAATGTTCTATCATAAGTGTACTGAATCAGCTTCAATCTTGATCCCCATCCACTCCAGCTTGTTCATCACCTTAGGTTCAATAGGGCAAGGGTGAGTACCTACTTCTACTCGCAAGCAAGCCAAACTAACATGTAATACATAGCATAAATATTCCTTACATTTGCATCATTCATAAAGTAAAATCAATAAATCAAAAGAAGGCCATGGAGTACCAATTCTCCGTTCTTTTACTTTTAGAATTCACTAGCGTAAACATTTGACTTGAGTATTCATTCATTAGCATTTGTTGGAAACATTCTTTTGATTCAAGATCTTTTCTTGACTTTAGATAGAATCACTTTATACTTCATTCTTGATTAAGGTGTCTAGGTAAGCTTCGCCTCATATTGGATATACGTGTATGCTCACCGTAGCAACATACATTATACGCATTGGCTCTCTTGTGTATACTCACCGTAGCAGTATACGTAATACGCATTGGCTTTCGCCTCAGCTCACATGTGTATGCTCACCGTAGAAACATACATAAACGCCGCAGCTCAATCATTAGAGGTGTATATCCAACAGAGACACCTAGGCAACCTTTTCTTTCATTCTTTACTTTTAATAGTTTATACATTTAACATGTGATTAGGTGTGTTGCATCTTTCTTAGTATTTAGGAAAATACTAAAAACAAGTCAGGAAGCTTGTATAGATATTCCAATTCTTTTAAGCAAAGGCTCTTGCTAGAGTTGATCTTTAACATCTTTATTAACAACAGGTTGATAACACAGGTCAACTCACGTGCAGACAATACATGGCATACTAGGGGTCTAGTAATATGGACATATATTAACCTTACTATTAGAATCAAATTGAAAATTTGATCAATGACCATGTAACAGTCTTTTCCATAACTTGTCATAAAAATCATAATTATGATCACCCGAGGCAAGACTAATTATTTTGCAAACATTAATTGTACTAATCAACTTGATCATTGAAGGCACAATGGTCATTAACTACACAAATAATTAACCATTCAGCTTTAGCATGTAACTCACAAATCAACAACTTTCTTCGTAAAATAGACGAACAACGGCGCATAGCTATTTCACGTGACAATATTAACAGTGAGTACATGAATTTCACAAGACATAGATAATCTAAATTCATAACATATTAGCATATGATTTCAACCATAATAGCATGAAACCTTAAAACTTCACTTGCCTGGTTGAAGAAAAATCAAAGAAAAGAGTAGAGCAAAGGGTGATTGGCTTTCTTCTCTCTTGGTTCTTCTTTCACAATACGTATTCTTCCTTTTTCCCAGCTTCTTTCGTTTCCTCTCCTTCAAAAATGCTGGAAGGTTTTCTTTTTCTTATTCAATTAGGTTTAGCTAAAAGAATGGGCCAGGTCTTTAAAGAGGAATATGACTTTTTAAGTAGTTCTTTCTATACTTGGCCCAGTTCGTCTAAAATCGCTTTAATTCGATTAATTAAAATCCGGGTCGTTACATCCTCCCCAACTTCTAGAACGTTTCGTCCTCGAAACTTGAAGTAACACATAACCACAAGAAGCAAAAAAAGAACATGCATAAAAAAAAGAAACTTTAAATCGTACCAAAAAGCTGAGGATAACGAGATTGCATTTCGGCTTCGTGTTCCCAAGTAGCTTCCTCCACTGAGTGATTTTTCCATTGAACCTTGACCATGATCACTCGCCTATGCCTTCCAAACTCTCTCTCAGACCGGTCGAGAATGGCAACTGGTTCCTCTTCATAAGATAAGTCATCTCGAAGGTTGAGTGCCTTGTAGCTCAACACATGGGGTGCATCAGGGATGTACTTCCGAAGCATCGAAACATGAAAGACATTATGCACACTTGAAAGACTCGGGGGTAGAGCCAATCTGTAAGCCAAATCTCCAACCCGTTCCAAGATCTCGAATGGACCGATGAACCTGGGGCTTAGCTTTCCCATCTTTCCGAACCTCATTACTCCTTTCATTAGTGATACTTTCAAGAAAATATTATCTCCCACAATGCGCCCTTATCTTGTCGACTAAGTCAGCTGTTCGTTGAATCAATTCGGGACCCAAGATTGCCCTTTCACCTACTTCATCCCAATGAACAGGTGATCTACACTTCCTTCCGTACAAAGCTGTATAAGGATTCATTCCAATAGATGCGTGGAAACTGTTGTCGTAAGAAAATTCAACTAACTGCAAGTGATTGTTCCATGTACCTTTAAAGTCCAAAGCACAAGCTCGGAGCATGTCCTCTAGCGTCTGAATCGTTCTCTCAGACTGCCCATCTGTCTGAGGATGGAAAGTTGTACTGAAACTCAACTTTGTTCCCATGGCCTGGTGAAAACTCTTCTAAAACATTGTGGTGAATTTGGGATCTCTGTAAGAGATAATAGATAAAGGTATTCCGTGAAACCGCATTATTTCTGCCATGTACAGCTCAGCATATTTTGCCATACGATACGTCCTCTTCACTGGAAGGAAATGAGCAGACTTGGTAAGACGGTCCACAATTACCCAGATCGAGTCAAATCCTTCTTTTGTCCTTGGCAGACCCATTACAAAATCCATGGATATGTACTCCCATTTCCATTCTGGAATTAACAATGGTTTAAGTAAACCTGACGGCCTCTGATGTTCAGCTTTAACTTGTTGACACTGAAGGCATTTTTGAACGAAATTTGCGACATCTCTCTTCATTCCCACCCAAGAGTAATTTATACTAAGGTCACGATACATTTTTGTACTCCCTGGGTGGATGGAGAATGTTGAACTATGGGCTTCCTTAAAAATTTCTTATTTTAAATCCTCCACATCGGGGACTGCCAGTGCATTGCCTAACCATAACTCCCCATCTACTGAAACTGAGTAGTCTGAGCGCTTCCCTTCTAACACTTCTGTCTTAATTTTTATCAGCCTAGGATCAGACAATTGAGCAGCTTTAATCTTATCCAAAATCGTTGGTCTTAAAGATATAGGGTCGCCAAGCTAACCGATTTACATTTGGAAACAATCTCTAATCCAAACTCTTGAATTTCCCGCAATAAAGGTCCCTTAACGTCTCGAAGATTAGAAACCTGACCCTTGCGGCTCAAGGCATCATCTACGACATTCGCCTTTCCAGGTTGGTAGTTGATCGTACAATCATAGTCCTTAACCAACTCTAACCATCTTCTTTGCCCCATATTGAGCTCCTTTTGGGTGAAGAAGTATTTGAGGCTCTTATGATCAGTGAAGATTTCACACTTGTCTCCGTAAAGGTAGTGTAACCATATCTTCAAAGGGAAGACAACTGCTGCTAGCTCTAGATCATGTGTTGGGTAGTTCTTCTCAGGGCAAGCTACCAATAGGTCTCCAATTGCACAACTTTTTACCGTGAGACACCCATAGATTTTCGCCCAACGAGCAGGTCATTTTGGTTACGGGCAAGTCACCTTGGTACCGGTACCGGGGTACCGGTACCGAGCACCAGTACCGGTACCGGTAGGTGGAATCCGGTGGTGTGGTGGTGGAATCCGGTGGTGGGTGGCGGATTCTGGTGGTGTGGTGGTGGAATCCGCCACCCACCACCGGATTCCACCACCACACCACTGGATTCCACCACCCATGTCTGGTAACGGTACCGGGGTACCGGTGCTCGGTACTGGTACCGAGGTACCGGTACCAAGGTGACTTGCCCGTAACCAAAGTGACCTGCTCGTTGGGCGAAAATCTATGGGTGTCTCACGGTAAAAAGTTGTCCCATTAGTGACTAATTTGTAAAAAATCCGTTCTTCTCATGCACTTTCAATTGCCTCGATGCATAGGCTATCACTTTTCCTTCTTGCATTAGAACACATCCCAAACCTTTACCACAAGGATCACTGTAGATAGCATAATCTTTGTTTCCGTCAGGAAGAACCAAAATAGGGGCTGTCATCAATCTTTGCTTAAGCTCGAAGAAGCTCTTCTCACAGTCCTCTGTCCACTGGAAACGAACCCCTTTTCTTGTGATGAGTCGATATTTTAACGACTCATTTAGTGTTTTTTCCGTATTTTTTGCGTCTTTTAGCCTTTATTTAGTTTTTTTTGTTCCGTGTTGCGTTTGAGTTTTTTGTGTGTTTTTGTGCATTTTTAGGTGTCTTAGCGTCATTGGCAAGGAAATGGAGGAGCAAAGTGCAAAGAAGACTTCAAAACCTTCTAGAAGCACCACTAGGCTAAGTTAGTGGGCCACTACTCCAAGAGAGGTGACATGGAGGTTGAAAAAGGGAGAGAAAATAGGAGGAAGTGGGAAAATGCTGATTTTCCCGGGCACAAGGCTCACCACGGTGAGCTCCTGCAACAAGGAGCCTCACCGCGGTACAATGAAGAAGAAAAGAAGGCAGAAAGGGGTGGACCACGGTGAGCTGGAACGGGCAAGGTCCCCTCACCGCGGTGAGGTCTGTTTTGACAGATTCAACCCACGATTTCTGGCAGTTTTTTCCCATGATTTCTAGTTTCTTCTTCCTTGGTCTTATATATAGACCACTTGTATCAGTCATTTGGACATATCTTCAATTACTTCTACTTTCATATTTTCAATTCCAAGCATTGTAAACACTTAGAGATTTAAATCTCTCTTTTAATTCGAAGAAGCATTATTGATCTCTCTGACGATCTCAGGGACCAATAGGCGCCCAGGTATTCAATAGTATGAGTTAGGCGGTTGCTGTTAATAACTTGTACGATCTTTCTGACATATTGATATCTGATCGTTGAACGCATGCTTGATCGTTGTGAACTTGCATCAGTCTTTACCTCTAATTAGTATATATCCGGATGAGGGCATAGCTAGTGACAAGCTTTTTGCCGTAACTCATACGTACTTATAATATGTATCTGGTTCGATTTTGCAATAACAAAGTGTTGCATTCGCGGGCAGTGTACCATTAGCTATATTGTGTCAGCACTTTTGAAAGATCAGATTTCTTCGTTTTAATTGTAGAAATTGCATGACCTAGGTATTACGTTGTCTTGTAATTGTAATTTATTGTAGGGTTTAGAAGTATCAACCTTACCCACTCTATTTGTTTACAACTCACACCTTGAGCCTACACCTTAGAACTAGCTTAATCGATTCATTGAGAGAACAACCCTGTGGTTTAAGCATTGTTGTACTACGACAACCGCTTTACTACTTGTGTTATTTTACAAGTATTAATTTTGAGCGCATCATCTTGTCAAATTGGTCATGGGCAACGAAATCTTAGAATACCCATCTATGTTATATGAATCGGCTTTCGCCTCAGCTCACATGTGTATGCTCACCGTAGCAACATACGTTAAACGCTGCAGCTCAATCATTAGAGGTGTATATCCAACAGAGACACCTAGGCAACCTTTAAGCAAAGGCTCTTGCTAGAGTTGATCTTTAACATCTTTATTAACAACAGGTTGATAACACAGGTCAACTCACGTGCAGACAATACATGGCATACTAGAGGTCTAGTAATATGGACATATATTAACCTTACTATTAGAATCAAATTGAAAATTTGATCAATGACCATGTAACAGTCTTTTCCATAACTTGTCATAAAAATCATAATTATGATCACACGAGGCAAGGCGAATTAATTTGCAAACATTAATTGTACTAATCAACTTGATCATTGAAGGCACATCGATCATTAACTACACAAATAATTAACCATTCAGCTAAAGCATGTAACTCACAAATCAACAACTTTCTTCGTAAAATAGACCAACAACGGCGCATAGCTATTTCACGTGACAATATTAACAGTGGAGTACATGAATTTCACAAGTCATTGTAGATAATCTAAATTCATAACATATTAGCATATGATTTCTAACACATGAAATCTTAAAACTTCACTTGCCTGGTTGAAGAAAAATCAAAGAATAGAGTAGAACAAAGAATGATTAGCTTTCTTCTCTCTTGGTTCTTCTTTCACAATACGTATTCTTCCTTTTTCCCAGCTTCTTTCGTTTCCTCTCCTTCAAAAATGCTAGAAGGTTTTCTTTTTCTTATTCAATTAGGTTTAGCTAAAAGAATGGGCCAGGTCTTAACAGTGGAATTGGACTTTTTAAGTAGTTCTTTCTATATTTGGCTCAGTTCGTCTAAAATCGCTTTAATTCGATTAATTAAAATCCGGGTCGTTACAGTTCATCAGATAAAATTACAAGTGTAAGAACAGATAACTGTTACAAGATTTAAGTAGTAAATTACAATCAGCAAAAATCAAAATACACAACTAATAGGATAACATGATGTTTCAAGTTCCAAGTGAGCATCCTACTTAGTTGGTCTTCAAGTTTTCTTCTTGTCAGCTTCCATCATCTGGGAAAAAGTAGTTACCATATCTGATAAGATCATTTGAGTAGTAAAAGAGGCAAGTTCTTGCAATCATTTCAACTCTCCTTGAGAAATCAACATTGTCTCTGTAAGATTTGGTGGACTTTCTTCTCTTGCAAGTATGTTCAACCAGAGATGTCTTCCCCATAGCCAAGCATGCTCAATCTGTATTGGAGATAATCTGAATTTTTCATAAATTGTCCTCAAATATCTCAGATCTAGCTTGTAGTCTTCTTCAGTAAGATAGAAGAACTCATAAACTGGTACAACTAATCTTGGCTTAGTTTTGGTGCCAAGAATGTTCTCCTTTCTGTGTATAACATCAGGTTTATGGTAAGGGCAAGTGTCAGATAGATCTTTCCTCATTGCTACCTGTCTGACAAGGATTTCAAACTCAAGTGCATCCTTCAACATGTTTTCTGATAGTAGAACTTCTTTGTTCTTTCTCCAAGTCATTAATTGAAGGAAGACTGGTACTGGGAAACCATTTGTGTTGAAGAGCAGGTCTCTTATATGCATTATCCAGTAACCATTCTTGCACTTGTAAATGTCAGAGTTTAGATAAGCTTGTGTTGGTTGATCCTCTATTTTAGCTTCCTCAGGGCTAAGAGTGTCAACTCCTCTGAATTCTTCAATTCTTTCTTTGATCTTCCTCTATCTTTCAGCTTCCTTAGCTTTTCTTCTTGAAAGCATGTCACTTGTTGTACCTTGCTGGGTAGGTACTGCAGTAGTAGTAGGCTCAGATGGATTTCTCACTCCTCTTCTTAGAATAAGAGGTGCATCATCTTTTTCTTCTTACTCATCATCATCATCTCCTTGATGAGTTTGCACTGAGGCTTTGCATCCATCATTGTTTCCTTTTCTCCTCTTTTCAGAGAGCTCTATTTCAAGCTCCATCTTCTGCATAGTCTTTGTATCTTCTCCTTTTTGAGCTCTTGGCAGCCCTAGGAGGTTTCTGAGACCTTCTTCTAGTGACAGGTGCCAGTTGTAGTTGACTAGGGGTACTTTGTTGGAGTTGGGCTTTAGATATCATCTTTTGTTTGCCTTTCTCCTTAATGACTGTTTGACTTCTTTCCCCCTTACTCATAGGAAACTGATCAAAATTATCCACCAACTTGACAAATGATTCTGAAAGAGATTCAAAACTCCCTTGTAGTCTATTATAGGCTTGGGATAATTCCTGCAACTCTGCTCTGAGTATAACATTCTGTTGAGCAAAGCCATTTTCTTCATATGTAAGCTTGGTAACCTCAGTAACTACTTGGCTTATAGTAGTCATGGCCACGACAGAATGATAGTCAGCAAGTTGCATTAGATGTTCATCTTATTTCCTAAGCAAAGCCAGATCTTGATGTTCTATGGCCATGCTGGAACTCCTCCTTGCAATTATTTCAGCAATGTTCTGGTAAACTGGAGGTACAGATGCTATTAGTTCTCTAGTTTGATCTTCAAGCTCCTTGAACTGGTCTTGCATGATCTGAGTTCTTCTTTCATAGACCTCTGCATCTTCTTCAGGAACCTGGATGAGTACAAGGGGACCCAAGGTCTTCTTTGCAATAGTCTGAGGCTGACTATATATTGTTATTCACTTTCAAGGGTGTTGTTGCCATGTCTTCTTCTTCTCCATTACTCTAGTCATCATCATTATCTAGATCAGCAACCTTTGCTTTGCTAGAAGAGGGTACATCTTCCTTTGGAGTTTCTTCCTCTAGAGTTTCTTCAGCATCCAGTTCCTCAGCAAATTGATAAGCTCAAATTATACTCTATAAAACTTAAGAGAATAAGTTGTAGTTGTAGACTATGCCTAACTCGTTATCGTTCTCTAGGGAATTAATTAAGCTACCACAACAAAATAGAGCAGAATGTTTGTTTGTGAGTAAAAAGTAGGTTTTGAATAATTTTACTTCTAAAACACAGATTAATACTAATAAGCAAATAAACTGTTTTGATCAAATGATAGAAGGTGAACACGGTAGTGATGATCCGGTTATGCTAATTCGATACTAAGGTAATTGCTCATATTTGTTACACAGTCGGTGTACATAAAAGCAATCAATCCAATTCAACCAAGCTATTTTTTGAAGATTTTAAACTAGAGAAATCGCCAGGTTTGTCAGACCGACGATTATTAACCAAAACAATTTAGAATATTTTAAACTAGCTTATTGGATTGAAGGTTTATACGAAAATCTCAAACTAGACTAACCTATATGAACGAATATAAACCCTAGATTCGAATCTGCATAACCATCACATAACTACCGAGTTCTGGAGAGGATTAGCTACTCATGCTTTAAGCAAAGACGAAGGAAGTCATAATCTTGAATACGCAAAGCATAAACATAATGATAATCGCAAACAAGGGCATACAATTCGATAAATCAATCAAGCATAAGAATTATATGGAAGCAATAGAGAATTATCAAACTTACTAAGAATTCGATGTCAATGATTCATTACTAGAGAAAACCAAGCCCCAAGATCAACTAATGTAAAAAACTAGGTCTACGTTGAGAGCAAAGTCTGAAAACATAACAATAGATGATAATCAAAACTCATTCTGTCTTGTTCTAACTAATAGAAAGTAGAAAAACTAAGTCTGAACGAATTAGGAGAACAAATCGCAGAAGATCGGCGAAACCAAGCAACTGGCGTCGCCAAGAAGCGTCGCCGCTGCAACTACGAGTAATCGTCAGACGCTGATCAAGAATCGTCGCCAATTCTTCCTGGAAGGACTATCTTGCCCCTTTTGACTCTTTTGACTCCAGTTCTTGGTATTTTGGCCTTCCCGCTCCACTTCTAGCATCCATACGAGGCATTGGAACTCCATATCTTGTAGATGTATGTAAAATACATCATTTTGCCTTCAATTAGCGCGGTTCAGCCAAATACCTACAAAATACACAAAGAACAAAACAAGTAAAAATACTCTAGGAAAACTAATAAAACTAAACTCAAGGATGAAAAAAAGACGGTAAAAAAGACCAGATGAGACTCTAAATTATCGTCTCATCAAACTCCCCAAACTGAACCTTTGCTAGTCCTCGAGCAAACAAACAACCAAGACAAGTACTAGACTCGAAACAAAAACGAACAAATAGCACATAACAAAGTTAAACTCCCAAGTGACTGAATCTACCATTGTAAACATTAAATTCACAAGGTGCAAAAGTTTTGTACTCAACTAACCTTGGCAGAATAGTGCACATAAAATCAAACAAGAACGTTTCTCAAGTAAATAACACTTATGTCTAGCTCGCTAATCCCTCACAGGTGATTGTAGTGTAACTCTCACTCTCTTGGAAATTTCCAAATAGGGTATACGCTGAAAGAGTAAATTGGGAAGATGACTTTCGTCACAAAGATGCCTAGACTATCTTATGCTATTGTACTCATCTCATCAAGTCGAAAGGGACTTTTGGCAAGCGACTTAATTTTCAAAAATCGAAGGCTGATGCTGCTCCCCATATTCAAATCATTCATTTCAAAACTCAGCCACGATTGCACTGTATATTCAATGCATGGCCTCATTGGGCTCTTTTTATCTCAATTTTTTGCAGGTGTCTGTTTTACCGAAAGTCCGCACTATTGTGCGTGTCAGTTTGGTATATGTGCCATCAACCTGACGGACATGTAGCTTTTCAGCCACAACGGTATGTGGTAGTATTTGGAACACGCTTAACACGACTAATGATGATCAATTAAGACCACATATCCACCCCGAGATTCAAATTCAAATAGTTTTGGGAAGCATCAAACAGACTCTTAGCAAATATGCATAAACAGCTCAAGTAAAAAGTCACAAAGGTAGAGAGTCTCCTCCCCAAACCTGTTCCTTGGAACGGGTTTCCCCAAACCTGTTCCTTGGAACGGGTTTGGAGGAGAAAAAACCAAAGAAACAAGCATGCCGTTCGTCATCCCCAACGAAACTGAGTACACATAAGTATGAAAAGGCGTAAGTAATTCGTAAAAAACTTGCACAACCCAGGAATCACACAATACAGTTGCCGGTATAATATTTTTTTCATCGGCTCAAGGCTTCTCACAGGATTTTTGGACTAAAGAGCTACACAGACTTATTATTTACAAGAGAAACGGACTTATAGGATTTTAAATCCACTACACTACTTCCAGCTAAATATCATACAAAACATAAGCAGCAAGCAAATTTATCATCCACAATAGACGTTCAACTTGGCAGAACAATTCAGGACTATAGAACACAAGGGAGAAGTCGATACATGCATAAAGAACAAAAACGAAAGACTCTAGAGACTCAGATACTATACTAAGAAGCACAGGCAAGAAACTAAAAAGCACATTCCCCTCCCAAAATCGAAACTCAAGCATGTCCTCAAGCAAAGAGTGAAAAGAAATAGAAATGTGATCGAAAGTTACTTGCATGCGAGTGTAGCTTTAAAGTCATGTACAAGACTCTTCCGTGTTGGCTAACGGGTACCTGGAAATTCTTGGGCTTCCCTGCCTTCGCGGCACCTTTCCTTCCCTACAGGTAAGTGTGGGTGTAGAGTGGCCCGGTGTGTGCTCCCATGTATGTCCTCGTATCAACCTGCGCAATAGTATATGGTATAGTACTGGCTTGCAACTCGCGTTGCTTTCCATGTACCTCAATAGTGCAGGTACGAGCGTAGAGATTGACAATCATGCAAGTAGTCTTGATGAAGGGATGCCCGAAAAGCAGCATATCTTTTTCCATGTCCTTTCCTTTGATCCGAGACGACTCCACAACCACAAAATTTTCCATAAACATATCACCATCTAGTTGAACCGAGATATCTTCGACCATACCCATGCACCTACTCCATGTTCCATTGGCTAGCAGGATAAAACATTTACGAGGCTCCAAACCCTTCAAGTTCAACTCCTCATGCGTAGCAAAAGTCATCAGATTAACCGCAACCCCCGTGTCAACAACACCAATCACCTCAGACGAGTTGCTAATGCCGACAACCAAGTCGAAGTTATTTGCATCACTGATGCTCTTATCTACCTTTGGAATTACTGGAGTAGTAGAATTCACCTCAAAGTGAGCTGGCTTCGCATTCACCTTCTCTACCAGAATCGCATAACTAGGTGTGGCTACCTCCATCTCTTTTTCTTCAACTCCCACCTCTTCCGGCTTCTCAACTGCCGGCGCAGGTAGTGCCTCAACTACCTTCGGTGCCTCAACCTGGGCCACCGTAGTATCAGGCTTGCAGGTGCAAGTAGCGAGAACCGACTTCACCTTTCCTGGCTCATTGAATGTCACCTCAACATCCAGAATCCTGTTGGTTTCCACAGTTGCCGGGAACTTACCCTTTTCCCTTTGTTGAACATGACCAACTAGATCCCCTAATGTATTCTCCAACCGTTTATGTGACTGCTCAATACTGTCGAACCTCTGATCATTCCTGTTCTGATTCTGCTGCACCTCGACCCAAAATTTCTCAGATCTTGCCATGTGGTTCCTGATTTCCTGGTCAGAACTTACCGGTGCTTGCGTAGACTGAACCTGAACTGGTTGAACCCGAACTGGCTACTCCTGTGGCGCATTCTCAGAAAAGTTGTTGCCATAGCTCAAGTTTGTGCAGTTTGGCACAAAAGTCTGTATCTTAGGCCCCCCCGTGTTGCCACCTTGGTTACCTTGCCAGTTACCACGTTCTCTGGTCTGCACCTAGTTAACTACCTCAGGAGTCAGATTCTCATTCATGATCTCTGGAAGCCTACACATGCTAGCTCCATGCCCAAAATTACCGCAGAGATTGCACCGTTCACTCACCTGTGAACCCGGAGCGGAGACTGTGCTGAGCATCCTTATCTTCCTGATCTGATCCGCCAACTCACAGTTACTGGGCCCCGAAGTTTCCTCCACAGCTCTAACTTCAGCCTTTCTAGCCCGACCAAGCATCCCCTTAAGCTGGGAAATAGCAGCCAACTTGTCAAATGCCTCAGTCAAAGTCGCAGGAGATGCCGTAACAATGCTCTCGTTGACAGTCATGTCAACCATATTATGAGATTCCCAATCTAGGCCTTCGTAAAACCTGCAACACAAATCCATCTCAGTCAGCCTGTGGTGAGGGCACTGAGAGAAAAGATTCAAGAACCGTTCCCTTGCTTCGTAGAAACTCTCATCACTCATCTGCATAAACTTCTCAATATGAAGTCGGAGTTGCTTAGTTTTCTCAGCAGGGTAAAACTTGTTTATGAAGGCCTTATATAGATCATCCCAAGTAGCCAGAGATCCCTCCGGCTGGTTCAAAATCCAGCTCCTAGCCTTGTCCTGCATGCAAATAGGGAAAACCTTCTTCCTGATTTCCTCACCAGTCACTGTAATTCCACCCACAGTTAGCGGAATCCTAGCAATCAGCCCCTCAAACTCCTTCAGAAACCTAGGCAGATCATGGAAGTGATGAGCCTTGATCTCCATGTTCCTGGCCTCATTAGACAGCACAATTGCTGACTTTCCAGCCTTAATCTCGCCAAGCTGCATGTAGGCTCCATAAGTTATCTCCCCTGCCACAACGATGGGTTGCTCGTTCTCAACCATTTGAATTGCTGCTAAGTTTTCTTTTCTATGCCGGCGAAGGTGTCAATCGATCTCGTTTACTGGACTTTGCAAAGGTGTTCCTTGCGATCTCGCTCCGCACATAAACATATGGTTAAAGCTACCCAAGTCAAAAACTTGAAAAAGATCTGAGTTTCAGTTAGTGCACTAAACCGCAAGTTGAGAAACAAACAAAAAATCAAACTCTAAACGCTACAGTAGGAATTAATTCCCCGGTAGCGGCGCCAAATTTGATAAGCTCAAATTATACTCTATAAAACTTAAGAGAATAAGCTGTAGTTGTAGACTATGCCTAACTCGGTATCGTTCTCTAGGGAATTATTAAGCTACCACAATGAAATAGAGCAGAGCGTTTGTTTGTGAGTAAAAAGTAGGTTTTGAATAATTTTACTTCTAAAACGCAGATTAATACTAATAAGCAAATAAACTATTTTGATCATATGATAGAAGGTGAACACGGTAGTGATGATCCAGTTATGCTAATTCGATACTAAGGTAATCGCTCATATTTGTCACACGGTCGGTGTACAGAAAATCAATCAATCGAATTCAACCAAGCTGTTTGTCAAAGATTTCAAACTACAGAAATCGTCAGGTTTGTCAGACCGACGATTCTCAACCAAAACAATTTAGAATATTTTAAACTAGCATATTGGATTGAAGCTTTATACAAAAATCTCAAACTAGACGAACCCATATGAATGAATATAAACCCTAGATTCAAATCTGCATAACCATCACATGACTACCGAGTTATGGAGAGGATTAGCTACTCATACTTGAAGCAAAGACGAAGGAATTCATAATCTTGAATACGCAAAGCATAAACATAATGATAATCGCAAACGAGGGCATACAATTCGATAAATCAATCAAGCACAAGAATTGTATGGAAGCAATAGAGAATTATCAAACATACTAAGAATTCGATGTCAATGATTCGTTACAAGAGAAAACCAAGCCCCAAGATCAATCAATGTAAAAAACTAGGTCTAGGTTGAGAGCAAAGTCTGAAAACTTAACAAGAGATGTAATCAAAACTCATTATGTCTTGTTCTAACGAATATAAAGTAGAAAAACTAAGTCTGAACGAATTAGGAGAACAAATCGCAGAAGATCGGCGTAACCAAGCAACTGGCGGACGCCATTTTGCAAACTGGCGACGCCAATAAGAAAAACTGGGCAACTGGCGTACGCCAGTTCAAGAACTAGCGTCGCCAGTCGCAACTACGAGTGAAACTAGTGTACGCCAGAACTGGCGTCGCGAGTTCTTCCCGGAAGGACTATCTTGCCCCTTTTGACTCTTTTGACTCCAGTTCTTGGTATTTTGGCCTTCCCGCTCCACTTCTAGCATCCATACGAGGCATTGGAACTCCATATCTTGTAGATGCATTTAAAATACATCATTTTGCCTTCAATTAGCGCGGTTTAGCCAAATACCTACAAAACACACAAAGAACAAAACAAGTAAAAATACTCTAGGAAAACTAATAAAACTAAACTCAAGGATGACAAAAAGACGGTAAAAAAGACCAGATGAGACTCTAAATTATCGTCTCATCACAAATGCTTGTGCATCAAGCTGAATTTGCTTTTGCATAGGATGGGCTGCTTCTGCCTTGCGAGTTAGTTTCTCAACCTTTCTTAGGTTGGCTTCTTTTTCAGCCATCTTGATTTGCAGCTCAAGATGCGGTCTTGTTTCTTCTTCCAACAGAGCTCTGAGTTGAGCTAGTCTGTACTCAGCTTCATGTATCTTCTGAGGAGTATTTTCAGAGAGCCCTTCTACTATTTCAGTAGAGTCTTGCTGTTGGTTATGATGACTTGATGATCTAGAAGGAGATGGGGATTTGTGAATTGACCTCTCAGGTAGCTTTTCAGCAGCTGAGGCAGATATTGTTCTTGTAATCCCTCTTGTTCCTGGTGCAGGACTGTCATCATCATCTTTAGGATCATCATCCTTCCTATGAGCAGAAGGGGATGGAGACTTTGGTTTTTCATCATCATTTTCACCAGTCTCTTCTTCTTCTTCATCCTCAAATATCAGATGATATCCTTTGGGATGGTTATCAGATGGCCACTGTCTTCTTCTTGCTCAGAAGGAGCAATTTGCAGGGTCTTGGGAAGAACTGGCTTAAGAGCCATCTCCATCTTAGTCTGGCTATCTGCTTGATCAAAAGCTTCAGTGAGCTTGCGCACTACTTCCTTTCTAAACCTCTTTTCCATCATCTGGGAGAAAGAGTATTGTTCATAAGGGAACATGTTTTGCACATGGTTCTCCAGATCAAAAGCTTTGTGCCCATTTTGTGGAGTCATCCAGAATCCTGATGATCTCATCTAAGCGAGAGCTCCTTATCTTCTGCCATTTTTTGAAGCAGGAAAGGTGTCTGGGCACAGTAAAGTCTGTGAAGAACGTCAGGGGTTCCTCATCAGTAGAGGGAACACTTATGGTGCAGGAAGGAGCCTGAAAGAACATGGAGTTTTAAGTTAGTGTCAAAACTTGTTCAGATATCTGAGTATCTAAAGTATCAAGTTTCTGAGTTACCTGTGTCTCAACAACAGGCTCATATGTCTTGATTAGTGAGGTGGAAGGTGCCTCATATATCTTTGTTGGTAGAGGAGACTTGGGCGTCTTATCCTCTTCAACTTCCATTTCTTTCTGAACCTGAGAATAAAAAGTGTTAGTACACTTAGGAAGATTTAGTAAGATTTCACACACAAAGGTATCTGAGTTATCTACCTTTCTGACAGGAGGCTTAGATATGTGTTTCTCAGAAACCTTTAAGGTTTCTGGTATATCCTTTGATGTCTTTGACTTCTCAGCCACATTATCCTTCTTCTCAATTGTAGCCTTTAAGAAATATAAGAATGGGTTAGAAAGTTCATTGGAGGGAGAGTTCTGAGAATGCAAACTAGAATCTTGATCTACCTGGGAGACAGGCTCAGATTCCTTATTGATGGAGGGTATAGAATCCTCCTTCTCAGAGTGTGAGAGAAGCTTTTCAGCTTCCTCTCCTTCCTCTTGTGTATGAAGTTTTTCAACTTCCTCTCCTTCCTTAATTTCTTTATTTGCCTGTAACAAAGATTTATTCACATTAATAACAAAACACATAAAACATAGAAATTTTAACAAGTAGAGATTTAAACCACTTAGTAACCTGATCAATGTCAGGCTGATTGGTATCTGGAACTTGTCTTGGTTCCATGCTTTAGTCTTGTTGCTCAGTGACCTCAATCTTGTTTGAAGTTTCTGGCACTTCAAGCCCTTCCTGAGAATTTGTCTCAGTTGCCTTCCCTAGGTGATTTTCCTGAGTCGCAACATCAGGTTGATTCTTCTCAAATGAGAGTTGGGGAACCTGCTCTTTTACAGGATTTTCATCAGCAATAAGATGTACTGGTATATCATCAATACTTTGAAACTCAAGGATCATGTCCACAACATCCTTATCTGTCTGGGGCTGTTGTGGTTGTTGTGGTGATAGATGTGTCAAATCAAAGTTCTAAATTTGTTTTATGCCAAGAGTTAATCCTCAACACTACAAAAACCTGTAGTGTAGTGGAGTTAACCCCGAGGTCGGTCTTTAGGGACTTAACTAAGCTGAGTCTTGTTGACGAATAATAATAACAGTATGAAAGCAGTAAAGAGTTGTTTTTGCTTCGGCAGCGAATTTGTTCTATATTATCTATCTACTTATGCAATCTAACTAGAAAACAGATCAATCTAAACGACAATGATATGAATAAGGAGAATTATGGATTGGTAACGTGAAACAAGCTAGCTAGCAGGATACATATGATTCTCATGATAGATTACGCAAGTTGTCAGAATCTTGAGTTAAAAAACGAATAGCACTAGTGGAGGCGTCAATTCCACTAGGCTACAATCAATCTAGCTAATCCAACTATTACCGTTTGCAACTAACTGTTAGATTGAAGCAAGACGAAAAACGTTTTGGTTGCCAAGGATCAAATGCTTAATCTCACAGTGATATTGACGGATTGTGCATCAAACGTAATAGCAAGATATGCGATTGATCCAAAAAGCACAAGTAATCTAAACCCGATGCACTTCGAATCTCATGAACCCTAGCTAGCATGCATTGAATCAGTCACCACCCCATAATTGGGGTGTTTAGCTACTCAAATTATGCAAAGACATAATCAATATTGTACATAAACAGGCTCCAAACATAATCTAAAGCAAGAAACAAAGATTCAAATGGATTGATAAAAATTTACCCTTCGTTGTCACAAACCCTAGGTAGAATTGAAGAACCGAAATGAATCGATGCGAAAAGCTATGTAGATAATCTCCCAATCAATGTCAATCTTCGGATTACAAGATAAACGGTTCAATTACCTCCAATAATAGGTAGGTAATTGCCTTGGAAAGGTTCTAAGTCGAAAAGCAAAAAGAAGAGAAGAATAATAATGAAGTTGTGTCTAAAAGATGAAGAAAATAGGTTATATATAGTGAAACACGCTCAAAATCACATTCTGGGCGAAAACGGCCCAAAAAGGGAGTTGGCGCCCGCCAAAATGGAGCTGGCGTCCGCCAACCCGTTCTGGACGAGTTTGGCGTCCGGCAAAGCTCCATGGCGTCCGTCAAGATTGAGCTGGCGTCCTCCAGACCCTTTTTGGTCCTCTAAACGTCGGAATTTGGAGAGGGTTCCTTCTTCAAACTCTTGGTCTTATCTACGCGTGGACACCAAGATCAGGTCAAGCGGAGTTCATATGCAAAAGTTATGGCCAAAATGCCAAAGCTGCTCCATCATAGTTCGAATTTCGCGCGCTTTCACTTAAACGGCTCTAAAATCTTCGTCCGAACTCCGAATCTACTTCCGTTTGGACCGATCAACTCCTTTTTCAACCAACGTTCAGGTCCATAAACTTTCATGCTGGCATTAATGCATTAAATGCACTGGTTTATCCCTTGTTTTAATGCGTTTTCACCAAATACCTACAAAACACAAAAAATACAAAAAGGTAACAAAACACTAATAAAACACATAAGAACTATACTTGAGAATGGCAATAAGACTGTAAAAAAGACCGAATGAGACAATGTAAAATCGACTCATCAAACTCCCCAAACCGAACCCTTGCTTGTCCTCAAGCAATAGACTCTCTAAAAATCCTAGAAAAATAAAATAAAATACAAAGACACACAAACAAAGTCTAGCTCCCAAGCCACTGAATCACTATTGCAAGTAATAAGGCTAAAGAATGCAAGAAGTTTAAAATCAAACTGACATTCACAGAATCACATGCATAAGCCCAAAAAGTTAGTTTCCAAAGTAAATAGAACTTAAGTCTAAAACGGTAGTCCCTCACAACTGAATCCTATGCAATTAATCTCTCACACTCCTGGAAGTGTCTAGTAGGGGTAATCACTCAAGAATATAAGGAGAAAAGGAAGGTGACTTGCGTCACAAAGATGCCTCAAATACCTCATGCAATGCACTCAATCAGTTAAGTCGGAAGGGACTTTTTCATAGCTTTGTAACAATCAGTAGTAGACTCATAAAAAGGCAGTCGTTCTCTCTTTTTTCAATATATATATTTTTTTCATTTTTTACATACTCTTTTTTGCAGTCTTATATATGACCCATATGCTTATATATTTTTTCTGTCTCAATTTTTTGGTAGTGTCCGTTTTACCGAAAGTCCACACTTTTGTGCGCGCTGGTTTGGTGTACACGCCATCAACCCTCACGGACATATAGCTTTTAAGGGCCACGCCGGTATATAGGTAGTATCTGAAATGTGCCCAACACGACTAACGGTGGTAACTAGTACCATAGATCCACTTCGAGCGTTATTTTATTTTTTGAGAGAACGAAGAACCTGAACACAGTCTTTATCAATACAAGTTGGGCACATAAACCTCCTCCCCAAACCTGTTCTTGGAATGGGTTTGGCAGAAGCAATTAAGAATGTAAAACATGTCGTTCGTCATACTTAACTTACACAGAGTACACATGAGAATGATGAGGCGCAAACAAGGGAGTTTGCACTTCCCGAATTAAATCACACAGGCGCCGGAACAATATTTTTTCATCGGCTCAGGTTTATTCACAGGCCTTTGGACTACAGAATTAAACAGACTTTCTATTTACAACAGAAACGAACTCAACAAACTTAAACTTGCAAACTGCTAATAGTCAAGGATCAATAAAAGAAAAAGCATTAATCAGGTTTAGTACATGCAATAGACGCTTGACTTGGGAGTCAGACTTAGACACAAGAGAAAATCACATAAACGAGAAAAAGACACACAAAAACATAAAAAGCCACGACACATACACACATATATGGATAAGTACAAGAAAGCCACCTGTTGGTCCAGATAACGACAAAGTAAAAGACTAGGGGGGGGGGGGGGATGAATAGTCTTTTAAAACATTTGTCGATAAACACAGTTTCTCAGAAGACTGGGGGTTTCTGATACTTATATTCAGAGCGCGGAAGACTTTAAGATAGGTAAGTGCAGAAACAATAAGTATGTGTGTGTGTGCTTTGCTGAAATGTAAATACAGAAAGGTAAATAACACAGCAAGTATAGTGGTATCTGGAGGTGGCGTAATCCTCCAACTAATCCACTTCGGTCTTTCTGAGACCTAGAATTCACTAGAACAGATAATTGAGTTCACCTTACAATAATCCTATTCTAAGATTCCTAAACAAATGGTTCCCAACCAAATGTTCCCCCTGAGTTATTCCCCAGCTCCTAGAGCTAAGTACTTCCTCTACTCAGATAACCTTGGAGTTATTCCCTGATTTCCCAAATCAAGTACTTTCTCTACTCCACGCCTTGATGGTGTTGGTTATAAGGTTTTGTCAGAAAGGCTTCTCGTATAACTTTTCAGTTATGTTTACAGAGAGCCAAACAGAACGAGACTACTTAATACACTTGTTCAGTGGATGGCAGTCTGCTCTTTACTGACCCAAGTAATTGATGTCCCTCCTGGAGAATGAGCTTCAGAAAGGGTATCTGATAGTTCAACTATTTCACGAATAACAATCTCTTGTTAAGGTTCAGGACAACTTAGAACTACTAGTTATTCTTCAAGCAACAGAAAGCTTTCAGAAAGGATAGTAGAGTGCTTGAGAGAATACTTTGCTTGATGGTAAGTTTGCAAGATAGAGCGTTCTAAGGTATGTACTTCAAACATGTAAGTGTGTGATATATATAGATAAATTTGAGAGGCGTTTGAATTGTATCCGTCGTGCTCTCTATCAAATTATATCCGTTTATATCTTGAACTATGTACTCAGAAGTCACTATCTCTTATTTCAGAGAGGACTTGCTTTTTATAGCATTTCTGCCGATGCATTTAATGCATAGTACTGTTCATTGTCCTTTAGTCTCAACGGATACATGAGCCTTTCTGATTGCTTGCATGCTCCATACTCATGATGTCATATGTTCAGAATCATATTTCGAAAGTAAGTTAATATACTTAAGAAAAGATTAAGGACATAGTCTTTCTGAGTTAGACTAAACCTTTGTGTCTTCATAAACCTTGTGCAATCTTTAGTCTTCTAATCTTCAGAAAAGCTCCATTGCTAGGACTGATCTTCATGGTTTCTTGAAATAAAAATTACACTCAGAGACCTATAATCCTATTACAAGATTTACTAGACTAATCATACTCAATGATTTCCTCTTTTACAATGTTGAAGTGAACTAAGAGTACTTAATCACCTTTCTGGCTAAGATAAGAACATGTGATGAGTGATCAAAATACTAACAGATATTCCTAACAAATTTCCCCCTTTTTTATCAGTCATCCATGACTATCTTTTAAGTCCTATTACAAAATTGTAATCCTGGAAGAGAAAACAATCCACCACTTAATTATTTCAAATGATATTCAATTTTAGTTGAATTAAGTGCAGAAGGTAAACATTAACCAAATCACAAGAAGTGATATTTGCTGATAAGTTTTCATCTATTAAAAAGTATCTGAGAGTATAATCTTCAGATAGGTACAGTTTATAGAAAGAGATGCAACTTTTACATATAGAGAATTTTAGAAACAATCAGCAAGATTACAAAAAGTAACAAAACATACTAAGTAAATTAGAACAAAGGAGAGTCCAAGCTCCAAGAGAGTATTCTAATGTTAATAGTCTTCAAGTCTTCAGAAATTCAACTTGGGTTCAAATACCTCAAGTTCTTCAGCACCCTTTCTGGATCAGTTGACATGATCATCCACTTTTCTACATTCTTGGACATAGTCATAAAGAATCCTTCTGACAGA
This sequence comes from Plantago major, assembly GCA_026545765.1. NCBI lineage: Eukaryota > Viridiplantae > Streptophyta > Magnoliopsida > Lamiales > Plantaginaceae > Plantago > Plantago major. Next base: position 50,961,347 of record CM048841.1, on the reverse strand, counting down.
GAGCTCTTTCTTTCTGGATAAGTAACATATTTCATGGTAACTCTTGCCAAGCTTGTAATTCTTCCGCAGAAAATGTTTGACCCAGAAGTACTTTCCCCAAATCCAGGCATGGTCTACTTGCTGAGACAGGTTGAAATACTTGTATATTTCTTCCAGATAATGTATATCATCTAGGTATTCATCCAATGTCATATAGAATGACTCATAGGTTGAAACACCTAGTTTGTTCTTCCTGCTGTAGCTACCATCCAATTTTCTTACCTTGTGTACATCATCAGGTTTTGGGTAAGGACAGGCAAAAGAAAGGTCCATCTTTCTGGCTTCATTCCTCTTTTCTACTTCAAAGTTTAACCAGGCATGAAGGTGCTTAGGTTTTAGCAATTCTGGCTTGCCTTCTCTCCATTTCAGGATCTGGTTGAGGATGGGAGTTGGAAACTTATCATTGACAAGTAGATGTTGTAGTTCCAGAATCCAATACCCTCTCTTGTTCAGAATGCACCTATATGAAGATTCTTCATTACTGGTCTTCATATACTCAATGTGGGCATCAGTTGGCCTTTCTTGATGTGTTTCAATGTTTACTCTGCCAAACTGGAAACCCCTTTCTTGCTTTTCTGTTTGGTGGCCTTCTGTCAGGAGATCCTCTAACCCTTTCTTCCTGCCTTAATGTCTTTGGTGGATGTTCCTTGTATAGACTTGGTATTTCCAGAAGGAGTTCTGGCTGCTAAGGGATTTGCTGCCAGAGGAGGTTGTGAATTAGTTGCTTGTCTCCTTTTCTTGTGAAGTGGATGTTCATCAGAATCATCCTCATCATCATTGAAGTCCAAAATTGGAGACTTGCAGCTTTCTTGACCTCTTACTTCTCCTTCTTCCTTTTCTTCTTCTTCAGAAGTGTTTTTCTCTTCTGAGATTCTAAGGGACTTGGTTCCCCTAGTTATCATACTTCTCAGCCTTCTGGCTGGTTGATCTGGAACAACTTCTTTAGCAAGGGTGTCTCCAGTGGTGTCCTTAATGACAAGTTGATTTGAGGAGGGAGGATTTGATTGTTTTCTTTTTCTTCCTCTGCCTTTCTGAGGCATCTCTTCTTCCCCCTTAGTCATGAATGACTGACTCATGGTAGCATAAGCTTCAGAGAGAGTTTCAAAGTTTTTCTGGAGATTATTGTGCACCTTGACCAATTCTTGAAGTTCCTTCTTCAGCTCGTTGTTCTGTCTAACCAGTTCCTACTCCTTTCTGTTGAGTTCTTCAAGCGGCCTTAGGATGGCGTTGGCTTGCAGAACAGCATGGCTGGCTTCATTCAATGCTACATTAGCATTGTTACAATACTCATCCCTGACCAACCCTAGGTCTTTCTGAGAGAGAGCTATGCTGGTTGCTCTGTTGAGTAAAGCAGCAACCAATGTCTTCATCTCTTCTGGGACGGATTTTAGCACTTCTGTGTCTTGGGCAACTAGTTTCTTTCTGAGCTCTAAAAAGACACTGTTTCTTGCACGGTGCTCTTCACTTCTTGAACTAATTGGTGCAGAGAATATATGAGGAGCAAGTAGGGCTCTTTTGTGCTGAGTGACAAGTCTCTCATCTTCTGCTTCAGTAATCAAGTTGTGGGTTTCAGCATCACTATCATAATCCTTTTCTTGGATTGTTTGTAGATTGACAATCTTCTTCTGCTTTCCATCAAGTGTGCTGGCCTTCTGAGAAGATGTAGAAGGTCTTTCTGATGCAGTCTCAGCATCATGCTCTTCATCATCATTGTCATCCATGGCATCTATCTCAGCAGCTGTGACAACAATGGAATTTTTCAAATTTCTTTGCTCATCTAGGAGTGCCAATTCTTTGGCATTAGCTTCTTCGAGCTTCTTGATTTTGGCTTCCTTTTCATCAACAAGAGCTTGAGTCTCAATGTTGATTCTCCTCTCTTCTTCCAATACCTTTCTGTGTTATTCAATTCTAAACTCAGCGGCTGAAATTTCTTCTAAGGCATCATTGTGTTCAGCCTGTTGGGTGTCTTGATGAGACTTGGGAGGTGATGATGATGGAGCTTTCTGAGCATTTGAGGGAGTAGCCTTTTCTCCACTTCCTTTGCTAGCTTTCTGAATCCCGCCTTGTCCAGGTTGGGGATCATCATTTTGATCATCATCATCATCCTTTTTCTTTGCTTCTTGGTTTGGATGCTCAAAAGGAGGTTCTTGATAATCATTTTCGTCCATCTCCTCGTCATCTTCTGAAACCAGGTTGATCACATTTGGGAATGTAATCATCCTCCCATTAACTTCTTCCTGTTCAGTTGGGTAGGTTGTGAGCTTGTTGGGAAAGGCAGGATGGGTAACCATCTGCTCTTGGGTTTGAGCATCCGCAGACTTGAAATCTGCCAAAAGTCTTTGTGCTACTTCATGAATGAAGTATTCATGCATCAGAGTGGCAAATGTGTAGGACTCTGTTGGGAACAATGCATGGATATAATCTTCCAGATTGAAGGCAATTGCTCTCTTCTCTGGGACGTCGATTTCAAGCTAATTCGTAAAGGTCACTTTCCGAGTTTACGCCATTCAAGCACTTGAGATGTTTCTTTAAGGTGTGCTTCGGAAGGTCTTGAGTAAATCAACGGCACTAGACTTTGAGCTGAAGAAAGTGTTCAAGTTAGTTTTGCTCAAACTACTTGAGTTAGTATCTGTGAAAGAAGGCTTTCGAGCATACCCGTAGATACACTAGGCTCATTATCAGATTTCGCTTGCTTGGGCACAGAGGCCTCAGATACTTGTTGTGAGGAGAAGTCTGATCCTCATCAACCTTTCTTTCTGCTAGAACCTGAGAATTAAAATCAAATATGTTTAGAAACTGTTAACAGAAAAGATAAGTGGAAAAATTCTTTCTAAGACTTCACTTACTTCCAAGTGAGGAAGCTCAGCGGCATCTTTCTTAGAAACCTTGGGGGTTTCTGGAACCTTTTCTACAGGTACTGCTTGTTCAGCAGTTTTAGTTTCATTTGGAGGAGATAACACAACTGTTTCTCCATCCAATTGTTCTTCTGACTGAGCCTGTAAGAACAAACATAAAAGATTTAGTAGTGGTTTTTCCTGAGCATTCTTGAAGAAGACTATTACTGATTACTTACCTTCTCAGCGGAAGGCTCAGTAAATACTTCCTCAGAAAGCTTTTCAGCCTCTGGAATCTCTAGGTTTTGGGGTGTTGGTTCCACCACCACTACTTCCTCAGTTGGAGCCTAAAAAGAGACATTAAGAATATTAGAATATAAGATAAGAGCATTTTTAGTTATTTCTTGTTTAGAGATAACTTTACTACCTGTGGGACAGGCTCTTCTTGATGTTCTGAGGTTGGAGGAACCTCTTCTTGATTCAAGGGGGTGGACAGGTTTTCTTCCCCCTGAAAGTGTATCTCCAAGTTGGCCTGTAACAAATACAGCTTATGAGTAAGAAGTTAACATTCATTTATGTTAACATGTTATATACAAACTATCTTTGTTACCTGAATAGAGTCAAGCTGATCATTGATCTCTTGGACTTGTGGTGATTCCATAGTCTCTTTGTGCTCATTATTGTTATCCTATGTAGTATCATTCTGAGTCTCCATCTCAGTTTGATCCCTTTTATGAGAGTTGAGCTCTCTCAGAAGGTTGAGGAACCTGTTCAAGAATAGGGTTTTCTTCAGCAATATTAAGTGCTGGCATTGTGAATGTGGAAGTAATGGCAACATCTTCCATCATTCTATCTTCCTCACCCAGACCTTCTTCTTCCTGCTGGGCAGAGGGGCTCTTGTCTTTCTGAAGAGCTGAGCTTGATGCTCCTCCATGGGTCTCATACTTGAATCTTTTGAGTACTTTTGCAAGTACTTCATCATCCTCAGAATCACTATTCTGTGTTGGTGCAGACCCATCTATGATATTTCTATCATCTCTGGAGAGTTCTGGAGCATTCTGGTTCAGGATTCTTGGGGCATTCTGGAGTTGCTTTTCTGAGCGTCCAACATCTTCTGAGACCTTGTCTCCAGAAGGTTGCGCCTCTTGTATGCTTAGGGGCTTGGAGGCTCTTTTGCTATGAGTCCTCTTTCTCTTGGCAACTGGAGGTTTAGCTTGAGCTTGCTCAGTGACCTCCTCACCTTGTCTTGATTTCTTCTTCTTACGCTTTTCGAAAAGTGCTCAAAAGAAGTTTCTCCTTTTCTTCAAAAGCGTGTCGAAAAGGAGTTGGTGATGGATTTCTGCCTCTCTAAGAGTGATTCCCATTGTTTCCAGAATGTAACAGATTATGAGACCAAAGTGCATATTGGCCTTTGGCTCAGCAATGCCATTGATGATTTTGGGCTCAAATTCCTCAATATGTCCAAGGAATTTGTTGAAGGCGTACTTCCCCCAATTGAAGTGGGTTTCCTGCCCTTCATGCTTCTTGTTCAGAAGATGCATCATCATCCATCTATCCATGCTTATCTGGTCTACTCCACCTTTGTTGCCATCAAAGCAACGGACCAGAATAAGAGCTAAAGTACTCCAGTGTTTCTGGAGATGACTAGTTCTGATGGCCTTCAGAACAAAGTCTCCTGGGCAACCTTTTGCATTTTCTAACTGGATTGCTTCAAATAGCTCTTTGACGCCTTGAATCATGGAAGCATCCTTGATGTTAATGTCTTCAAATGTTCCTCGATTTTTCAATTGGAAAATCTTGCAGAAAGTCTTGCAGTCTAGAACAATTTCTTGTCCTTGGATTTCAGTCTGCATGTATTTTTCTTCTTCATCATTCACAACTTTTGTGAAGATTTTGGAGTTGTTATAGAACTCTAGTACATCCAGTGTGGATAGTCCACTGGGTGCAGCAGATAGAAGCTTGTAGATATGTGAATTTTTCGGCATCCCCAATATCAGTTTCCTTTCTGGTCTTGAAGGTATAACTGCTGGTACATACCTCTTTACTAGAAAAGCTCTCCAATTCATTTTGTGGTTAGGGTTCCAGTCCGATGGGGTAAACTTTCCCAGAAGGCATTTATTCAACACCTTAAGTTCCTTTCCTCCTTGCTTTTCAGCAGGAGCAGATGATACGGCCTTATGGTTCTTGGTGGTCATCTTCTTGGGTGCCATCTCTTATATAGAGTTTTGAGTGAGTGTTTTTCAGATGAATTTTGCAAAATTAATCGAGATTAGTCAGTATTTTCAGAAGACTAAGCACAAGAAGTTGAGTTTTGCAGAAATCTTGAGAGATTTTGCTGTTTTGATGCAAGTTTGAAATTTCCGAATTGGTAAAAGTGTTTGTCTTTTGCCCAAATCCTATATATACCAGACAAAATGTACATAGATACAACATACATATAGCTAAATATGAATGCGTGTCTTTGCATCTGCATAGGCGTGGTACGTCCTCTGTACTTCATTAAATTTGTAGTGGGCCATGTCTGCATTTATCAACAGACATTACTTGCTTTGTTTTAATCTCAATCGTTGAGATCAAACGTTTATTCATCAAGGGCTTATATTGAATATCTTGTAATCATATCAATCAACAAATGGTAATGTGCCGACTTGATGGATTTTTAATATGCTACATTCATTGTGTCACTTTAGTAAAGAGTAGGAGTACTTAATCGTTTGATCTTATCATTCTGAGTGTCAAGTCCTTATCTATATATTGTTTATCATCAAAATGGTAAAAATACAAGACATTGCACATATTTGACTTTCAGAACTTATACCTTTTGGGCTTTGTGTGTCCATTTCTCTTTATGATTAAATAGCTTTCTGAATTCAAGTGTTAGAAGCTTCAGTTGTTTGAATGTATTTGACCCACTCTCAGTAAGTAAGTTCTAGTCTTATTTATTTATTTAGTGTGTACCAACCTTTGCCTTTCTAGATACCCGTTCCAGAAATGTTTTGCCTTTCTGAGTGTTGCTACTCAGAAACCTTTGCATCACTTCATATCAACTTGGCTTTCTGAGAACCTGTTCTCAGAGACCTACTGCTTATTCAGACTTTAGAGATTCAGGACAATTTTTCAGTCCATAGGCAACTCCATTAATCCAAGATTGTGTCTCAAAGTCAAGAACCGGCTTTCTTGTAAGGGCTTAGTGAAGATATCTGCATTGGTCTTCTGTGCCAATCTTGAGTATCTCTATATTGCCTTTCTCAACATGGTCTCTGATGCAGTGGTGTCTGACATCAATGTGCTTTGTTCTGTCATGGAACTTGGGGTTCTGTGTGATTGCAATAGCACTTGTGTTATCACAGAAAATGGGAGTTTTCTCTTCATTGAGTCCATAGTCTCTGATTTGTTGTTGAATCCACAGAATTTGTGTTGCACAACAACCAAAGACAATATATTCAAATTCTGTGGTAGAAGTTGCAATTGAGTTTTGTTTCTTGCTAAACCATGAGATAAGTCTAGTTCTAAACCCACAAGTTCACGAGGTACTTTTCCTATCAAGCATTGATCCAAAGATAATCGAGATCTGAGTAACCAGCCAAACTCAATCCACTTTCTTTAGGATACCACAACCCTACATCTATTGTACCTTTCACATACTTTAATACTTTCATAGCAGTGTTGTAGTGTGATTGCATTGGATTTGTTTGAAATCTAGTACACACTCCAACTGCATATTGAATATCGTGTCTCATAAGAAGGTAAAGTAGTGAACCTATCAATTTCCTATACTTGTGTTCATCAACACTCTTATCTGATTCAGTATAGGTCATCTTGGTTCCTATGCTCATAGGTATCTTAGCATTCTTTTCAGAAGGCTTAAGATTGAACTTTGTGAGCATGTCTTTTGCATACTTTGTCTGACTAATGAATATTCCATCAATGAGTTGCTTGACTTGCAATCCTAGGAAATAGTTCAATTCTCCCATCATGCTCATCTCAAATTTACTTTTCATGAGATTTGCAAAGTCATCACAAAGTTGCTTGTCCTTAGATCCAAATATAATGTCATCAACATATACTTGAACTAAGAGTAGTTTTCCATCATGATTTAAAGTAAACCAAGTTTTATCAACTTCACCTTTCTTGAAACCGCTTTCCAGAAGGTATTTGGCCAAAGTGTCATACCATGCTCTTGGAGCCTGTTTCAGTCCGTAAAGAGCTTTCTGTACCTTATAGACCATTCTACTTTCTGAGGAAACTTCAAAGCCAGGTGGTTGCTCAACATAGACTTCCTCAGCAAGTTCACCATTCAAGAATGCACTTTTGACATCCATCTGATAAACTTTAAAATCTTTATGAGCTGCAAAGGCCAGAAAGAGTCTTATTGCATCCAATCTGGCAACTGGTGCACATGACTCATCAAAATCTAAACCTTCAGTCTGGGTGAATCCCTTGGCAACCAATCTTGCTTTGTTTCTGGTTATTTCACCAGATTCATTCATCTTGTTTCTGAAAACCCACTTAGTTCCAATCACAGATATTCCTTCTACAAATGGAACTAGTTTCCAGACTTTGTTTCTTTCAAACTGATCCAACTCTTCTTGCATTGCTGAGATCCAGTCTTGGTCTCTTAATGCTTCTTCTATAGTTTTTGGTTCAATATTTGAGATAAAACATCCAAAGAGAGAATTAGCATTTTCAGCTATTGCTCTCCTAGTCCTAACACCCTGATTGATCCTTGATCCATCTCATCATGGGTTTAGGGCTAGTAGGGTCAACATCTATGTGATCTGAATGTGAATCACTATGATTATGACTTGATACTTCTTCAGTATCTGTGACATTTTGCACCTCAGAAGGGCGGTGAATGTCTGACACTTGCTCAGTGTGAGAGCTTTCTGGGACATGCATGTCAGAGAGGTCATTTCCAGAGTTAGCTCTCTGATGAACATCTTCAGTTTCCATTTCTGGAATTCTCATAGGAAATTCTTCATCATGTCTGAGAATCATCTGGTTGTTACTAGGCATTTCATGCTTTTCTTCGTCAGAGTCATCCTCCCTTTCCACAATGATGTTTTTCCTTTCTGAAGGTTCCTCTTCAGAATCCTTTATCATTAGTTCCTTGAACTTTTCTGAGAGTTCATCAGCAAGGGGTGTTTTCTTGCTTCCTTCATAGAATACAACATGAACTGATTCTTCAATCTTCTTTGTTCTCTTATTGTAAACTCTGTATGCTTTGCTATTCATAGAATAACCAAGAAACACTCCTTCATCTTCCTTTGGTTGAAATGTTCTTAGATACTCTTTTCCGTTGTTAAGAACAAAACATCTACAACCAAATACTTTTAGATGTTTGATATTAGGGGGTCTACCAACCAAAAGTTCATATGGGGTCTTGTCATGGTGTTTGTTTATCAAACATCTGTTCGGAGTGTAGCATGCTGTGTTTACAGCTTAAACCTAATAAACTTCACTTATCTCAGTGTCAGCTAGCATTGTCCTTGCTGCTTCTTTAAGTGTTCTATTTTTCCTTTCTGCAACACCATTTTGTTGTGGTGTTCTTACAGAGGAAAGTTGGTGTTGTATACCTTTGCTGGTACAAAATTCCTTTATGTACTGGTTGACAAACTTAGTACCATGGTCTGTTCTGATTGCAGATACCTTGTCATTTTTCATGACTTCAAGCTTATTCAGCAAGTTTGGTATCTCTATCCTTGCATCAGATTTGTGCTTCAGAAAGACAACCCAAGTGAATCTTGAGAAGTCATCTACAATAACAAGACCATACTTCTTTCCTGCATAACTAGTTACAGATGATTCAAAAAGATCCATGTGTAATAGTTGCAGTGGTCTAACACTAGAGTGTCTGGTTTTGGACTTGAAAGAGATTTTAGATTGTTTCCCTATCTGACAGGCAGAACAGATACCATCCTTTCTGAAAGATGTTTTTGGAAGGCCAACCACTAACTCTTTCTTGGCAAGTTTGTTCAGAGTTTTGAAATTCAAGTGACTCATTCTTTTGTGCCATAACCAGTGCTCTTCTGTGTGACCTGATTGACTCACCATGAGACATTCTTTAGTTGTGGCAGATGCCCAATCGGTAACATAAAGACTTCCTTTCCGCCGAGCAACCAAGACTGTCTGCTTTGACTCATTGTCAATAACTTCGCAATACTTTGCTTTGAATTTCACAGTAAATCCCTTGTCTGCAAACTGGCTCATACTAAATAGATTATATTTCAAACCCTTAACATGTAATACGCCAGTGATTGTTAATGATCCTAACTTGACATTGCCAAATCCCAAAGAGGGATTTAATTCTCCTCCAACAAATCTGGTGTCTGGTCCATTGTTGCAAGCTTTGTAGTTGACCAGATTTGCTTTGTCTCCTGTCATGTGCTTTCCGCATCCACTATCAAATAGCCATTGAGCCTTAGTCCAAGAGGCGTTCTGCACAAAACAGGAAACAGGAGTTAGGTTCTTGCTTCAGAGATAGAACCATTTAGACTAAACATTCTTCTAGTAGGAATCCACATTGTAGTGAATTTCTTGGGAGTTTGTTTTTGTCTAACTTGATCAGAAGGAGATGCAATAAAGTCAGTAATTTTGATCTCAATCTTCCTTCTTGGGGTGTTTCTAGGTGTTCCTTTTGGTGCTTTCTGGACCACAGGTTTACGGGGTTGCTTTTGACAAACTTAGCCTTTCGGCGGTGTTCCTTCTAGCTCTGGCATTCAGTTTTTCAGTGGCTTGAGATTTCTTCCACTTCTGTCTATTGCTACGTGCAATATCAGCCTTGCGCCATTGTTCTTGTCCTTCCTTATATTGTTGTACAAGAACTTTTCCAATAGCACGATAGCCAATGCCATTTCGAACACCTTTGGCTTTCTGAATGCGCTCTTCAGAAGCCTTACTTGTTTCTGCACCATCTTTATTTTCATAAAATGGTACAGTTGAGAATTTGCCTATTCCAGCAATTCTTTCTTTTCTAGTAATATAGCAATGTGGATGGTTGCATGTCTGAGGGTTTTGATTCTTTTCAGAAACCTTATCCACATGTTTCTTGTGAACTTGTTGTTCTTTCAAAGGCTGAGTTGCTACTCCTTTTCCTTTGTCAACTACCCTAGCTTTCTGACCAATTCTATAGGTGGTTGAAGAACCATTCTGTTGATTTTTTACAAAGGTCAACCTTTCATCACTCTTCTTCAGAGGAGATGAATTACTCGATTGTTCATCAAGTCCAAGTCCACCTTTCTCAGAGGGATCTCAGATAGGATTGAACCTCAGTGAGAGTGTCACTAGCTTTTGCATAAGATTGGAAGGATAGCTCTTTCTTTCTGAGTTCTTCATTCTCAGAAAGCAGCTTCATCATTTCTTATTAAGTTCATCCAAAGCTAGTTTGTGAGAATTTTCATTCTCAGATATCTGAGCTTTCAGAAAGGCTATTTCAGCGTTCTTGTTCTCAGATACCTTGGTTAGCTCAGAAACCTCTTTTTCAAGAATTTCTTTGCTTTCCTCTAGAATTCTGGTTTTGGATTGTGCTTCCAGAAATTCTTTCTCATAACGATCCAATTCACTTTTGACCAACTTCAGATCCTCAATTCCATCATCACTTTCATAGTACAGAAATTGTGAATTGTTAGTTACCTCATCAGCCATAAGACACATTTCAATGTTGGAGATGTCTGGACCAGCAATCTCAACAACTCCACACATTTCATTCTTCTTAAGACCGAAGTCGATTACATCGTGGGTGATTCCACACAATTTTGGTGATGGTAGGTTTGAGTCATCTGAATCTCCATCTTCAGAATCTGTCTCAATGTCTAGAGCATCAAGTTGAATTTGAATCTTCTTCCTTTCTTCAGTCAGTAAGGCCCTTTGATTTCTTTTGAAATTTCTTCTGTTCTTCTTGTCACCTGTCTTGTGCTTGTTTAAAGCAGGACAATCTCTCTTGAAGTGACCAGGCTTTTGACAATAGAAACAAATGTCATTTCCTATTTCTGCAGCTTCAGTACTAACACCTTTCTGAATGGGGGTATTCAGAGAGTTGTTCATTTGTATGTTCTTGTACTGATGATAGTTTGGGCCAAGATGCTTTTTTCAGCTTTTCTTTAGCTTTTCTTCTCTCAATCTCTTGGCTCACAAATTTCTTCATGTGTCTTACTGCAAGAGCATTTTCTTCAGATGCATCTTTGGTATCCTTCTTTTCAGAAGAACCTTGAGAAACTAGAGCAACACTTTGCAATTTTTCAAATTGTTTGTTCTCTCTGAGTTGTCTCATAGTCTACAGTAGCAAGATGAGAAAAGAGCTCTACTGGAGTAATATTTGGCATCCCTTGATCGAAATAAAAAAACTTAGTGTGTTCCCAGTTGTGATTGAGACTTCTGACAATAGTCTTAATCTTTTCTGACTGGGAGTATCTATTGCTTTCACCAAGTGTAGCCATATCACTCATAAGAGTAGTAAATCTGAAATCAAGTTCTTCCAGAGTTTCAGTGGGACCTTGTTTGAAGTTTTGGAACTTCAATTTAAGAACTTCGAACTTGTTCTCTTTGGTTTTGTCGATTAAATGCATTTCTTCAATCAATTGCCAGGCAACTTTCGCCGTTTTAGCACCCCACAGTTTAAACTGTATGTGCTCAGGTGTCAATCTAATGATTATATTACGAGCTTGACCATCCAATCTGTGTCTCTTGGCATCTTCAGATGTCCAGAGCTCTCTTGGTTTGTCTTCATACATAATGCTTCCACGAGCAACATGACCACTATCACTAGCAGCCATATCCTCACTTCCATCTTCCTTGTCTGAGGCTTTTCTTCCATCAGACACCTCAGTAACTTGTTTGAGTTGTCTGATTTTGATAGGCCCTTCATTGATGACATAGATCATCTCATCACTAATGGCCTCCAGATGGAGCATCATGTTGTTCTTCCATTTCTCGTAGTTTTCTGGTTTCAGAATGGGCGCATCACTCAGAGACATACCTGCTCACTTAACACAAAAATTATATAGTCCTCAGAGAGGGACAAAGTTTCTTCACCTATCTGGGGATCTAGGTTCAGTGCAGAAGGCTTGTGAACCTCCTGCTCTGATACCACTTGTTGGTCCAGATAACGGCAAAGTAAAAGACTAGGGGGGGGGGGTGAATAGTCTTTTGAAACTTTTGTCGATAAACACAGTTTCTCAGAAGCCTGGGGGTTTCTGATACTTAAATTCAGAGCGCGGAAGACTTTAAGATAGGTAAGTGCAGAAACAATAAGTATGTGTGTGTGTGCTTTGCTGAAATGTAAATACAGAAAGGTAAATAACACAACAAGTATAGTGGTATCTGGAGGTGGCGTAATCCTCCAACTAATCCACTTCGGTCTTTCTGAGACCTAGAATTCACTAGAACAGATAATTGAGTTCACTTTACAGTAATCCTATTCTAAGATTCCTAAACAAATGGTTTCCAAACAAGTGTTCCCCCTGAGTTATTCCCCAGCTCCTAGAGCTAAGTACTTCCTCTACTCAGATAACCTTGGAGTTATTCCCTGATTTCCCAAATCAAGTACTTCCTCTATTCCACGCCTTGATGGTGTTGGTTATAAGGTTTTGTCAGAAAGGCTTCTTGTATAACTTTTCAGTTATGTTTACAGAGAGCCAAACAGAACTAGACTACTTAATACACTTGTTCAGTGGATGGCAGTCTGCTCTAAACTGACCCAAGTAATTGATGTCCGTTCTGGAGAATGAGCTTCAGAAAGGGTATCTGATAGTTCAACTCTTTCACGAATAACAATCTCTTGTTAAGGTTCAGGACAACTTAGAACTACTAGTTATTCTTCAAGCAACAGAAAGCTTTCAGAAAGGATAGTAGAGTGCTTGAGAGAATACTTTGCTTGATGGTAAGTTTGCAAGATAGAGCGTTCTAAGGTATGTACTTCAAGCATCTAAGTGTGTGATATATATAGATAAAATTGAGAGGCGTTTGAATTGTATCCATTGTGCTCTCTATCAAATTATATCCATTTATATCTTGAACTATGTACTCAGAAGTCACTATCTCTTGTTTCAGAGAGGACTTGCTTTTTGCAGCATTTCTGCCGATGCATTTAATGCATAGTACTGTTCATTGTCCTTTAGTCTCAACGGATACATGAGCCTTTCTGATGGCTTGCATGCTCCATACTCATGATGTCATATGTTCAGAATCATATTTTGAAAGTAAGTTAATATACTTGAGAAAAGATTAAGGACATAGTCTTTCTGAGTTAGACTAAACCTTTGTGTCTTCATAAACCTTGTGCAATCTTTAGTCTTCTAATCTTCAGAAAAGCTCCATTGCTAGGATTGATCTTCATGGTCTTCTTGAAATAAAAATTACACTCAGAGACCTATAATCCTATTACAAGATTTACTAGACTAATCATACTCAGTGATTTCCTCTTTTACAATGTTCAAGTGAACCAAGAGTACTTAATCACCTTTCTGGCTAAGATAAGAACATGTGATGAGTGATCAAAATACTAACAGATATTCCTAACACTACCTCCTCCCCAAACCTAAACTAGAGATGGTCCCCCAACGAATAGGCTAGAAAGAAAAAAGCCGAAACAGTACTTCCCTGAAACATGTGGTTGCGGCTATCCATTATCGAATGGGAGCGAATCCCTTGCATCCTTCCCACCTAATTCAGCGATTTGGGAGCCATCCTTGGCTCCTCTTCTACTGTTTTTCATGATTCCCAGCAAACTAAAACAAGGTAAATCAAAAACTAAAATAAAACTAAGGGAATCAGGGGAAAAGTAAAACGATGAATTGGATCAAAACTCCCTTGGTCTAAGTCCGCACTGTGGCTCTGCAGGGCGAACATATCCTGAACGTGGATGGCTACTTGAGTAGCAGCTAGGCAAGTGGTTGGTGAAGCATCTTCAAGAATCTCGTCTTCAGATACCTCCTCTACGCACTCTCCATCAGCCTCAAGAGTAAACGAGTCAGATTCAGGTGTTGTTGAAGAGTATGGCAATTCAAGCTCTACAACTATCTCATCACCAGAACTCTTCTTGGGCTCAACCGACTCAGCTGGGATCTATGGTGGAGGAGTAGTGAAACGGGAAGTCCATCTTCCAGAACTGGGGGAAATTCAATCAACGAAAACTCTGCTATCTCACTCCACGTAGCCAATGACCCCGCAGGTTGACTAAAACTCCATTGTCTACCAGTTCCTTGCAATGCTCCATTGAACATGCTCACGCAAAGTTGTTGATTCGTAAGGTGAGCACCTTCTTCGTTTGCCTTAGGGAGTATGAACACTCCATCTTCGAATGCCGCCAAGAATTCCTGAGCATCGCCATACCCATCAAATTGGGTAGTAACTGAGTAGTACTCCGGTTTCACCAATAACACTTTGCTTCTTCATCTAGCTTTATGCAAGGTCCTTTTGGCATAGAATAGAATGACTTGAAGCCATCTCCCATAGTCTCTCCCATCTTTGAACACTCCCGGAACGACTAACCCTGCGCACAAAGAGACAAATCCAAGGAGTAGAATCTACAAGAACACAAAATCAAAAAAGAAAATAATAACATGAACTTAACTAATATATATAACTGGAAATTACAATTCGTAAACTTAACAAAGGAGTTAAGTCCGAGGCAGCGGCGCAAAAAAACTTGATGTGTCAATTCAAAGTTCTAAATTTGTTTTAAGCCAAGAGTTAATCCTCAACACTACGAAAACTTGTAGTGTAGTGGAGTTAACCCCGAGGTCGGTCTCTAGGGACTTAACTAAGCTGAGTCTTGTTTACGAATAATTATAACAGTACGAAAGCAGTAAAGAGTTATTTTTGCTTCGGCAGCGAATTTGTTCTATATTATCTATCTAATTATGCAATCTAATTAGAAAATAGATTAATCTAAACGACAATGATATGAATAAGGAGAATTATAGAGTGGTAACGTGAAACAAGCTAGCTAGCAGGATACATACGAATCACAGGATAGATTACGCAAGTTGTCACAATCTTGAGTTCAAAAACGAATAGCACTAGTGGAGGCGTCAATTCCACTAGGCTACAATCAATCTAGCTAATCCTACTATTACCGTTTGCAACTAACTATTAGATTTAAGCAAGACGAAAAACGTTTTGGTTGCCAAGGATCAAATGCTTAATCTAACAGTGATATTGACGGATTGCGCATCAAACGTAATAGCAAGATATGCGATTAATCTAAAAAGCACAAGTAATCTAAATCCGATGCACTTCGAATCTCATGAACCCTAGCTAGCATGCATTGAATCAGTCACCACCCCATAATCGGGGTGTTTAGCTACTCAAATTATGCAAAGACATAATCAATATTGTACATAAATAGGCTCCAAACATAATCTAAAACAAGAAACAAAGATTCGAACAGATTGATACAAATTTACCCTTCGTTGTCACAAACCCAAGGTAGAATTGAAGAACCGAAATGAATCGATGCGAAAAGATATGTAGATAATCTCCCAATCAATGTCAATCTTCGGATTACAAGATAAACGGTTCAATTACCTCCAATAATAGGTAGGTAATTGCCTTGGAAAGGTTCTAGGTCAAAAAGCAAAAAGAAGAGAAGAATAATAATGAAGTTGTGTCTAAAAGATGAAGAAAATAGGTTATATATAGTGAAACACGCTCAAAATCACATTCTGGGCCGAAAAAGGGCCGAAAATGGCCCAGAAAGGGAGTTGGTGCCCGCCAAAATGGAGCTGGCGTCCGCCAACTCGTTCTGGACGAGTTTGGCGTCCGCCAAAGCTCCATGGTGTCCGCCAAGATTGAGCTGGTGTCCGCCAGGCCCTTTTGTATCCTCTAAACGTCGGAATATGGAGATTGTTCCTTCTTCAAAGTTGTAGCTCTTGGTCTTATCTATGTGTTGGCACCAAGATCATGTCAATCGGATTTCATATGAAATAGTTATGGCCAAAATGCCAAAGCTGCTCCATCATAGTTCGAATTTCGCGCGCTTTCACTTAAACGGCTCTAAAATCTTCGTCCGAACTCCGAATCTACTTCCGTTTGGACCAATCAACTCCTTTTTCAACCAACTTTCAGGTCCATAAACTTTCATGCTACCATTAATGCATTAAATGATTGGTTTAGCTCTTGTTTTAATGCATTTTCACCAAATACCTACAAAACACAAAAAATACAAAAACGTAACAAAACACTAATAAAACACATAAGAACTATACTTGAGAATGGCAATAATACTGTAAAAAAGACCGAATGAGACAATGTAAAATCGACTCATCAAACTCCCCAAACCGAACCCTTGCTTGTCCTCAAGCAATAGACTCTCTAAAAATCCTAGTAAAATAAAAAAAAAAAAATACAAAGACACACAGACAAAGTCTAGCTCCCAAGCTACCGGATCACTATTGCAAGTAATAAGCCTAAAGAATGCAAGAGGTTTAAAATCAATCACATGCATAAGCCCAAAAAGTGAGTTTCCAAAGTAAATAGAACTTAAGTCTAAAACGGTAGTCCCTCACAACTGAATCCTATGCAATTAATCTCTCACACTCCTGGAAGTGTCTTGTAGGGGTAATCACTCAAGAATATAAGGAGAAAAGGAAGGTAACTTGCGTCACAAAGATGCCAAATACCTCATGCAATGCACTCAATCAATTAAGTTGGAAGGGACTTTTTCCTAGCTTTGTAACAATCAGTAGTAGACTCATAAAAAGGCAGTCGTTCTCTCTTTTTTCAATATATATATTTTTTTCATTTTTTGCATACACTTTTTTGCAGTATTATATATGACCCATATGCTTATATATTTTTTCTGTCTTAATTTTTTGGTAGTGTCCGTTTTACCGAAAGTCTGCACTTTTGTGCGTGCTGGTTTGGTGTACACGCCATCAACCCTCACGGACATATAGCTTTTAAGGGCCACACCGGTATATAGGTAGTATCTGAAACGTGCCCAACACGACTAACGATGGTAACTAGTACCATAGATCAACTTCGAGAGTTATTTTATTTTTTGAGAGAACGAAGAACCTGAACACAATCTTTATCAATACAAGTAGGGCACATAAACCTCCTCCCCAAACCTGTTCTTGGAATGGGTTTGGCATAAGCAATTTAGAATGTAAAACATGTCGTTCGTCATACTTAACTTACATAGAGTACACATGAGAATGATGAGGCGCAAACAAGAGAGTTTGCACTTCCCGAATTAAATCACACAGGTGCCGGAACAATATTTTTTCATCGGCTCAGGTTTATTCACAGGCCTTTGGACTACAGAATTAAACAGACTTTCTATTTACAACAGAAACGAACTCAACAAACTTAAACATATAAACTGCTAATAGTCAAGGATCAATCAAAGAAAAAGCATTAACCAGGTTTAGTACATGCAATAGACGCTTGACTTGGGAGTCAGACTTAGACACAAGAGAAAATCACATAAACGAAGAAAAGACACAAAAAGATAAAAAGGCACGACACATACACACATATATGGATAAGTACAAGAAAGCTACCTCCTCCCCAAACTTAAACTAGAGATGGTCCCCCAACGAATAGGCTAGAAAGAAAAAAGCCGAAACTGTAATTCCCTGAAACATGTGGTTGCGGCTATCCATTATCGAACGGGAGCGAATCCCTTGCATCCTTCCCGCCTAATTCAGCGATTTGGGAGCCATCCTTGGCTCCTCTTCTACTCTTTTTCATGATTCCCTGCAAACTAAAATAAGGTAAATCAAAAACTAAAATAAAACTAAGGGAATCAGGGGGAAAGTAAAACGAAGAATTAGATCAAAACTCCCTTGGTCTAAGTCCGCATTGTGGCTCTGTAGGGCGAACATATCCTGAACGTGGATGGCTACTTGAGTAGCAGCTAGGCAAGTGGGTGGTGAAGCATCTTCAAGAATCTCGTCTTCAGATACCTCCTCTACGCACTCTCCATCAGCCTCAAGAGTAAACGAGTCTGATTCAGGTGTCGTTGAAGAGTATGGCAATTCAAGCTCTACAGCTATCTCATCACCAGAACTCTTCTTGGGCTCAACCGACTCAGCTGGGATCTATGGTGGAGGAGTAGTGAAACGGGAAGTCCATCTTCCAGAACTGGGGGAAATCCAATCAACGAAAGACTCTGCTATCTCACTCCACGTAGTCAATGACCCCGCAGGTTGACTAAAACTCCATTGTCTACCAGTTCCTTGCAATGCTCCATTGAACATGCTCACGCAAAGTTGTTGATTCGTAAGTTGAACCCCTTCTTCATCTGCCTTAGGGAGTATAAACCCTCCATCTTCGAATGCCGCCAAGAATTCCCAATCATCGCCATACCCATCAAATTGGGTAGTAACTGAGTAGTACTCCGGTTTCACCAATAATCCTTTGCTTCTTCATCTAGCTTTATGCAAGGTCCTTTTGGCATAGAATAGAATGACCTGAAGCCATCTCCCATAGTCTCTCCCATCTTTGAACACTCCCGGAAGGACTAACCCTGCGCACAAAGAGACAAATCCAAGGAGCAGAATCTACAAGAACACAAAATCAAAAAAGAAAACAAGAACATGAACTTAACTAATATATACAACTGGAAATTACAATTCATAAACTTAACAAAGGAGTTAAGTCCCAGGCAGCGGCGCCAAAAACTTGGTGTGTCAAATCAAAGTTCTAAATTTGTTTTAAGCCAAGAGTTAATCCTCAACACTACGAAAACCTGTAGTGTAGTGGAGTTAACCCCGAGGTCGGTCTCTAGGGACTTAACTAAGCTGAGTCTTGTTTACGAATAATAATAATAACAGTACGAAAGCAGTAAAGAGTTATTTTTGCTTCGGCAGCGAATTTGTTCTATATTATCTATCTACTTATGCAATCTAACTAGAAAACAGATTAATCTAAACGACAATGATATGAATAAGGAGAATTATAAAGTGGTAACGTGAAACAATCTAGCTAGCAGGATACATACGAATCACAGGATAGATTACGCAAGTTGTCACAATCTTGAGTTCAAAAATGAATAGCACTAGTGGAGGCGTCAATTCCACTAGGCTACAATCAATCTAGCTAATCCTACTATTACCGTTTGCAACTAACTGTTAGATTGAAGCAAGATGAAAAACGTTTTGGTTGCCAAGGATCAAATGCTTAATCTAACAGTGATATTGACGGATTGCGCAACAAACGTAATAGCAAGATATGCGATTAATCTAAAAAGCACAAGTAATCTAAATCCGATGCACTTCGAATCTCATGAACCCTAGCTAGCATGCATTGAATCAGTCACCACCCCATAATCGGGGTGTTCAGCTACTCAAATTATGCAAAGACATAATCAATATTGTACATAAATAGGCTCCAAACATAATCTAAAACAAGAAACAAAGATTCGAACGGATTGATACAAATTTACCCTTCGTTGTCACAAACCTAAGGTAGAATTGAAGAACCGAAATGAATCGATGCGAAAAGCTATGTAGATAATCTCCCAATCAATGTCAATCTTCAGATTACTAGGTAAACGGTTCAATTACCTCCAATAATAGGTAGGTAATTGCCTTGGAAAGGTTCTAGGTCAAAAAGCAAAAAGAAGAGAAGAACAACAATGAAGTTGTGTCTAAAAGATGAAGAAAATAGGTTATATATAGTGGAACACGCTCAAAATCACATTATGGTCCGAAAAAGGGCCGAAAACGGCCCAAAAAGGGAGTTGGTGCCCGCCAAAATGGAGCTGGCGTCCGCCAAAGCTCCATGGTGTCCGCCAAGATTGAGCTGGCGTTCGCGAGGCCCTTTTTTGTCCTCTAAACATCTGAATATGGAGATTTTTCCTTCGCCAAAGATGTAGCTTCTGGTCTTATCTATGTGTTGACACCAAGATCAGGTCAATCGGAGTTCATATGAAATAGTTATAGCCAAAATACCAAAGCTGCTCCATCATAGTTCGAATTTCGCGCGTTTTCACTTAAACGCCTCTAAAATCTTCGTTCGGACTCCGAATCCACGTCCGTTTTGACCGATCAACTCCTTTTTCAACCACCTTTCAGGTCCAAAAACTTACGTCCTTCCATTAATGCATTAAATGCACTGGTTTAGCCCTTATTTTAATGCATTTTCACCGAACACCTACAAAACACAAAAAACACAAAAACGTAACAAAACACTAATAAAACACATAAGAACTATACTTGAGAATGGCAATAAGATGGTAAAAAAGACCGAACGAGACGATGTAAAATCGACTCATCAGTGATCCTGATCTGGATGTAGAAGGAGTAGAAGTATAAGGTCTATCCAGATCTTGTTAAGTTAGATTTTTAAGTACTGAGGCATTGGTAGTGTCCTCTAGTACTATTTCATTATTTCTCGGAACCTCCTGCATATCTGCAAAGGTGGATGGTCCTGGAAGAGTTGCTTGCTCAGCAACCTCAATCCCTTCCAAGATTGGGTCAAAGTTGAACTCATTTACTTCTTTAGTAGAGAGTGTAAGTGGTCTTTCACCACTAAGTGCTAACGATGCATTGACTTTGGTGTCCTCATTAGCACTAGATTCAGATATCTGAGAGTCTACCTTCACAATGGGAGTTTCCTCATTCTTGTCAGTTTTCTTCTTTCTAGAAGTTCTTTGTTTCTTGGTCGCAACCGATCCCTCAGATATCTCTGCAGACATTCTTTTCCTGGAACCATTCTTGGGCTTTTGGGTTCCAGTGACTTTCTTCGTCAAGTTTGTGTACTCAAACTTGCGGAGTATGTTGCTATTGGAGATTGTTCCTACCTCTCTGAGTGTAACTCCAAGCTTTTGCAGCAAGTAGCAGACCTTGAGTCCAAACTTCACAGTGTCATCTGGTTCAGCAAGATCTTCGACAAGTGTGAGATTGAAGTTTTGAACTGCTTCAACCAGGTTCATGAAGGCACACTTACCCCAATTGAATGGGTTTCCAGCCTATCATTCTGAGTGTTAAGGAGGAACATCATCATCCATCTCTCCATACTTATTTGATCTGCTCCTCCTTGTAGACCTGCAAAGCATCTGTGGAGAATATGAGCCATCATATTCCAGTGCTCCACCAGATGATTTCTTCTGATTTTGGTAAGTGTAAAATCAGGTAAGGCTCCAGATACAGTGAGGTAAAAAATGTCATGGTATAGTGGATTGACTCCTTCAACAAGGATTTCATCGGTGGTATTTATTTCATAGTCATTTCCCTTGTTTGAGAGTCCAAAGATGCTACATAAAGCCACACAGTCCAGGAAGATTGGTTGTCCTTGGACTTTGGTTTTGATGGCCACTTCTTCAGTGCCATTAACCGAAATAATCTTTGAATTGTTATAAAATTCCAAGACATAAAGAGATGATACACCCCTGGGAGTAGCTGAGTAGAATTTTTTGATTTTTGCCTTTTCAAGCACATCAAGAATTTGCTTTATATCTGTCTTGTTTTTAGCAGTACCCATCATGTACTCCGTAAATCATTCTGTGATTTGAGGTCCAGTGGTCTGGGTTAAAGTCTCCAACAATTCGATTGTTGTGGATAATGAACACTGGTGCTTGCTTTTCAGCAGTACCAGTTGAGGATACTTGGGACTTCTATGAAGAAGCTCGCTTTGGTGCCATCTCTTTAAATAGAAGATGTAGAGAAGTAAGAACAAGGGGGTTTAGGTCGAATTCGATTAAGTAATTCTTTGCAGAAAAACTTAGTAGAATCTCAGACGAATTCAGAGAAAGAGTGAAGGATTTTGCTGTTTTTATGCTAAGTGAAATGTGGGATTAGGCAAAAGTGTTTTTCTTTGCCAAAATCTCCTTTAAAGACCAGGTTTCTGACAATAGAAGCAGATATCGTTTTCAATTTCTGCGCCTTCAGTACTCGATGCTTGCTGAGCAAGCTTGTTCAGCGAGTTAGTCAGTTGCATACTTTTGTACTGGTGATAGTTGGGATCTAGATGCTTTTTTAGCTTCTCTTTGGTCCTTCTTCTTTCAATCTCCTGACTGACGTACTTTCTCATATGCTTTACAGTAAGAGCATTTTCCTCAGTCACCTCTTTAGTATCCTTCTTTTCAGAAGTAGCTTGAGTTACTAGAGCGACATTGTGCGATGTTTCAGCTGTCATATGTCCTCTTTGCTTAGTCTCATAGTTGACAGTTGCCAAATGTGAGAAAAGCTCCACTGGAGTGATGTTAGGCATTCCTTGGTTGAAATAGAAGTACTAAGTATGTTCCCAGTTGTTGGTCCAGATAACGGCAAAGGAAAAGATTGAAGAGGGGGGGGGGGGGGTGAATAGTCTTTTACAACTTTTGTCGATAAACACAATTTCTCAGATATCTGATACTTAATTTCAGAGAGCTGAAGACTTTTCTGTGATAAGTGCACGTGCTTAGCAAGATATAATGTGTTTAAATACTTATTAGGATAAATAGAACAATAAGTAAATTAATGAAAGTAAATAACACGTCTTTTATAGTGGTATCTCAAGGTGGCGTAATCCTTCAACTAATCCACTTCGGCCTCTCTCAGACCTAGAATCCACTAAGACAGATAATTGAGTTCACCTTACAAATATCTTCTCTCGATTCCTAAATACACTAGGTTCCCAACCAAGTGTTCCCCCTGAGTTATTCCCCGGCTCCCAGCCTAGTACTTCCTATACTCAGAAACCTTTGAGCTGTTCCTTAGTTTCCCAAACTAAGTACTTCCTATGCTCAGTAACCTTCGAGTTATTCCTTAGTTTCCCAAACTAAGTACTTCCTGTACTCTTCGCCGTTTTAAGGTGTTGTTTATGAAGGTTTGTCAGGTGAGTAGCCTTACTAACTTTTCAGTTATTTAGGAATACTCTATAGAACAAGAATCACTTAACACACTTCACAATGTGTGGTGATATGTTCTTTACTGACCCAAGTCTATGTTAAATGTTCTGGAGAATGAAACTCAGATACTTAATCTTTTGATTCAACTCCTTCACAGATAGCAATGCTTGTTAAGGATCAGGACACTTAGAACTTTCGTGCTACTTAGGATTCAAGAGCTTAGTCACAACTGTAAGCTTAAAGAGTAAGTAGTTTGAATGCTTGTATGCTTGAATGAATAAGTTCGTTCTGTGTGTTCAGTGTGTATTTCAAGCATTCTAAGTGGTGATATTTATTGTTGAATTTGAAGCCGTTTGAATAAGAACCGTTAGGCTCAATTCAAATTCAAACTACTGATATCTGAAAATAGTACTGCAGAAGATGTTGTCTCTTTTCAGAGATTTCATCTGTTGTTCAGATGTCTCTGTCTGTGCATTTATTGCATTGTACTATTTTTTGTGTTGTAGTGCCAACGGATCTATGCACTCTTTCTGAAGCATTGCATGTCCCTTTCCAGAGACCTTCACATCTCTTGATACCTGTTGAAACATTGTTTCCCAAAAAACATAGTTTTATCCACGGTATCTGAGTGTAGATATATGTGGGCACTTTTCGTCGTTCAGAAACCTTGTGTTCTCAGATATCTTTTGCAAAACTTGTTTATTGAAAAACACTTGTTTATTCAAGATATCTGGACATAGGTATCTGATGACCTCCATCTTCAGCAATCTTGTGCAATTTTCAAATATTCAAAATTTGTTGAACTCTCCTGTTGGATGGATGCCTTCTTCTTGATCTTCTTCAAAGATATAAAAATTACATTCAGAGACCTAACATCCTATACAAGATTTGCTAGACTCACATACTTAGTGATTTTCCTCTTTTACTGTGTTCAAGTGAACCAAGAGTACTAACTTCCTTTCTGAGCTAAGATAAGTCATTAGGTTGTTGATCAAAATCTAAATAAATATTCCTAACAAATTTCCCCCTTTTGATCAGTCAACAATGACTATCTTTAAAACCTATTACAACTTGGAAGAGGGAACAATCTAACACTTAATCATTTCTTATGATCTTTTCAATTCATTTTAATTAAGTGCAGAAAGTAAACATCAACCAAAACACAAGGTTTGATCTTTGCTGACAAGTTATCTTTTTATATATTGATATCTGAGAGTAGGTTCATCAGATAAGTTACAAGTAAAGATTACAGATAACTTTTACAATGATAAAACAATAAAGCACAATCAGCAAGATACAAAATACATAGTTAACAAGGACAACAGGAGTAACCAAGCTCTAAGTAAACATCCTAATTAACTTGTCTTCAAATCTTCAAAACTTCAGCAGCTCCAAGTATTCTACTCCCTAGCTCCAAATCTTTTGATATCATCTGAGTAGTCATAGAGCAAGGTTCTGACCAACATCTCAGTGTCTCTGGCATAACCACAGACTTCTTTGTATGATTTGGTGGGATTCTTCTTGACAAAGTGTTTGACCCATAAATACTTTCCCCATTTACAGGCATGCTCAATTTTGATATCTGATAGCTTGAAGTAATCATATATGATCCTCAGATATCTGATGTCACCCTTGTATTGATCTTCAGTCATGTAGAATGACTCAAAGGGTTCCACAACAAGTCTTGGCCTTGTGCCTGTTCCAGTGAGGTTTGGGACTCTATTGACATCATGAGGTTTTCCATAAGGACATTCATCATTAAGGTCCTTCCTCATGGCTTCAACTCTCTTGACAACTTCAAAATCGAACCAAGCTTTGACATGATTGGTGTTGATCAAGATTGGCTTATCTTTTCTCCATGCCATAAGTTGTTGATGGATGGGTATTGGAAATCCTTTTTCATTTACAAGCAAGTGCTTGAGTTCCAGTATCCAGTGTCCATTCCTCTGATGAATACACCTGTAGGAGGAGGAGTTGTTGTCAGTCTTCACATACTCAATTCTGGCTTCTTCTGACCTGAATGTAAGTTGACCTTTTCTTCTTTCAGCTCTCAATCTATTCCTCCTTTGCCTTAAATTTTCCCTTGGAATGCTTGAAGAGCCTTGCTGAATTGACTTTGTATTTCCAGAGGGTATTTTAGCTGTTAAAGGCTTTGCGGCTAAGGGCTCAGTTAGCCTATCAACCCTTTTTCTCTTTCTGTGAAGAGGAGCTTCATCTTCATCCTCATCTTCATCATCATCTTCCAGATTTCTCTTGTTAGGTGATTTGCAGCCTTCTTCATTGCCCTGGGATTTGATTTGGCCTTCTTCTTCTTCTTCACAAGACTCATCAGCCCCTATCACTTATCTTCTCCTTGGAGCCTTGGTACCCCTTGGAGGTTTCTGTGCCCTGGCCCTTGTTGTCATTCCTTTTTCAGGAAGTTGCTGAGTGGTGGCCACTATCTGTAGAGCAGTCTGACTGGAGGAGGGCTCATTTATTTTGAGAGGTGGTTGTTCAGATTTTCTTTTGTTTCCTCTTCCTCTTCCTCTCTGAGCACCTTGAAATCCTTCCCCCTTAGTCATTGTTGACTGACTAAGAATCACAAAAGATTCTGAAAGGGAGTCAAAGTTGCGTTGCAGATAGTTGTAAGCAGCAACCAACTTTTCCAGATTAGCCTTGAGCTCCTGATTTTGTTTGATAAGACCTGTTTCATTATCAGTGAGCTCTGCCAGTGGGCCTTGAATAGCATCTGCTTTTCCAGCAGCATAGCTAGCCTCTTCAAAGGCTTTTGCAGCCAAGTTTTGGTCATCATCCCTAACCATGCCTAGGTCTTTCTGAGCAACTACTAGACTGGTTGTTCTCTGAGTGATGAGCTCAGTGAATGGCTTCATCTCCGCAGGGACTGATGCAATGGCGGCTTTATCTTGAGAAGACAAGTCCTTTTTCAATTTAGCCAGTACATGATATCTATTCAAGTATTCATTGGAGTTGACATTTGGCAGCTTGCTGAAGATTTCAGGAGCAATCAGCTTCCTTTTTAAATGAGACACCACCAAGTGCTCATTTCGGTGGTCTGCCAATTTCTTCTCTTCTTCATCATCTGAGTCATCAGCCCAGTGATCTTCATCCTCTGGGACATTTTCATCAATGTTCTCTTGTCCAGCAACCATCTCAAAGATTGGCTTCTTTCCTTTCAGTGAGGAGGATGATACATCTGTTGGTAATGCAACCTTAGCATCATGCTTGTCTTCAGATACTTGCTCAATATCTAATTCCTCAACAATTG
Source organism: Plantago major (assembly GCA_026545765.1). NCBI lineage: Eukaryota > Viridiplantae > Streptophyta > Magnoliopsida > Lamiales > Plantaginaceae > Plantago > Plantago major. The sequence continues at coordinate 50,935,432 of CM048841.1, read as the reverse complement.
CCTGAACAGCAAGCTGGAGATCTTTCATTTCAGCATAAGCTTCGATTTCCTTGATTGTTTGATCTTCAATCTTTTGGAGCTTTGCTTTAGATTCAGCTATCTTTTCTACCAGTTGAAGATTTAGCTGTTGTTCTTCCTCCAATAGTTGTTTGAGTTGAGCAACTCTGGCTTGTGCATCTAATATTTTCTAAGTGTTGTCCTCAGAGTGCTCAACTACTTGTTCATTAGAGTCTTTTTGTTGGGGAGATGGATGGGTAGATTTCTGAGGAGATGTAGGAGGGGATTTTTGTGATTTCCTCTCAGTGTGCTTTTCAGCAACTGAGGTATTATTACCTTGTGAAATCCCTCCTGTCCCTGGTGCAGGGGAATCATCATCATCCTTCTTATCATCCTCATCCTTGTGATGGTCAGAAGGAGGTTCTTCATAGTCATTCTCATCAGTCTCCTTCTCTTCTTCATCTTCAGAAACCAGATTGATCACTTCTGGAACATTTGCCTATTTACTTCCTCTTGCTCAGAGGGTATGATTTGTAGAGACTTGGGCAAGATTGGCTTGAATGCCATCTCCATTCTGGTCTGACCATCTTCGTTTTAAAGGCTTGAGTGAGATTGTGTGCCACTTCCTTGATGAAGTCCTTATGCATTAGAGAAGCAAAAGAATATTGCTCCGTTGGGAACATTGCATGGACATAATTTTCAAGGTCAAATGCTCTTTCTCGTCTGGTAGGGTGATCAGTGACTCTTGTTATTTCAATCAAATCAGAGCATCTGAGTCTCTGCTGTTTCTTGAAGCACTTGCGATGCTTTGGCAGAGTGTGATTCTTGAAAAATGGAAGCAGGTCTTCTGTTGAGAAAGCAGAGACCTTTGGCACACTTGTTTGATACTGAAAGAAAGAGTTTTGAGTTAGATTCAAATCTTGTGTAGATATCTGAGTACTAGTGTAGTTAGGTTTCGGAGTTATCTGAATAAGTACATCAGGTTCAGAGACTTGTACTACTGAGGCAGGGGGTGCCTCGGATATCTTGTTGTGAGGTGGAGACTTGGGAGTTTGGTCCTCATCAACCTTTCTTTCTGCTTGAACCTGAGAATTAAAATTATCACAATACTTAGGTAATTGTTATGAAAGAGTTTATGCAATAAAGCTTCAATGATCTCTGAGTTGTTTACGTACTTCCACAATAGGAAGCTTAGAATCATTTTTCTCAGAAACTTTCTCAGTTTCTGGTGTTCTTTCTGGTGATGTTGCCTTGGGGGCTTCATCAATTTCCATGGGTGCAGGGGATGTCGCAATTCTTTCCTCTTGCACTTCTACTTCTGAATGAGCTTGTAAGTAGAAAGTATTGTGTAATTAGAGAAGAATTCATATTAACCCACAATGAAGAATGTTTATCACTGATTTTTATATACCTTCACACTAGAAGGCTCAATGACATTTTCTTCAGAAACCGTCAACCTTGACGGTTTCTGGGTCCTTTTCTGGCATTTCTGCCTTGTCTTCTTCTTTCTCAGTTGGAGCCTATTAGAAACAAACACTTAAGAATATTAGTCAAGTGTATAAAGCACTTAACTGAGATGTTATATCTTAAGGAACCATCTTCTACCTGTGAGACAGACACCTGTTCCTTAAGTGGTAAGGCTATGGAATCCTCCTTCTCAGTCCTTCTCAGTCTCTGAGGCAAGCTTTGAGCTTCATCTTGTTCTTTTGTTTCTAATTCAGCCTGTAACAAAGAAATTTTAATAAGTAACAAGATTTAAGTATAAGTTATCACAAGTAAAGAGTTAAAACCATTCAGCTACCTGAGCTTTGTCAGGCTAACTGGTCTATGGAACTTGTGAAGTTTCCATGCGTTGGTCTTGTTGTTCTTGGACCACTTCTTTGTTGGAAGTTTGAGGTACTTCGGACCTATCCTGAATGTGCAACTCAGTTGCGTCCCCGGGTTGATCATTCTGAGTAGATGCCTCAGTTTGATCCATCTCATTGAGTTGGGGAACCTGCTCATTGCAGGATTTTCTTCAGCAGTTAGGAGTGCTGGTATGTCAAACTGCAATTCATTCACCATGGCTTCATTATCATCTGGTGAATCATGTGAATTGGATGAATTAAAGCGCGGGTCATCCTGATCCTTTTGTGACAGTTTGTATAGTGTGGAGGCAATGTCAGAATCCTCCATCACTATATCACCACTTCTCAAAGCTTCTTCTACCAGTTTGAGTGTGTCTTGTCGATATTCCTTGGACTTAGGTGCTATCTCAGCAACCTCTGTACTAAGTGCTTCTTCAGCAACTTTAGTAATGGGTGCTTTCTCAGAAACCTTTGAACTTGTTGCTTCTTCAGCAACCTTAGGCCTTTTTTATTTTTGTAGGACTTGAGAGATGACCAATTCATCATCATCAGAGCTCTCATCAGCATTAGGAACAGATTGATCCATAATCCCTGCGGTTTCTGCAGATAGGGCTTGATGCCTGTCACTATTCTCATTTTTACCAATGAGTTCATCAGCAAGGCTTTCCTTGGTAGCATTGATGAGTTCATCAGCAGTTGTGTCTTTTGCAGCATTGATGAGTTCATCTGCTGTGAGCTTAGCAGCATTGATGAGTTCATCTGCTGTGACCTTAGCATCATTGATGAGTTCATCTTCATTGATTAGTTCATCAGCAGTGGTGGCAGATATCTGAGAGTCGATATCCACAATGGGTATGCCTTCTGATTTGCCAGCAGACTTCTTTCGTGAAGTTCTGGGCTTTTTGGTCGCAACGGAACCCTCAGATACCTCATCAGTCTTTCGTTTCTTAGAACCTTTCTGAGACGCAGTAACCTTTTTCATCATGTTTATATACTCATATTTGTAGAGCAGGTTACTGTTGGCTATGTCAGCCGCCTCTCTGAGCCTAATGCCAAGCTTCTCCAGCAAGAAATATATCTTCAGTCCATACCTTACTGTGTCTTTTGGTTTAGCAAGGCCCTTGACGATTTTAGTCTCAAAGCCTTGAATCTTCTTCACAAATTTCATAAAGGCGTACTTTCCCCAATTGAAAGGTTTTCCAGCCTTTTGTTCTATTGATTCAACAAGAACATCATCATCCAGCGTTCTTGGCTTATCTGGTCGGCACCTCCTTGTAGACCATCAAAGCATCTGTGAAGAATGCATGCCAATACATCCCAGTGAACCAACAGATGTCTGGTTCTAATTTCAGCAAGTTTGAAGTCGATGGGTGTATCAGATTTTTCAAGATCACACACATCACTGTATAGTTGCTTCACACCTTCAAGGAGATCATCATCCTTGGTGTTTATTTCAAAATCATTTCCCAGATTTTGAAGTTCAAACAACTCACATAAAGTTGTTAAGTTCAAAAGGATGTCCTTTCCTTGAACTTTTATTTTTATAGACACTATTTCAGTGCCTTCATCAACACAGGAAATAATCCGGGAATTGTTGTAAAATTCCAACACATCCATTGAAGAAACTCCACTGTGGATAGCAGATAGGAAACCCTTGATTTGTGCCTTTTCAACCATACCAAGAATCAACTTCCTATCAACTTGGTTTTCAATTGCAGCAACGAGGTATTCATCAATCATGGCACCACCCCAAATCATCCTGTGATTTGAAGTCCACTGATCAGGATTGAACTCTCCAATCAACCGATTGTTTGTTATGACCAGCACTGGTGCTTGCTTTTCAAAGATACAGGTGGTGGCTTGAGAAGCAGTTGTGGAAGCACGTTTGGGAGCCATCTCTTTAAATAGTAGTAGTTTTTGAAACTTGGAAAGAGATTAGGGTAAATGATTAGTAATTCTTTGCAGAAAAACTAAGAAGGAATCAGTAGTTGTAGAGAAAATTGCAGGGAGATTTGAGAGTATTTTGCAGTTTTTATGCAAGGGCAAATCTAGGATTAGGCGAAAGTGATTCCTTTTGCCAAAATCCTATATATATATATATATATATAGCAGTGTTATTCCAACAGGGAAAAATACACAAATTACTTTTGTGCATTTATATCTGTGTACGTGCAGTAAGGCGTGGGTGAAAGACTACTTTGCATTAAATGCTAGTGGGCCATAACTGTTTTTACAGTCCACTTCCTTTTTTTTTTTTTTTTTTTTGGCAAAGATCACAATCAACCCATGTGATTGTGCCTCACACACAGTATCTGTTCATGTTTTACACAAAGATAGAAATAATACAAATTTCAAGAGAGTAGTTGACTGCAGATAGTTGTACTATTCTCTTTTGTGTTCTCCCTCACTAAGTGATCTCATAGACATCTGAGTACCTATCTCAGAAATCTTTAAATAGCCATTTTACCGTTAACCTTTGATATATGAGTACCCGTCTCAGATACTTGTTTGCTAAGTGTTTCACCTTTTGCCTTTGATATTCTGGATTCCTATTCCAGATATCTTATCTCTTCTTAATCATACTGAGTTCCTATCTCACTCATACTTTTAGCTTCTTTTTGTATATGAGTTCCCGTCTTAGATACCTTTTTGCCTTGAATATCTGGAAGCCTGTTCCAGATATCTTTCTCCTTTCTGAATTTCCGTCTCAGAGATTAGAACTTTTTAGTTCCTTTGGTAGCTCCATTAACCCAAGACTAAGTCTCAAGGTTAAGAACCTACTTTCTTGCAAAGGCTTTGTAAAGATATCTGCAAGTTGGTCTTCAGTACCAATCTTGAGTATCTCTATATTTCCTTTTTCAACATGGTCTCTAATGAAGTGGTGTCTAACATCAATGTGCTTTGTTCTTGGATGAAACTTAGGATTCTGAGTTATGGCAATAGCACTTGTGTTGTCACAGAAAATCGGAGTTTTCTCTTCATTGACCTCATAATCTCTGAGTTGTTGTATCCACAATATCTGTGAAGCACAACACCCAGCAGCAATATATTCAGCCTCTGTGGTGGATGTGGCAATTGAGTTTTGTTTCTTGCCGAACCATGACATTAATCTGGCACCAAGAAATTGACAAGTTCCTGAGGTGCTTTTTCTATCAAGCAATGATCCAGCATAGTCAGCATCAGAATAGCCAACTAAACTCAATCCACTCTCTTTTGGATATCACAATCCAACTTCTACAGTACCCTTTACATACCTTAATATTTTTATAGCAATGTTGTAGTGTGATTGCATTGGATTTGTCTGAAATCTAGCACACACTCCAACTGCAATTTCTCAGATATCTGATACTTAATTTCAGAGAGCGGAAGACTTTTCTGTGATAAGTGCACGTGCTTTGCAAGTTATAAGTGTGTAAATACTCAGAAATGTAAGTAAAGCAAGTAATAAGTTGCAGAAAGTAAATAACACAGATCTTTATATTGGTATTTGAGGGTGGCGTAATCCCTTAACTAATCTACTTCGGCCTTTCTCACACCTAGAATCCACTAAGACAGATAATTGAGTTCACCATACAAATATCTTCTCTCGATTCCTAAATACACTAGGTTCCCAACCAAGTGTTTCCCCTGAGTTATTCCTGGCTTTCTCAGCCAAGTACTTCCTGTACTCAGAAACCTTTGAGCTATTCCTTAGTTTCCCAAACTAAGTACTTCCTATGCTCAGTAACCTTGGAGTTATTCATTAGTTTCCCAAACTAAGTACTTCCTGTACTCCACGCCGTTTAAGGTGTTGGTTAAGGTAGTTTGTCAGGTGAGTAGTCTTAATAACTTTCTCAGTTATGTAAGAATACTCTATAGAACAAGAATCACTTAACACACTTCACAATGTGTGGTGATATTGTCTTTACTGACCTAACTCTATGTGAAATGTTCTGGAGAATGAAACTTAGATACTTGATCTTTTGATTCCACTTCGTCACAGATAGCAATGCTTGTTAAGGATCAGGACACTTAGAACTTTCGTGCTACTTAGAATTCAAGAGCTTAGTCGCAACTGTAAGCTAAAGAGTAAGTAGGTTGAAGGCTTGTATGCTTGAAAGAATAAGTTTGTAGATGTAAGTTGTTGGTGTATTCAATGTAAGTTCAAGGTGTGTTTTCAAGCATTCTAAGTGTTGATATTTATAGTTGAAATCATGCCGTTTGAAGAGTATCCGTTAGGCTTAATGAAATTCAAACTATTGATAGCTGTAAATAGTACTGCATAAGACGTTGTCTCTTTACAGAGATTTCCTCTTTTGTTCAGATGTCTCTATCTGCGCATTTATTGCATTATACTATTTTTGTCATGTAGTGCCAACGGAACTATGCACGCTTTCTCAAGCATTGCATGTCCCTTTCCAGAGACCTTCACATCTTCAGATACTTGTTGAAACATTGTTTCCCAGAAACATAGTTTTATCAAAGGTATCTGAGTGTAGATATCTGTGGGCACTTTTCCTCGTTCGGAAACCTTGTGTTCTCAGATATCTTTTGTGAAACCTGTTTATTGAAAAACACTTGTTTATTCAAGATATCTGGACATAGGTATCTGATGACCTTCGTCTTCAGCAATCTTGTGTAGTCTTCAAATCTTCAAAATTTGTTGAACTCTCCTGCTGGATGCCTTCTTCTTGGTCTTCTTCAATGATATAAAAATTACTTTCAGAGACCTAACATCCTATGCCAGATTTGCTAGACTAATATAGTAATTATCCTCTTTTACAATGTTCAAGTGAACCAAGAGTACTAACCACATTTCGGAGCTATGATTAGTCATTTGGTTGCTGATCAAATCTAAATAGATATTCCTAACAAATTTTCCCCTTTTTGATCAGTTAACGATGACTATCGTTAAAACCAATTACAACTTGGAAGAGGGAAAAATTCAGCACTTAATCATTTCTTATGATCTTTTCAATTCATTTTAATTAAGTGCAGAAAGTATACATCAACCAAATCACAAGGTGTGATCTTTGATGACAAGTTATCTTTTTATAGATTGATATCTGAGAGTAGGTTCATCAGATATGTTACAAAGTAAGTTTACAGATAACTTTTACAATGATAAAACAATAAAGTACAATCAGCAAGATACAAATCCATAGTTAACTAGGACAACAGTATTAACCAAGCTCCAAGTAAACATCCTGATTAACCTGTCTTCAAGTCTTCAAATCTTCAGCAGCTCCAAGGATCAATTTGCATACTCCCTATCTCCAAATATTTTGATATCATCTGAGTAGTCATAGAGCAAAGTTCTGACGAACATCTCAGTTTCTCTGGCATAACCACATACTTCTTTGTATGATTTGGTGGGATTCTTCTTGGCAAAATGTTTAACCCATAAATACTTTCCCCATTTCCAGGCATGCTCAATTCTGATATCTGAAAGCTTGAAGTATTCATATATGATCCTCAGATATCTGATGTCACCCTTATATTGATCTTCAGTCATGTAGAATGACCAAAGGGTTCCACAACAAGTCTTGCTCTTGTGCCTGTTCCAGTGATGTTGGGAACTCTGTGCACATCATCAGAGAGGTCCTTCTTCATGGCTTCTATTCTCTTGATTACTTCAAAATCCAACCAGGCTTTGATGTGGTTGGTGTTAATCAAGACTGGCTTATCTCTTCTCCATGCCATGAGTTGTTTATGGATTGGTTCTGGAAATTTTTCAGTTACCAGTAAGTGCTTGAGTTCCAGAATCCAGTAGCCATTCTTCTGATTAATGCACCTGTAGACATAGGATTCTTTATTGGTCTTCACATACTCTATCTTGGCTTCTTCAGGGCTGAGTGGTAGTTGAAGTTTCTTTGTTCAGCTCTCAGCCTGTTCCTCCTTTGTCTTGAATTCTCCCTTGGGGCATTGCTTGAAGAACCATCCTGGATTGACTTGGTATTTCCAGAGGGTGTTTTAGCTGCTAAAGGCTTTGCAGATATGGGCTCAGATAGGCTATCAACCCTTTTCCTTTTTCTGTGAAGAGGATCTTCATCTTCATCAGTCTCTTTATCATCATCATCAAGAACAATTCTTGTGGGAATTTAGCAGTCTTCTTCATTGCTTTGGGATTTGATTTGGCCTTCTTCTTCTTTTTCAGATGACTCTTCAATCCCTCTTACTTGTCTTCTCCTTGGATCCTTGGTACCCCTTGGAGGTTTCTGTGCCCTGTCCCTTGTTGTCATTCCTTCTTCAGAAGGTTGCTGGGAAGTAACTACTACTTGTAAAGCAGCTTGACTTGAGGAGGGCTCATTGATTCTGAGTGGTGGTTGGGAAGATTTCTTCTTGTTTCCTCTTCCTTTCTGAGCAACAGAATCTTCCCCTTGTCTTGGATACTTTTCCCCCTTAGTCATTGTTGACTGACTAAGTATCACAAAGGATTTTGAGAGAGACTCAAAGTTTCCTTGTAGATAATTGTAAGCAGTAACCCACTTCTGAATTTCAGCTTTGAGCTCCTGATTCCGTTTGATAAGTCCAGTGTCCTTATCAGTGAGCTCTGCCAGTGGACCTTGAGTAGCATTTGCTTTTCCAGCAGCATAGCTAGCCTCATTGAGGGCTTTTTCAGCAAGTTTATTGTCATCATCCCTTACCATGCCTAGGTCTCTTTGAGCAATGACCAAGCTTGTTGTTCTCTGAGTGATTAACTCAGTGAACTTCTTCATTTCAGCAGGGACTGATGCAATTACTTCTTCATTTTGATGAGACAACTCCTTTCTTAGAGGTGCTAGAACCTGGTATCTGGCCATGTAATCATGGGAGTTGAGATTTGGTTTCTTACTAAAGCTTTGAGGAGCTATCAGTTTTCTCTTTAAGTGAGAAACTCCCATGTGAACATTTGCATGTTCTGCCAAGGTTCTGTCTTCTTTATCATCTGAGTCTTCATCCCAGTGATCTTCATCTCTTGGGCATTTTCATCAATATTTTCTAGCCCAGCAACCATCTCAGAGATGGGCTTCTTTCCTTTAAGTGAGGAGGATGGTACTTCTTTTGGTGATGCAGCCTTAGCATCATGCTTGTCTTCAGATACTTGTTCAGTATCTAATTCTTCAGCAAATGCCTGAACATCAAGCTGGAGTTCTTTCATCTGAGCATAAGCTTCCATTTCCTTGATGGTTTGATCTTCAATTGTTTGGAGCTTTGTTTTGGATTCAGCTATCTTCTCTTCCAGTTGAAGATTTAGCTGTTGTTCTTCCTCCAACAGCTGTTTGAGTTGAGCAACTCTGGCTTGTGCATCCAATATTTTCTGAGTGTTGTCCTCAGAGTGATCAACTACTTGTTCAGTAGAATCTTTTTGTTGGGGAGACGGATGTGTAGACTTCTGAGGAGATGGAGGAGGGGAATTTTGTGAAGTCCTCTCAGTGTGCTTTTTAGCAACTGAGGTATTATGGCCTTGTGCAATCCCTCTTGTCCCTGGTGCAGGGGCATCATCCTTTTTGTCATTATCATCCTTGTGATGGTCAGAAGGAGGTTCTTCATAGTGATTTTCATCAGTCTCCTTCTCTTCTTCATCTTCAGATACCAGATTGATCACTTCTGGAATAGTGACCATTTGCCCATTAACTTCTTCTTGCTCAGAGGGTATGAACCGTAGAGTCTGGGGCAAGATAAGCGTGAATGCCCTTTGCATTCTGGTTTGACCATCTGCTTAGTTAAAAGCTTAAATAAGCTTTCTGGCCACTTCCTTGACGAAGTCCTTATGCATTAATGTTCCAAAAGAGTATTGTTCAGTGGGGAACATAGCATGGACATAATTTTCGAAGTCAAGGGCTCGTGCTCTCCTTATGGGGTGATCAGTCACCTTTATGATCTCAGATAGATCGGAGAATCGAAGCTTTTGCCATTTCTTGAAGCATTTTAGGTGCTTTGGCAAAGTGTATTACTTGAAGAAAGGAAGCAGGTCCTTATTCTCATCAACAGGGACCTTAGTGGCACTTGTTTGAGCCTGAAAGAGAGAGTTTTAAGTTAGTTTCAAAACTTCAGTAGATATCTGGGTTTTAGAGTAGTCAAGTATCTGTGTTACCTGTGCAACAACAATAGGCTCAGAAGGTTGGACTACTGAGGTTCCAAGTGCCTCAGATATCCTGGTGTGAGGAGGAGACTTGGAAGTCTGATCCTCAGCATCCTCTCTTTCTTTTTGAACCTAAGAATAAAATATAACATAACACTTAGACAATTTTAATATCTGAGACGTCAATTACCTCCACAGTAGGAGGCTCAGATACTTGTCTCTCAGAAACTTGTACAGTTTCTGTTATTCTCTCTGGTGATGAAGGTTTGGTGGCCTCATCAATTTCCATTGGTTGAAGGGATTGAGTGGGTAATTCCCCAGCAACTTCTACTTCTGTTTGAGCCTATGAGTAGAAAGTGTTAAATTTTTAGAAAAATGATCAGAGCAATATTGTGAAGAATATAGATATCTGAGATATACACCTTCTCAATAGAAGGATCAGATACTTGTTCCTCGAAGACTTTGTGAGTCTCTGGTTGATTCTCTAATGAGTTAGACTTCTCAGCCTCACCATTTTTCTTCTCAGTTGGAGCCTATTAGAAACAAACACTTAGTTAGTCAAGTGTGTACAATAGATATCTGAAAAGTTATGTCTTAAGAAACTATTTTCCACCTGTAATACAGGCTCAGGTTCCTTAAGTGGTGAGGCTATGGAAGCCTCCTTCTCAGTTTCTGAAGCAAGTTTTGCAGCTTCCTCTTGTTATTTTATTTCTAATTCAGCCTGTAACAAAGAAATTTTTATAAGTAACAAGATTTATAAACATAAAATATCACAAGTAGAGAGTTAAACCATTCAGCTACCTGAGCAGTGTCAGGCTGATTGGTCTCTGGAACTTGTGACCCTTCTATGCTTTGGTCTTGTTGTTCCATTTCAGCTTCTTTGTTTGAAGTATCAGGTACTTCAGACCATTCCTGAGTGTGCAACTCAGTTGCCTCCCCTGGTTGATCATTCTGAGTAGATGCCTTAGTTTGATCCCTTTCATTGAGTTGGGGAACCTGTTCTTTTACAGGATTTTCTTCAGCAAGGAAAGATGCTGGTATCTCATGCTGACACTCAAGTATCATGTCAACAGAATCCACTATTGACTGTTGTGGTTGGTGTGGTGATTCTGATCTGGAATAAGAAGGTGAAGCTGTATGGGGACTATCCAGATCTGCTTGAGATAGACTTTTAAGTGTTGAGGCAATGGTAGTATCCTCCAACACTAAGTTACCACTCATCAGAGCATCTTCAATGTGCTTAAGTGTTACTTGCTCTGATGGTGTGTTTTGTCCAGTGACCTTGGACACAGTTGCTTCTTCAGCAACCTTTGAACTAGTTGCCTTCTCAGCAACCTCTGCACTTGTTGCTCTTTCAGCAACCTTGGGGATTATTGCTTCCCCCTCATCTTCACATTATTCATTGAAATCTGGGACTGATTTATCAACAATCCTGCTGCTTCTGCAGAGAGTTTTTGAGGTTTCTCACTGCTTTTATCAGCATTGATAAGTTCATCAGCAAGGCACTCTGCAGCATTGATGAGTTCATCAGCTGTGGTCTGAGCAGCATTGATGAGTTCATCTTCATTGATAAGTTCATCAGCAGTGGCGACAGATATCTGAGAGTCGACATCCACAATGGGTATGCCTTCTGATTTTCCAGCAGACTTCTTTCGTGAAGTTCCGGGCTTTTTGGTTGCAACAGAACCCTCAGATACCTCATCAGTGTTTCGTTTCTTGGAACCTTTCTGAGATGCAATAACCTTTTTCATCATGTTTGTATACATATTTGTAGAGTATGTTACTATTGGCAATGTCTGCCGTCTCTCTGAGCTCAATGCCAAGACACTCCAGTAAGTAGCATATCTTCAATCCATAGCTTACTGTGGCTTTTGGATCAGCAAGGCCCTTAACTATTTTAGGCTCAAAGCCTTGTATCTTCTTCACAAATTTCATGAAGGCGTACTTCCCCCCAATTAAAAGGGTTTTCCAACCTTTTGTTTTGTTGATTCAACAAGAACATCACCATCCAGCGTTCTTGGCTTATCTGGTCAGCTCCTCCTTGTAGACCATCAAAGCATCTGTGAAGGATACATGACAACAGATCCCAAATGAACCAATAGATGTCTGGTTCTGATGTCAGCAAGTTTGAAGTCGATTGGTGTGTCTGGCTTGTCAAGATCACACACATCTCTGTAGAGATTTTTGACACCCTCAAGGAGATCTTCATCCTTGGTGTCAATTTCAAAATCCTTTCCAAGATTTTGAAGTTCATACACCTCACATAAAGCTGTTTCGTCCAATAGGATGTCATTTCCTTGGAATTTAGTCTTGATGGACACTGTCTCAGTGCCTTCAGAGACTTTGGAAATAATCATGGAGTTGTTGTAAAACTCCAGGACATCCAGTGAAGAAACTCCACTGGGAAGAGCAGATAAAAAGCGCTTGATTTGTGCCTTTTCAAGCATATCAAGTACCAACTTTCTGTCAGCCTGGTTTTCTGTTATAGCTACAAGGTATTCCTCAATCATGGCACCACCCCAAATCATCCTGTGATTTGAAGTCCAATGATCAGGATTGAATTCTCCAATTAACCAATTGTTTGTTATAACCAACACAGGTGCTTGCTTTTCAGCAGTACCAGAGGTAGTAGCTTGGGATTTCTGGGTAGAAGCACATTTTGGAGCCATCTCTTTAAATAGTGAAAGTTATTGATAGTCGGAAAGAGATTAAGGTGTAAGTTTAGTGTTTCTTTGCAGAATAACTAAGCGAAGAACATAGATTTGCAGAAAACTTTGAAAGGTTTTTGCTATTTCTGTGTAATTGTGAATGTTGGATTAGGCGAAAGTGATTTCTTTTGCCAAAATCCTATATATATAGCATCTTACTCTCAACAGACATATACATACAAATTGATTTTGTACATATGTATCTGTGCAAATGCGGATAGGCGTGGGTAAAATTTGTTTTGCATTAAATGCTTAGTGGGCCACGTCTGTGTTTTTACAGTCCACTATTTTATAGAGAATTAATCTCGTCTGTTAAGATCAAACGCCCATTTTATCAAGGGTCACGATTGCTTCTTTAGCAATGATCACAATCAGTAAGTGTAATTGTGCCCAATTAATGAAATTTGACGTATGGCTTTCTGAATCACATCTCTTTTCTGTGGCTAGGGACAGTCTTTGGACTTATGTATTCAGTTCAGAGACTGTATGTAACTTAACACATAAATGGAAAGATACAAAACACCAGAGGTGTAGTTGACTGAATACAGTTGTACCACATTTCTCTTTTGTGTTCCCCCTCACTTTGCGATCTCATAGATATCTGAGTACCCGTCTAAAAAATCTTTGAAAGACACTTTTACCCATCCTTTTAGTATATGAGTTCTTGTCTCAGATACCTTTTTGCCTTGAATATCTGGATGTTGTTCTAGATATCTTTCTACTTCTTGAGTTTCCGTCTCAGAGATTAGAATTTTTCTGTTCCTTCGGTAGCTCCATTAACCCAAGACTATGTCTCAAGGTTAAGAACCTGCTTTCTGGCAAAGGATCTGTAAAGATATCTGCAAGTTGATCTTCAGTACCAATCTTGAGTATCTCTATATTGCCTTTTTCAACATGATCTCTAATGAAGTGGTGTCTAACATCAATGTGCTTTGTTCTTGCATGAAATTTAGGATTCTGAGTTATGGCAATATCACTTATGTTGTCACAGAAAATCGGAGTTTTCTCTTTCATTGATCTCATAGTCTCTGAGTTATTGTTGTATCCACAATATCTGTGAAGCACAACACCCAGCAGCAATATATTCAGCCTTTGTGGTAGATGTGGCAATTGAGTTCTGTTTCTTGCTGAACCATGATATTAAACTGGCACCAAGAAATTGACAAGTTCCTGAGGTGCTTTTTCTATCAAGCAATGATCCAGCATAGTCAGCATCAGAATAGCCAACTAATACTCAATCCACTGTCTTTTGGATACCACAATCAAACTTCTACAGTACCCTTTACATACCTTAATATTTTCATAGCAATGTTGTAGTGTGATTGCATTGGATTTTTCTGAAATATAGCACACACTGCAACTGCATATTGAATATCAGGTCTACTTGCAGTGAGGTACAGTAGAGACCCAATCAATTTTCTATACTTGTGTTCTTGAACACTCTTGTCAGATTCTGTAGAGGTCATTTTGGTTCCAATGCTCATAGGTATCTTAACATTCTTTTCAGAAGGCTTTAGATTAAACTTGTTGAGCATATCTTTTGCATACTTTGTTTGACTAATGATTATTCCATCATTAATTTGCTTGACTTGCAATCCTAGGAAGTAGTTTAATTCTCCCATCATGCTCATCTCAAATTTACTTTTCATAAGCTTAGCAAAGTCTTCACAATGTTGCTTGTCTTTAGATCCAAATATAATGTCATCAACATATACTTGAACTAAAAGCAGTTTCCCTTCATGGTTCAAAGTAAAGAGTGTGTTATCAACATCTCCTTTCTTGAAGCCACTTTCCAACAAGCATTTGGCTAAAGTATCATACCATGCTCTCAGAGCCTGTTTCAGTCCATACAGAGCTTTCTGAAGCTTATAAACCATTTACTTTCTGTGGAAAACTCAAAGCCTGGTGGTTGTTCAACATAGACTTCCTCAGAAAGTTCACCGCTTAGGAATGCACTTTCAATATCCATCTGATAAACTTTAAAGTCATTATGAGCTGCAAAGGCTAGAAATAGTCTAATTGCATCCAATCTTGCAACTGGAGCATATGACTCGTCAAAATCTAGTCCTTCTGTCTGGGTGAATCCCTTGGCAACCAACCTTGCTTTGTTTCTGGTTATTTCACCAGACTCATTCATTTTATTTCTAAAAACCCACTTGGTTCCAATTACAGATATTCCGTCAACAAATGGAACAAGTTTCCAGACATTGTTTCTCTCAAATTGATCCAACTCTTCTTGCATTGCAGAGATCCAATCTTGATCCTTCAATGCTTCTTCTATAGTTTTAGGTTCAATGTTTGAGATGAAACAACCATAAAGAGAGTCAGCAATTGCTCTCCTAGTTCTAACTCCTTGGTCTAAAGGACCAATCACATCCTTGGCAGGATGATTTCTTATCCATTTCATAATGGGTTTTGAACTAGTAGGATCAATATCCTTTTGATCTGAATGTGAATCAATATGATCTTGATAGGATACTTGTGCAGTATCTGAGATATCTGGCACATGGTAAATGCTATGGATATCTGACACATTTTCAGTAATCTCATTCTCAGAAACCTCTTCATGATGAAGGTTCTTAGTAACCTGTTTCATTTCTGGAATTCTCAGAGGAAATTCTGCATCATGTTTTAGAGTCATCTGGTTGTTACTAAGCAATGGTTGCTTTTCATCGTCAGATTCATCCTCTAAGTGAATGACAGAGTTGTTTCCGTTTGAGGATTCTTCTTTAGAATCTTTAATCATTAGTTCTTTGAACCTATCTGAGAGTTCTTCATTCAAGAGTACTTTCTTGTTTCCTTCGTAGAAGACTACATGAACAGATTCTTCAATCTTTTGCGTTCTTTTGGTGTAGATTCTGTAGGATTTGCTATTTAGAGAATAACCAAGAAATACTCCTTCATCTGCTTTTGGTTGAAATGTTCTCAAGTATTCTATTCCATTGTTAAGAACAAAACATCTGCAACCAAACACCCTTAGATGTTTGATACTAGGGGGTCTACCAATCAAAAGTTCATAAGGAGTTTTGTCATGGTGTTTGTTAATCAAACATCTATTTTGAGTGTAGCAGGCTGTGTTAATAGCTTCAACCCAATAGATTTCACTTATTTCAGTGTCAGCAAGGATTGTTCTTGCTACTTCTTTTAAGGTCCTATTCTTCCTTTCAGCAACACCATTTTGTTGTGGTGTCCTTACAGAAGATAGTTGATGTTGTATATCTTTGCAGGTACAAAACTCTTTTATGTACTGGTTCACAAACTCAGTACCATGGTATGTTCTGATTACAGATACCTTGTCATTTTTAATGACTTCAAGCTTATTCAGCAAGTTGGGTATCTCATCCCTTGCATCAGATTTTTGTTTGGGAAATACAACCCAAGTGAATCTTGAGTAATCATCAACAATAACCAGACCATACTTCTTTCCTGCATAGCTAGTTACAGAGGATTCAAAAAGATCCATATGTAACATTTGCAGTGGCCTTTCACTGGAGTGTCTAGTTTTAGACTTGAAAGATGTTTTGGATTGTTTTCCAATTTGGAAAGCTGAGCATATACCATATTTTCTATATACCATTTTGGGTAAACTAACCATCAATTCTTTCTTGGCTAGCTTGTTCGGAGTTTTAAAGTTCAAGTGACTCATTTTTTTATGCCATAGCCAGTTTTCTTCAGTGTGGCCAGATTGACTCACCATGAGACATTCTTCAGTTGTGGTAGATGCCCAGTCAGCAACATGGAGATTTCCTTTTCGCCTAGCAACCCTTGACTGTCTGCTTTGACTCATTGTCAATTACTTTGCATAGTTTTGACTTGATCTTTACAGTGTACCCTTTGTCTACCAATTGACTCATGCTTAGGAGATTATATTTCAATCCCTTTAGATGTAGTACTTCAGAGATTGTAAGAGCTCCAAGCTTCAGATTGCCAAAACCTATGGTTGGATTTTCATCTCCTCCAGCAAATCAAATAATTGGTCCTTCATTGCATTTTTTGTAGTCAATTAGATTTGCTTTGTCTCCTGTCAGGTGCTTCCCACATCCAATATCAAAATGCCAGTTCGGGTTCTTCCTCAGAGTGTTCTGCACAAGACAGGAAACATAGAGTTAGGCTCTCATTCCAACAATGGAATCTTCTGGACTAAAGAATCTCCCTGTAGGAATCCATTTCTGAATGAACTTCCTTGGGGTATACTTTTGTCTTGTTGGAACATAAGGAGGAATTTTAGGTAAATGATTAGTGTCATTATCATTTAAAGCTATTTTTCTTCTTGGTGTGTTTCTTGGTGCTCCTCGTTGTGCTTTCAGTTTCCTGTCAGATTGTTGAGTCTGCTTTTCAGCAAACTTAGCTTTCTTTACCAGATTTCTTCTAGCCCTGGCATTCAGAGTGGTCGTAACCTGTTCTTTCTTCCACTTCTGATGAATGCTTTGCGCAATCCTGGCTTTCATCCATCGTTCTTGCTCTTGTTTATACTCACGAGCGAGATGTTTCCCGATGGCTTTATAGCCAATGCCTTTTCAAGCACCTGTTGCGGTCTGAGTTCACTTCTCAGCAGCTTTGCTAGTCTCTGGAACGTCTTTCTTTTCAGAAAACGTGATGTTTGAAAATTCGCCTGCTCCTGCAATTTTTCCTTTATGAGAGACATAGCGCTGTGGGAGATTACACTTTTCAGTGTTATGTTTCTTTACAGAAACATTCCCAACAGTTTTCTTTTGGACTTGTTTTTCCCACAAAGGTTTGGTCGCGACTGCCTTTCCTTTGTCATGAACCTTAACTTTCTGACCAATGTTGTAGGTTATTTGAGAACCATCTTGTTGAGCACTAACAAATGTTATTCTCTCGTCACTCTTATTCAGAGTAGTAGAACTATTTGTTTGTGTGTTCAGCCCAAGTCCTCCCTTTTCTGAAGGATCTCTTAAATAAGAGTGTACTCCGATAAGAATGTGACTAGCTTTGGCATAGTATTGAAAAGATAGTTCTTTCTTTTTTAGTTCCTCATTTTCAGAAAGAAGGTTTTTGTTTTTCTTTTGGAGTATATCCATTGCCTTTCTGTGTGACTTCTCCGTCTCAGATATATGTGCTTTGAGAAATGCATTTTCAGCATCCTTTTTCTCAGATAGCTTGAGTAATTGTGAATTTTCCTTATCAAGAGAATTCTTTTCTTCTTCAAAAATGTCGGCTCTAGCTCGGACCATTTGATATTCACTTTTGTAGAGATCAAGTTCTCTTCTGAGATATTCTAAATCTCTGATTTCTTCCTCATCACTCTCATAATTTATGAATTAAGAAATGTTGGTTACCTCGTCAGCCATTAGGCAAGGCTCAATGTTGGAGCAATCTGGATAGATCTCCTGAGTAACCCCACATAATTCTCTTTTCTTTTGACCAAAGTCAACCAATTCATGAGTGATGACACATAATTCTGGAGAAGGTTGTTTGGAGTCATCTGAGTCTTCTTCCTCAGATTCTGACTCAATATCAAGAGCATCCAGTTGGATTTGAATCTTTTTCCTTTCTTCAGTGAGCATAGCTCTCTGACCTCTCTTGATGTTTCTTCTATCTTTCTTGTCACCTGTCTTTAGCTTATTGAAAACAGGGCAGTCCCTTTTAAAATGACCATGTTTCTGACAATAGAAAGCGATATCGCTTCGTTTGATTTACCTTCCTCGATTACTAGATGCTTCTTGAGCTTGTTCGATGAGCTTGGCAATGCATATTTTTGTACTGGTGATAGTTTGAGCCTAGATGCTTTTTCAGCTTCTCTTTGGCTTTTCTTCTCTCAATCTCCCGACTGACATATTTTCTCATTTGCTTTACAACAAGAGCATCTTCCTCAGTCATTTCCTTGGTATCCTTCTTTTCAGAAGTACCTTGTGTTACTAAAGCAACATTGTGAACGTTCTCAGCAATTGTTTGTTCTCTCTGAGTAGTTTCATAGTTGGCAGTAGCTAAGTGGGAAAAGAGTTCTACTGGAGTGATATTTGGCATTCCTTGGTTGAAATAAAAATACTGAGTATGTTCCCAGTTTTGATTCAAGCTTCTCACGATAGTCTTAACCTTTTCAGAGTTAGAGTATCTCTCACTTTCACCAAGTGCAGCCATTTAACTCATCAGTGTTGTAAATCAGAAATCTAGTTCTTCAAGAGTGTCAGTGGGACCTTGGTTAAAGTTTTGGAATTTAAGCTTCAAAACTTCGAACTTATTTTCCTATATTTTCTCATTGCCGGCAAAGATTTCTTCAATCAACTGCCAGGCCACTTTCGCCGTTTGTGCACCCCATAGTTTACACTGTATGTGCTCTGGAGTGGAACGTATGATGATATTGCGTGCCTGACCATCTAGTCGATTTCTCTTGGCATCTTCCGTTGTCCAGAGCTCTCTGGGCTTTGGCTCATAAACAACTTGACCAGTAGGTCTTCCACTAGTTGAAGCACCTGTTTGTGAGGAACCACCACTTGGTTCTTCATTAGTGGGAATTCTGTCTCTACCATTAGAAACCTCCATGATCAGCTTGAGTTGTTGAATGCCTATGGGGCCATTCTTTATTACTTCGATCATTTCATCACAGATGGCTTCTAGGTGGAGCATCATGTTGTTCTTCCATTTCTCATAGTTCTGTGGCTTGACAATTGGAGCGTCACTTAAAGACATCCTGCAGCAAACACACTAAACAGACAAATCAAGTGTAGGTGAAAAGCAGTTAGTGCGCACTTATCTGGGATCTAGGTTCAGTGCAGAAGGCTTGGGAACCTCCTGCTCTGATACCACTTGTTGGTCCAGATAACGACAAAGGAAAAGACTAGGGGGGAGGGGTGCATAGTCTTTTACAACTTTTGTCGATAAACACAATTTCTCAGATATTTGTGAAAAATCTGATACTTAATTTCAGAGAGCGGAAGACTTTTTTGTGATAAGTGCACGTGCTTTGCAAGATATAAGTGTGTAAATACTCTGCAAGGTAAATAAAGCAAGTAATAAGTTGCAGAAAGTAAATAACATAGATCTTTGTAGTGGTATCCGAGGGTGGCATAATCCCTCAACTAATCCACATCAGCCATTCTCAGACCTAGGATCCACTAAGACAGATAATTGAGTTCACCTTACAAATATCTTCTCTCGATTCCTAAATACACTAGGTTCCCAACCAAGTGTTTCCGCTGAGTTATTCCCTGACTTTCTCAGCCAAGTACTTCGTGTACTCAGAAACCTTTGAGCTATTCCTTAGTTTCCCAAACTAAGTACTTCCTGTACTCCACGCCGTTTAAGGGGTTGGTTAAGGTAGTTTGTCAGGTGAGTAGTCTTAATAACTTTCTCAGTTATGTAAGAATATCTATAGAACAAGAATCACTTAACACACTTCACAATGTGTGGTGATATGTTCTTTACTGACCCAAGTCCATGTTAAATGTTCTGGAGATTGAAACATAGATACATGATCTTTTGATTCAACTCTGTCACAGATAGCAATGCTTGTTAAGGATCAGGACGCTTAGAACTTTCGTGCTACTTAGAATTGAAGAGCTTAGTCGCAACTGTAAGCTAAAGAGTAAGTAGGTTGAAGGCTTGTTTGCTTGAAAGAATACATTCGTAGATATAAGTTCTTGGTGTATTCAGTGTAAGTTCAAGGTGTGTTTTTCAAGCATTCTAAGTGTTGATATTTATAGTTGAAAATCATGCCGTTTGAATAGTATCCGTTAGGCTTAATGAAATTCAAACTATTGATATCTATAAATAGTACTGCAGAAGACGTTGTCTCTTTTCAGAGATTTCCTCTTTTGTTCAGATGTCTCTGTCTGCGCATTTATTGCATTGTACTATTTTTGTCCTGTAGTTTGAACGAAACTATGCACGCTTTCTGAAGCATTGCATGTTGCTTTCCACAGACCGTCACGTCTTCAGAAAGTTGTTGAAACATTGTTTCCCAGAAACATAGTTTTGTCCAAGGTATCTGAGTGTAGATATTTGTGGGCACTTTTCCTTGTTCAGAAACCTTGTGTTCTCAGATATCTTTTGTGAGACCTGTTTATTGAAAAACACTTGTTTATTCAAGATATTCGGACATAGGTATCTGATGACCTTCGTCTTCAGCAATCTTGTGCAGTCTTCAAATCTTCAAAATTTGTTGAACTCTCCTACTGGATGCCTTCTTCTTGGTCTTCTTCAAAGATATAAAATTACATTTAGAGACCTAACATCCTATACAAGATTTGCTAGACTAACATAGTGATTTTCCTCTTTGACAGTGTTCAAGTGAACCAAGAGTACTAACCACCTTTCTGAGCTAAGATAAGTCATTAGGTTGTTGTTCAAATCTACAGATATTCCTAACAATATTGAATATCAGGTCTACTTGCAGTGAGGTACAGTAGAGACCCAATCAATTTCCTATACTTGTGTTCTTCAACACTCTTGTCAGATTCAGTATAGGTCATTTTGGTTCCAATGCTCATAGGTATATTAGCATTCTTTTCAGAAGGCTTTAGATTAAACTTGTTGAGCATATCCTTTGCATACTTTGTTTGACTAATGAATATTCCATCATTAAGTTGCTTGACTTGCAATCCTAGGAAGTAGTTTAATTCTCCCATCATGCTCATCTCAAATTTACTTTTCATGAGCTCAGCAAAGTCTTCACAAAGTTGCTTGTCTTTAGATCCAAATATAATGTCATCAACATATACTTGAACTAAAAGTAGTTTCCCTTCATGGTTCAAAGTAAATAGTGTTTTATCAACATTTCCTTTCTTGAAGTCACTTTCTAGCAAGTATTTGGCTAAAGTATCATACCATGCTCTCGGAGCCTGTTTCAGTCCGTACAGAGCTTTCTGAAGCTTATAAACCATTCTACTTTCTGTGGAAACCTCAAAGCCTGGTGGTTGTTCATCATAGACTTCCTCAGCAAGCTCACCGTTTAGGAATGCACTTTTGACATCCATCAGATAAACTTTAAAGTCAATATGAGTTGCAAAGGCTAGGAATAGTCTAATTGCATCCAATCTTGCAACTGGAGCATATGACTCGTCAAAATCTAGTCCTTCTGTCTGGGTGAATCCCTTGGCAAACAACCTTGCTTTGTTTCTGGTTATTTCACCAGACTCATTCATTTTATTTCTGAAAACCCACTTGGTTCCAATTACAGATATTCCGTCAACAAATGGAACAAGTTTACAGACTTTGTTTCATTCAAATTGATCCAACTCTTCTTGCATTGCAGTGATCCAATCTTGATCCTTCCATGCTTCTTCTATAGTTTTAGGTTCAATGTTTGAGATGAAACATCCATAAAGAGAGTCAGCAATTGCTCTCCTAGTTCAAACTCCTTGGTCTAAAGGACCAATCACATCCTTGGCAGGATGATTTCTTATCCATTTCATAATGGGTTTTGAACTAGTAGGATCAATATCATTTTGATCTGAATGTGAATCAATATGATCTTGATAGGATACTTGTGCAGTATCTGATATATCCGGCACATGGGAAATGCCATGGATATCTGACACTTTTTCAGTGTTAGAGATTTCTGGAATTTAATTTTCAGCAATCTCATTCTCAGAAACCTCTTCATGATGAAGGTTTTCAGTAACCTGTTCCATTTCTAGAATTCTCATATGAAATTCTTCATCATGACTTAGAGTCATCTGGTTTTTAATAAGCAATGGTTGCTTTTCATCGTCAGATTCATCCTCTAAGTGAATGACAGAGTTGTTTCCTTTTGATGATTCAGAATCTGTAAACATTAGTTCTTTGAACCTATTTGACAGTTCTTCATTCAAGGGTACTTTCTTGTTTCATTCGTAGAAGACTACATGAACAGATTCTTCAATCTTTTGCGTTCTTTTGTTGTAGATTCTGTAGGCTTTGCTATTCAGAGAATAACCAAGAAATACTCCTTCATCTTCTCTTGGTTGAAATGTTCTGAAATATTCTTTTCCATTGTTATGAACAAAACATCTGCAACCAAACACCCTTAGATGTTTGATACTAGGGGGTCTACCAATCAAAAGTTCATAAGGAGTTTTGTCATGGTGTTTGTTAATCAAACATCTATTTTGAGTGTAGCAGGTTGTGTTAACAGCTTCAATCCAATATATTTAACTTATTTCAGTGTCTGCAAGCATTGTTCTTGCTGCTTCATTTAGGGTCCTATTCTTCCTTTCAGCAACACCATTTTATTGTGGTGTCCTTACTGAAGATAGTTGATGTTGTGTACCTTTGCAGGTACAAAACTCTTTTATGTACTGGATCACAAACTCAATACCATGGTCTGTTTTGATTACAGACACCTTGTCATTTTTCATGACTTCAAGCTTATTCAGCAAGTTGGGTATCTCATCCCTTGCATCAGATTTTTGTTTGGGAAATACAACCCAAGTGAATCTTAAGTAATCATCAACAATAACCAGACCATACTTCTTTCCTGCATAGCTAGTTACAGAGGATTCAAAAAGATCCATATGTAACATTTGCAGTGGCCTTTCACTGGAGTGTCTAGTTTTAGACTCGAAAGATGTTTTGGATTGTTTTCCTATTTGGCAAGCTGAGCATATACCATCTTTTATATATACAATTTTGGGTAAACCAACCACCAATTCTTTATTGGCTAGCTTGTTCAGAGTTTTGAAGTTCAAGTGACTCATTCTTTTATGCCATAGCGAGTTTTCTTCAGTGTGGTCAGATTGACTCACCATGAGGCATTCTTGAGTTGTGGCAGATGCCCAGTCAGCAACATAAAGATTTCCTTTTCGCCTAGCAACCAAGACTGTCTACTTTGACTCATTGTCAATTAATTTGCATAGTTTTGACTTAATCTTTACAATGTACCATTTGTCTACCAATTGACTCATACTTAGGAGATTATATTTCAATCCCTTTACATGTAGTACTTCAGAGATTGTAAGAGCTCCAAGCTCCAGATTGCCAAAACCTATGGTTGGATTTTCATCTCCTCCAGCAAATCTAATACATGGTCCTTTATCGCATTTTCTGTAGTTAACCAGATTTGCTTTGTCTCCTGTCATGTGCTTCCCACATCCACTATCAAAATGCCACTTCGGGTTCTTCCTCAGAGTGTTCTGCACAAAACAGGAAACATGGAGTTAGGTTCTCATTCCAACAATGGAACCTTCTGGACTAAATAATCTCCCTGTAGGAATCCATTTCTGAATGAACTTCCTTGGGGTATTCTTTTGTCTTGTTGGAACATAAGGAGGAATTTTAGGTAAATGATTAGTGTCATCATCATTTAAAGCTATTTTCCTTCTTGGTGTGTTCCTTGGTGCTCCTCGTTGTGCTTTCAGATACCTGTCAGATTGCTAAGTATGCTTTTCAGCAAACTTAGCTTTCCTTGACAGATTTCTTCTAGCCGTGGCATTCAGAGTGGTCGTAACCTGTTCTTTCTTCCACTTCTGATGATTTCTATGTGCAATCCTGGCTTTCATCCATCGTTCTTGCTCTTGTTTATACTCACGGGCGAGTTGTTTCCCGATGGCTTTATAGACAATGCCATTTCGACCACCTGGTGCTATATGAGCTCTCTTCTCATCAGCTTTGCTAGTATCTGGAACGTCTTTCTTTCCAGAAAACATGATGTTGGAAAATTTGCCTGCTCCCGCAATTTTTCCTTTCTGAGAGATATAGCACTGTGGGTGATTACACTTTTCAGTGTTATGTTTCTTTACATAAATGTTCCTAACATTTTTCTTTTGGACTTATTTTTCACACAAAGGTTTGGTTGCGACTGCCTTTCCTTTGTCAACAACCTTAGCTTTCTGACCAATGCTGTAGGTTATTTGAGAACCATTTTGCTGAGCACTAACAAACGTTATTCTTTCGTCACTCTTATTCAGAGTAGTAGATTTATTTGTTTGTGTGTCCAGCCCAAGTTCTCCCTTTTATGAAGGATCTCTTAAATAAGAGTGTACTTCAGTAAGAGTGTCACTAGCTCTGGCATAGGATTGAAAAGATAGTTCGTTATTCTTGAGTTCCTCATTTTCAGAAAGAAGATCTTTATTTTCCTTTGAGAGTATATCCATTGCCTTTCTATGTAACTTCTCCATTTCAGATATTTGTGCTTTGAGAAATGCATTTTCAGCATCCTTTTTCTCAGATATCTTGAGTAATTGTGAATTTTCCTTTTCAAGAGAATTCTTTTCTTCTTCAAAAATGTCGGCTCTAGCTCGGATCATTTGAAATTCTCTTTTGTAGAGATCAAGTTCTCATCTGAGATATTCTAAATTTCTGATTTCTTCCTCATCACTCTCATAATTAATGACTTGAGTAATGTTGGTTACCTCGTCAGCCATCATGCAAGGCTCCATGTTGGAGCAATCTGGATAGATTTCCTCAGCAACCCCACATAATTCCCTTTTCTTTAGACCAAAGTCAACCAATTCGTGTGTGATACCACATAATTCTGGAGAAGGTAGTTTGGAGTCATCTGAGTCTTCTTCCTCAAATTCTGACTCAATATCAAGAGCATCCAGTTGGATTTGAATCTTTTTCCTTTCTTCAGTGAGCATAGCTCTCTGACCTCTCTTGAAGTTTCTTCTGTCTTTCTTGTCACCTGTCTTTAGCTTATTGAAAACAGGGCAATCTCTTTTAAAATGACCAGGTTTCTGACAATAGAAACAGATATCGTTTTCGATTTTTGCTTCCTCAGTACTAGATGCTTCTTTGGTAAACATTGTTGAGCTTGAGTACATATTTTTGTACTTGTGATAGTTTGAGCCTAGATGCTTTTTCAGCTTCTCTGGGCTTTTCTTCTCTCAATCTCACGACTGACGTATTTTCTCATTTGCTTTACAGCAAGAGCATCTTCCTCAGTCATTTATTTGGTATCCTTCTTTTCAGACGTGCCTTGTGTTACTAAAGCAACATTGTGAACTTTCTCATGAATTATTTGTTCTCTCTGATTAGTTGCATAGTTGACAGTAGCTAAGTGGGATAAGAGTTCTACTGGAGTGATATTTGCCATTCCTTGGTTGAAATAAAAATACTGAGTATGTTCGCAGTTTTGATTCAAGCTTCTCACGATAGTCTTAACCTTTTCAGAGTTAGAGTATCTCTAACTTTCACCAAGTGCAGCCATTTCACCCGTTCATGTTGTGAACCGGAAATCTAGTTCTTCAAGAGTCTCTGTGGGACCTTGTTTAAAGTTTTGGAATTTGAGCTTCAAAATTTCGAACTTATTTTCCTTTGTTTTCTCAGTGCTGGCAAAGATTTCTTCAATCAGTTGCCAGGCCACTTTCGCCATTTTTGCACCCCACAGTTTACACTGTATGTGCTCTGGAGTGGAACGTATGATGATATTGCGAGCCTGACCATCCAGTCGATTTCTCTTGGCATCTTCCGATGTCCAGAGCTCTCTGGGCTTTGGCTCATAAACAAATTGACTAGTAGGTCTTCCACTAGTTGACGCACCTGTTTGTGAGGAACCTCCACTTGGTTCATCATCAGTGGGAACTCTGTCTCTACCATTAGAAACCTCCATGGCCTACTTGAGTTGTTGAATGGCTATCGGGCCATTCCTTATTACTTCGATCATTTCGTCACTCATAGCTTCTAGGTGGAGCATCATGTTGTTCTTCCATTTCTCATAGTTCTCTGGCTTGAGAATTGGAGCGTCACTTAAAGACATCCTGCAGGAAACACACTTACAAACAAATCAAGTGTAGGTGAAAAGCAGTTTGTGGGAACTTATCTGGGATCTAGGTTTAGTGCAGAAGGCTTGGGAACCTCCCGCTCTTATACCACTTGTTGGTCCAGATAACGGCAAAGGAAAAGACTAGGGGGGGGGGTTAAATAGTCTTTTACAACTTTTGTCGATAAACACAATTTCTTAGATATCTGTAAAGATATATGATACTCAATTTCAGAGAGCGGAAGACTTTTATGTGATAAGTGCACGTGCTCATCAAGATAGAATGTGTTTAAATACTTGGCAGGATAAATTGAACGATAAGTAAATTACTGAAAGTAAATAACACGTCTTTTGTAGTGGTATCTGAAGGTGGCGTAATCCTTCAACTAATCCACTTCGGCCTTTCTCAGACCTAGAATCCACTAAGACAGATAATTGAGTTCACCTTACAAATATCTTCTCTCGATTCCTAAATACACTAGGTTCCCAACCAAGTGTTCCCCCTGAGTTATTCCCTGGCTCCCAGCCAAGTACTTCCTATACTTAGAAACCTTTAAGTTGTTCCTTAGTTTCCCAAACTAAGTACTTCATGTACTCCTCGCCGTTTTAAGTTGTTTGTTATGAAGGTTTGTTAGGTGAGTAGCCTTACTAACTTTTCAGTTATTTAGTAATACTCTATAGAACAAGAATCACTTAACACACTTCACAATGTGTGGTGATATGTTCTTTACTGACCCAAGTCTATGTTAAATGTTCTGGAGAATGAAACTCAGATACTTGATCTTTTGATTCAACTCCTTCACAGATAGCAATGCTTGTTAAGGATCAGGACACTTAGAACTTTCGTGCTACTTAGGATTCAAGTGGTTAGTCGCAACTGTAAGCTTAAAGAGTAAGTAGTTTGAAGGCTTGTATGCTTGAATGAATAAGTTCGTTCTGTGTGTTCAGTGTGTATTTCAGGCATTCTAAGTGATGATATTTATAGTTGAATTTGAAGCCGTTTGAATAATAATTGTTAGGCTCAATTCAAATTCAAACTATTGATATCTGAAAATAGTACTGCAGAAGATGTTGTCTCTTTTCAGAGATTTCCTCTTTTGTTCAGATGTCTCTGTCTATGCATTTATTGCATCAGATTTTTGTTTGAGGAATACAACCCAAGTGAATCTTGAGTAATCATCAACAACAACCAGACCATACTTCTTTCCTGCATAGCTAGTTACAGAGGATTCAAAAAGATCCATATGTAACATTTGCAGTGGCCTTGACTGGAGTGTCTAGTTTTAGACTTGAAAGATGTTTTGGATTGTTTTCCCATTTGGCAAGCTGAGCATATACCATCTTTTCTATTGTTAGGAATATCTGTTAGTTTTTTGATCATTCATCACATGTTCTTATCTTTGCCAGAAAGGTGATTAAGTACTCTTAGTTCACTTGAACATTGTAAAAGAGGAAATCACTGAGTATGATTAGTCTAGTAAATCTTGTTTTAGGATTATAGGTCTCTGAATGTAATTTTTATTTCCAAGAAGACCATGAAGATCAATCCTAGCAATGGAGCTTTTCTGAAGATTACAAGACCGGAGATTGCACAAGATTTATGAAGACACCAAGGTTTAGTCTCACTCGGAAAGACTATGTCCTTAATCCTTTCTTAAGTGCATTTAGTTACTTTTCAAACATGATTTTGGAACATATGACATCATGAGTATGGAGCATGCAAGCCATCAGAAAGGCTAATGTATCCGTTGAAGACTACAGAACAAGAAATAGTACATATGCATTAATTGCATCGGCAGAAAAGCCGCTAAAGCACAGTCCTCTCTGAATTATAGTACATATGAGACAAGGACTTCTGAGTACTCATTTCAAGATAAGTATAGACTGAATTTGAATTGTGTCTAACGGATAACATCCCAACGACTCTCCAATTCATCTATAAATATCACACACTTAGATGCTGAGAAATACGAACAAAGAACGATCTAACTAGCAAACTTACAATCTAGCAAAGTATTCTCTCAAGCACTCTACTACCCTTTCTGAAAGCTTTCTGTTGCTTGAAGAATCACTAGTAGTTCTAAGTTGTCCTGAACCTTAACAAGAGATTGTTATTCGTGAAAGAGTTGAACTATCAGATAACCTTTCTGAAGCTCATTCTCGAGCGGACATCAATTACTTGGTCAAGAAAAAGATTGCCATACACTGAACAAGTGTATTAAGTAGTCTTGTTCTATTAGGCTCTTTGGAAACATAACTGAAAAGTTATACAAGAAGCCTCTCTGACAAACCTTATAACCAACACCATCAAGGCGTGGAGTAGAGGAAGTACTTGATTTGGGAAATCAGGAAATAACTCCAAGGTTATCTAAGTAGAGGAAGTACTTAGCTCTAGGAGCTGGGGAATAACTCAGGGGGAACATTTGGTTGGGAACCATTTGTTTAGGAATCTTAGAATAGGATTATTGTAAGGTGAACTCAATTATCTGTTCTAGTGAATTCTAGGTCTCAGAAAGACCGAAGTGGATTAGTTGGAGGATTACGCCACCTCCAGATACCACTGTACTTGCTGTGTTATTTACCTTTCTGCATTTATCTTTTAGCAAAGCACACACACATACTTTTTGTTTCTGCACTTACCTATCTTAAAGTCTTCCGCGCTCTGAATTTAAGTATCAGAAACCCCCCAAGTTTCTGAGAAACTGTGTTTATCGACAAAAGTTTTAAAAGACTATTCACCCCCCCCCCCCTAGTCTTTTACTTTGCCGTTATCTGGACCAACATCTATATACCATTTTGGGTAAACCAACCACCATTTCTTTCTTGCCTAGCTTGTTTACAGTTTTGAAGTTCAAGTGACTCATTCTTTTATGCGATAGCCAGTTTTCTTCAGTGTGGTAAGATTGACTCACCATGAGACATTCTTTAGTTTTCTTCAATTAATTTGCATAGTTTTGACTTAATCTTTTACAGTGTACCCTTTGTCAGACAATTGAGTCATGCTGTAACGCCCCAAAATTTTCAAATAAAATATAGCGCGTACATCCCCTACACGTGGTGATTCGAGGATGTCAGTTTAAATCACAAACCGTCAAAAGTCGTGCTTAACATAATTCAAAAAGGAAAGAATTAAATGAAATCGTAAAGTTCTCCTAGGAGTTTTGAATCACCAAAGAGCCGCCCCATCGTCATTACCAAATTCAATACCTGAAAAGGTTGACAATAAAGAAGTCAGTTTACATTAACTGAGCAATTAACAATTCACGCAAATACTAATCTTTATTGACATTACTGTAGTGATTGACATAACATTAAGTCTTGCCACTTTCGCTTGACAGCTTGCATAGGCTCTTATCTTTCTCGGCCTAACACTAAGCCTGGCCTAATAATTTTAGTGGCCTGATACTAAGCCTGGCCTAATATTCTTAGTGGCCTGACACTAAGCCTGGCCTAATATATAGTTTCTCGGCCTGACACAATGCCTGGCCTAATAGTTTTCTTGGCCTGACACTAAGCCTGGCCTATATTATAGTTCTTGACCTGACACTAAGCCTAGTCAATAATCTTAGTTAGCCTGACACAAAGCCTAGCTAACAATTTGTTTTTTTTTTAAATTCTTAACTTTCATTAATGTGCGAAATCATGATTCTAAAAACATAAACTCATTAATTCATGCACCAGTGAATGCATAAACATCAAATAATGAAAATCATTGCAACCCATCGACAACGGTAAGATACATAATTCAAGACAAGCCAAAATATTAAGCAATCCCAGCAACGTAAAGCTTACAAGGAATTGTAAAGGTATATTTGCCTTAATTAATTCAGCAGCTAGCTTAGGCATACAAATTATAAAGAAAGATGGTTCAGAGTGTTAATAGAACCATGCGCCAATGAGAAAGATTAGCACGCAGCTTAATTTGAGTCAGATAATTAATCATCACATCTTGTCATAACAAAACACAGCCATGAACAAATATATCTCCTTCAATCATGATTAGTACGGAAGTATGCAAATCCAAATAATGATTAGTACGGAAGTATGCAAATCCAAATATACTTAGTTCCCCACCATAAATATAAACTGTTGAGGGTAAGGTTCCCCAAACACTTAGTGATATTCCAATTGCACGGGTAATGCTCCAGACGATATCTTCCTCACTACGTATGAACCAACGGGTAAGAGGCTTCCACTGTGCACTTGGTGAGAACCTGCACAAGAGGTTTGGAGGGGGGGGTTAGGACCCGGTTTGCCAAGTGTCAAACCGGTACAAGACTTCACTCGAGAGAGACTGGAGATCTACTCTATATACTGTTCGGGATTAAGTTCGTAATATCGCTCACCGTTGCATGGGGATATGTGCCCCTATATATAGGGTTTCCTCAAAGTGGAAGGCTTCTTCAAGATCGCGCCAAGTGTAGGGCTTCGGTTGAGCCACCAAGGCACATCTAGGCCCATGGCCCAATAATGATACCTAGCCCATCCCATTTTGGGCTTTCAGGGGTAGTTTAGTCATTATTAGGAGAGTTTTGGAGGGTGTGACATAGTCTGCCGAGGTTCGAGGTCTGGAGAGGTTGGTCCGGACGCCTGGTCCGGACCGTATTAGGTTGTCAGATGAGGAAGTCCTCTAAGCTTGCCCAACTCTTCCGATTCGGACCTCATGGTTCGGACCCCCTACTCTCTGGTGCCTGTCTACTTGGTTGCCTGTGAGATTGTCATGTTGGATCCGAGTGGTCGTCCGTATCGAAGGCCTTGGGTCGGACCCAATACTTGTTCAAGTACTATGCCTCCTTTTCTAGAGAGGCTCGGACCCAGGTGGGTCGGACCTGAGATCCATGGGTCGGACCTAGTAAGATTTAGATCCTTTGTTCCTCTCTTCTAGGGTGGGTCGGACCATGGTGGGTCTGCCCGGATCGGACCGTTGGCTCGGATCAATGTGTCTCGGATCCATTAGATGACTTAGGACGCCTTAGGATTTGTTCTAAGGGCTCTTATGACGGATTGGACATATTTTCGTATCAACATATGTCCCCCTAGTTTCCAAGTATCTTAGTAGAAGATAGTTGTGGAACTATTTGTTGAGACTGTTGAGGATGATCGTTTTTCGGTCCAATCCGCCTCTCGTAAGCAGAAAAAAGGTGTAATCCGTGCTTCGTGTGGTCCTTAACTTAGTTTCTCTCCCCCCCCCCCCCCCCTTTCTTTCTTACTTTTGTAGCTGTCCGGAGGAAAGGGCCCGGAGTGCAACAAAATTGAGAAAGAAAAGGGTATTTGTAAGCGAGACCAAGCATAGACTCCGAACGTCGGTATTGTACCTTTGTTGATGTACGGGTCGATCCGTAGGTGAATGTTCTATCCGTACCAAGCGCTTGTGCAAAGAGAAGGTCCAAATGAAAACGTCCAAGCTGACCAAGGTCCGTGGGAAAACATCCGAGCGAACGAAGGTCCGTAGGATAACGTCCAAGCTGACCAAGGTCCGTGGGAAAACATCCGAGCGGACGAAGGTCCGTAGGATAACGTCCAAGCTGACCAAGGTCCGTGGGAAAACATCCGAGCGGACGAAGGTCCGAGTGTTGGCGAATGATCTTGGCCCGGAAAGTGCTGGAGCGTCCGATGGGTTGTCGTCTGAAGTCCGAGTGTTGTGTCTTGCCCGAAAGTGGGGAAGTTTGTTGTATGCACTTTTGTTAACCCATGGTAAGTTTTTTGTACCAATTTGTCATTTCTCTTGGTATTGTTGTACCATGTCCGTGGATGATTTTTTATCTACGATTGAGATTTAATCCCGAAAAATCGCAACGGTTGGAGTTCCAAATATGACCCCCTATAAATAGGGGGCTGGTGCGGCTCATTCTCTTCACCTTTAGAGAGAGAAATATTGTGTTTTGAGTGCATCCGAAGCAATTGCCAACAGACCGAAGCAAGCAAGAAGTGTTTTGAAGTGCGTGGTTCCGTACGAAGTCAGCTATCTTCCATCCATTCGTCCGAATACAAGTAAGTTTGCTTTTCTTGTTGTATTATTCAATCTCCTTTCTGTTGTTGTTTGTTTGAACTGCTCGGATGTATGCCCCCGATGTGTAGATTGGGTAGTACTAACCAACGCTTCGGGTATGACTAACATCGAATGAGCCCCTTACTGACTTCGAACTAACTTCGCTCGGTAGATTCACTTTCGCTCCTTCGAATTTCAAAGGTTTTGCTTCTTTTAATATACATAAATGGCCTCTCCGACTGCCATTTAAAGCTTACGAAGTTGCTTTCTCCTTTCCCTAGGATATCCGAGAGTGATAGTCAGAACCGGTCCGAGGCTAAGGGATATGTCTCCGATACATTGTCCCTTTCCGAAAGCTCCGAAGAAATCGATATCGATGGTGGAGACGACTCAATTGAATCGGGGCAGGCTCCCAGTCCGAATCGGGAAGAGCCCGAGGTAAGTTCCTTACTTCGGTTAGTTGTTCCGAATTCAGGGTCTCCGAGGCGTCGGGATTACCTGCAAGTCTCTAATGTGCAGGGTGTTGTTGCGGCTCAAGAGACTAGCTCGCGGACTGTAGGAGCTCGTCGTCCGGGTCGTGCTGGACAGGAGCCCGAACTTCCGGTAGAGATCCGATCCCTCATTCGCAACCTAGGCTATAATTTTAGGAGTAATCCTAATCGTGTTCCGTTCATTTCGGATCCATAAGAGCCTAATATCGAGGAGGTGCACGATACCTCCGAGGCACCTCCCGATTTGGGTATGTTTGAAGAAGGTGAAGAGGATCGGGTGCAAGTAGCTATGCCCATCCGGACGGTAGTAGAGTTGGTTTCGTCGTCCGAGGAGGAAGGAGCAGAGGAAGAGGCCCGGGCCGAAGAAGTTGGTGCCGAAGAATAGGAAGAAGAAGAGATGCTGTCCGCCCATGTTTTTCGGAGGGAATCTGCTGGTCAAGCGGGCCCGAGCCACCAGATGACCGAAGAGGAGTTACCCGAGGGGCTTAAAAGGGGCGAGGATGTGTTCCGAGTGAAGTTTCCCCGGTCCAGGGAGGAAGTCACTCATCCTGATCTGGAGGGTGAATTGAATGAGGATGGCACCTTGCCCACCTGTCCTTCGATCATACTGGCGGAGGAGGTGGAGGAACTTCGGGAATGCGAGATTCGAGTCGTGAAATTCTCGTTCCGGACGAGTCACATGCTTTTTAGAATCCACCTCCGGAATACATGTGCGTCCATGAGATAAGTCTGCACTCTGGGTGGCGGCTGCCCGTGTCGTCCGAGTTCCTGGAGATTTTGAGCAGCATGGGATTGAGTCCGCATCAAATAATTCCCAACTCGCTCGGAAACCTGATGTGCTTCGGGGTAATGTGTAAATACAAGGGCATCCCGGTCACATTTGATAATTTCCGAAAGTTGTTCAATATTAGTGTAAGTAATAGGAACACTTTCTTCTATATGTTCGTATGTCGTCAAGCATACACATTCTTTGTCGATCCCCTCTCTTCGTTGGGGATCCACTGGTGGAAGAGATACTTCTTCGTCCGACCGACTTTGAAGGAAGGCCAATCCGAGGCGGAGAAACCAAAATGGCAATTTGAGAGAAAATTCTTCCGAGGCAGGTTGCCGGATTGGAAACCTCCGGCTCAGAACATCCCTTTATGGATGCAAGCTCTTCACCGGAACCAGGATCCGGACAAGTACTTCTTCCGAGGGTTAATATGCCAACCTCTTCCGTACCTGGCCGGCTTTTCGGAGCAAAGTTTTTGTGATGACAGGGAGGATTTAGGTAAGAAATTGTAGTGAGAAATTGTAAATTTCGACTAACTAATCTTGTTGCCACTCGGATTGTGCAGATTTTTAGTTTAACTACACCATGTCAACCCTGCGTGAGTTGAAACGGAAGCAGAACGCGGCTCAGAGGAAGGAAATGGAAGAGGGTACTCGGACCCAGATAATCAAGACTTCCACGGTGCTTCCAATGGGTGAGCCTCGGAATGCAGATTCCTTCTGGTCGGAGGAGACGCGGAGGGCTGCTGCGGGCGAGGAAGCCCAGACAATACCTACCCCAGACAAGGGTAAGGTAGTCGCTTCGAAGGGGTCGAAGAAGCCTCTGAGATCTGCCTCCCGTGAACCTCCTGTCAGTGGTTCGAGCACTGGAGTCGGGCAAAAACATTCGTCCGAAGGTCCGATCCCTCCGGCCAAGAAGGGCAAGGGGAAAATGAGCGATGCTCCGGAGATGGACTTGGATGCTGAGGTTGCCCGATTGGCTGCTACTTTGGAGCTGGAGCGGATTGCAGAGTTGACTGCTGCTCAGCGTAAGGTTAGCTCATTAAAAATTTTTGATCTTGTTGTTTCATCTTTGTATGGCTCGGAGCTAAGTCTAATCTTCTTAACATCCGTTTCGTTCTTAGCTTGCTGTCGCCGTTGAGGCGTGTTCCATGGTGGCGGGTCGGAGGGCCACCCTCGAGGCGGATCTGGTCAGGGCTGAGGCTGCCCGAGCGATTGAGGCATCTAAGTTGAAGAGCGTGTCCGAACGGCTGAAAAAGGCCTTAGCATCCAAGAAGGAGGCCGAATCGGAGACAGCCAAAATGAAGAGTTCCATCCTAGCGCTGGAGAAGGACTTGAAAGCCCATCAGGACGGCGTGAATGAGTTTGTTGGCATCTCCCGAGGTTTCAAGGACATGATGCTGAGGGAGCTACAAAAGGTCCGGGTCCAGTCCGTCCGAGATTTCTTGGACTCGGACTCTTACAAATTCTTGCTCGAGTCCAAGTATGACGAAGCTCGGCAAGATGGGTTCGATGCTGCTGTGGGCCAGTTCCGGAGGAAGAGTTGGCTTCCGAGTGACTATGACTTGGAAGCTGAGGGCATTTCAGCCTTCAAAGAGGCAGATGGCTCGGACTTTGCTCCAGAGGGTGTCTTGGACGAAGACTTGCTTCAATGCGAGTTTGTGGAACTCGTCACTGACGAAACGGAGGACAAAAGATTTAAACACGGTGGTCCGTATCTTCCGTCGTTCGTGCCTCGGTTGCTAATGTCCAGTGTCTTCGTTCCTCTGGAGGACCATACGGAGCATAATCAAGACTGGCTGACTTTGCCCGGGCCCGTCCAAGGTTTCAGCCGGGACTTGAACTTGATGGAGAGATGTCTGGGCTTCCTGAAGGAGATGCAGGCTCGGAGGGAAAGGAGGTTGGCTAAGGAGCGGGACCAGGCACCCCCGGAGGGTGATATCGGAGGCCCCTCCGGAACACAGGCTGAGTGATTCGAGTGGTGGAAAGAAGACGGGGTATGCCCCGGATGTTTTGTAATCGATGCCTTTCGGTCTTTGGCACAATGTACTTTTGTTGATTACTGCTATTTGTATTAGTTGTCTTAAATTTCAACTTGATTGGCTGTTCCTGCCCTTTGTCCAAATGCATATCTTTTTGGCCTGTGTTATTGCTCTTCCGAATGCATGACTTCCCTTTGTGTGTCAACTTTGTAAAATAGATCAACAACCAAGTTCGCTTGGCTTGGTTTGGCTCGGCCTGTTTGGATAGCGTGTCCGAGTCCATGAGGACAAACTCATTCCGAAATGTTGAACTCCTTTAAGTAAAGTTCCTTGATGGATGATCTTTGGGTCGGTCGGAAGAAAAGTCCGTCCGAGTCGTAGCTCCTATTGTGTAGATAGGGATGGTTTATCCAAATTCTAACAAGTAGGACTAGGTCGTTTCCAACATACCCGTTCCAAACCGTGTGGACTACCAATATAAAAGTTGAGTAACTCGCGACAAATAATAGTTGGCTCGGGGGCCATCATGTCAGCCTCGGACTATCACATCCGAACGGGTGACTGGGTTGGCCCAATAGCAGCCCAACTTGTCAGGTCCACGTGTTAGGCCCAATGCCCAGGTCCAAGCCCATGTCCGGTATTGACGGGACACGTGGCGGCTGTTGATTGGTTCCTTGCTTTTATATATACCCCTGGATTGTACGGCTTTTCGTCACATCATTCCACCCCTTTTATAGTAATAGGTGGTTCGGATCCCTGTTCCGGATGTCGGACGAGTGGGTTTATTTCGCCGTTCTTATGCGTGATCCGCCTTTAAGGGTTTTTCGGTATTACGGAAGCCCCTCCGGGCCGGATCATGCTGGGGATGATGAGATCAAATCACTCGGACTCACCCTTCCCTCGAATCAGCGTGCTAGTTTTCTTTCTCCGGGGCTGTAGTCTGTTTAAATGACTCTAGCCTCGGGGAAGAAGGCTGGCTCGCCGTTCTCAAGGGCTGCTAGACACTTGCTTCGGATGTTCGGACTTTCATGGTTTATCTTCGGCTTCCACCATTCACCATTTTCTCATGTTGGGTATCCGTTCGTCGAGAAAGTGGTTGTGGTCGAAAAGTCATTGACTGTGCTTCCGTAGCATCATAGGTCCGCTTCGGATGGTGAGTTTTTAGTCTTATCCCGGAATGCAGTAGTGAGTGAGACTCATGGTCTGGAGATTAGGGGTTCTCCAAGTTTCCTACCATCGGAGTTTTGCGGCTACTGCCTCCGATTCACCTTTGGGTTGGTTCGGTCGTATCTCTCGGAGGCATGTTGGCAAACATTTTTCTTTGAGTAAATTGTTCGATTCGCCCTTGTAGTTTCGTGACCGAGCAGTCCGGTTTCATCGGTAACTTCATTCTTGAATTGAAGGCCCGGGGGGCTACTTGCAATTCTGGAAGGGAGTTCCTGATAATGCCGATCTTGTTGGGGATCGGAGCTACAAGCCATCATGAGCTAGCCACATGAACAATGTCCGTTGGTCCATGTCCGAGCAGCCCGGTTGTATCGGAAACTTTGTTCCAGAATTGAAGGCCCGGGGGGCAACTTGCAATTCTGGAACAGAGTTCCTGACATTACCGCTCTTGTTGGGAGTCAGCTCGGCGGATGCTTCCGGAGTGACTTGGATCGTTCCAATTATCCTGGTTGTTTCCTTCAAAATACTTGAGTAATTCGAGAAGGATTCACTATTAGTATCTGGTAGGAGACGATCCGGATTGTCGTGGTGATACTTGCTTGCTTCAGAACCGTCTCTTCCGTGCGGAGGTCATGAAGCATTCGTATAAGGATGTCTCGAATAGCCTTCGATTATCCTAGTCATTGAACTAACTTTATCTGGAATGTTCGCAGGTGTAGAATCGATTAGACCGAATCGGGTTCGTTCCTATAAGCGCTCGGACGTACAAGATCATTCTTCCGAAGATGCTGCTTTTGGAAAAGTAGGAGAGTTAACTAGAATAGGCGCTTGTTGTCTTTGTAAGTTCGGTCAGGGCTCTTCGGGCTCTTCTCTTTGTAACACGGTCCTTTCTTTAAATAAAATGCGCTTGTTTTTGTTATCGTTGTCTTTCTGTTTCATTGTGTTAAGCCTGATCGGATCGGTGTGCAACTTAGACCCGAAACGAGCAGCTAGGTGACTTTGCTTGTGATTCGGTCGGGCATCGGGGTCCGAAGGACTTGACCCGAGCAGAATGAAGATGTGTTATGAAAGCAAAGTTGTATTGACTTGACTGAAATCAAATTACAACTTGGGGGCTTCGATGCCTGTTTAAGGAAAATGACAAAAAACTTTGATAACTGTCGTAGTCTATTCTCAAAGTGTTATCCTAAGCATAGAACTTCTGCAAATTCTTAGCATTCCAGGTTCTCTTCAGGGCTCGGCCTTGGTCGTCTTCTAGCTCAAAGCTTCCATTGATTCTGGCTCCAGTAACTTTGTACGGTCCTTCCCATTTGGGCTTAAGTTTCCCAACGTTGCTCAAAATATCAGCTCTCCTGAGGACCAAATCTCTGACTTGTATATCCTTTGGGAAGACCCGCTTGTTCTAGGCTTGAGCAGTCATAGCTTGATATCGGAGGATGTTAGCCAGTGCTTTGCTTCGTTTGTCTTCGAGGAGCTCGAGGTCGTAGATCCTTGCGACTTCATTGTCAGCTGGGTTGTATTGCTGGATCCTTTGGGTTTCCACTGCTACTTCCGAAGGGATGACTGCCTCAGATCCATAGACAAGGGAAAAAGGTGTCTCCTGTGTAGAGGTACGAGTTTTCGTCCTATGTGCCCATAGAACTGCGTCGAGATCATCTGCCCAACTATCTTGGGAGGTCCTCAACCT
Source organism: Plantago major (assembly GCA_026545765.1). NCBI lineage: Eukaryota > Viridiplantae > Streptophyta > Magnoliopsida > Lamiales > Plantaginaceae > Plantago > Plantago major. The sequence goes on along the minus strand of CM048841.1, from coordinate 50,897,110 downwards.
TTTCCCCAGGATCTTGACGATGGTCTTGTTGGTGGCTTCTACTTGACCATTAGCCTGGGGGTGGCCAACGGAAGTGAAGCGCTGTTCTATCTTGAAAGATTGAAGCAACTCCTTCAGTCTTGCACCAGAGAATTGAGCTCCATTATCTGACACTAGGACTCTTGGAAGTCCAAAACGGCAGATGATGTTCTTCCAGATGAATTTTCGTACCCTACTTTCAGTGATGGTCGAAACTGCCTCTGCCTCAACCCACTTAGTGAAATATTCCACTGCCACGATCAAGAACTTCTTCTGATGGGTTCCGCGTGGGAATGGACCAACTATGTCTATGCCCCATTGATCAAATGGACCTTCTATGATTGACGGAATCATAGGGTTGGTTGGACGATGTGGTATGTTGGCGTAGTATTGGTAGTCTTCGCAGGCGCGGGCGAAAATGGCAGCGTCGGCGTCAATGGTGGGCCAATAGTATCCTTGTCTTATGATCTTCTGTGCCAAGGTTCTTCCTCCTGAGTGACTTCCACAACTCCCAGCGTGGATCTCTTCCTTACTATTTTCGCTGCCTGGGGATCCAAACATTTCAAGTGGGTGCCGGTGAAGGATTTTTTGTAAAGATCTTCTCCCCAGACGAAGTATCTACTGGCACGACATAGGATCCTTCTTGCTTCTCTAGGATCTGAAGGTAGAGAACCATCTTTGAGGTAGTGGAATATATCAGTCATCCAGCTCTTTTCCATGTTTAGGAGGAAGACTAGCCTGTTGGAGCTAGTTAAAGAGGAGTTCGTGCGGGTCATCAAGATGACGCTTCTTGTGTCCAAAGCTCCTAGGGCCGAGGCGTACTGGGAGAGGGCATCGGCCTTTTCGTTCCATTCTCTGTGGAACTGGTCAAGAGTGAATTCTTCAAAGTGCTTGATCATATTAGGTCCTTTGGCGGTAAAAGATTCGGAGAACTGAGATTGCACAAGCTGTGAATCTGTGTAAGCCTTGATCCTCTTCACCTGAAGAGCTCTCGCCATCCTTAGGCCAGTGAGGAGTGCCTCGTACTCAGCCTCATTTTTGTCACTTTAAAGTTGAGAGTGATGGAATATTCCAGTTTGGCTCCTTCAGGACTTTCAAGAAAGATTCCTATTCCTCCCAACCGTCCAGTAGACGATCCATCCACTTGTAATTTCCAACAGTCTTTGTTTCTCAATTCGCTTTCCTCAGCAACAAGGGGCATCTTTTTGTCCCCTTGATTCTTGTCGGAAGATGCAAGTGTTGAGGTATTGGGCACTTCATCTAGGAGGAACATGTGCCTCACCCTGAGCGAATCATCCATGGGTTGCTGATACTTAGTCCAAAGCTGAAAATCATTCTCATGTGTCTCTTTAGGCCTTTCTTCCTTTGCTTTTTCATCCTCTTTTACTTGTGTGATCATGAGATGGCTCACACTTTCCTGTGGTCTTTGGGTTCCTCCTTCTGTTTCTTCTGGGTAATCAACCAGGAAATCGGCAAGTACTTGTGCCTTCTTGGCCGATGGAGCTTGATACCCGATATCATATTCACTTAATTCAGTCAAGTGCCCCGACTGGTCTGGCTTCCCTAGGACATGTTTGAGTGGTTCATTGGTGAGGACCACGATCCGGTGAGATTTGAAGTAAGGCTTTAGTCGTCGTGCAGTGTAAACCAGTGCGAAGGCGAGCTTCTCGATCTTGACATATCTGGCCTCAGAGCCCACAAGGGCCTTGCTCAAATAGTAGATCGGTAAATGGTCGTTGCCTTGTATTCGCACCAGTACAGAACTCATCGCTTCATCAGTAGTAGCTAGATAAAGGTAAAGAGGTTCACCTTCTATTGGTATAGACATGAGAGGTGGTGAGAGGAGGTACTTTTTCAAGTTATCCAGGGCCTCTTCAGACTCCTTTGACCACTCAAACTTGTCTCCTTTCCTTAGAATTTTGAAGAAGGGAAGGTTTTTCTCGGCAGACTTGGAGATAAAACGGCTTAGTGCCATCACCCTTCCCAAGAGCTTCTGAACTTCATTGATGGTCTTTGGCTGTGGTAAGTCCAAGATTGCCTTTATTTTCTCTGGGTTTGCACTAATGCCTCTCTCCGTGACCATGTAGCCAAGAAACTTTCCTCCCTTACTCCAAACGTCACTTCTCAGGGTTCAACTTCATTCCATATTTCCGAAGAATGGAAAAGCAATTGTTGAGATGCTCAATATGCTCCTCTTCAGTCTTACTTTTCACAAGCATGTCGTCCACATAAACTTCCATAGTTTTACTCAATTCCTCTTTGAACATTTTGTTTACCAGTCGTTGGTATGTAGCGCCTGCATTCTTGAGACCAAATGGCATGACCTTGAAGCAATAGACCCCTCCTGCTGTGAAGAAGGCCGTCTTCTTGACATCTTCCTGGGCCATCCGGATTTGATAGAAGCCCTGATATGCGTCCATGAAGCTCAGGAGCGCACATCCTGCAGTAGAATCTACCAGTTGGTCTATGCGAGGTAGTGGATAAGGATCCTTTGGGCACAACTTGTTGAGTCTAGTGAAGTCATTACACATTCTCCACTTTCCTGGGGCCTTCTCGACGAGGACCACATTACAAACCCAGTCAGAGTATCTGACTTCTTCAATGTGTCCTACTTTCATTAACTTGTTCACTTCTTCTGCTATAATAGCATCTTCAACGGGCCCGAAATCCTTCCTCTTTTGTCGGATGTGTTTTACCGTCGGATCCATGTTCAGACGGTGAACTGCGATCCTTGGGTCTATCCCCTTGAGGTCATCCGTGCTCCAAGCAAAGATGTCGCTGTTGTTACGGAGGCAAGTGATAAGCTTCATTTCTACCTCTGTGCCCATCTCCGTGCCGATTCGGGTTACCTTCTCTGGGTTCCCTTCAACCAACTGGACCTCTTTCAAGGCTTCATGAGGCACCATCTTGGCAGTCTTCGGGAATTTCTCTTTAAGTGACCCAGCACCAATTTCTTACTTTGATGGGATAGGAGCCATAGGAGTATTTCCAAATCCTTTGGTGACCGAAAGGACAGGTGCTGATGTTGCCCTGGTCGACATGATATAGCATTCCCAAGCTTCTCTTACATTTCCCACTTCTTCGCCCACACCATTTGGGGTTGGAAACTTCACCCTGTTATGCAGGGGAGATGCAATTGCTCTGAATTGGTTAAGTCCTGGGCGGCGTAAGATCACGTTATAGTCAAAGGTGCTATCAACTACTACGAAGAGGATTGTTTCAGTCACTCTTGTCGGAAAAGTGCCCATAGAAACTTGTAGTGGTATACTCCCAATGGGACGTACTATAGATCCTCCAAAGCCCACCAAAGACGTATATACTCGCCCATATTGAATTCGTCCCAGGTGCATTTGTTCCACGGTCCTTTTGGAGATGACATTGGAGGAACTTCCTGTGTCAACAAGTACCTTATTGACTTTGTAAGTGGCGATGACCAGAGAAACAACCAAAGGAACGTCGGGGTCCTTGAGATCTCCTCCACCAGACGTTGGTGGGGGAATTTCGCTATTGTCAAAGGTGATTGCGTTTGTGCCCTTCAGGGCTGAAGGAGCATATGCTCTATCATTGTTCCTCAAGTGTTGTGCGGTCCTTTCCCTTGCATTTTGACTGTCTCCACCAGTTGGTCCCCCCGCAATGGCGTTGATAACTCCGCTATAGGGGAGGTTTTCCATCTCCATATTATCGTGGTACCCTCGGTATCTTTGGGCATGCTGAGGTGGAATCTCTGCCGAAGGAGGTGGTAAGGAGCCTGCCGGAGGTTCCGAACCACGCTCTTCCCTTCTTTGTTCATTCTTCTGGTGTCTGGAAGGTTCTTCTTCATACATTGGTTGCTTTAGTTTTCCGCTTCTTATCATCCCTTCTATTTCCGTCTGCAACTGGAAACAGTCCTCCGTTGAATGACCTTTTTGTTTATGGAACCTACAGTAGTCCTTTGAAGCTTTGTTCTTTTTGTTACTCCTTGTAGGTTTTGGCCATTGTATGTCCAAGTTTTTCTCAACGATTGAAGCCAAGATGTCGGATCTCAGTCTGTTGAGGCGAGTATACTCTGGGTATCTCCTTGGTGGAGTTCTTTCTCTGCGAAACGCTCTCTTATCTCTAAGTTCCCTTTTTTGTTCAAACTTTCCCTGACGAGGAGGAGGCTCCTGTCGTACTTGCTCTTTCCCGTTTCTAGCTCCTGCTCTTATTGGAACATTTCTTCGATACTCTTCTCCTTACAAAACTCCTTCACAAATATCTTCCAAGTACTTTTCAGTTGTGATTTCTTCATTGGAAAGTTTTTTCCTGAGGTCTTCATTGTAAGTGTTGGCATATAGGTGTCGGACCCGCTCCTTGATGCTATGAGGCTCTACATGGCGTACTTCAGTATTGAAGCGGTCAAGAAAGGTTCTAAGATCCTCATGCTCCTTCTAGATTACTCCCGCCAGGTGCTCAACTGACCTCTTCCTCTTCTTTGGTTTCTCAAATCTTTTCAAGAAGAGGGAAGCAATATCAGAATAGGACTTGATGGAGCCGTTGGGCAGTGAGGTCCACCAATCCATTGCTTCCGCGAAGAGAGTAGTGGAAAAGTTGAGAGCCTTCATGTTGTCATTCAAGACATTGGTCTCCATCTTACTCTCGTATCTAGTAAGGTGCCCGACGGGACAAGTATCTCCATAATAGTGTTCAAGGTTTGGAATGGTGGAATCAGGGCATTTCCTTTCCTTTCTGATCTCATCACATAGCGGATTTGGAGCTCTAAGAGTCACCTTCTCATGTGCCTTCACCATCTTTCTTAGAGTTGCAATTTGTGTTTCTAAAGCCTTTTGTTGGAGGTAAATCTACTCAGCAGTCAACTTTTCACCAGTTCTAGGGTTGATAGCCACATCTGGAGGAAGGTCATTGAGAGGGACTATTGAGATACTTTCCGCCACATGATCTCTTAGCGTGCTTTGTGCTCCACGTCGACTAGTCCCAACATCATCTGCCCGAGGTCTTACTGGACTTCTCTCTCGTTGTTCGTGAGAAGCAGCGGCTCTCCTGTTGAGAAGGTTCCTTAGATCTTCTTGTTGAACTTGTTCCCCTAACCTTTGTTGAATAGGACGATGCTCATTCCTTGATTGTGCGGGTTCAGCTTGTCTTGGAATTGCCAAAGGAGGAGTGGGCTGAGGAGGTTGGAGGTTGTTTGATCCAAAGCATCCTTGTATAGTGGTGAGTAAGAGACCAAACTGATTCTCATTCATCCCGAACTCACTGGGACGGATGATCTGCCCATTTGGAAGAGTAAAGTTTCTTCCTGGGGGAGGACCGTGTATTCCTGGCGGAGGAACTTGTCCTTCAACCCCGAGCTCATGGGTTCTTATTGGTGGATCAGTGGCTCTTTCCTCATCTGAGGAGAGACTAGCGGTATGGTCGTCGCTTGGATAGTCCCTTGCATCTCTTGGTGGAGTTTCTGCCACCCTTCCCCTCCTAGTAGGAGGTCTACCTATTTGCCTTGGAGCAAGTGTTCCAATTGCAGTGGCGTTGGTTCTTGCTGACTTTCTTGTCCTCGCCATTATCGAAGAGAACGGAACTTTTTGTAAAGATTCCCACAGACGGCGCCAAAATGTTGAGAGTAAGGTTCCCCAAACACTTAGTGATATTCCAATTGCACGGATAATGCTCCAGACGATATCTTCCTCACTACATAAGAACCAACGGGTAAGAGTCTTCCACTGTGCACTTGGTGAGAACCTGCACAAGAGGCTTAGAGGGGGGGGGGTTAGGACCCGGTTTGCCAAGTGTCAAACCGGTACAAGACTTCACTCGAGAGAAACTGGAGATCTACTCTGTATACTGTTCGGGATTAAGTTCGTAATATCGCTCACCGTTGCATGGGGATATGTGCCCCTATATATAGGGTTTCCTCAAAGTGGAAGGCTTCTTCAAGATCGCGCCAAGTGTAGTGCTCCGGTTGAGCCACCAAGGCACATCTAGGCCCATGGCCCAATAATGATACCTAGCCCATGCCATTTTGGGCTTTTAGGGGTAGTTTAGTCATTATTAGGAGAGTTTTGGAGGGTGTGACATATTCTGCCGAGATCCGAGGTCCGGACGCCTGGTCCGGACCGTATTGGGTTGTCAGATGAGGAAGTCCTCTAAGCTTGCCCAACTCTTCCGATTCGGACCTCATGGTTCGGACCCCCTACTCTCTGGTGCCTGTCTACTTGGTTGCCTCTGAGATTGTCATGTTGGATCCGAGTGGTCGTCCGTATCGGAGGCCTTGGGTCGAACCCAGTACTTGTTCAAGTACTATGCCTCCTTTTCTAGAGAGGCTCGGACCCAGGTGGGTCGGACCTGAGATCCCTGGGTCGGACCTAGTAAGCTTTAGATCCTTTGTTCCTCTCTTCTAGGGTGGGTCTGCCCGGATCGGACCGTTGGCTCGGACCAATGTGTCTCGGATCCATTAGATGACTTAGAACGCCTTAGGATTTGTTCTAAGGGCTCTTATGACGGATTGGACATATTTTCGTATCAACATAAACCAACTAAGGCAACAACAATCTATTAACCATGAAAACAAATTTAAACATGTGTTTGTATATAAAAAATATAATACAGTCAGTTGCCTGGTAAGAAAATATCAGGACCTCCGGTAAATCTTCTTTTCTCCGCTGCCACCATCCCCCCATTCCAATCCTTTTTAGTTTAGTTAAATACTTGAAACATGTATTGGGCTAGGTTTAGATCAAAACGATTGGGCTCATGAATCGGGTTCGAGGTGACTTAGATTTAATTCGTGACGAATCATACTAAATTCGACATGATTCGACTAAATTCACTATTTTATTTTTCAGGCTATTACATCATCTCCCCCCTTCAAAAATGTTTCGTCCCCGAAACATCACATCGTTGTCTTTTAAATCAAGGAAATGAAGTATAAGCAAAAATGCAATTATGGTTCATATAATGCAGATCAACTAACAAAATCGCAATCGTACCTAAGGAAGGGTTTGCTCATGGCCATCAATTGGATCCTCCCTAACCATCCTGTAGACTCGAGCAGGAACAAGCTTCTTTTTCTTCTCGGGACAATCAGCCAATAAATGGTCTGGACTCTTACAGGAATAGCAAACCTTCTTCCCCAATAAACACTGGCCGTCGTGAAACTTTTTGCACCTCCCACAAGGATTCCTTGTTTCCTCTGCCGGAGCTTTGCGTTTTTGGCCTCCACTTGAACCTTGAGCTATTGATTTGGACTTTTGTTGAAACTGAAGTGCCTCCTTACCAGCACGTTGGGCACTTTCAATCACCAATGCTTTATTCTTGACATGTTGAAAGGTAACGAGCTCAAATGGTTCCACAACCATCCTGATCCTTTGGTTCAAGCCTTCCTGAAATAACTTAGCTCGTTCTTCCTCGACCGCTACTAGGGTGGGAGCAAACCTGGAAAGTCTGAGGAACTCTTCCTCATACTCGCACACAGGTCTATCGCCCTGTACAAGCTGGGTGAACTCTCTTTGCATCTAGCATCGCACAGTAGGGGGGAAGAACTTATCATAGAATTCTTGCTCGAAGTTCTTCTAAGTAAGCGGCAGCTGTGTATCTTCATGTTGTTGTTGCACCAATCTCATCTAAGTCCAAGCATCACCCTTTAGTTTCAACGAAACAAAGCGGACCTTCTCATCATCGGTGAGTTCTTGAACTGCGAATATTTTCTTAATCTCAGCCAACCAATTCTCAGCCTCTAACGGGTCAACGGATCCACTAAAAGAAGGCGGAGATAATTTCAAGAACTCTGAGAGATTGTCCCTCTTAGGAGCTGCAGCAGCTGCCCTAACTAAAAGCTCCCCCAAAGTTGCTATGGTGATAGGTGCATCTCCTTCATCACCCTCGGCAACATTGCGACTTCTATTGTTGCGGCTCATGTCGAATAACTGGTAAGAAAATATCAAAGGAACAAAATATTTTTCCCCAATCAATAAACTACATGAGTATGTAAAATAACAGATAAAACATACTTGGAGTGAGGATGGTTGCTCATGGTGATTCGATACTCAAGTCTCATAATATTTAATGCATATCTTTAGAAAAAGGTTTTTCTTACAAAAAGTTTTGCCCAAGGCATCGTGTTTAAAACCTTGGGCTCTGATACCAATTGTAACGCCCCAAAAATTTCAAATAAAATATAGAGCGTACATCCCCTAAACGTGGTGATTCGAGGATGTCAGTTTAAATCACAAACCGTCAAAAGTCGTGCTTAACATAATTCAAAAAGGAAAGAATTAAATGAAATCGTAAAGTTCTCCTAGGAGTTTTGAATCACCAAAGAGCCGCCCCATCGTCATCTCCAAATTCAATACCTGAAAAGGTTGACAATCAAGAAGTCAGTTTACATTAACTGAGCAATTAACAATTCACGCAAATACTAATCTTTATTGACATTACTGTATTGATTAACATAACATTAAGTCTTGGCACTTTAGCTTGACAGCTTGCATAGGCTCTTATCTTTCTCGGCCTGACACTAAGCCTGGCCTAATATTCTTAGTGGCCTGACACTAAGCCTGGCCTAATATTCTTAGTGGCCTGACACCAATATATAGTTTCTCGGCCTGATACAGAGCCTGGCCTAATAGTTTTCTTGGCCTGACACTAAGCCTGGCCTATATTATAGTTCTTGACCTGACACTAAGCCTAGTCAATAATCTTAGTTAGCCTGACACAAAGCCTAGCTAACAATTTGTTTTTTTTTTTTTAAATTCTTAACTTTCATTTATGTGCGAAATCATGATTCTAAAACAATAAACTCATTAATTCATGCTCCAGTGAATGCATAAACACCAAATAATGAAAATCATTGCAACCCATCGACAACGGTAAGATACATAATTCAAGACAAGCAAAAATATTAAGCAATCCCAGCAACGTAAAGCTTACAAGGAATTGTAAAGGTATAATTGCCTTAATTAATTCAGCAGCTAGCTTAGGCATACAAATTATAAAGAAAGATGGTTCAGAGTGTTAATAGAACCATGCGCCAATGAGAAAGATTAGCAAGCAGCTTAATTTGAGACAGATAATTAATCATCATATCTTGTCATAACAAAACACAGCCATGAACAAATATATCTCCTTCAATCATGATTAGTACGGAAGTATGCAAAAACAAATATATCTCCTTCAATCATGATTAGTACGGAAGTATGCAAATCCAAATAATGATTAGTACGGAAGTATGCAAATCCAAATATACTTAGTTCCCCCGCCATAATGTAAACCAACTAAGGCAACAACAATCTATTAACCATGAAAACAAATTTAAACATGTGTTTGCATATGAAAAATATAATATAGTCACTTGCCTGGTAGGAAAATATCAGGACCTCCGGTAAATCTTCTTTTCTCCGCTGCCACCATCCCCCCATTCCAATCCTTTTTAGTTTAGTTAAATACTTGAAACATGTATTGGGCTAGGTTTAGATCAAAACGATTGGGCTCACGAATCGGGCTCGAGGTGACTTAGATTTAATTCGTTACGAATCATACTAAATTCGACATGATTCGACTAAATTCACTATTTTATTTTTCGGCTATTACACATGCTTAGGAGATTATATTTCAATCCCTTTACATGTAGTACTTCAGAGATTGTAAGAGCTCCAAGCTTCAGATTGCCAAAACCTATGGTTGGATTTTCATCTCCTCTAGGAAATCTAATACATGGTCCTTTATCGCATTTTCTGTGGTTAGCCAGATTTGCTTTGTCTCCTGTCATGTGCTTCCCACATCCACTATCAAAATGCCACTTCGGGTTCTTCCTCAGAGTCTTCTGCACAAAACAGGAAATATGGAGTTAGGTTCTCATTCCAACAATGGAACCTTCTGGACTAAATAATCTCCCTGTAGGAATCCATTTCTGAATGAACTTCCTTGGGGTATTCTTTTGTCTTGTCGGAGCATAAGGAGGAATTTTAGGTAAATGATTAGTGTCATCATCATTTAAAGCTATTTTCCTTCTTGGTGTGTTCCTTGGTGCTCCTCGTTGTGCTTTCAGATACCTGTCAGATTGTTGAGTCTGCTTTTCAGCAAACTTAGCTTTCCTTGCCAGATTTCTTCTAGCCTTGGCATTCAGAATGGTCGTAACCTGTTCTTTCTTCCACTTATGATGATTTCTATGCGCAATCCTGGCTTTCATCCATCGTTCTTGCTCTTGTTTATACTCACGAGCGAGTTGTTTCCCGATGGATTTATAGCCAATGCCATTTCGAGCACCTGGTGCTATATGAGCTCTCTTCTCAGTAGCTTTGCTAGTCTCTGGAACGTCTTTCTTTCCAGAAAATGTGATGTTGGAAAATTTGCCTGCTCTCGCAATTTTTCCTTTCTGAGAGACATAGCACTGTGGGTGATTACACTTTTCAGTGTTATGTTTCTTTACATAAACGTTCCTAACATTTTTGTTTTGGACTTATTTTTCACACAAAGGTTTGGTTGCGACTGCCTTTCCTTTGTCAACAACCATAGCTTGCTGACCAATGATGTAGGTTATTTGAGAACCATTTTGCTGAGCACTAACAAACGTTATTCTTTCGTCACTCTTATTCAGAGTAGTAGAGCTATTTGTTTGTGTTTCCAGCCCAAGTTCTCCCTTTTCTGAAGGATCTCTTAAATAAGAGTGTACTTCAGTAATAGTGTCACTAGCTTTGGCATAGGATTGAAAAGATAGTTCTTTCTTCTTGAGTTCCTCATTTTGAGAAAGAAGATCTTTATTTTCCTTTTAGAGTATATCCATTGCCTTTCTATGTAACTTCTCCGTTTTAGATATCTGTGCTTTGAGAAATGCATTTTCAGCATCCTTTTTCTCAGATATCTTGAGTAATTGTGAATTTTCCTTTTCAAGAGAATTCTTTTCTTCTTCAAAAATGTCGGCTCTAGCTCGGATCATTTGAAATTCTCTTTTGTAGAGATCAAGTTCTCTTCTGAGATATTCTAAATTTCTGATTTCTTCCTCATCACTCTCTTAATTAATGACTTGAGTAATGTTGGTTACCTCGTCAGCCATCATTAAAGGCTCAATGTTGGAGCAATCTGGATAGATTTCCTCAGCAACCCCACATAATTCCCTTTTCTTTTGACCAAAGTCAACCAATTCATGAGTGATACCACATAATTCTGGAGAAGGTAGTTTGGAGTCATCTGAGTCTTCTTCCTCAAATTCTGACTCAATATCAAGAGCATCCAGTTGGATTTGAATCTTTTTTCTTTTTTCACTGAGCATAGCTCCCTGACCTCTCTTGAAGTTTCTTCTATCTTTCTTGTCACCTGTCTTTAGCTTATTGAAAACAGGGCAATCTCTTTTAAAATGACCAGGTTTCTGACAATACAAACATATATCGTTTCCGATTTCTGCTTCCTCAGTACTAGATGCTTGCTTTGCCGGCTTGTTTAGCGAGCTTGAGAGCTGCATATTTTTGTACTGGTGATAGTTTGAGCCTAGATGATTTTTCAGCTTCTCTTGGCTTTTCTTCTCTCAATCTCACGACTGACGTATTTTCTCATTTGCTTTACAGCAAGAGCATCTTCCTCAGTCATTTCCTTGGTATCCTTCTTTTTAGACGTGCCTTGTGTTACTAAAGCAACATTGTGAACTTTCTCCAGAATTATTTGTTCTCTGTGAGTAGTTTCATAGTTGACAGTAGCTAAGTGGGAAAAGAGTTCTACTGGAGTGATATTTGCCATTCCTTGGTTGAAATAAAATTACTGAGTATGTTTCCAGTTTTGATTCAAGCTTCTCACGATAGTCTTAACCTTTTCAGAGTTAGAGTATCTCTCACTTTCACCAAGTGCAGCCATTTCACTCATCAATGTTGTGAACCGGAAATCTAGTTCTTCAAGAGTCTCTGTGGGACCTTGTTTAACGTTTTGGAATTTGAGCTTCAAAATTTCGAACTTATTTTCCTTTGTTTTCTCAGTGCTGGCACAGATTTCTTCAATCAGTTCCCAGGCCACTTTCGCCGTTTTTGCACCCCATAGTTTACACTGTATGTGCTCTGGAGTGCAACGTATGATGATATTGCGAGCCTGACCATCCAGCCGATTTCTCTTTGCATCTTCCGATGTCCAGAGCTCTCTGGGCTTTGGCTCATAAACAACTTGACTAGTAGGTCTTCCACTGGTTGACGCACCTGTTTCTGAGGAACCACCACTTGGTTCTTCATCAGTGGGAACTCTGTCTCTACCATTAGAAACCTCCATGGCCTGCTTGAGATGTTAATTGGCTATGGGGCCATTCTTTATTACTTCGATCATTTCGTCACTGATAGCTTCTAGGTGGAGCATCATGTTGTTCTTCCATTTCTCATAGATCTCTGGCTTGAGAATTGGAGCGTCACTTAAAGACATCCTGCAGCAAACACACTTACAAACAAATCAAGTGTAGGTGAAAAGCAGTTAGTGGGCACTTATCTGGGATCTAGGTTCAGTGCAGAAGGCTTGGGAACCTCCCACTCTGATACCACTTGTTGGTCCAGATAACGGCAAAGGAAAAGACTGGCAGGGGGGTTAAATAGTCTTTTACAACTTTTGTCGATAAACACAATTTCTCAGATATCTGTGAAGATATCTGATACTTACTTTCAGATAGCGAAAGACTTTTCTGTGATAAGTGCACGTGCTCAGCAAGGTATAATGTGTTTAAATGCTTAGCAGGATAAATAGAACGATAAGTAAATTACTGAAAGTAAATAACACGTCATTTATAGTGGTATCTGAAGGTGGCGTAATCCTTCAACTAATCCACTTCGGCCTTTCTCAGACCAAGAATTCACTAAGACAGATAATTGAGTTCACCTTACAAATATCTTCTCTCGATTCCTAAATACACTAGGTTCCCAACCAAGTGTTCCCCCTGAGTTATTCCCCGGCTCCCAGCCAAGTACTTCCTATACCCATAAACCTTTGAGTTGTTCCTTAGTTTACCAAACTAAGTACTTCCTATGCTCAATAACCTTTGAGTTATTCCTTAGTTTCCCAAACTAAGTACTTCATGTACTCCTCGCCGTTTGAAGTTGTTTGTTATGAAGGTTTGTCAGGTGAGTAGCCTTACTAACTTTTCAGTTATTTAGGAATACTCTATAGAACAAGAATCACTTAACACACTTCACAATGTGTGGTGATATGTTCTTTACTGACCCAAGTCTATGTGAAATGTTCTGGAGAATGAAACTCAGATACTTGATATTTTGATTCAACTCCTTCACAGATAGCAATGCTTGTTAAGGATCAGGACACTTAGAACTTTCGTGTGCTACTTAGGATTCAAGAGCTTAGTCGCAGTTGTAAGCTTAAAGAGTAAGTAGTTTGAAGGCTTGTATGCTTGAATGAATAAGTTCGTTCTGCATGTTCAGTGTGTATTTCAAGCATTCTAAGTGGTGATATTTATAGTTGAATTTGAAGCCGTTTGAATAATAACCATTAGGCTCAATTCAAATTCAAACTATTGATATCTGAAAATAGTACTGCAGAAGATGTTGTCTCTTTTCAGAGATTTCCTCTTTTGTTCAGATGTCTCTGTCTGTGCATTTATTGCATTGTACTATTTTTTTTGTCATGTAGTGCCAACGGAACTATAAACGCTTTCTGAAGCATTACATGTCCCTTTCCAGAGACCTTCACTTCTCCAGATACCTGTTGAAACATGATTTCCCAGAAACATAGTTTTATACAAGGTATCTGAGTGTAGATATATGTGGGCACTTTTCCTCCTTCAGAAACCTTGTGTTCTCAGATATCTTTTGCAAAACTTGTTTATTGAAAAACACTTGTTTATTCAAGATATCTGGACATAGGTATCTGATTACCTTCGTCTTCAGCAATCTTGTGCAGTCTTCAAATCTTCAAAATTTGTTGAACTCTCCTGCTGGATGCCTTCTTCTTGGTCTTCTTCAAAGATATAAAAATTACATTCAGAGACCTAACATCAGATACAAGATTTGCTGGACTAACATTCTTAGTGATTTTCCTTTTTTACAGTGTTCAAGTGAACCAAGAGTACTAACCACCTTTCTGAGCTAAGATAAGTCATTAGGTTGCTGATCAAAATCTAAACAAATATTCGTAACACCAGTTTTGATTCAAGCTTCATACGATAGTCTTAACCTTTTCACAGTTAGAGTATCTCTCACTTTCACAAAGTGCAGCCATTTCACTCATCAGTGTTGTAAACCTGAAATCAAGTTCCTCAAGTGTCTCAGTGGGACCTTGTTTAAAATTTTGGAATTTGAGCATCAAAACATCGAACTTGTTTTCCTTGGTTTTCTCAGTGCGGCACAGATTTCTTCAATCAGTGACCAGGCCTCTTTCACCGTTTTTGCACACCACAGTTTGCAATGTATGTGGTCTGGAGTAGAACGTATGATTATGTTTCTTGCTTGACCATCTAGTCTATTTCTCTTGGAATCTTCCGATGTCCAGAGATGTCTGGGCGGGCTCATAGGCAATTTCACCAGTTGGTCTAGTACTTGTAGTTATGCCAGATGTGGAGGAACCAGCAGCATCTATGTCTATAGGTTCCTTGTCTCGACCATTTGAAACTTCAATGACTTGCTTCTCACGTTGAATGACAATGGGGCCATTCTTTATAACTTCTATCATTTCGTCACTGATAGCTTCCAGGTGAAGCATGATATTGTTCTTCCATTTCTCATAGTTCTCTGGCTTGAGAACGGGAGCATCGCTTAAAGACATCCTGCAATAAACACACTAAACAAACAAATCAAGTGCAGGGGGTAATTGGTTAGTGGCAACTTATCTAGGATCTAGGTTCAATGCAGAAGGCTTGGGAACCTCCTGCTCTGATACCACATGTTGGTCCAGATAACGACAAAGTAAAAGACTGGGGGGGGGGGTGAATAGTCTTTTCAAACTTTTGACGATAAAACAGTTTCTCAGATACTTGTGAAGGTATCTAATACTTAGTCTCAGAGAGTAGAAGTCTTTTCAGATAAGTGCACGTGCTTAGCAAGCTATAAGTGTGTAATTGCTCAGCAAGATATAATAAATACAGAAAGTAAGTGCATTAAGTAAATAACACAAAGTTTTTATACTGGTATCTGAGGGTGGCGTAATCCCTCAACTAATCCACTCGCCCTTTCTCAGGACTTGAATTCACTAGAATAAGATTATGAGTTCTCCTTACAAAATCCTATCTCTTGATCCCATTGACACTAGGTTCCCAACCAAGTGTTCCCCCTGAGTTATTCCCAACCAAGTACTTTCTCTACTCAATAAACTTTGAGCTATTCCTTAGTTTCCCAAACTAAGTACTTCTTATGCTCAACGCCGGTGTGGTGTTTTGGTTATGGTAGTTTGTCAGGTGAGCAGGCTCTTAATAACTTTTACAGTTATGTAGGAGTGCTCTGTAGAATCAAGATTACTTAATACACATTTCAATGTATGGTAACTTGTTCTTTACTAACCCAAGTCTTGATGTTGTCCAAGAGATTGAATCACAAATATAAGTCCCAACTATGTCTTCTGGATTCAACTTCTTCACAATATACAATTCTTGTTAAGGATCAGGACACTTAGAACGTTCATGCTACTTAGAATTCAAGAGCTTTGGTCGCAACAGTTTGCTAGAGATTAAATAGGTAGAAGACTTGTATGCTTGAGAGTATATCGCAATTGAAGTTCAGTCTAAGGTGTGTTTTCAAGCATTCTAAGTGGTGATATTTATAGTTGAAAATCAGGCCGTTTGAATTACTATCTGTTAGGCTCAATGAAATTCAAACTAACGATATCTGAAGTTAGTACGACAGTGAGCTTTGTCTCTTTTCAGAGATTTTCTCTTTTTGTTCAGACATCTCTGTCTGCGTAATTGATGCACGTACCAACTTTTGTCCTGTAGTGTCAACGGAACAATGCAAGCTATCTAAGGCATTGCAAGTCCTTTCTCAGTGACCTATAGTGCTTCAAATACTTATTGAAACGTTTGTCTCTCAGACACTTAGTTTCTCCAAGGTATCTGAGCCAAGGTATCTGAGGGCACTTTTATCCTTAGTCTTCAGCAATCTTGTGCAGTCTTCTGATATTTAATAAAAAAGTTCTTCTGCCGGATGCTTCCTTCTTTGTCTTCTATTAAAGATATAAAAATTACATTCAGAGACTTAACATCTTATACAAGATTTGCTAGACTAACATACCCAGTAAGCTTCCTCTTTTACAATGTTCAAGTGAACTAAGAGTACTAGTTACCTTTCTGAGCTAAGATAAGTCATTATGGTTTACTGATCAAAATCTAAACAGATATTACTAACAAAGAGTCAGTTTGAATTTCAATATGAGTCGAGGGTTGTTGCCCAGCAAACCAAAGTCCTACACAAACTGCAGTAAGCTCAGCTGTTGCAATATCAGTATGGCCAATACTACCCACCGCAGCAGCTAAACAAGTACCTGCAAAGTCTCTTAAAACACACCCAATTCTAGCCGTCCCATGAGTCCCTAAAATAGATCCATCTAAATTAAGAGCAATTAACCTGGGGAAGGGGGAATTCGAAAGCAAGTAACTGAGTTTTGTGTTATTTTATCCATCGGATATTTAATCTGAATATCCTTAACCAAATTCCAATAACGATTCTTAATGACTGTAGGATTAATATTTTTTTGTCTGAAGACCCAATTATTCCTAGCCATCCAAAACAACCAGCCCAGATTGATTAGCAGTAATTGGTTTGCAGAATTCAACTGAAGATTGAACAAAACCATCATGAAAGAAACCGACGAGTAATCAAGATTATGAGGGAATAGCCAAAAACGAATTGGCTGAAACTACTTGCATCTGAAAAGAAGATGCTCAATCATTTCCTCTCCAATCTGACAAACAGGGCAAATTGGAGAAGCAATTACAGACCGGCAAAAGAGATATTGCGCAACAGGTAGCTTACCATGACCTGCAACCAAAGCAAAAGATCGAAGTTTAGGGAGTGTTGCTAATTTTCACTAACGATAACAAGGCCAGCACGGGAAAGAAGAGTCCCTTAAAATTAGTTGTTGATAGGCTGTCTTAAGGGTAAACTTGCCAGAGGGATGATAAGGCCAAACCAGTTTATCAGAGGTAGGAATGGAAGAAAGGGGAATAGCTAGAATCTCAAGCACAATGTCTTCTAGCAGTAGTGCGTTGAGTTTGGTCTGATCCCATTTACGATTGACTATAACCTCACTAACAGAATTGGGACCATGAGGGCAAATGGAAGTAACGAAAGAGGCCAGAGTCTTGGTTGAGACCCATTGATCATGCCAGAAATTAATTTTGGCACCATCCCCAACTTGCCACGCAATAAGTGATTAGACTATAATTTAGAGTCTCATTTGGTCCTTTTTAACGGTCTTTGTAAGTATTTGTCTTTAGTTTTATAGTTGTTTTTTGTACAATTTTATGCTTTGGTGTTTTGATCTTGTTTTGTAGGAATTTAGGTTTTTAAACTCAGTTGGAGGATTTAAGCTCGCCGCGGCGAGATTTTACGAAGGCACCTGGAATTCTGCAAAGTTGAGCTCGTCGCGGTGAGGTATCCTTCCCGCCGCGGTGAGATTTTACGAAGCTGGAAACTGAAGCTGTTGAGAGGTTCGCCACGGCGAGGAATTTCATCCACCGCGGCAAGGAATTTCGTCCGCCGCGGCAAGAAATTACGAGGGATATATATCTTCGATAACAGAAGACTCGCCTCCAGAATTCGTTTTTCCTTATTAGCTTAGAATCAGTAATACTTTATCATACTTCTTTTAACCTAGTTGATAAAAAAAGCTCCACACATTCATACTTGGACATTGATAACAATTTGGAGCTTTATTTTGATTATTCATCGAAGGATTGATATCGAATCCCTGATTACTGTGGTAAATCTCTATTGTTTTATCTTATTCAATTTGTTCTTATTTTGTTTCTCGAATTGTTTGAGCTTGCATGCGATTATCATTCTGTTTGTGTTAAACATGAGCAATATCTTGTATTCTTTCATCCTTGCTTCGATGATGAGTAGCTAAATCACTCCGAACATGGTAGTTGCGTGATAGCTTTGCGTATTCGCTTCTAAGGTTTGAAATCGTTCATATAGGTTAAGCTCGTTCAAAGATCTTCGTAAAAATCCTTCAATCAATACTCTCGTTCAAAGATTCTCTAAAACATTTTGATTAAGGATCGTGGATTGACGACCCATGATTACTCTAGTTCAAATATCTTCAAACTCGTTTGGTAAAGGTTGAATTGATAGTTTTATGTACACCGACCGTGTGACAGTATGAATATCCCTAGAGCGAATTAGCATTGCTTGATCGTAACTACAGTGTTCCTTCTACCTCAATCTTACAAACAACTACATTGCTAAATTCCGTTTTCTAGTTTTAAGAAGTACTCAAATTCAAATAAATCAACATTGTTTCACAAGTAACTGTTTGTTTTCAATTGTTGCGATAGCCTAATTGATTCCTTAGAGAAGTATCTCGTGGTTAGCATTGTCTATTTACAGCAACTGCTTTCTACTTGTTTCCCATGTAGTAATTTGAGCACACCAAGAAGTGAAGCAAGAACTTGTCTGTGGCGTAACAAAAATTTCCACAACTAACTGTGGGAGGGTGAAAAGGAAGCTTCCCAAATATTAGTGTGAAGGATATACTTCCCTTTGTAAACTATTGCCCATAGAGAAGTCGGGTTATTTATTAGTTTCCACAGGAGTTTAAGATAATAAGCTTTATTAAGCTGGCCCAAGTCTCTAATACCAAGCCCTCCTAAATGCTTAGGCTTACAAGCATCATTCCACTTAATTTTCCCTCAAATTCTTCCATGTCTAGTAGAATTCCATAAGAAATTTTTTACTTAAACAGTTTAAATGGAGAATGGTGTGTGCTGGCATCGGGGCCACAGACATGGCATAAGTTGGCACCGCATTTGTAACCGATTGAACAAAAACAGTTCTACCAGCAGAAGATAAAAAGCGGTTATCCCAAGCATTAATATGTGAAGAGGTTCTAGTGATAAGATGATGAGATGATAATTTAGAGTCTCATCTTGTCTTTTTTACAGTCTTTTGCCTAGTCTTTGTTTGCATTTTATAGTGTTTTTGTACGTTTTTATGCTTTGGTATTTTGTAGTGTTTCTTGTGCGTTTTTATGTTTTTTCGTGTTTTTAGGTGAAAACGGGAGTGAAAACTATGGTTCTAGAGCCTTGCAATTGGAGTACAATGGCAAAAACGGAAGTGGATTCGGAGTTTGGACGAAGAATTGAGAGCCGTTTTAGCAAAACTTGCAAAAGTGAAATTTTACGGAGTAGTCTAGCCATGATGTCCGATTGACCTTATTTCGGTGGCCACGCAAGGATAATTCAAAGGGCTATAACATTCGTTTTGGAAGCATAGAAAAATTCTGCTTGTAGACAAAGTTACGAAGGTTTTAAGCTCGCCGCGGCGAGATTTCCAGAAGGAAAAAGGAGGCGTAAACACAGCCTTTCGCCGCGGCGAGAATCTGCTCATCGCAGCGAGAGTATATATCGAAAATCTTTATTTTATGTTCGATTTATCCCCTTTTGACATAACTTCCTTCTATGTTTGACACATAAAACCTAGTTTTTGAACATTGATAGATCTTGGAGCTTGGTTCTTCTCTTGTAACGAATCATTGACATCGAATTCTTAGTAAGTTTGATAATTCTCTATTGCTTCCATACAATTCTTGTGCTTGATTGATTTATCGAATCGTATGCCCTTGCCTGTGATTATCATTATGTTTATGCTTTGCGTATACAGGATTATGAATTCCTTCATCTTTGCTTCAATCATGAGTAGCTAAACCACTCCAGAACTTGGCAGTTGTGTGATGGTTATGCAAATTCGAATCTAGGGTTTATCTTCGTTCATAAAGGTTCATCTAGTTTGATATTCTCGTAAAACCTTCAATCCAATACGCTAGTTTAAAACCTTCTAAATTGTTTTGGTTAAGAATCGTCGGTCTGACAAACCTGACGATTTCTCTAGTTTGAAATCTTCGAAAAACAGCTTGGTTGAATTGGATTGATTGCTTTTCTGTACACCGACCGTGTGACAAATATGAGCGATTACCTTAGTATTGAATTAGCATAACCGGATCATCACTACCGTGTTCACCTTCTATCATTTGATCAAAATAGTTTATTTGCTTATTAGTATTAATTTTTGTTTTAGAAGTAAAATTATTCAAAACCTACTTTTTACTCACAAACAAACGTTCTGCTCTATTTCGTTGTGGTAGCTTAATTAATTCCCTAGAGAACGATACCGAGTTTGGCGTAGTCCACAACTACAACTTATTCTCTTAAGTTTTATAGAGTATAATTTGAGCTTATCAAATTTGGCGCTGCTGCCAGGGAATTAATTCCTACTGTAGCGTTTAGTGTTTGATTTTGTTTGTTTCTCAACCTGAAGTTTAGTGCACTAACAGAAACTAAGAATATTTCAAGGCTTTCTAGTTGTGTAGCTTTAACAACAGGTTTATCATAAAGGAAATTCCGTTGGCTCAGCTAACATATGGAGCTTACATGCAACCCGACAAGGTTAAGGCTGGCAAAGCAGCAATTTTTCTATCTGATGAAGTCAGGAATTTTGAACTCAAGGCTCACCACTTCCATAATCTTCCCAAATTCTACGGGATGACAAATGAGGATGTTATAAGATTCCTCAAGGAGTTCGAATTACTGATTGTAGGCATTCTGTTGACAGCCGGAGGGGTAACGGTCACTGACGGAGATATAAGGAAGAAGGTCTTTCCGATCTGCATGCAGGATAAGGCGAGGAGTTGGCTGTTAAACCAACCTGAGGGTTCTCTACCGACTTGGGATTCGCTCTACAAAGCCTTCATGAATAAATTCTATCCCCCCGAGAAAATGCAGCACCTTCGTGCTCAGATAATGCAATTTTACCAGATGTACGATGAGACCTTTTATGAAGCTCGGGATCGCTTCTTGCAGTTATTGTCCCAATGCCCTCACCACAGGATGGACGATATGAATTTGTGCATTAGATTTTATGAAGGCCTGGATTGGGAGTGTCAAAACATGGTCGATATGAGTTGCAAAAATTCTTTCCTATAAGCATCCTCTGATGAATTAAATGGTGTTTTTGAGAGACTAACAACATTATCTCAGCTTAACGGTGTGAGAAATAAGGCTAGGAGAGCGGTAGCCAGAGCAGTTAAAGAGACCTCAGGGCCGTGTACTACTGAGCTAGACAAAGAAATCAGGAACCACATGGAGCGATCTGAGAAGTTCTTGTTAGAAGCGCAGAGAATTCAGAGCATGAATGATCAGCGGTTCGACAGCATTGATCAGTCACAGAAGCAGTTAGAGAAGACTTTGGGGGATCTAGTTGGTCAGTTTTAGCAATGGGAAAAGGGTAAGTTCTCGGCGACCGTAGAAACCAACAGAGTTCTAGCTGTTGAGGTGACATTTGATGAGCCAGGAAAGGTGAAGTCCGTTCTTGCTACCTGCACTTGCCAGCTTAAGAATACGATGGCCCGGGTTGAGGCACCGGAGGTAGTTGAGGTAGTAAATGCACCGGCACTTGAGAAGCTGGTAGAAGTGAGAGTTGACGAAAAGGATATGGAAGTTGTCACACCTGGTTCTACGCTTCCAGTAGAGAAGGTGAATGCGGAACCAATTCACTTTACGGTGGATTCCACTACACCTATGATTCAGAGGGTGGAAAAAAGCGTCAGTGATGCGGATAGCTTTGACTTGGTTGTCGGCATTGGTAACTCGTCTGAGGTGACTGGTATTGTTGACACGGGGTATGCATGTAATCTGATGACTTTTGCTACTTACGAGGAGCTGAACTTGAATGGATTGGAGCCCCGTAAATGCTTCATTTTGCTAGCCAATGGAACAACGAGTAGGTGCATGGGTATAGTGGAAGATGTTCCGGTTAAACTGAATGGTGTTGTGTTTATGACAGATTTCGTGGTTGTGGAGTCTTCTCGGGTCAAGGGATAAGACACAGAGAAGGATATATTTCTTTTGGGGTGCCCCTTCATCAAATCTACCCGCATGATCGTTAATCTTCACGCTCGTACCTGCACTATTGAGGTACATGGCAAGCAACGCGAGTTGCGAGCTGCTACTATGCCATATACTGTTGCACAAGTTGATATGAAGACATACATGGGAGCACACACCGGGCCACTCTACACCCACACTTACCTGCAGGGAAGGAAAGGTGCCGCGAAGGCAGGGAAGCCCAAGAATTTCCAGAGTACCCGTTAGCCAACACGGAAGAGTCTTGTACATGACTTTAAAGGTACACTCGCAGGCAAGTAACTTTCAATCACATTTCTATTTCTTTTAACTCTTAGCTTGAGGACATGCTTGAGTTTTGGTTTGGGGAGGGAAATGTACTTTTAAGTTTCTTGCCTGTGCTTCTTAGTATAGTATCTGAGTCTCTAGAGTCTTTCGTTTCTATTCTTTATGCATGTGTCGACTTCTCCCTCGTGTTCTAGAGTCCTTCGTGAGTCGTGAGTTGTTCTTCCAGTCAAACCTCTATTGTGGATGATAAATTTGCTTGCTGCTTATGTTTTGTATGATATTTAACTAGAAGTAGTGTAGTGGATTTAAAATCCTACAAGTCTGTTTCTCTTGTAAATAATAAGTCTGTGTAGCTCTTTAGTC
Organism: Plantago major; assembly: GCA_026545765.1. NCBI lineage: Eukaryota > Viridiplantae > Streptophyta > Magnoliopsida > Lamiales > Plantaginaceae > Plantago > Plantago major. Next base: position 50,874,456 of record CM048841.1, on the reverse strand, counting down.
CAAAAAGCCTGTGAGAAGCCTTGAGCTGATGAAAAAATATTATACCGGCAATTGTATTGTGTGATTCCTGGGTTGTGCAAGTTTTTTACGAATTACTTGCGCCTTTTCATACTTATGTGTACTCAGTTTCGTTGGGGATGACGAACGGCATGCTTGTTTCTTTGGTTTTTTCTCCTCCAAACTTGTTCCAAGGAGCAGGTTTGGGGAGGAGACTCTCTAGCTTTGCGACTTTTTACTTGAGCTGTTTATGCATATTTGCTAAGAGTCTGTTTGCTGCTTCCCAAAGCTATATAAATTTGAATCTCGGGGTGGATCTATGGTCTTAATTGATCACCGTTAGTCGTGTTAGGCGTGTTCCACATACTACCACATACCGACATGGCTGGAAAGCTACATGTCCGTGAGGTTGATGGCACATATACCAAACTGACACGCACAAAAGTGCTGACTTTCGATAAAATAGACACCTTCAAAAAATTGAGATAAAAAGAGCCCAATGAGGCCATGCATTGAACATACAGTGCAATCGTGGTTGAATTTTGAAATGAATGATTTGAATAAGGGGAGCAGCATCAGTCTTCGATTTTTAAAAATTATGTCGCTTGCCAAAAGTCCCTTTCGACTTGATGAAACAAGTACAATAGCATAAGATAGTCTAGGCATCTTTGTGACGAAAGTCATCTTCCCAGTTTACTTTTTGAGCGTATACCCTATTTGGACACTTCCAAGAGAGTGAGAGTTACACTACAATCACCTGTGAGGGACTAGCGAGCTAGACTTAAGTGTTATTTACTTGAGAAACGATCTTATCTGATTTTCTGAGTACTATTCTCCCATGTTTAGTTGAGTACAAAGCTTTTGCATCTCGTAAACTTAATGTTTAAAATGGTAGATTCGGTCACTTGGGAGTTTAACTTTGTTATGTGCTATTTGTTCGTTTTAGTTTCGAGTCTAGTTTTGTCTAGGTTGGTTGTTTGGTCGTCGACGAGCATAGGTTCGGTTTGGGGAGTTTGATGAGACGATAATTTAGAGTTTCTTCTTGTCTTTTTTACAGTCTTTTGCCTAGTCTTTGTTTGCATTTTATAGTGTTTTTGTACGTTTTTATGCTTTGGTATTTTGTAGTGTTTCTTGTGCGTTTCTATGTTTTTTCGTGTTTTTAGGTGAAAACCGGAGTGAAATATATGCTTCTAGATCCTTGCAATTGGAGTACAATGGCAAAAACGGAAGTGGATTCGGAGTTCGGACGAAGAATTGAGAGCCGTTTTAGCGAAACTTGCAAAAGTGAAATTTTACGGAGCAGTCTAGCCATTTTGGCCATAACTCTCTCATATGATATCCGATTGACCTGATTTCAGTGGCCTCGCAAAGATAATTCAAATTTATACAACGTTTGTTTTGGAAGCATAGAAAAATTCTGCTTGTAGACAATGTTACGAAGGTTTTCAGATCACCGCGGCGAGAAATTTCTTTCTCGCCGCGGCGAGATTTCCAGGAGCAAAAAGGAGGCTTAAACACAGCCATTCGCCGCGGCGAGAGTATATATCGAAAATCTTTGTTTTCTGTTCGATTTTATCCCCTTTTGACATAACTTCCTTCTACGTTTGACACATAAAAAGCTCCTAAAACCTAGTTTTTGAACATTGATTGATCTTGGAGCTTGGTTCTTCTCATGTAACGAGTCATTGACATCGAATTCTTAGTAAGTTTAATAATTCTCTATTGCTTCCTTACAATTCTTGTGCTTGATTGATTTCTCGAATTGTATGCCCTTGCTTGCGATTATCATTATGTTTATTCTTTGCGTATACAAGATTATGAATTCCTTCGTCTTTGCTTCTAGAACTCGGTAGTTGTATGATGGTTGTGCAAATTTGAATCTAGGGTTTATCTTCGTTCATAAAGGTTTGTCTAGTTTGATATTCATTTAAAACCTTCAATCCAATACGCTAGTTTAAAAGCTTCTAAATCGTTTCGGTTAAGAATCGTCGGTCTGACAAACCTGACGATTTCTCTAGTTTGAAATCTTCGAAAAACAACTTGGTTGAATTGGATTGATTGCTTTCTGTACCGACCGTGTGACAATATGAACGACTACCTTAGTATCGAATTAGCATAACCGGATCATTGCTACCGTTTTCACTTTCATTCATTGATGAAAACAGTTTGTTTGCTTATTAGTATTAATTTGTGTTTTAGAAGTAAAATTATTCAAAACATACTTGTTACTCACAAACAAACATTCTCCTCTATTTCGTTGTGGTAGCTTAATTAATTCCCTAGAGAACGATACCGAGTTAGGCATAGTCTATAACTACAGCTTATTCTCTTAAGTTTTATAGAGTACAATTTGAGCTTATTTATACTTGAAAATCCGTGCTCTGGCCGCCATTCATCATTAAGGAAGGTTAGAAAGGTGGGCTGTAGCCTGACAAGCAAGCAAAAGCTTGTTTCTGGATCATTCTACTGCACTGCAGTCGACAGTGGACCGCAGAGAGGTTTATGCGCTCGACTGTCGACCGCCATAGGTCGATATACGCAGATTTGATCTGTTTTCTTCGTTCTTCGATTTCTGTCTTCGTAACTTCGTTTCCTCGAAAAGTGGTCTTCTACAATGTTGTAGCATCTTCAATTATCTTCGCATTGGTTGGTCACATGACATGTTTCGACAGCTCGAACTCCATGCAATGGCCAAATCAGCGTATTTGCTTAACTTCCCCGATTTCGCCCAAATATGACGTTTTGGTACCTGAAATCGTGCAATTCCTCAAAAAAAGATCATGACCTACAAAATACACAAGAAATTGGTAATTGGCCAAAATATGATACGAATATTGAATCTTGGGCAAAAAACGAGGGTCTAAAAGCTTGTAAAATTGCACATTTCATTGTCACATCACACCCAAACCAAATTCTTGCTCATCCTTGAGCAAGTCAATAACGATAAATAAGAAGTGACTATAAAATGAGTAAAAAGCATAAACCATGACATAGATAAGCAACTAGTTTTTAGGGTTTCATGCTCCACTGACTCACTTAGTTTCAACTTAGACCCCTACGACTCCACAACATGCATATAACAAGTAAGCATCACTCACTACAATCAGCGGTTACAAGTGTAACCCAATGTCCTTCAAGGTGTACTTCAAGATCATTACGTCGTGGTAATGTTATGCAATCCTGCTCCCAAAAGTCAGGTACAAATCAAAGTAGTACTCAGGTTAGCTCTGTAAGTAAAATAGGTAGGATAATATAGAGGAGTGTTTGGCTACGCATCATTAAAAGGTGAGCAAGGCAAAGCAAAGGGCACTTCAGGGGGACTTATTGATGCGTTAAATCAAGTCTTTAATTTTGTTTATAGCCAAAGGCACCAATCAAGATCACTAGAAAACCGTAGTGAAGTGATGAGTTGCCCCGTGTGTCGTTCTTGACGGAGTTGACTAAGCTTTGTTTGCAAATGTAAGTTTAGTTAATCGACTGAAAAGAAAGTAACAGTGATTTGTTAATAGCTTGTGATTCAAAACATATGTAACTCAAGGTTTGAAATGAAAAACCCAACCAATCAACTCTATCTCAATACCCCTAGAAATAATCATACAAAGAACGCTTTGCTTTATCTCTATAAAGAAACACAGGTCGGTGGTAAGTAAATAGTTCATGGCAGCAAGTAGGTCTACAATGAAGGATACGACTTTTGAAAGTGAAATCGTTTAATGAACGTAGTAGAGTCGTCAATTCTACTAGTCAGCATTTGTAGTCTAATGTGTTGGGCTTAAATCGTAAGTAACCTTGAGGGTGCGAATCCCACTTGTGGATTTTGTGTATCAGGAAACGATTACTAAGGCATTGAACTACAAACGATTCGAAAAATTCAACAAACAAAGAAATAGTGTAAATTCATCCAAAAGATCCTATACTAGCTGCAATTCCTAAATTTTTACCACCGACCCATAGGATGACTAGCTACGTGATCCACTGATGTTCCACACATCCAACATGCAATAAGCGTAGACACAAATCATATGAAAATCTATCTATTAAGCAAAAGAAGTTCAGCTAATTACCAAATTGTCACGGATTTGATTCCACGGATGAAAAGCTTCGATTGAATTCGAATATAAATCAAGACCCAAACCCTTCAAGGGTTCTCAATGTGATACAATAATCATCCAAAGGTTTGTTACAATTGTTGATGTAAATCTAGGGTTCTTGGAAGAGAGAAAAGTAAAAAAGGAATTTCAAATGGGGTGATTACAATTTGGAATGAAGTCTGATCCAAAAAGAAACGCAGAATCAGAATATAAAGAAAAAAAATCTTATCTTACGTTACAAAAGTAGGACCGGGCGATCGTCCGCTCCATCTTCTTGGCCCTGTCGCAGCGTCCAGACCTTGGGGCGATCGCCCCGCATCCTTTGGGGCTCGATTCGCGACATTTTATCCATCCTTGATCCATTTAGCATGTCGGGCACCTTCATGGCACCTATTTGGAGTCTTGGAGCTTGTGTCCTCCGACATAGTGCATAGAAATGCAATGTTTTGACTCCTTTTCTTCATGAAAAGTACCTAAAACCTGGAATCAAGGTGGAAACACACAAAACACAAGAAACAACACAAAATATATACAAAACATAACTAAACATAACTAAACAAGTAATAAAAAGAGGGTAAAAAGGGTTAAATGAGGTGTCAAAATACGCCTCATCACTTATCCTTCTGGACACCAAGTTCCTTCTTTCAACTTCGTCTTCTCTCAACGATAAATCTCCAACTTCTCCTTCATCTTCATAACTACTTCATCGGTTGCTTCACACATAGACTACTAGCTCCATTATTTTTATTTTTCCTTTTTCTTTTTCTTTTGACATACTATTTTTTTGCAGTCATTTTACCGACTCGTGTGTTCTTTGGTTGGCCATCTGATGAGGCATTTTTAGAACACCTCATCGGGTTCTTTTTGCCGTATTTTTACTAACTTTTAGTTTAGTTTTTCCTTTATTTGTATATATTTTGTCTTTTGCTTGTGCTTCTTGTGTTTCCACCTTGATTTAAGGTTTTAGGTACTTTTCATGTAGAAAATGAGTCAAAACCATGAATTTTAATGCACTTTGTCGGAGATCACAAGCTCCAAGACTCCAAATAGGTGCCACGAAGGTTCCCGGAATACCAAACGGGTCAGGGATGGACGAATAAGGTGAAAATCGAGCTCGAAGGAAGCGGGGCGATCGCCCCATGCCCTGGACGCAGCCATAGAGGGCTGCATTCCAGAGCCGGAGCGGGCGATATTCTATTGGGGCGATTGCCCGCCCCGATCTATTCCACAGTTCTGGCGTTACTTTTCTGATTTTGGCATTTTAATCTTCAGATTTTGTATTTTGAAGATCAATTTTTCATTTCACACAATACTTTTGGTGATTTTAAGAGGTCTAGGGTTCCAAGAATCATCCATCTGATTGAAGCTGGAGTCTTGGTTAACCATTTAGCTGAAGAATCTTCCTGTAAACAATACTATTTCACCATTGTTATCCATTGGAGCTCATATATTCAAAGTCATTCGGTAATTCTGTATCGTTTCTCTTTGATTACTTCTTGTGTATGTTTATGTCTATGTTTATCGTATTTTTTGCCCGTGACAACATGAATATGAGTAGCTAAACAACACCCATGGGTTGGTGGTGAAATCTTGAGCATGCTAGTATAGGACTTTGGATGAAAATACATTGTTCTTTGTTTGTTGAATTCTTGGGAATCGTTTGATTAGTCCAATGTCTTTGCAATCATTTTCTGATACCCAAAATCCACAAGAGGGATTCGCACCCTCAAGGTTACTTACGATTTTAGCCCAACAAATTCGACTACAAACGTCGACTAGTAGAATTGATGACTCTACTACGTTGATTAAACGTTTTCACTTTTAAAAGTCGTGTATTCCATTGCATCCTTTTACTAGCTAGCTCTTGATGAAACCACCACCCCATGTCTCCTTTAACTGATAACAAAACTCGTGTTTGTTGTTTAATCTTTGTGTGATTTGCGAAAGAAAGAATTGGAGCTCGTAAGACATAATTCTAAGACAAACTAGTACTTTAAAACACCGATAAGCTTAGTTAAGTCCTTCAAGAACGACACTCGGGGCAACTTATCAACTCAATACGTGTTTTTCTAGTGATCCTTGATATTGCTCTTGGCTAAACAAATTAAGGACTTGATTTGACGCATCAAGTTTTTGGCACCGCTGCCAAGGACTTAACTCCTTAGTTTGTGTTATAAAAAATTAGTTTACTCGATTTTCTGTGTGTTTTCTGCTTGTGGAGAATTTTGGTTCATAACTTTCTCTTTTCTGATTGAAGGTAGTTTATGTAAGGGAGAAGGAACTTGAATCTTCTCGTGGAGCCTTTTGTTGACGATATTGAAAGGCATCGGAGGAGGTAGAGGTTTAGTCTTGCTGGTACGCAAGTAAGTGAGGGTATTGGAGAATCTGATTCGGAGTCTAATATAGAAGCTCCAATTCTACAAGTAGATATGGGTGATACACCAAATGGTGGTGCTGGTGGTGCTCGTTTTGTTCCAAGAAACACGATCCAAAATAGGTTCTGCATTGTTCTGTCAGAAGCGGCCCGGAAGTATGAGCTGAAGCCTTATCTTCTTCAACACCTTCCTAAATTCTATGGGATGAAAAATGAAGATGTGATGGGCTTCTTGAAGGAGTTGGAGATGTTCATAGCGGGGATGCATACTACAGGGGCGGAGGATGACGATTTGAGGATGAAGATATTCCCCATGTGCCTAGCGGATAGGTCTACGGCATGGTTGAATATGCTATCCGAGCTGTCTTTGACTACTTGGGATGAGATTTGTGCGGCCTTCATTGATCAGTACTATCCACAGTCGAGGACCACCACTTTGAAGGCACAGATCATGGGGTTCTAGCAACTCCATGCTGAGACATTCTACAAGGCTTGGGAGAGGTTCAAGATGGTCCAAGCCAAGTGTCCTCATCACTGCCTAAGTCTTGCGGATCTAATGCAATACATTTACGATGTATTGAGTGAGAGTCAGCAATCATATGTTGACGTTGCTAGTGGTGGAAGCATCATGGACTTTACACCAGAGGAGCTGAACGATTTGTTCATCAAGTGTGCAAAGAATTCGCAGCACAAGACTGTGCGGGGGAGAAGTAGGGTCTTAGGAGTGAGGTGAATGCCACATTTGATGATTCTAGTAGTTGTATCGAAGAGCTAGAAAGGGAGTTGAGGCAAGTGGAGTTGTTGGCGGCGAGTGGTCAGAATCCACATGCTCAGGAGAACTGTGGGATTTGCAACAAGTACGGGCACGGGGCAAATCAATGTAGGGCCGACTTCTCGGTCAAGGAGTTGTCTAAAATTGCTACTCCAGCGAAAGGAGAAGAGGTGTGTTGGGTGTAAGGAGCTAATGGGGGATATTTCCCGAGGTAGAGACCAAGGGATGTTGGTTGGTTTTGGAGTGAAGGGACCGGTTCATAGGTTCGCTCCAAACCAAATCTACCCTAATGTGGATCGGTCGAAGTTGAGCTACTCGAACTATCATTGTGAGAATCCTACTCCTAGGGAAGAGGAGTAGCCAAAGGGTTCCACCTCGACAAGCAAGTCGAGACAGATTGAGGAATTCATGGAGAGGTCGCAGAGGTTTATCGACCGGGCTCAAAGGCACCAAGAGAAGACGGATGGGAGGTTGTCGGTTCTAGAGGGGGACAACAAGGATATCAAGAGGCAACTGCAAGAGTTGCTTAATAGGAGTCGCATCCGTGAGAAGGGGTGGTTGCCCGGAGCAACCGAGAATGCCATGGCAATCACTATTGTCACTGAGGTACCGGTTGAAATAAGAGTCGAGGTTCTGAAATCGCAAGTGGAGGAATGCGGGGTATTCAGTCACCACGACTCTCCTCCTAAGGAGATTGACGTACGTATGGCTTCCAATGATTTAATTCCTTGTAATGTAGTCCCGGTGGAACCGGTGAGTAGGAATGATATTGTTGATGCTTTTGTTGATAAACATGATTGTGGTGTTGAGGTTGGGAGTAGTGAAAGGGCTGTAGACCTCGTTGTGGTTGATGCCCGTGTTGAGGAGGTGCATCTGGCACAACGGGTAGAGAAATCACCACCGGGGGAGGTGATTAGGAAGAAGGGCTCCAAAATGAACAATTATGGTGGCTTTAATGTCAAGGTCGGTTTTTGGAGCTTGGAAGGAGTGTCGGGGATGTTGGACACTGGGGCTGGTGTCAATGTCATGCCGTACGAAATGTACGAGTCGAGTCGAGTGAGAGGGCTGAAGGAGAAGAAGATCATGCTAAGAATGGCGGATGGCTCGATACGGAGACCACTTGGAGTAGTAGAAGATGTGGAGATCCGGTTGGGTAGTGATTCCGTGATAACCGACTTCTATGTGTTGGCACCGGTTAGGAAGGGGTTGAAAGTGGGAGATGGGATGGTGCTGTTGGGGAGACCGTTCATCGAGACGATTGATCTCACATTCAATATACGCCACCGTCGAGCCACTTATGAGGTAAGGGGTGTGGAACGGGAGTTGCAAACCTACACTCCACCTAACACATCTTGTCCTTGTGAAAATCCTCTCGTAGGATTTGTAGGGCCTGTTTATATGTGTTCTATTGCGCAGGTACTAGGTACGGGAAGGCTTAAGAAGAAGAATATGCCTGGTATCAAAATCCACAGGACATGAACTCCGTGAAGAGTCAGCTATTGACTATAAAGAAGCACTATCCGGGAGGCAACCCGGAGTGATTCGACCATCTACCTCATTTGCATTGCATATAGTTGCATTTAGTATATTTTTCTTCTTTTCTAAAAATCCAAAAAAATCTTTAAATCCATTTTAGTTTGCATTACTAATAAAAATTTGTATCCATGTTTAATTTTCTGTTGGTTTCTTTTATTTAAAAAAAATTGAAAATTTGGGACTGACCGCGTGCGTCTCTACACGCGGTGGCAGATTTCTCTCTGCCACTGCGTGCGGATAGGCGGGCGATCGCCCGCTCCAGCAAAACAGATTAAAGAGCTGCTGCTTCACGCAACAACTCATTTCCTCTCCTCACTTCCCGTTCTTCTTCACGCGACCACCCCACCTCCAAAAAACTTCTAACTTTCACATTTCTGCACCGAATCTTTTGTCTTTTCGAAGCACTCATAATCTATAACAACATTCTTGCATCCATTCATCCGATCCATTCCGAAATTGAGGTAATTGGCTAACCTTTCTTGCTACTTTTTTAGGGTTTTTACATTCGAATGGTTTTTGGATTGTGATTGCTTGTATGTATGCATCTTGTGACTTGTTGAACATAATTCAAGTATTGATTGTTGATTTGTATCATAATTATGAATTCCATTCAAATTTCCTAGTAGTTCATCATATCTATTTGCTACTTTGCTAAATAGTTACTTGAATTGGTAGGGTTATCTTTGGCGTAGTATTTTGGCATAGCCAATTACTTTCGGTTGAGATTTCGAATTCTTTGAGCATTGTTGTTCTTGCGCACAATATGGTTGAAATTGTTTATGTGATAGGATAAGGCGCATAACCTTGTGAATTAAGCTTCTCAGTCGAGTCTTGATTGTGTTTTTGCAAAAAAAGTGAGCTAACACCTATTTATGTAGGTACCATGGCACCCAAGACAAGGCCAGCTAAGAGAAGTAGGGGGGAATCATCTAGGGGCAATGCAATGGTGAGGATTGATCCACCTCCCACCGTGAATTATGGTGTTCCCGCTATTTCTCAGAGGAGCATGGAGTACAAGTCCACAATTCCGACAGAGCTTATGCTGTTGATCGAGGAGTGGATCTGATGTTGCTCTCTCGTGAGGAAGAGCGAATTATGGAACCACTGAAGAATATGTTTGAGAGTCGGTGGAGGCTTGCTAGGGAACCCGAGGAATGTGATACTCAGTTGATGTTTGACTTCTATGCCAACTATGAAGATCGGAAGTCCGAGGATGATCTTACCGAGTGGGTATCAATCAGGAACGAGTACGTTGAGTTTACTCCTCGTTCGATCAACCGGTACTACGGTGTGCCTGAGCTTAATGCCGAGGCCGATGTCTATGTGCACAAAAAGACAACTGATGTGTCAATCACGAAGGAGATTACAGACATCATTTGCCATAATTACTTTAGGTACCCGAGGAGCCCCCTCGGACGATTGAGCACAAGTACCTCAACCTCCAGACCCGTGTAATCCATGCCTGACTTTACAACTCCATCTGCCCCACGGGGAATGCCCATTACGTCCGCTATGATTCAGCTCGGCTCCTAGCTGCTCTTGTGCAATGAGAACCCATTAATCTGGGCCAGCTGATTATCACTCAGTTCGAGCATTACCATGGGAACTTGAGTACAAGGTTTGCATTTCCTTGCCTCATCACTTCACTTTGCAGGAGAGTTGGAGTTGTAGTCGATGCGGCACGCCAACCTCGTACAATTTTGAAGGTTGGGTCTGTCAAGACTATAACTAACAAATTCAAGACTGATTATGATGACATCAGATATGAGGTGGAGCGTGAAGAGAGGCGTCAGGCAAAGATGGCTGGAAGAAGAGTCCCGGAGACTCAAGAGGAGATGTATGAAGCTCAACCCGATGCAGAGGAAGAGATGGAAGAGCCACAGCATACCATCTCTCCGCAACATGGATATCAGGGAACCTTTGACTTCCAGCAGTTCACTGACTACATCCAACCGCACTATGCTAGGATGGACACAGAGTATGGACACATTTTGGCAGTCCATGAGCAGATTATTCAGTCACAGGCTGACATTATGAGGGCACAGTCCGATCTGAGGGCTGACTTTACATCTGCTAGGGATGAGATGAGGGGGTACATGGCTGAGCATGCGAGCTTTCGTCAGGATTGGAGCTCATATAGAGAGGTGAGGAAAACTCAGTACAAGCATATGCAGGATTGGGCGTCACTGGGATGGGGATATCCTCACCCACATGCTGGACCATTTGGGTCCAATTCCCCGCATCAGTGATGCTGCATTGAGCACCATGGGGTACATTTTTCACTTTTTTTCCTTCTTTCTAGTCTATTCGCTGGAGGACCAGCTATAGTCTAGGTATGGGGAGGGGGAGTTTAAATGTACCGTATTTGATCTTCTGGCCTGTACTATTTTGTTTGATTGTTATATAACTGTTGAACTATGTTTTTCTTTATTTGGTGGATTGTGTGGCCGATGTGCCTTTAGTTCTAACTTGTGCAATCTTTATCGCTTTATTAGTGGTGGTCAGTGAGACACAGAGGTTGCATGTATTACTTGTGGCCGGTGTGCCGTACTTGGCTTTCTTTTTAATTTTTAGCGTCCTTTTGGCCTACCTTTTTTAGCCTATTTTTAAAATTATTGTGAGTCTAGAGTCGAACTTCCAAGTAGAACGTCCTTTGTTCGTGACAAACTCGGTTGATGCTTAAGTTTTGAGTATATACTGATTAGTAGTGGTTGTTGAGTCTAAAAATTTTCAAGTTCGTTTCCCTTGTAAATAAGAAGTCTGTTTAGCTTTGTGGTCCAAAAAACCTGTGAGGAGCCTTATTTGAGCAGATGAAAAAATATTATACCGGCAAGAGTTGCTTTCTGTGACTCTGGGATGTGCAATTTCTTTTTAAAGATTGATTGCGCCATTTCATACTTTGCGTGTTCTGATTAGATGGGAATGACAAACGGCAGTATTCTTGGTACAGAATAAAATTCCCTTCTGTTGTTTAGTTCAGAATAAAATAGATTATTAGGATTGAACAAAATATGTTATAATCTTTACAGTTTACTTCAACCCAATTGCGCACATTTACCAATTCGAGAAACTGAGAATTTATGTGGTTGCGCAGCATTTTCAGGTTTACTTCACATGTTAAGAGAATTTAATGTCTACTTTTCTAATGTCCTTATTATGCTCTCTGAATGTTGACGATCTGCAGGCTTTTCTTGGTCTTTATTTCTGACTCATGAGTGCCCACTGCACGCTTTTGATGATGTAAAAAGATACTCCACGGGTATAAATTAAGTATATGGAATCCTACAGTAATTACAATAACATTTTTACCTTCCTATTGAAACGGGTAAAGTATATAGCAACTTTTTTCGTGATTAAGTAGTAATTTTTAGTTAAAAGTTATTTAAGAATATCAATATAAAAAAGTGAGAGTTTAATCACAACTTTTTTCGTGATTAATATCATATAATCTCTTAATGTTAATCCCTACGTCCAAAATAAATGACACATTTCAATTTTAATAAAAGTTTATGGTCGACTTTGACCATAAATTATTTCTATACTATATTTAAAAATTATTTAGTAAACTTATATGTTTTCGAAGTTCATTAATTCCAATTTCACAACATATTTATTTTAAATATTTTCTGATATGATATAAGAGCAATTTATAGTCAAAGTCGACTAAAAAAATTTATCATGCTTAAATATTAGCAATTTATTGTCAAAGTTGACTCCATCAGAGCATTTATAGCAATTTTTCTTTAATGTACTTCGTGCTTAAATAATTTTAAAAAAATCAAGTCAAATTATTATAAAAGCATGTTTTTTTCTGAATTGAAGAAAAAACATTAGCTCTCCAACCCAAGTGTTTGGTGTAACCATCCAATTTGCACTTATATCATACGGTATTTCATACTATATACTCCCTTCATCCCGATTCAATTTCCCGTGTTGACCTTTTCGGGTCAACCATTATCAAATTGTACCTCAAATTATTCTTAAACTATAAAGGTAAATGACTTAATAAAATCATATAATGAAAATTACAAAAGTAAGATTTTATAATATAACTTTGTTAATTAAATATTTAACCACTGTCCTATAAGAGTAGTTCGAGGTTAAAATTGACAATGGTTGACCGAAAAAGTCCACACGGAAAGTTGAAATCGAAATAGAGGGAGTATTATTTAAGAAAATTACGGTTTTTAAAATATTTGCTCATGCATACACTTGTCAAGATTACTGCATGCGTAAAATATTACAGTGCATAACTCACTAACACACATGCGTAAAATAAGTTATGAAACAGGGAACCTTAATTTCGTTAATTGTTAAATAAGTCACCAGGGCATGAGTCGGGCTTGGCCCAAGCCTACGTAACACGAGTCGAGTACGCTACACAACCTCGATGGATAAAATTTAAATACATGCGAGTCAACAAGCCATGACGGGCTTTCAAAAACTCCAACTCCACCTGGACACGAGTTGGGGTTGGGCCTAGCCTTTGTAACATGGGTCGTGCCTAGCTTTTGTAACATGGGTCGTGCCTTCAAAATACTTCCAAGTCCATCCCATTATGAGAAATTTCATGAAGTATGTGGGTTAATAGGAATAGGAGTTTAAGGGATGTTTTGAATTGTCCACGAGAGCCATTATGTGGGTTGGACCGTCTTCGACATAGTTTTTAAACACATTTTGTCCATCTTTCTGGGGGTAGATGTTGTATGTTCTTTCAAGATATGTCACATATGTGATATTCTTAAGATTAAAAAAAAATCCAATTGCATGTAAATTTGTAATTTATATTTATTTTATATTCAATCTGTTTTTTTTTCTTTCTTATTTCATATTAAAATCATTCCAGTCTGGTTCGTCATATATCGAGATTCAAGAGACGCAAGAATTTGCTAAGTGGATACTTCATGTCAGTTATGGGCAATGGGAATTAAAAATTATAAAATGGTGACAATGTTGATATCAAGATTCTCGATGCTATACTTATTTGAAAAATGAGTAATCCTATTTCAACCATTATGATAGCACATATATGTCATTATTGGAGCATTTAACTGATCATCGATTTTTCTCTTGCATCGACTAATGCTGTAATTGATGAGATTAATAATTAATTTGTTATGACAAAGATGCCCGATGAATGTGTCAAGTACTCGAGTAGGGATATCATTACAAAGGTGGCTGGTGTTGAGAATTGTCTCGGGGATGTTTTTCACAACAATTCTTGAGTGCTCAAGGTTCGATGGATGTATGATCATAATGATGCAAATACTAATCAGACTTTCGAGTTGTGGAATAGTATGAGTACTCATAGTCACTAATTTTAAAAAACATATAATCGAGGCAAGAATGATACGTAAAATCAATGTAGTGAAAAACTTTTCATTCTTATGACGTTGATGATCAAATCTCAGAAGAACAAGTCTCCATTCGGTTTTGATAAATATAACACCACAAAGTTTCGGAGAGTATAAAGGTATTGAGAATGCTACCATAAAGGTGCACCCTCATTCTCGGGAATCCACCCAGAAGGTCTGAAAGTTAGGCGTCCTTGCTCTAAAGCAGAAATAATATGGGTAGGTGATCCACTATATAAGAAGTTTATCTTTGCACGCACGAGTGACAACAGGGTTCGCGGGAAAGAATATGCACGTGATGGTTTGTGGGGCCAACATATCATGGAAAGAGCATATCAAGAGTAACAGTGTTGGGCCCGACCCACATGGGGATGGGTGTTATAAAGGGTATCAGGGCTGAACAAATAGTTAACGTAAAAAGGTAGACACTTGGTCAGGCATTGCACGATGGGGACGTTGCATAATTTAAGAGGGGGTGAATGTAATGTCCCAAAATTTTAAGGAGATTAAATTGATAGATATCGCTAACATACCAGTACGGTGAAGTTTTTTTTTAGAATTCATACATAAGAACTCCATAAAAGCATGCTTTCTTCGGAACAATATTAGAAATCATGGATGAGGCACTTAGATATTCTCCCGGTGTGCAGAAAATGAAATGTGTGGATTTGTGGGGCTAGTATTTCACTCGAAGTGCATTACATGGGTAACCACTCTAGCCAACAATAAGATGAAGTGTTACAAGACCACCCATATACCAGTCTAATTTGCTATGACGATAAAGAAGACCCAGTGACAGTATCTCACTTTCACGTCGACATCCACCATCCTCACCCGTATTCACCCAATGTTAGTAATATGTTGTATTTTCTAGATTCACTATCATGAATTAACTTAAATTTACTGGTCATAATGGGCACCCAGACCCTACCTAGAACATTTTAGTTGAACATGGTCCGCATCCGTACTTGATTCGAAAATATAAAACCATATGATGAGTCGATTTTACATCGTCTCATTCGGTCTTTTTTACCGTCTTATTGCTATTCTCAAGTATAGTTCTTATGTGTTTTATTTGTATTTTGTTCTGTTTTCATGTTTTGTGTATTTTGTAGGTATTTGGCTTACCGCGCTAATTGATGGCAAAATGGTGTATTTTATATACATCTATAGGATATGGAGTTCCAATGCCTAGTATGAATGCTAGAATTGGAGCGGGAAGACCAAAATACCAAGAGTTGGAGTCAAATGGCGTAAAAGGGCAAATTGGTTCATCCGAACTGCCGACACCAGTTCTTGACTGGCGTATGCCAGATCTTCGCGCAAGAAGAACTGGCGACGCCAGTAAGTATAAGATCGCCAAATTGTCGTTTTTCCCCTGTTCGTTTAGAATTAGCTTCTTTCACTGTATATAGGGCCTTTAGCTTTTACTTTCGGGGATAACTTTATTATTATTCTTTTCTTCTTTTTGCTTTTCGACCTAGAATCGTTTTCTCTTGTAATCCGACAATTGATTATTGATTGAGAGCATATTCATCATACATTCCACCAGTTCGATTCAAGTTTTTCAATTCTTACCTAGGGTTTGTGAAACGATTAGGTAAAATTGTTCCTTATCTCGTTTCTTGGTTTTTGGTGTTGATTATGTATAGTGTATGCCGGTTTATGATTCTGATTATGTTTTGAATATGATGAGTGCTTAAGAAGCCTAGTTATGGGGTGGTGACGAATTCGATGCATGCTAGTTAGGGTTCATGTATTCAATATATATATATATATATATATATATATATATATATATATATATATATATATAAGATGCGATTTACTCTGTGCTATTTTGATTAATTACGTATCCAATATTCTTTTTGTTGTGCGTTACGTCAAAATCATTGTTAGATTAACCATTAGCTCATAACAAAACGTTTTCGTCTTGCTTTATCTATCAGTTAGTTGCGAACAGTAATATCTAGATTAGATTAATTAATTGTAGCTTAGTGGAATTAACGCCTTCACTAATGTTATTTGTTTTTTAGAACTTTACACTATTAGTTCATTGTCATAGTTCTCCGCACCGTGCTTGCTATAAGGTTGCTGGACGGCGCCTGAGTAGTGTAATAATCGGTAGGGCATGTCCCAGTGATAACTAGAGTAAATCGACACCATTATTGTTGCATGTTTCCAGCTAGCTAGCTTGTCTTCTGTCACCACACCATAATTCTTTGATCATATCATTGTCGTTTAGATTAATCTGTTTTCTTGTTAGATTGCATAAGTTGATAGATAATATAAAACAAATCCGCTGCCGAAGCAAACAAACTCTTTACTGCTTTCCTTACTGTTATTATTATTCGTAAACAAGACTCAGGTTAGTTAAGTCCTCCGAAACCGACCTCGGGGTTAACTTCACTGCACTACAAGTTTTTGTAGTGTTGAGAATTAAGTCTTGGCTTAAACAAATATTAAAACTTTGATATTGACACACGAGACTGGCCAGGGAGTTTCGACCCCCTTCGTTTTTACTTTCCCCCTGTTTCCCTTAGAGTACATGTATCTTTTGAATTATTATTCCAAGTTGAGATTATATATCCTATTCTTTTAATATTTAATCATATATTATGGTTTACCCTTCGGATAAAGTTACCAAGTTGTAATAATTAATCAGTTCGCTGAGTTAGTGTGCCATTCAAATTATTACTTTAAATATAGAGAGAGATTGTAAAACCTTGTAAAAGGACGGGTGGAGTATTAGTTAAAATATATGGTTCATTTTCGCACAATCACTTGTTAGTATATGCCGACTAAAAGACGGCTATAATGAATATTTGTTGTGAGTGAGGTAATTTCCATCTTTTTGGTAGTATATATGAAGTTATATGGAACACTTAAAAATTTAATATTATGTTTAAAGTTATGTTGTATGAATGATTATATACAAAACTCAAGAATACATCATATTACCGCTAATTGACTATATCACTTTCCAAAGGAGTAAACATAGAAATTATTACGAAAATTAGTGAACCAGTTTGAAAGCAATTATTACAAAATTAGTGAAAAATGGAAAATGTATTATTCTTTCATTTCATGTAATTGTTTTGTCTTTAATACAACTAAATGCAAGAAAATAATACATTGAGTTTGGACACATTTTATGTAGCGCCCATAATTTTAGTTGACGAACTACGAAAAATATAATTTGCGCTAATTTGTGAACTTGTAAAAACGATGATTACCGTTTTATTTGAACTTAAATATTCGTGAAACAACATAAAATGTGCCAAACGTCCATGTCATGAAATCCGTGAAAATAATTTGTGAAAATGCAGAAGCATAAACGTGCACATGTCTTGCACAAATCGAAAAAAAAAACAAAGTTCTTAAGTTATAGTACGATGCATGATTTAGATGTGAAAGATAACAATGGTAAGGATAAACTAATGTAGGCCATGATCGCGGATCATGAACGCCAGTCCGTGCTCCAAGTAGCTCCAATTCATCACCTAAAATTGTTTATAAATAAGGGGTTAGTCAAACTACCGACTAAGCAAATTTCATGCACCTGCCAAGACTTAAAGGTTCTATCTTTGTATCTTTTACATCTTTAAAATCTTGACTTAATGCAATGCAACTTAATCTATGACTTGACCCTTATCATAACTTGATTTAACTCAACCTTTGAAACATTATTTGACTTGGCGTTAACTTGACATGATTCTTGTCTTTTATTCGCGAGCTCACTTGGCCTCGTAACTTCCACCATCGCCTATGGTGGCCGACCCAAAGGGTCGGGACTCGATCGATTAGTGGTCGGGTCGTTATATATATATATATATATATATATATATATATATATATATATATATATATATATATATATATATATATATATATATATATATATATATATATAATTTAGAATAAAAATTAAACTTTATAATATAGATATTAATTATTTGTTCTCGGGCAGATGGAGCATTTAGCAAGTACGTACCCTCTGAGCTTCAATATATGCCTTGCTTTGGCTTTTTGTTCATTAATAAACCATCACTCTGATCTGCATCCGTTATACAGCTGCAAATTCAAAGCCTAAGGTTCTGTTCTCTTCAACTGGAAACTCATTCAGTTCAGTTCAGTTCAGTTCAGTTCAATTCAGTTCAGTTCAGTTTAGAAAATTGCAGTTGAAGAGAACAGAGCCTAAAAAGGATAACTTTGTGTAAAAGTTTTTAGGATAAATTTGTGTAAAAGTAAAACTGATCACATAACTAAAAAAGAAAATGCAACTTGTTTTAAATTTCTTATTTAATAATACATTAGTGATATTTTTTTGTTTTTTTCATTTATAGAAATTTGTAAGGAAAATTTAAATATAATACAAATTTGTGAAATTATATGGTAACAATGCTGAAACACATCCAATGTACTTTTGTAAGGTTGTCCATGCCAATACTTGTTCATCTAACTTTTGTTGTGTCTGGGTGGTGGGAGCGGTCTTCCACGGGCTCATTAGACTTTTAGAATCTTGTCAAAGTGAGTTTAACCAGGGGTAGCATTTTAGGCTCGTCTATGCATCGTAGAGTTTCTCACTATCATCCATACCATATGCACACTGTCTCACTCCGTGGCATAGAATTTCTCAAAACTAATTGGCAGAAATGAACTACGATTAATTCTATTTATAATCATAGACAATCATTTTTCTTTTTCTAGGCTATTATGCGAAACTAATACTATTATACTGTAAATTTAAGCTAAAATCTGCATCCTGGAGGTTGGTCTCTAAATGACTCTTGCATGTTAAAATCAATATATATAGGAAAGTGACTCTATTTGCTGGTATAGTTTTCTCTAGCCAAGTCCGAGCGCACTCGAGTGAAAATCTAACTCGGGGTTTAATTTCCTTGAACTTGAGAACACTGCAGTCTCAAAAACAAACACATAATTTCTTCTCTTCTTCCAAGGAGCAACAGACCTGAATTAAACTTCTTAACACTTGTAAATCCAGATCTATAAATAGCAGCATTATTAGACATTTATACTCATGAACACTACTACTTTGAATACTTAAGAGACACCACAAATAGACAGAACATGACCAGCAACATAAGTAGAGCCTTAACAACCATCCAGATCCATCTTGCTTAGACATCTATGAGAAAGTACTCTAGGAAGAGGTTGATCACGTAGACCATAGCATACAAAAGCTACAATGCACATACAAAAAACGAAGCCATCCAAATAAAAAATATATCAGAAAATAACTATTGATGTTTTGAGTTGATAGCATGAACGATCATGAAACAAAAGAACATATTACTTGTCACATTTCATCAAACACTATGAGTTGTCACGAAACATCTACGGATTGAATTGAGCATAAATCCATGAAATAGCATTTCAAATGACTTTTTGTTGTTAGAAAGTCGTTTAAAACTGTTAGGACATAGCTATTAAAAACAACAATGGATGAAATCATTGGTAAAACAAATCACTGTAAGATGAGTCATTAATCTGAGCAAAGAATTAATTGCTAAAAAAAATCAAGAGGTGGATTTGATAGGTAAGGGAAGCTCAAAATGAAAGGATTTCAGCGGATCTTGAGTGGGGACGTTGATGGGTCGGCCAAACCTCTAGTACGTTTGATTATATCCGTCGTTGTTGCAATTCGAATGTATACATGTAAGCTGCCTGCTCTATATTTTTTTTTTTCTAGCAAGAAGACATCTATTACTTTCTCATCAAAAAAGCAATCAGGTTACATTTGAGCAGTCAAGCAGCAAATCTAAAGAACCAACCTCATCAGAAACAATATTTTGAGCTAAATCATGCGCTACTTTATTCCTATCTCTACGAACAGACGAAAATTCAACAGAAACAAACGACCGTGGTAAATATTTGGTTTCTTCAATGATGCCACCTATTGAAGAAAGGGAAATAACAGGCTGCTATCTCCTATATTATTTTTATGGAAATTTAGGTTTAGTGTATCTTTTAGAATTAGATTGCAATTAGTGTACCCAAATATAGTATTTCTTTGACTTAATTAATGTATAAATGGCTGGCAGCTTCCGAAATGAATGGGGAGTGATATGAAAAGATTTCTTACCATGTTTATAATTCTTTTGAATTATTTAATAAGAAAAATATAAAAAATTGAAAGAAATTCTCTCATTCAATCTTGGTAAAAGTCCTATATCCAAATTTTAGAATAAAAACTGGGCTTTTAATAATATATAGATACTAGTAATAATCCGTGGCGATGTCACGGTATAGTTTACTTTTAATAATAATTAGAAATGTAAGGATAAAATAAATTAATCAAGACAATAAGATAATAAAAATTCCTTGCAAACAACGTTAGCCGTGGTGTATGTGTGTAGTCCTTTGTCTAATACTATATCACTATGTCTTTGTTTATGGTAACTATGAAAAATGTAAAATACGACTCATCATGACGTATATGATTTGAAAGGGTAAGACTCAACCGAACACGTTCAGGACCCGACGGTTGACAACATATAGTAGTATATTATATTGAGTCCTCTACACGTACCTAACACGTTAATTAATAACTTATACTCCAATCTGAACCAAAATAAAATACAAAAGTGTATAACGCAGTTAACATTGTTGGTTTCCCAACAACCCCTGGAGTGGTATGTGCTCCTCCCACCACACACACAAAAAAAAAAAGTATTCTACAAACATAATTTCAATGGTTTTTTAGGCAACCACCCCACACATTACCCCCCCCCCCCCCAGACTTTTTACTAACGTAACCATAAAATGTTGCAGTTCGGGTATTGTCACAAAGGTTTGGAAAGGGTTCGAGTATATGCCCGATCCGGACATGAACATCATTATTTTTGAATTCAGGTTGGATAGAACTCGACCCGTTTAAAAGTAAAATGACGGAATACCAGTGTAGAGTGTTTCTGACTCTTGTTAATTGCCATAACTTAAACATATATAGAAAAATGTATGCGCTGGAATATATAATAGGTGCAAAATATGGTGTTAAATTTAATATCATATTGTCTAAAAAAAATTCTAACTAAGATTTGATGGTAAACGCACTACAACAACACATGAGATTTAATGACCATCGAAAGTGTTATTAATTGTTATTTTAGGTGACATATTAAACATCAATGACATTTTCTATGACATGTCACTTCAAAAGGGGTGGTTAATTCTGTAATGTCATTAATCTATTGTACAATGACATCTTAGGCTCTGTTCTTTTCAACTGAAAACTCATTCGATTCGGCCCATTCGATTCTGGGCCATTCAGCTCGTCTTCAGTTCAGCTCGTCTTCAGTTCAGTTCAGTTCATTAAATTCATATTATTATTATTATTATTATTGTTGTTGTTGTTGTTGTTGTTGTTGTTGTTAATAATAATAATATTATTATTAATATTATTTTATCATTTATTTACACACCCGATCTTTTGTACGAGGAAAATAAGAAAATTTATCCAATTGAGTTATTTTCAACTTTTTTTCTTTCTTTCTTTTTAATACGACTTTTAGTAGATCAATGAAATAAAGAGTATAGTTACAATTTGAACTAACAAAAAATCTACATGTTCAAAAACTCCAAAACAAGTTAAACCAAACCAAAAGTCGGACCAAACTTTATAAAAATAATATTATATATCACAAATATTGAAAAATGGCATTTATTCCTCTATATTATCTTCCTCTGACTCTATATTGCCTGGAATAGAGCGTCAAATTCTTAATGTCATCTCCTTGCGCACCCTGTTCATCGTTTCTTTCCTTGTCGGGTTCAATAAATCATTATCCACTCCACCTTGGACATTGATATCATGTTGCAAAACTGGTATTTCAAGTTTACACATGCGCATAAAATTATGAAGAGTGAAGGTAGCAACAATCACGTATATTTGATATGTGTCTTCCATTTGAGGCATCGTATAAAGGATCTTCCACGCGGTTGGTTTTAAAGTTTGTTATACAATAATAAATAAAAATGTAAAGTGACAGAAAAAAGAGTAGGAAGAATGTGAGAAAGATGACAAAAATAATATATTTTTTAATTGTGATTATATATACCATCATATAATTGTTATTATTATTACACAATAATTTCTTGATTTGATTCGATTCGGGCCATTCAGTTCGATTCGATTCGGTTCCATTCGATTCGATTCGATTCGAAGAATTTCAGTTGAAAAGAACAGAGCCTTATTCAATGCCACATTAGCTATTTCAACTAACACTTTCAAGTGTTACTGTAATAGTTATTAGTTACCATTGAGAGTGTCACTGCAGATAGTATTAATTTCATTTATAAATGCCACTGCATCTCAATATCATTACACTTGAAAGTGTTACTTCCCATTAATAGGTGGCACTTTAAAGAGTCATATTTTGAACATTTACCAAGCATTTGAATTGTTATGGTAGAATTGTATTGGTGACATTTTACAGTGATACACTATTTTCAAAATGCAAAGTGCAAATCCCTTAAATCAAAGTTCACCCATATAATACAAATTAACACAACTTTAAACGTTCGCTCATGTTAAACTATATATATAATAATATATTAGTTTAATTCTTGTAAGCTTGGATTAGCTTAGTACTATCCTTAGAGTATATAATCCACTTCATCAACATCTATCTATTATATCGAAATGTTTTAATTTTATAGGAGATGTACACTCAAACTTATTCTCATGATAAGTATGACTTGAATAAGTATATTATTTAGTATTTTTCTACTTCTTTTATTCTTGGACCATCTTCCTCATTTGGAGAAACACCAATTGAAACGTAAAAAAAATAAATCAGAAAAAAATACGATAAATTGAGTTTTCTTTATTAATACAAACAGATAATCAATGTCAGATAATCAATATTGGGCATGAAGATGGAGATAAAATGAGTAAATGATTTGTATATAGGTAGGTTTAATATTGTAAATGGATAATTGTTGTTATGATTATTAGTATTCAAAATTTACATTTTAGGTCGTAAACATTTGATTGTAAAAAATATTTTAGTAGACTTGTGCCAATCAAACTTTATAAATTCGTTTGGCCAGTGGTTGAATTGGAGTTCCTAGCTAATTGTACGGTTGATTAATCAAGTTTCCTTGTTTTTTAATATATAAAAAATCATTATGGAATAATGTAGTAGTATATATAGTATTGCCATATTTTCTTTTTAATAGTGAAGGATCTCTATAAAGATTTAAATTATAATTAAAGCTCATATACATCATCAACTTACTCACTTGTATTATACTACTACTAATTCGCAAGGTACTTTAGCCACATTTGGTCAATGATAACAATTACTTGGCTAATCTACGTGATGGTGCAGAACGAACACGTGCTCAAGGTTACTCTTACTTATCTCACTCGTGCAGTGTAAACTTTGACTCCGTATTTTTCCGCATCAACATCTCTGCCATTTAAGAATCACAAATAAAGGGTATTCCTCCCACATCCAAGTCAAATATGTCCCGAATAATATTGTGCAACTACTTCAACCTCATATGATGGAGCTTATTGTGAAAAATAGAAGTATCAAATTTATCTTGATCCCATATCAAATAAAAAAATAACAACTCGAGAAGAATATGCGTAGAGTTGTATTCACCATTATAGTAGATAGTATCGTTGTTAACCGACTTTATGAAAACATGCGAGTGATAAAGTCGAAAAGATTTAGATGAATTCATCTTGGCACGGCGAATTTAAATATATGTTTAAAATATTTTTCGGATTTTTCTATATAAATTTATATGAGATTTAATAAAAATATATATGCAGCCAATATACAAAAAATAAACAGTGAAATATATACTGGCTGAAAATGAAACTAACTCCACAAAATTCTTCGCCATTTACGTTTAATAATAAATAGAAATGGGAGGGCAAAATAAATTAATCGAGGCAACCCCTGGGGTGGTATGTGCTCCCTCACATAACGATCTTGGTGTGGATAATACAAATCTACCAAACCAACATCATCATAAGAAAATCCAACTGATAATTAATTTATGTGCTAAAACGTTAGCCTCTCGTTTAACCAGCTGGCAAAACTTAATTCTCCATCAAATACCTGAATTTCTTTGAAAATGGCAAAGCTAAAATTTGTTGATTTAATATATTTAATCACAAAGAACAATCACTTTTAATTACTACATGTTGCCACTCAAAATCTTGAACAAATTTAGTTTAAATTTGGCTGGCCAACCTTCCGCATTTTCTACAACCTAGACATAAAATTTTGTCACCAAGCAATAACATTGCACTCATGATCCCTAGCGACAACACTAATACGTTCCCCTATTCGCCTATGCTCAACCGTATCAAAATTTTACGTAGGATGGCTGGAATTTGAATGAATCTGGTGGGATTTAGCCCATCAGCTTTATATTATCTTATTTAATAAATTTATATTTTTATTTTAGTGAATAAAATGATTTATTTAATTAATAATAATAATCTAGATTGGTGTCTATAGATTCGTATTGTCACGGTGAATTCAAATATATGTTCAAAGTATTTTTCGGAGTTTTGTAGATAAAAATTTATATGACATTCAATAAAAACTATGTACGCAACAACATACCAAAAATAAATTATATTCAAGACTGGTGTCTATGGATTCGTCTTGTCACGACGAATTCAAATATATGTTCAAAATATTTTTCGGATTTTTGTAGATTAAGTTATATGAGATTAAATAAAAACTATATATGTAGTCAACATACCAAAAATAATAATTAAATATATACTGGCTAAAATACAACTAATTCCATAAAATTCCACATAGGACTGAATTAATCTGGTGAGGTTTAGAAACAGAGCGCGGAAGACTTAATAAAGATAAGTGCAGAAACAGTTAAAATGTGTGTGTGTGTTGCTGAAATGTAAATACAGAAAGGTAAATAACACAGCAAGTATAGTGGTATCTGGAGGTGGCGTAATCCTCCAACTAATCCACTTCGGTCTATCAGAGACCTAGAATTCACTAGAACAGATAATTGAGTTCATCTTACAATAATCCTATTCTAAGATTCTTAAGCAATTGGTTCCCAACCAAATGTTCCCCCTGAGTTGTTCCCCGGCTTTCACAGCCAAGTACTTCTTGTACTCAGAAACCTTTGAGTTATTCCCTAGCTTCCAAAGCTAAGTACTTCCTATACTCAATAACCTTGGAGTTATTCCTTAGTTTCCCAAATCAAGTACTTCCTATACTCCCGTAACCTTGGAGTTATTCCCTGATTTTTCAAACTAAGTACTTCCTGTACTCCATGCCAGTTATGGTGTTGGTTTTGGTTTGAGTTGTCAGATGAGCTTCTTTAATAACTTATTCAGTTATTCAGATAGCTCTGTGAATCAAGTATACTTAATACACTTTTCAATGTATGGTATCTTGTTCTTTTATCGACCAAGTCTTAGATAAATGTTCAAGAGAATGAATCTCAGATACTTGATCTTTCGTTTCAACTCTTTCACAGATAGCTATGCTTGTTTAGGATCAGGACACTTAGAACTTCAGTGTTACTCAAGATCAAATGCTTTGGTTGCAACAGAAAGCTTTGTGAGTAAGTAAGTTGCTTTGAGAGAGTAAGATGTTCAGCGTTTTTATGCAGTTCAAGGTGTGTCTAAGGTATCTTCTCAAGCAGTCTAAGTGTTGATATTTATAGATGAATTTGAGTGCCGTTTGAATAGTATCCGTTAGGCTCAAATTCAAACTATTGATATCTGTGTATAGTACTGTAGCAGGTTTTGTCTTCTTCTTCTTCAGAAGCTGCCGTTGCTTTTATTCAGACATCTCTGTCCGTGCATTAAATGCATTGTACTATACTTTTTGTCCTGTAGTGTCAACGTAACTATGCTTTGTATCAGAGACTAGTGTTATCTGATTCTTTGCACGTCCTTATCTTCAATCTTCAGATACCACTTATTTATTGAAACAACTTTGTTTGCAATATATAATTCTTTTTCAGAAATGTGGTTAATGCTCAAGGTATCTGAGAATAGATATCTGTGGACACTTTCCTTATTTTCAGATAGGCCTTTTATTTCTCAGATATCTCTTGTGACACAGTCTGTTTAAATTTGTTCGTGTCTTCAAGATATCTGGCTAAGGTATCTGAACAACAGTTTCAGTAATCTTGCGCAGTTTATTCAAGTCTTCAATGTCGTTGAGCTTGTTCTGCTTAGATGTCTTCTTCTTGGTCTTCTCTTCATAAAATAAAAATTACATTTTGAGACCTAACATCCTATACAAGATTAGCTAGACTATCATACTTAGTGAGTTTCCTCTTTTACAATGTTCAAGTGAACCAAGAGTACTAATCACCTTTCTGGGACTAAGATAAGTCATCATGTTGCTAATCAAAATCTAAACAGATATTTCTAACAAAATATCTAACAAATTTCCTAACAAATTTCTCAAGAAATTTCCCAACAAATTTTCCCCTTTTTGATCAGTCAACGATGACTATCTTACCTATTACAAATCTGGATGAGTGAACAATCCAACACTTAATCTTTTCTTAAGATCTTCAAATTATTTAATTAAGTGCAGAAAGTAGACATCAACCAAATCACAAGGTGTGATCTTTGCTGACAAGTTATCTTTTATAGAATACTATCTGAGAGTAAGTTCTTCAGATAAGTTACAAAATAAAGATTACAGATAACTTTAATACATAATACAGTTAAGCTCAGTCAGCAAAGATACAACAAAAACTACATAGTAAATTAGGACAATAGGAGTAACCAAGCTCCAAGTAAACATCCTAAAAAAAACTAGTCTTCAACTCTTCAAGTCTTCAACAGTAGTTCTATGGATCAGTCTGCAAATTTCCTATCTCCAAACCTTTTGATGTCATCAGAATAGTCATAGAGAATAGTTCTGACGAGCATCTCTGTGTCTCTGGCAAATCCACAGACCTCTTTGTAGGTTTTGGTAGGATTTTTCTTGACAAAATGCTTGACCCATAGGTACTTTCCCCACTTCCAGGCATGCTCTATTCTGATATCTGAAAGCTTGAAGTATTCGTAGATAATCTTCAGATATCTGATGTCACCCTTGTATTGATCTTCAGTTAGATAGAACGATTCATAGGGTTCTACAGCGAGTCTTGCTCTTGTGCCTGTTCCTGTGATGTTCAGAATTCTGTGCACATCATCTGGCTTTCCATATGGACATTCATCAGAGAGGTCCTTTCTCATGGCTTCAGTTCTCTTGACAACTTCAAAATCCAACGTGCTTTGATGTGATTGGTGTTGATCAAGGTTGGCTTATCTTTTCTCCATGCCATAAGTTGTTTATGGATTGGTTCTGGAAATCTTGAATTTACCAATAGATGCTTAAGTTCCAGAATCCAATAGCCGTTTTTCTGATTGATGCACCTGTAGATAGAGGAATCACTGTCATACTTCACATACTCTATTTTCGCTTCTTCTGGCCTGAGTGAAAGTTGACTTTGTCTTTGCTCAGCTCTCAGTCTGTTCCTTCTTTGTCTTGAATTCTCTTTGGGGTTATTGCTTGAAGAACCACCATCCTGGATAGACTTGGTATTTCCAGAGGGTGTTTTAGCTGCTAGGGGCTTTGCAGCTATGGGCTCAGTTAGGCTTTCAATTTTCCTTTTTCTGTGAAGAGGAGCTTCATCTTCATTAGTTTCCTCATCATCATTAGATCTTGTGAGAGTTTTACAGCCTTCTTCATTGCCCAGGGACTTGATTTGACCTTCTTCTTCTTCTTCAGAAGATTCATCAATCCCTTTAACTTGTCTTCTCCTTGGAGCCTTGGTACTCCTTGGAGGTTTCTGTGCCATGGCCCTTGTTATCATTTTGGTTCCTTCAGTAGGTTTCTGGGAAGCAGCTACTATTTGCAAAGCAGCTTGGCTTGAGGAGGGTTCATTGATTCTGAGTGGTGGCTGGGAAGTTTTTCTTCTTCCTTTCTGAGCCGCACCAGCTCCAGATCTCTTTTTGTTTGCTTCTCTTTCTTCCCATTCCCCCTGACTTTGAGGTCCAGATTTGTACATTCTTTCCCCCTTAGTCATTGTTGGCTGACTCAATCTCATAAAGGAATCTGAGAGAGAGTTGAAGTGCCCTTGTAAATAATTATAGGCAGTGACCAACTTCTGAAGTTCGGCTTTGAGCTCCTGATTTTGCTTGATAAGTCCATTGTCCTTATCAGTGAGCTCTGCCAAAATGGGCCTAGGATGGCATCTGCTTTTCCAGCAGTGTAACTTGCCTCTTGGAAAGCTTTTTCAGCTAAAGACGCATCATCGTCCCTTATCATTCTCAGATCTTTCTGAGCAATGACTATGCTAGTGGTTCTCTGAGTGATGAGCTCAGTGAACTTCCTCATTTCAGAGGGGACGGAGGCAATTACTTCCTTGTTCTGTGAAGACATCTCCTTTTAAGTTGTGTCAGTACTTGACACCTGTTCATATATTCATGGGAGTGGACGTTTAGCAGTTTGCTGAATATTGTAGGAGCAATCAGCTTCCTTTTCAAGTGAGAAACCGCTAAATGTTCATTGCGGTGTTCTGCCAAAGTCTTGTCTTCTTCATCATCTGAGTAATCAGCCCAGTGATCTTCATCCTCTTGGACATTTTCATCGATTGTATTGAGTCCAGCAACCATCTCAGAGATTGGTTTCTTTCCTTTCTGGGAGGAGGATGGTACTTCTTTTGAAGATGATGCAGCCTTAGCATCATGCTTGACTTCAGATACTTCTTCAGTATCGAGTTCTTTGTTGAGTGCAGTTACAGCATCCTGTAGCTCTTTGACCTCAGAGTAAGCAATCATCTCTTGCAGATATTGATCTTGTAGTTGATCTGGCTATCTGGTCTTCCAGTTGAAGATGGAGCTGTTGTTCTTCTTCCAATGCTTGTCCGAGTAGATCTGGATTGAGTATTTAACATCTTCTGTGCAATATCCTCAGAATCCTCAACTACTTGTGCTTTGTGTTGTTGGGAAGATGGATGATTCGACTTTTGAGGAGATGGAGGCGGAGATTTATGTGTTTGCCTCTCAGTTTGCTTTTCAGCAGATGAGGTAGGATTTCTTCGTGAAATTCCTCCGGTCCACGAGGGCATTGTCATCATCCTTTTGTCGCCATCCTTGTGGTGATGTTCAAGGGAGGTTCAAGTCATTTTCTTATCTCTTCCTCCTCATCATCTTCGATACAAGATTAATTACGTCGGATAGTGATCTTCGCCATTAACTTCTTCTTGTTCGTAAGGTATGAATTGCGGGCTCTGGGTGATCGCTTGAAGGCCATCTGTAATCTTGTGTCCGACCATCTCGCCTGCTCAAAAGCTCAGAGTAAATCAGGCGCCACTTCTCCGGAAAAGTCCTTCAGTAGTAGAGTCGCAATCGTATTGTTCGTAGGGAACATTGCTTGGACATATGTTTCCAGGTCAAGAGCTCGTGCTCGTCTGGTTGGTTGATCAGTGATTCTCAATATTTCAGAGAGATCAGAGCACCTTAACCTCTACCATTTTCTGAAGCATTGAATGTGCTTTGGCAGGGTTTGAGCCTTGAAGAAGGGAAGTAGGTCCCTTTTATCATCATCGGGAACCTGCTTTGCACCTGTTTGAGCCTGAAAGAAAGAGTTTTGAATGAGTTTCAAAACTTTGGTAGATATCTGAGTGGTAGTGTAGTTTAGTTTCTGGATTACCTGAGTAAGTACTTCAGGCTCAGAGACTTGGACTACTGAGACAATTGGTGTCTCAGATATCTTGTTGTGAGGTGGAGACTTTGAAGTCTGGTCCTCAGCAACCTTTCTTTCTTGAACCTGAGAGAAATACAATACTTAGGAAATAGTTTGAAAGAATCTATGCAAAAACATGCTTTTAATGAATTCTGATATGTGCTACTTACTTCCTCAAAAGGAAGCTCAGATTCATTTTTCTCAGAAACTTGTGCAGTTTCTGGTGTTCTTTCGAGTGATGTTGCCTTGGGGGCTTCATCAATTTCCATTGATGCAGGGGAAGTCGCAACTTTATCCCCTTGCATTTCTACTTCTGAAATAGCCTGTAAGTAGAAAGTATTGAATATTAGAAGAGATAAAAGATAACCCAAGATGAAGAATACTTGTCACTTGATTGTCATATTCCTTCAAGTTTGAAGGCTCAGTGATGTATTCTTCAGAAACCTTGTTGGTCTCTGGATTTGTCTCTGGCATTTCTGCCTTATCTTCTTCCTTCTCAGTTGGAGCTGTTAGAAACATTTGACATGAATGAGCACATAAACATTTTTACTGAAAAATTAGTTCTCTTTAAGAATCATTTACCTGTGGCACAGGCTCAGATTTCTCAAGAGTTGAGGTTGAAGGGACCTCTTTTTCAGTATCTGAGGCAAGCTTCTCAGCTTCCTCTTGTTTCTGCGTTTCTAACTCAGCCTGTAACAAAGAAATTTTTATGAGAAAAGATGTATAAGCATAAAATGTTCACAAGATAAGAGTTAAACCAGTCATCTACCTGAGCAATTTCAGGCTGATTGGTCTCTGGAACTTGTGACCTTTCTATACTTTGGTCTTCTTGTCCCAGTGTAGTTTCTTTGCTTGAAGTTTCTGGTACTTCACACCTTTCCTGAGTATGCAACTCAGTTGCCTCCCCTGGTTGATCATTTTGAGGAGATATCTCAGTTTGATCCCTCTCATTGAGTTGGGGAACCTGCTCATTTGCAGGATTTTCTTCAGCATACTGTATTGCTGGTAATTCAAAATGGAGTTCATTTACCATTTCATCAACCACTTGTGGCTATTGTGGTTGTTGTGATTGTGGTTGTTGTGGTTGTCTGGAAGCAGAAGATTGATCAGTAGAATGTTCTTCCAGATTTTTAGATGTGGCATTTCCATCAGCATCTGCCAGCACTAAAATACCACTCATCAGGGCTTTTTGAAGTTGTGCAAGAGAAACATTCCATGATGATGTGTTTGCACCAAAAACCTTTGCTATAGGCTCAGCAATCTGTGGTGTAGGTTCTTCTTCAGATACCTTATCACCAGTTACTGTTTCAGTAACCTTAGCCCTCTTTGTTCTTTCTAGGACTTGAGAGATGACCAGTTCATCATCTTCATTGTCAGAGCTCTCATCAGCATTAGGAACTGATTGGTCCATTATTCCTGCGGTTTCTGCAGATGGGGCTGGGTGTTTTTCACCACTTTTGGCAGCATTTATGAGTTCATCAGCAAGGCTTTCTGCATTAGTCGCAACATTTCTGAAAGCACTTTCTCTTGCTGAGTCTACTTGTTCAGTAGTTGATAACTCTTTCAGCATTGATGATTTCATCTGCCTTTATTAGTTCATCGACAATGCCTGCAGATATCTGAGAATCGACAACCTCTTTAGGTGTGTCTTCTGATTTGCCAGCAGACTTCTTTCTTGAAGTTCTGGGCTTCTTGGTCGCAACCTTTTCTTTAGATACCTTTTCAGACTTTCGCTTCTTAGAACCTTTCTGAGATCCAGTAACCTTTTTCATCAAGTTTGTATACTCATATTTGTAGAGTTATCGCTATTATTTCAAATTGCCTCTCTGAGCTCAATGCCAAGCTTTTCCAAAGAAGTAGCATATTTTCGCACCATATCCTACAAGTGGCCTTTGGCTCAGCTAGTCCTTTGGCAATCTTAGGCTCAAGCCTTGAATCTTCTTCACAAACTTCGAAGGCGATTTTCCCGCTTAAAAGGGTTTTCCAAATTTTGTCTTGTTGATTCAGCAAGAACATCATCATCCACTGCTTCTTGGCTTATCCGTCAAGACCTCCTTGTAGACCATCAAAGCATCTGTGAAGAATGTAAGCCAAGACATCCCAAAGGAACCATTAGATGTCCGGTTCGATGTCGAAGCTTGAACTCAAAGGGTGTATCTCGATTTTCAAGATCACACACGCCATCGTAAAGTTCTTTAACACCTTCAAGGAGTTCCTCATCCTTGGTGTTTATTTCAAAATCCTTTCCAAGATTTTGAAACTCAAACAACTTACTGAAAGTTGTTAAGTCCGTAGGATTTCCTTTCCTTGATCGAGGTTTTATGACACTATTTCAAAGGTTTCGTAAACACAGAAATAATCGAGTTGTTGTATAATTCCAACACATCGAGTGATGAAATTCCACGGGCGGCGATAGAAAGCCCTTGATTTGTGCCTTTTCAAGCATGTCAAGAATTAGCTTCACGACGGTTCTCTATTCCACCGTGAGGTATTCCTCAACCATGGCACCACCCCAAATCATTCTCGACTTGAAGTCCAATGGCGTGATTAAAATCTCCTACCAAATGGTTGTTCAATAACCAACTCGGTGCTTGCTTTTCAAAGCATCAAGGAGGATTGAGATTTCAGGTGGTTGAACTTTTAGGGGCCATCTCTTTATATAGTGTAGGGATTTGAAATTGGTGTTTGAAAAGAGATTTGATTCAGTAATTCTTTGCAGAAAAACTTAATCTTGATTTGCAGAGATTGTAGAAGGTTTTGCAGAGAATCAAGAGAAGGATTTGCTATTTTTGTGCAAGATGAGTTTTCGGATTAGGCAAAAGTGATTTCCTATGCCAAAATCCTATATATATAGCAGTTGAATCCCAACAGACAAATACATACAAATTGATTTTGTGTGTACGTATCTGTGATTTGCAAGCAGGCGTGAGAAAAAGCTAGTTCGGCATTAAATGCTTAGTGGGCCATGTCTGAATTTCAACAGTCCACTATTTACTGTGAATTAATTAATTTCCACCGTACAGATCAATCGCTTAATTTCATCAAGGGTCACCATTGCTTCTTCAGCAATGATCACAATCAACAAGTGTAATTGTGCCCATTTAATGAATTTTGGCGACTTGCTATCTGAATCACGATTCTGTATGACCAAGGACACTGTTCGCATCTGAATCTGTCTTATACTTAGGATTTTTCCAAGTTTTTCATCAAGATAGAAATAATGCGAGTTTCAAGAGAGTAGTTGACTGCAGATAGTTGTACTATTCTCCTTTGTGTTCCCCGTTTATAGAGTGATTCAGATATCTGAGTTCCCATCTCAGAGATCTTAAGCTATCTTTTTGCTTTTTAGCCCTTTTGACTTCTGGATACCTGTTCCAGATTTCTCTTTTCTCTTCTCTGGATGCCCGTTCCAGATACCTCTTCTCTGGATGCCCGTTTCAGATACCTCTTCTCTGGATGCCCGTTCCAGATTTCTCTTTTTTCTTCTCTGGATACCCGTTCCAGATACCTCTTCTCTGGATGCCCGTTCCAGATACCTGAACTTTTTCAATTCATTGGTAGTTCCATTAGTCCAAGACTATGTCTTAAGGCTAAGAATCTACTTTCTTGTAGTGGTTTAGTGAAGATATATGCAAGTTGGTCTTCAGTGCCAATCTTGAATATCTCTATATTGCCCTTTTCAACATGGTCTCTGATGAAGTGATGTCTAACATCAATGTGCTTTGTTCTGGCATGAAATTTAGGATTCTGTGTAATCGCAATAGAACTTGTGTTGTCACAGAAAATGGGAATTTTCTTATCATCGAGTCCATAGTCTTTAAGTTGTTGTTGTATCCACAGAATTTGTGTTGCACAACAACCAGCAGCAATATATTCAGCCTCTGTGGTAGAAGTTGCAATTGAGTTTTGCTTCTTGCTAAACCATGAGATAAGTCTAGTACCCGAAACCGCAAGTTCTGAGGTGCTTTTCCTATCAAAGTTGATCCAAAGATAATCAAATTCGAGTACCCAAATTAAACTCAATCCACTTTCTTTAGGATACCACAATCCTACATCTATCGTACCTTTACATACCTTAATATTTTCATAGCAATGTTGTAGTGTGTTTGCATTGGATTTGTCTGAAATCTAGCACATACTCCAACGGCATATTGAATATCAGGTCTACTTGCAGTGAGGTAAAGTAGTTAACCTATCAATTTCCTATACTTATGTTCTTCAACACTTTTATCTGATTCAGTATAGGTCATTTTGGTTCCAATGCTCATAGGTATCTTAGCATTCTTTTCAGAAGGCTTAAGATTGAATTTTGTGAGCATATCTTTCGCATACTTTGTTTGACTAATGAATATTCCATCATTGAGTTGTTTGACTTGCAATCCTAGGAAATAATTCAATTCTCCCATCATGCTCATCTCAAACTTGTTTTTCATGAGATTTGCAAAGTCATCACAAAGTTGCTTGTCCTTAGATCCAAATATAATGTCATCAACATATACTTGAACTAAGAGTAGTTTCCCGTCATGATTTAAGGTAAATAAAGTTTTATCAACTTCACCTTTCTTGAAACCACTTTCCAGAAGGTATTTGGCCAAAGTGTCATACCACGCCTGGAGCCTGTTTCAGTCCATACAGAGCTTTCTGTAGTTTGTAGACCATTCTACTTTCTGAGGAAACTTCAAAGCCAGGTGGTTGCTCAACATAAACTTCTTCTGCAAGTTCACCGTTCAAGAAAGCACTTTTGACATCCATCTGATAAACTTTAAAATCTTTATGAGCTGCAAAGGCTAGAAAGAGTCTTATTGCATCCAATCTGCAACCGTGCATATGACTCGTCAAAATCTAAGCCTTCACCGGGTAAATCCTCGCAACCAATCTTGCTTTGTTTCGTTATTTCACCGATTCATTCATCTTATTTCGAAAACCCATTTAGTTCCAATCACGTATATTCCTTCTACAAATGGAACTAGTTTCCACACTGCTTCTCTCAAATTGATCCAACTCTTCTTGCATTGCGTAGATCCGCCTTTGTCTCCTAATGCTTCTTCTATATTTTTAGGTTCAATATTTGAGATGAAACATCGAAAAGAGAATTAGCATTTTCACTATTGCTCTCTAGTCCTAACACCTTGATTAATTGGTCAATTACATCCTTTGCGGGATGATCTTTGATCCATCTCATCATAGGTTTAGTGCTAGTCGGATCAATATCCAGTGATTTGTATGTGAATCACTAAGATTTTGATTTGATACTTTTCAAGATTCGAGATATCGACATATGGGAAATGTCATGGATATCGACACTTTTTCGATGTTAGAGATATCTGGAACTTGCATTTCAAAATCTTATTTTGATACCTCTTCATGATGAAGGTTCTCAGTAACCTTTTCCATTTCTGGAAGACTCATAGGAAATTCTTCATCATGTCTGTGAGTCATCTTGTTGTTACTAGGCATTTCAAGCTTTTCTACGTCAGAGTCATCCTCACTTTCCATAATGATGTTTCTCCTTTCTGAGGATTCTTCTTTAGGATCCCTCAGTAATAGTTCTTTGAACATTTCTGAGATTTCAATAGGAGGTGTTTTCTTATTTCCTTCATAGAATACAACATGAATTGATTCTTCAATTTTCTTTGTTCTTTTGTTGTAAACTCTGTAGGATTTGCTGTTTGTGGAATAACCAAGAAATACACCTTCATCTGCCTTTGGTTGAAATGTTCTCAGATAATCTTTCCCATTGTTTAGAACAAAACATCTACAACCAAATACTCTCAGATGTTTGATATTAGGGGGTCTACCAACCAAGATTTCATAGGGGGTCTTGTCATGGTGTTTGTTTATCAAGCATCTGTTTTGAGTGTAGCAAGCTGTGTTTACAGCTTCAACCCAATAAATTTCACTTATTTCAGTGTCTGCTAGCATTGTCATTGCAGCTTCCTTAAGGGTTCTGTTTTTCCTTTCTGCAACACCATTTTGTTGAGGTGTTCTTACAGAGGAAAGTTGGTGTTGTATACCTTTGCAGGTACAAAACTCCTTTATGTACTGGTTGACAAACTCAGTACCATGGTCTGTTCTGATTGCAGATACCTTGTCATTTTTCATGACTTCAAGCTTTTTCAGCAAGTTTGGTATCTCCACCCTGGCATCAAATTTGTGTTTCAGAAAGACAACCCAAGTGAATCTTGAGAAGTCATCTACAACAACTAGACCATACTTCTTTCCTGCATAACTAGTTACAGATGATTCAAAAAGATCCATGTGTAAAAGTTGCAGAGGTCTAACACTAGAGTGTCTGATTTTAGACTTGAAAGAGATCTTAGATTGTTTCCCCATCTGACAGGCAGAACAGATACCATCCTTCCTGAAAGATGTTCTGGGAAGGCCAACCACTAACTCTTTCTTGACAAGTCTGTTCAGAGTTTTGAAGTTCAAGTGACTCATTCTTTTGTGCCATAAACAGTGCTCTTCTGTGTGACCGGATTGACTCACCATGAGACATTCTTCAGTTGTTGCAGATGCCCAATCGGCAACATAAAGACTGACTTTCCGCCGACCAACTAAGACTGTCTGCTTTGACTCATTGCCAATTAGTTTGCAGTATTTAGCTTTGAATTTTATAGTAAAACCCTTGTCTGCAAACTGGCTCATGCTAAATAGATTATATTTCAAATCCTTAACATGTAATACGTCAGTGATTGTTAAAGTCCCTAATTTGACGTTGCCAAATCCCAGAGAGGGATTTAATTCTCCTCCAAAGAACTGATATCCGGTCTGTGTTGCAAGCTTTGTAATCAACTGATTTGCTTTGTCTCTGTCATGTGCTTTCCGATCCACTATCAAATAGCCATTGTGCTTTAGTCCAGAGGCATTCGCATAACAACAGAACAGGAGATTAGGTTCTCATATCTTTGATGGAACCGCTGAATTAAAAGTTCTTCCAAAGAGGAATCCATCTTTGAATGAATTTCTTTGAAATATGCTTTTGTCTGACAGGAACGTAAGGAGGAATTCTATTTGAATGAATGTTATCATTAGTAAGAATTATTTTCTTCCTTGGTGTGTTCCTAGGTGCTCCATATGATGCTTTCAGATACCTGTCAGGTTTCTGAGTTTGCTTTTCAAAGAACTTAGCCTTTCTTGCAGATTTCTTCTAGCCACGGCATTGATTTTCAAAGGCTTGATTTAACTTCCACTTCTGATAATTGCTTTGAGCAATTCTAGCTTTCAGCCATCGTTCTTGTTCCTGCTTGTACTCATGAGCAAGTTGTTTTCCGATGCCTTTGTAGCCAATACCGTTTCAAGCACTTGAAGCTATCTGAGATCTTATCTCAGCAGCTTTGCTAGTCTCTGGTTGGTCCAATTTCTTTCCAGAAAA
The DNA here is from genome assembly GCA_026545765.1 of Plantago major. Lineage (NCBI taxonomy): Eukaryota > Viridiplantae > Streptophyta > Magnoliopsida > Lamiales > Plantaginaceae > Plantago > Plantago major. The sequence continues at coordinate 50,837,232 of CM048841.1, read as the reverse complement.
AGTGACATGGGAGAATTTGCCAGCTCCTGCAATTCTACCTTTTTGAGAGACATAGCACTGTGGGTGTTTACACTTTTCAGTGTTGTGTTTCTTTTCAGAGACGTGCCCAACAGTTTTGTTCTTGACTTGTTTTTCCCACAAAGGTTTAGTCGCAACTGCCTTTCCTTTGTCAACAATCTTTGTCTTCTCACCGATGTTATAGATTGCATGGGAACCGTCTTGCTGAGTACTTACAAAAGTTCTTCTCTCCTTACTCTTATTCAGAGTGATAGAACAATCACTGTGTATTCAAATTTCAAGTCCTTTCTTTTTCAAGGATCTCTTAAGTAAGATTGTACTTCAGTAAGAGTGTCACTAGCTTTGGCATAAGATTGAAAAGATAATTCTTTCTTCTTGAGTTCCTTGTTCTCAGAAAGAAGATCATCATATTTCTTTTGTAATTCAGCCATTGCTTCTTTATGTGACTTTTCAGCCTCAGATATCTGAGCTTTGAGAAATGCATTTTCAAAGATCCTTTCTCTGGATACTTTAACTAATTGAGAATTTTCCTTTGCAAGAGAATTCTTTTCTTCTTCAAGGTTTTCGACTCTAGCTCGGATCATTAGAAATTCTCTTTCATAGATATCAAGTTCTTTCCTGAGATTTTCTAGATTTTTTATTTCCTCTTCATCACTTTCATAAGTATAACAAGAAGTATGTGTTACCTCATCAGCCATAAGACAGTTTTCTATGTTGGAGATGTCTGGACCGTCAATTTCAGCAACTCCACACATTTCATTCTTCTTGAGGCCGAAGTCGATTATATCATGAGTAACTCCACATAATTCTGGTGATGGTAAGGTTGAGTCATCTGAATTGTCATCTTCAGAATCTGTCTCAACGTCTAGAGCATCCAGTTGAGTTTGGATTTTCTTTCTTTCTTCAGTTAACAAAGCTTTCTGGCTTCTTCTGAAGATTCTCCTCTCTTTCTTGTCACCTGTCCTTAGTTTGTTGAGGGCAGGACAATCCTTCTTGAAGTGGCCAGGTTTCTGACAATCCTTCTTGAAGTGGCCAGGTTTCCAATTTCTGCTTCCTCAGTACATGATGCTTTCTGAGCTGGCTTGTTCAGCGAGCTTTGCATATTTTTGTACTGGTGATAGTTTGAGCCTAGATGCTTTTTCAGCTTCTCTTTGGCTTTTCTTCTTTCAATTTCTCGACTGATATATTTGCTCATTTGCTTTGCAGCAAGAGCATCCTCAGTTTCTTCCTTGCTTTTCTTCTTTTCAGAAGTTCCTTGAGTGATTAGAGCAACGTTTTGCAACTTTTCAGTTGTTTGTTCTCTTTGAGTTGTCTCATAATCAACAGTAGCAAGATGAGAGAAAAGTTCCACTGGAGTGATATTTGGCATTCCTTGGTTAAAATAAAAGAATTTGGTATGCTCCCAGTTGTGGTTAAGACTTCTGACAATGGTCTTAATCTTTTCTGACTGGGAGTATCTGTTGCTTTCCCCAAGAGCTGCCATGTCACTCATGAGAGTGGTAAATCTGAAATCAAGTTCTTCCAGAGTTTCAGTGGGTCCTTGTTTGAAATTTTGAAATTTCAACTTGAGAACTTCGAACTTGTTTTCTTTGGTTTTCTCAGTTCCGGCACAGATTTCTTCAATCAGTTGCCAGGCAACTTTCGCCGTTTTAGCACCCCACAGTTTACACTGTATATGCTCCGGTGTCGATCTGATGATGATATTACGAGCTTGACCATGCAGACGATTTATCTTGGCATCTTCCGATGTCCAAAGTTCTCTGGGCTTTGGTTCGTAAATAACTTGACTAGTAGATCTCCCGCTTGTTGACGCATCGGTTTGTGAAGATCCTTCGCTTTGATCTCTGTCTCTACCATTAGAAACCTCCATGACTTGTTTGAGTTGTTGAATGACTATTGGGCCATTCTTTATCACTTCGATCATTTCGTCACTTATGGCTTCAAGGTGGAGCATCATGTTATTTTTTCATTTCTCGTAATTCTCTGGTTTGAGAATGGGTGCATCACTCAGAGACATACATGCACACTTAACACACAAATTAAATAGTCCTCAAAAATGGACAAAGTTCCTTCACCTATCTGGGGATCTAGGTTCAGTGCAGAAGGCTTGTGAACCTCCTGCTCTGATACCACTTGTTGGTCCAGATAACGGCAAAGTAAAAGACTAGAGGGGGGGGGTGAATAGTCTTTTAAAACTTTTGTCGATAAAAACTATTTCTCAGATATCTGAATAGATATCTGATACTTAGAAACAGAGCGCGGAAGACTTAATAAAGATAAGTGCAGAAACAGTTAAAATGTGTGTGTGTGTGTGTGTGTATGTGTGTTGCTGAAATGTAAATACAAAAAGGTAAATAACACAGCAAGTATAGTGGTATCTGGAGGTGGCGTAATCCTCCAACTAATCTACTTCGATCTATCAGAGACCTAGAATTCACTAGAACAGATAATTGAGTTCATCTTACAATAATCCTATTCTAAGATTCTTAAACAATTGGTTCCCAACCAAATGTTCCCCCTGAGTTGTTCCCTGCCACCAAGTACTTCCTGTACTCAGAAACCTTTGAGTTATTCCCTAGCTTCCAAAGCTAAGTACTTCTTATACTCAATAACCTTGGAGTTATTCCTTAGTTTCCCAAATCAAGTACTTCCTATACTCCAGTAACCTTGGAGTTATTCCCTGATTTTTCAAACTAAGTACTTCCTGTACTCCACGCCAGTTATGGTGTTGGTTTTGGTTTGAGTTGTCAGATGAGCTTCTTTAATAACTTATTCAGTTATTCAGATAGCTCTGTGAATCAAGTATACTTAATACACTTTTCAATGTATGGTATCTTGTTCTTTTTACTGACCCAAGTCTTAGATAAATGTTCAAGAGAATGAATCTCAGATACTTGATCTTTCGTTTCAACTCTTTCATAGATAGCTATGCTTGTTTAGGATCAGGACACTTAGAACTTCAGTGTTACTCAAGATCAAATGCTTTGGTCGTAACAGAAAGCTTTGTGAGTAAGTAAGTTGCTTTGAGAGAGTAAGATGTTCAGCGTTTTTATGCAGTTCAAGGTGTGTCTAAGGTATCTTCTCAAGCAGTCTAAGTGTTGATATTTATAGATGAATTTGAGTGCCGTTTGAATAGTATCCGTTAGGCTCAAATTCAAACTATTGATATCTGTGTATAGTACTGTAGCAGGTTTTGTCTTCTTCTTCAGAAGCTGCCGTTGCTTTTATTCAGACATCTCCGTCTGCATTAAATGCATTGTACTATACTTTTGTCTCAGAGTGTCAACGGAACTATGCTTTGTATCAGAGACTAGTGTTATCTGATTCTTTGCACGTCCTTATCTTCAATCTTCAGATACCACTTATTTATTGAAACAACTTTGTTTGCAATATATAATTCTTTTTCAGAAATGTGGTTAATGCTCAAGGTATCTGAGAATAGATATCTGTGGACACTTTCCTTGTTTTCAGATAGGCCTTTTATTTCTCAGATAACTCTTGTGACACATGCTTTAAAACTGCTCGTGTCTTCAAGATATCCGCTAAGGTATCTGAACAGCTTTTGATAATCTTATGCATTTATTCAAGTCTTCAATGTCGTTGAGCTTGTTCTGCTTGGATGTCTTCTTCTTGGTCTTCTCTTCATAAAATAAAAATTACATTTTGAGACCTAACATCCTATACAAGATTAGCTAGACTATCATACTTAGTGAGTTTCCTCTTTTACAATGTTCAAGTGAACCAAGAGTACTAATCACCTTTTTGGGACTAAGATAAGTCATCATGTTGCTGATCAAAATCTAAACAGATATTTCTAACAAAATATCTAACAAATTTCCTAACAAATTTCTCAAGAAATTTCCCAACAAATTTCCCAACAGTTATCCCAAAATAAAGTGTGCACTAGCTGAACATTCCATTGTCCATCACTATCCAAAAGATTTACCACTGTAGCTGAACCCATATCATATAAATCAGGAGTGAATGGCTTCATTCCATTATCCCTAGGAATCCAATTATCCTCCCACATGCGTATATGTTCACCATTCCCCCACTCTCCACCTAATACCACTCGCAACTATAAGGGTAAAGCACTCAAGATACTCCTCCAAGTAATAGAAGCATTTGCATTTGGGGTAGCGTCTAAAACATCACAGTGAGGGAAATACTTGGCCTTAAAAATCCGACTAAGAAGTGAATTAGGATAAAGGATGATTCTCCAAATCTGTTTTCCTAACATAGCCAAATTAAAAGACCGTAAATCTCTAAAACCCAACCCTCCATTCTTCTTGCTATCACAAAGAGCATGCCAATTAATCCAATGAATCTTTTTTTAGTTCCCATTACCCCACCAAAAAATGAGCAACAATGGACTCAATCTCCTTAAGTAGATAATCCGGCAACTTAAAACAACTCATGACATATGTAGGAATTGATTGGAGCACCGACTTAATTAACACCTCTTTTCCAGCCTTAGCGAGAAAATTTTCACTAAACCCATTAGTTTTTGCCCACACTCGCTCCCTAAGCCAACTAAAGACCTCTCTCTTCGAATGCCCCATCTCCGTAGGCAACCCAAGATACTTCTCATGCTTGTCAACCACCCTCACCGGTAGAACACCCCTAATCACCTCCACTCTATCCCTCAAAGTATTACGACTAAACACCACGGTTGACTTATCAATATTAATCTCCTGCCCCGAAGCCCTGCTGTACTTAATCAGGATATCATAAATCTCACGGGCTGCACTCACAGTAGCCTGACAGAACAGTAAAGTATCATCTGCAAAGAGTAAATGGGAGATCCTAGGTGCACCAGAGCTAACAGCAACCCCAATTAACACCTCCCTCCGCTCAGCATCAAGAATCAAGGAGCTAAACGCCTCCGTACAAAACAAGAACAAATAAGGTGATAGAGGATCCCCTGTCGGATACCTCTCCCTGGCTGAAAGGAAGCAAGCTGCTCCCCATTCAGAAGAACTGAATAGTGAACAGTTTTTACACAGAACATCACTAGATCAACAAATTTCTTTGCAAAACCTAGTTTAAATAACACTCTTTCCAGGAAAGCCACTCTACTCTGTCATATGGTTTACTCATATCAAGTTTTAAAGCCATAAAACAATATTTGCCCTTGATTTTTCGTTTTAAGAAATGATTAACTTCATAAGAGACAAGAACATTATATGTGATAAGTTTATCAGGCACAAAAGCAGATTGAGTTTCAGCAATAAGGGAGGACATATGTGTTTTCAGCCGATTTGTAATAGCTTTTGAAGCTATTTTAAAAATTACATTACTTAGGCTGATGGGACGAAAATGAGAAACCAATTCTGGTGTTTGACACTTATGGATAAGCACAATATGAGTATAATTTAACTGTGGTTCTAATACATGATCATTAAAAAAAGCAAGCACACACTGAACCACATTATCACCAACAATAGACCAATATTTCTGGAAAAATAAAGCAGGCATACCATCAGGTCCAGGAGATTTAAGTGCATACATATCAAAGAGAGCCTTTTTTACCTCGTCTGGAGTGAATACACAGCACAGATCCTCATTGATAGCTTCATCGACCTTCGCACTCATAGTCCCCAAAACAGCCTCTATGTCCTCACTTTCTGGCTCCTGTGAAGTGAAAATCGCAACATAGTACTGATTAATAATCGAACCCATCTCCAGCGGGTTCTCACACCAAACTTCCATTCTTGACAATTCAATGCACCTTATAACTCCCACTATTTATATTTTTAATATTTTTAGTATGTTCACTACATATATAATTTTATTAAATCCCATATAACTTTATCTGCAAAACTTCAAAAAATATTTTGAACATATATATGTGTGTGTGTGTGTGTATGTGTATATATAAGTGGTGACTTGACCTATGTGAGCAAAGAAGCATGCCACATAGGCAAAATATGATGTGGCATGTCTTTTTTAATTTCATGGAGTTTCATTCAAAAAATTAAATAAAAAATAAAATAGTAATTTAGAAGTATAATCCTATTCGTCGTGTAAATTTTAAATTTGAAAAATAATCTAGGGAACATTTTAATATATACAATGAAATGCACCTTATAAATTTCACTATTTATTTTTAGCATGTTGGCTGCATATACATATTTTTAGCAAATCTCACATACATTTATTTACAAAACTTCGAAAAATATTTTGAACATATATTTGGATTTACCATGACAAGACGAATTCATAGACACCAATCTTGAATATTATTATTAATTAAATAAAAAATAAGTTTTCTGAGAGGCGATTTTATGGAGAGTGACTAAAAGAGACGGACAAACATTGAAGTTATATTCAAAACCATTAGAGGTTTTACTAATAACATCGGTGATATATATGTACATAAAAATGATATAAAATGTACACTCATAAAATATTATTAATATTGTTTAAAACATTATACATATTTTCAGTACAATACAATGCACCTTATAAGTTATAATTTTCACTACCGTATATATAGTTTTTACTGAATCTCATATAAATTTATCTACAAAACTCCGAAAATATTGTGAACATATATTTGGATTCACCGTGCGAAGACGAATCGATAGACACCAATTTTGAATATTATTAATAATTAAATAAATCATTTTTCATTAAAATATAATACTCCCTCCGTCCTGAATTCAACTTCTCGCAATCCATTTTGGGACGTCCCAATTTCAACTTTTCATCCCTTTAATGGAAAATCTATCTCCTATTTTATTCACTATCTCTCATACTTTATTCAATATCTTTCTTACTTTATTCACTTTTTCCCTAAATCTTGTGTCCGGACCCACGGGTAATTGAATCTGGAATGGAGGGAGTATAAATTTATTAAATGCGATAAAATGAAATAATAAAATTTTAAAAATAGAGCATTTATTAAATGTTTAATACTCCCTCCATCTATTTAAAATAAAATTAATAGTTATTTAGATGTCCAATTATAAATTTTGATTCTACGGAGCGAGTCTAAATAGGGGGAGTCTTAGTGTCGTTGCTAGGATCATGAGGGCAATGTTATTGTTTGGTGGTAAAATTTTTATGTCTTCTGGTTGTTGAAACTACGAAAGGTTTGGCGACCAAATTAGGAATTGAATTTGTTCGAGATTTTGAGTGGCAACATGTAGTAATTGAAAGGGACTGTTTTTTGGTGATTAAGTCTCTTAAATATGCATATTTTAGCTCTATCTCTTTGTTTCACACTTTCAAAGAAATTCGGACATTTAATAGAGAATTTTGTTCCATAAAGTTTTTCCAGGTTAAATGTGAGGCTAATGTTTTAATACATCGAGTTTCAGTTGGGTGTTCTTATGTTGGTTTGGTAGATTCATCAATATCATGTGAATCTGTAATGTTGATGGTTCCTTTTTTTTAATATGGAATGGAAGTATGTTTATATTCTAAAAAATAAATTGAAAATCATCATTGTTAAAATTTTGAGCATCATATAATTTTGATATTTCATACATGAACCAAAAGTAAAAGTATTTAATGAAAATATTAAACATAGTTGACTGCAAACTTTAAATAAACGGAGCATAATCATTTCTTCAAATATTTTAATTTTTATAAGTGGCGTTTTATATATAATTTACTGTCATAAAAAATATATGGAAAGAAATTACTAAATACTCGTCATTACAAAAAGGTAAACGAGAACGAAAAAGGAAAAAGAAACAAAATAAAATGAAAAAAAATTAAGGAAATGAAAGTAAATAATAATTAAAAAAAAGAGACAACAACAAAAAAAAGAGCTCAGTCATACTCGACGAGAAACTGTTGTGGTCTCATTAGTCCGACGAGATGTTCACCATCTCCAGCGAGACAAACGTTGATGGTCCGATGCTTTGTAATTTGATGATAATTTCGTGCAGTTTGGAATAATGGTTGAGTTTAAGAGTACTATTTGATGATAATTTGGGCAAATGTTGAAAAAGTCTACAAGGATGCATGCAACTCATACAACTTTATAATATTTTGACAGGGACGGACGTTTAAGGTTATTTTAGTTTGTATTATATTGGTGAAGTTTGATTTAATGGGTTTTCACTTTAATACATCCTCGTGTAACATCAAACCTTAGTTAGAAAAAATCATATACAATAAGATAACAATTCCTATTATAGATTCCAGCGCATACATTTTCTACACATGTAAGTTATGACAATAAACAAGAGTTGAAGACACTGTTGAGGTGTCATTGCAGTCTATATTTGACTACACATGTATCAGTCAATTTATTTTTAAACAGGTCAGATTCTGTCCAACCCAAATTTAAACCCGTTTGAAATAATAAAAGTTCAAGTCTGGGTCAGGCATATACTCGAACCCGTTCCGTACCTTCATAAAACAAGACCCGAACCTCAACATTTTATGGTTAAGTTATTAAAAAGTATATTTTTTCGGGGGGTGCTGGGTAGGTGCCATGAAAACCACCGTAACATGTGAAATTATGTTTGTAAAATAATACTCCCTCCATCCCGGAGTCAACTTTCCGCGGGCCCGGGCATAAATTTAAGAGAAGAGTGAATAAAGTAGGATAAATAGTAATCAAGTATGAAATAGATTGAATAAAGTAGGAGGGATCATGAAAAAGTATGATAGAGGGTGAATAAAGTACGAGATAAATTTTCCATTTAAGGGATGAGAAATTGAAATTGGGACTAAAATAGAATCCGGAGAGTTGAATTCGGGACCGAGGGAGTAATTTTTATGTGTGTGGTGGGGGGACCACATACCACCCCGGAGGTGTTGGGATCCAACCCTGTTAACTTCATTATAGACTTTTTATTTTATTTTGTTCGAGTTCGAGGAATAATTTTTTTTTAAAAATAACATGTATCAGCTGCTAATTAACAGGTCAGGTACACGTATATGATCCGATATAAAAAAATATATATGTCATCAACCCATCGAGTCCTGAACGGATTCGGGTTGGCTCCTAGACCTTTCAAAGAAAATCCGTTATGATGAGTCGTATTTTACACTTTTTATTTTTGCTATAAAAACAGACTAGGTCATATATTATTGAATGACGGATTACCACCGACACAACGACCAATGTTGTTTGCAACTCTTATTTTCTCGATTAATTTATTTTGTCGCCCTTTCTATTTATTATTAAAAATAACTATACCGTGGCATCGCCACGGGTTAGTACTACTTATTGTTAAAGTCAATGCCAAACTGTCTAAACCATTCTACAGAATCGTTGGCGAAAATGTCTCCAACCACATTAAGGCTTTGTTCTTTCAAATCAAATTCTTCGAATCGAATCGAATCGAATCGAATCAATGGAACCGAATCAATCAATCAATGGAATCGAATCGAATCAAATCAAACTAATCGAATCGAATCAAGAAATTATTGTGTAATAATAATAACAATTATATGATGGTATATATAATCACAATTAAAAAAATATATTATTTTTGTCATCTTTCTCACATTCTTCCTACTCTTTTTTCTGTCACTTTACATTTTTATTTATTATTGTATAACAAACTTTAAAACCAACCGCGTGGAAGGTCATTTATACGATGCCTCAAATGGAAGACACATATCAAATATACGTGATTGTTGGTACCTTCACTCTTCATAATTTTATGCGCATGTGTAAACTTGAAATACTGGGTTAAACATGATATCAATGTCAAGGTGGAGTGGATAATGATTTATTGAACCCGCAAGGAAAGAAACGATAAAAAAGTGAGGAGATGACATTGAGAATTTACGCCTATTCCGCAATATAGAGCACAGAAAGATAATAGAGTCAGGAAGATAATATAGAAATAAATGCCATTTTTCAATATTTGTGATATATAATATTATTTTTATAAAGTTTGGTCCGACTTTTGGTTTGGTTTAACTTGTTTTGAGTTTTGAACATGTAGATTTTTGTTCAAATTGTAATTATATTCTTTATTTCATCGATCTACTAAAAGTCAGATTAAAAGGAAGAAAGAAAAAAGTTGAAAATAACTCAATTGGATAAATTTTCTTATTTTCCTCGCATAAAAGATCGCCAGTAAATAAATGATAAAATAATATTAATAATAATATTATTATTATTAACAACAACAACAACAACAACAACAATAACAATAATAATAATATGAATTTAATGAATCGAATCGAATCGAATCAAGACGAGGCGAATCAAGACGAAATTGAATCGAATCGAATTAATCGAATCAATAAGTTTTCAGTTGAAAATAACAGAGGCTAAATCGCAGAAATTAAACTGCCAAACCAATTAAAGCAAACTCTTGGTCGAAATTATCATTCCATACCTCTCAAATGAACCAAGTCGTTCTTCTTTACTAACCCATACATGATATCCTCGGTCAATCAACTACTGTAAAATCCTGTAAATTTATTTTGGACCATCTAGTTGTTTTATTTTGGAGATGAAAATTTATTGAACTTGTGTTGATTAACGAAATTTTATAAATCATTATTTTACGGATCGATAAATCGAAGTGGGCCACGATGACGATTATTAGTTTGAGTTGGACCGGAGAAAGGCCCAACCAACCTCCATTATCAGCCACCATCCTCCTCCACCACGCCACCATACGTCTACCCACCGCCCATATCGAGCCGCCTCTCAACCACTGTCCTCAGCCACGCGTCACGTCGCGCGCCCTTCGATTTAGTCCTTCCCCAGCTCTGCCCCTCACCGACCAGCCGCCAGCCTGCCTTCGTCTGCCCTTCTTCTTCGTCAACATCGTCCCGTAAGCCAGGTTACGAGGTATGAATCACGTAGAAACCGGAAGCTCGGAGGATTGAAATCTCGAAACCAGATCAGGACGAATTCGCGAAATTCTTGGATCGATTCTTAGAATGTTCTTGATCGTTTTGATTGATTGAGATGTTGGATATATGAATTTCGGAACCCTAGCTTGGATTGGGAGTTGATTGGATCGATTTGGTAAAGTTTTGAAGGTTGCAGGGACTTATTCGAGGTTTTGGAAAAGAGTAAACCCTTGCTTTTGAGAATTAGATGGTACCAAGGATCTCCTATGCAATTTAACGAACTTCCAGATATTTCAGTTTAGCCCCAGAGCGGTCAATTACCTATTTTGCCCCTGTTCTCCCGCTTTCTGCCATTGCTCGGTTATATAAAACTCTCTGCCAGTTCACAATCAAATTTGTTGCCAGCCCAGTTGGTTTGATGACTTGCAGTTAACCTAGTGCCCCCGGGTTCAAATCCTGATGGAGACAGGATTTGTTTTATTTTATTTCCAGCCTGTTCCGACCCGTTTAAATTACCGTTTTGACCCTGAACATTGTAGAATTACTATAATGCCCTCCCACCATTTAAACCTATATTTTTTTTTCCTAGCTCCAGAAATCATCGTTTTGCCCTTGTAACCTACTTTTCCCTTTTTGACCTATAAAAACCGGGAGTTTGTAAGTGGTGCTTTGGAGGAATTGTGGTTCGAAGTGACTTTGGAGATTTTATGTGCAATCTATTGGAGGATCTTGCGGGTATTTAAGTTTGACTTGGAATTGTATCGACCTTGAGATAAGGGGAACTCTTAACACTTTTGCTTTATTTTATTGTTATAATATATGTATATGTATTGTTTTAAAGTTTGACAAATAACTTATAGTTCTTATATTATGTTATGGGACATGATATAATAGTCTATTCGTAAAAAAAGGATCAAGTATGTGTATCCCAAAATATTTTCTTTGTGTATGCGATTTGTGAAAGTGATTTGATAAAGCATGGATTATGTGTACGTTTATGCTCATCGATATGACTATGAAGTGTGTGACCCTTTCGGGGGGGAGGGGGAATGTCGTGCTTTGGAGTACTCCCAGTGTTATGTGTGTAGACCCCTATTGTATTAGGGGATATGTTATGTGAAAGCCGGCCTCTGTGCCACCACGGTTTGTGTGGCCATAGTGTATATTTGATTCGAGCTGAATGTGAATAGTGTATTGTGACATGTGTTCCATGCAAATGATTTTCGACTATGTTTGATATAAAAATGGAGTGTATATGTATGTAAACTTTTCATATGTTCTTGATCCGGGTAAAAGTGTCAGGAGCTCACCCTTACACCTTTTTTTTAGATATTTAGTAAGTGATTGGAGGAAGATACTTTGGAGTTGAGACGGTAGTCAGATGATGTACGTGAAGGTCATTTAGTAGTTGTCACTCGAGATTTGTATTGTATAGGATGATTTGTACTGCTACAATCGTTGTAATTGATTGAGGATTTGCAGTCGTTGTAATTAGTTTATGGGATTTTAGATGCTCTGTTTGTACAAATCTGAGATAATTGATGTATTTGAGGATTGAAGAAAGGCTTCGTCTTGGCGTGAGCCCATCTCACGATAGACGGCCGGTCGCGCCAAAGTATTTTGGTTTTGGGGCGTGACAAATTAAAAGTGGTATCAGAGCCTAGGTTCCGGTTTGTTGGGTGTACGTAGGTCCCATGTTTGATTATGTGAAGTGTCGTTTTGGATGAAGGAAAAACTCGAGGAGTTAGGTTAGAATCTTTGAGGAGCCTAGGTTATGATCTTTGAGGAGCCAAGGCTAGAATTTGTGAAGAAATAATATTTCAGTTGTTGGTTGTAGGTTCTAAGTTTGAGTTCGATGAAATTTTTTGGATTTCTCTAAATTTGGTGTTTCCGAGTGTGGTGCTAAAGGTAATATTGGAGTTTAGATATTAAGTTTGAAGTCGTCGGTGATGTTCTGGACCGAGTGAAAGGTAATAACATTGATGTTGCGACTTGAAAGTTGGATATTTGTGAGATTTGCGCTGTGGAAGCGTAGTGGAGTTAAGTTTCCAGGAGGAAACTTCTTTTAAGGAGGGGAGTAGGTAAAATCCCGTAAATTTATTTTGGACCATCTAGTTATTTTATTTTGGAGATGAGAATTTATTGGACTTGAGTTGATTAACGGGATTTTATAAGTCATTATTTTACAGTCGATAAATCGAAGCGGGCCACGATGACGATTATTAGTTTGAGTTTGGACTTGAGAAAGGTTCAAAATTGGGAAGCTCAATTGTCTTTTAAACCCTAGTCCTTTGACCAACTTACTACTCATCTTCTTCCTCCAACCAACCTCCATTATCAGCCACCATCCTCCTCCACCACGCCACCATACGTCTACCCACCACCCATATCGAGCCACCTCTCAACCACGCATCACGTCGCGCGCCCTTCGATCTAGTCCTTCTCCAGCTCTGCCCCTCACCGACCAGCCGCCACCCTGCCTTCGTCTGCCCTTCTTCTTCGTCAACATCGTCTCGTAAGCCAGGTTAGGAGGTATGAATCACGTAGAAACTGGAAGCTCGGAGGATTGAAATCTTGAAACAGGATCAGGACGAATTCGCGAAATTCTTGGATCGATTCCTTGATGTTTTACACTGTTCTTGATCGTTTTGATTGATTGAGATGTTGGATATATGAATTTCGGAATCCTAGCTTGGATTCGGAGTTGATTGAATCGATTTGGTAAAGTTTTGAAGGTTGCAGGGACATATTCGAGGTTTTGGAAAAGTATAGAGCCTTGCTTTTGAGAATTAGATGGTACCAAGGACCTCCTATGCAATTTAACAAACTTCCAGATATTTCAGTTTAGCCCCAGACCGGTCAATTACCTATTTTTCCCCTGATCTCCCGCTTAATCTACAAAATCTGCCATTGCTCGATTATATAAAACTCTCTGCCAGTTTACAATCAAAGTTGTTGCCAGCCCAGTAGGTTTGATGACTTGCTGTTAACCTAGTGCCCCCTGGTTCGAATCTTGATGGAGACAGGATTTGTTTTCTTTCTATTTCCAGCCTGGAGACAGGATTTGTTTTCTTTCTATTTCCAGCCTGTGTCTACCCGTTTAAATTACTGTTTTGCCCCTGAATGTTGCAGAATTACTATAATGCCCTCTCACCATTTAAACCTATATTTTTCCTAGCTCCAGAAATCATCGTTTTGCCCTTGTAACCTATTTTTCCCTTTTTGACCTATAAAAACCGGAGTAGAGATTTAACGGAGTTAGTAAGTGGTGCTTTGGAGGAATTGTGGTTCGAAGTGACTTTGGAGATTTGATGTGCAATCTATTGGAGGATCTTGCGGGTATTTAAGTTTGACTTTTAATCGACGACTCGGCGTAGTGAACTCTTAACACTTTTGCTTTATTTTATTGTTATAATATATGTTCATGTATTGTTTTAAAGTTTGACAAATAACTTATGGTTATTATATTATGTTATGGGACATGATATAATAGTTTATTCGTAAAAAAGGATCAAGTATGTGTATCTCTAAATGTTTTCTTTGTGTATGCGATTTGTGAAAGTGATTTGATAAAGCATGGATTATGTGTACGTTTATGCTCATCGATATGTCGATGAAGTGTATTCCCAGTGTTATGTGTGTGGACCTCTATTGTGTTAGGGGATATATGAAATGTATCACAATGCCACTATGTCATGCTATTACATAGTATATATTTGATTCGAGCTGAATGTGAATAGTGTATTGTGACATGTGTTCCATGCAAATGATTTTCGACCATGTTTGATATAAAAATGGAGTGTATATGTATATAAACTTTTCATATGTACTTGATCCGGGTAAAAGTGTCAGGAGCTCACCTTACAACTTTTTTTTTTAGATATTTAGTAAGTGATTGGACGATGATACTTTGGAGTTGAGACGGTAGTCAGATGATGTACGTGAAGGCTGTTTAGTAGTTGCTGCGACTCTGAGATTTATATTGTATAGAATGATTTGTACTGCTACAATCGTTGTAATTGATTGAGGATTTGCAATCGTTGTAATTAGTTTATGGGATTTTAGATGCTCTGTTTGTACCACTCTGAGATAATTGATGTATTTGAGGATTAAAGGAAAGCTTCGTCTTGGCGTGAGCCCATTTCACGATAGACGGCCGATCGCGCCAAAGTATTTTGGTTTTGGGGCGTGACAACTACATAAATCCAAATCGCCAGGCCAATCTGTTACAAAGAATGAAGGTGTGAAATTGCCATTCATCACTGCAGAAAGAGATAAAAAGATTTTTCTTCCCCTTTTATGGATAAGAAGAGTATTTTATTAAAACCAAATAAAGGAGCTAAGATCAATACGAATAGAGAGAATCAACTGAACCAGCTAAGCTCAAGTAGTATCTTACAGAAACTCAGTATAATCAAAAGGCAAAGTAAAAAATACAGATGCATCATCTGTTATGACAGTGTGCTAAATTGTTAGCGCTTCGTCTTTCATTCAGAAGATTTTCACATATTAAATTTCTCATGTTCAATTAAGCTGACCAGCATGTTTATGAAAAGTGACCATAGATTAGAAGCCTGAAATTTACTTTAAGAGAGATAAATATCTTAAGCATGAAGCAAGAATTTTTTCTCATGATGATTATAATTTTCAACGAGAAATATAAGAGACCTGACAACATCACAACTTAAAAGCAAGGCGCAGAAGTAAAAATTAAATAACAGAAACAAACATGGTTTATAACTTTTTCCTATTATTGACAATCTGATCTAGCCCGTACGCACTTTCCGGGTTATATATTTGAAAACAAATTTAATAATTGATCTCTGCTAAAGCCGAAACAATCGAAAATTTTACATTATCCCGGAGTATGTTTCCCCCAAGTTTTCTCATATTAACTATAAATAATTACAATAAAAGTTTGACATCGACTCAAATTAAAAGAAGGACAATTTAATCTTTGTGCAAGCAACTTTTGTTTATACAAATTGTGGTATATGCTCTCATCTTGAAACTACTGTACACTAATCATAGTGGAATAAATTATTAATTTAACAAATCAAACAGTGACTAAGAAATAGTACTTGGGCCATCATCCCTTAAAAGTTCATCATCTCGACCTTAAAAGGTCTTATTAAGGCGACGAGAAGGCTATCCACTTGTATGTTGTTTGCATGATGTACTCACAAGTGGTGTGGGATATTGTAACACGCTTCCTCACGGGTAGGCCGCGCGGTTAATCGGATCTACACGTGAAATCATTAATAGCCTCTTTGGGCAAGCCGGAATTATCATCGGCTGGGGCACCCATCATCAACTTGGGCCTGTCTCTATCGCTTAAAAGTACTTATTAAGGGGAGAAGGTTATCCACCTTATATGTTGGGGGAGAAGGTTATCCACCTTATTGTTGTTCGCATAATCTACTGTGGGATATTCTAACAGTACTAAAGCTATCGTAGCATCAAGTACCGTGAAAGGTGAAAGTTCAGAGACATGTGAACTCAAATAATTCAATGAAAAAATTGATATGTATCTGATAAAAGGTTGAATCAGATCTGATTAATGAATCATTGATCGAACTATCGAAGCTCATCTCCAATTCGCCAGTTTTCCCCTAACCTTCCCATCTCCCAACCTAAAATCATAAGGGGATCAACTGACAAAACATTTTCAAGGATTGAGACTGTGGTGGATTTGGTTACATAATTGGATTTCATTTCAACTCCCTGCACACGAAAAATCCAGGTAATAAAACTACCGATTCTTGTAGATCGTTGCGCACGAGTAGAGAAGTCGGAGGAGAGGAAATATGTTTCAATGAAAAGACAGAAAGTATAGGAGAGAAAGGAATCTGATCCGATGGTGAAGAGAATAGAGAAAAGAAATGATTACGAATCTTTCTATGTAAATGTACCAAAACATTCACCACGCGCTACTCCACACGCGCCAAGTTTTTGGTTATATACTACTTTCAAACATTGTTATTTTATTTTTTAAAATTGTGTGATTTATTTATTTATTAATATTTTTTAATATAAAGGCGAGACACATCTAGTTCAAGGTTATCGTCGTAATCTTGGTCACCCTATCGTCTAGTATGTCTAGACTTTTAAGAAGTCTAGCCGAGAGTGAGGGGTATCAGTCGAAACTAAAGACCAAGACCACAAGGGCGGAATACTCCTTCACTAATTGAGGGAGTGATGGTCCCTTGTAGCAACGATAATCTACTAGTAGGGGTGGTCTCTTTTATTCATTAATAGAGAATGGATCATGGGGGTATATAGGTACCCATGAAGTACAACAAGTTCCTAGTCCACAAGTGAATAACATAAGGTACAAGAAACAGGGCCAAAACAGTGCCCTTACAGTACCTAGGAATCCGACCTCGGTAGCAACCAGAAGCCTTAACAAAGTTTGACAAAATAATAACCTTACTACTCAAAATGTTACTAGTTTGAACATTACAATAAACATGAAGATTATACAATCCTTCATTGCCACTGAATATGCACAAAGCAGGTGAAACTTCCTCCAAATCGATCCAAAATCCCACAAGAGAGAGTAACAAAAAATCAACCTGCAAGAGTAGCTCCAAAAAGTTCTTCACAAAATGGTTAGAAGTTAGCAAAACCAAGCGTCCCACTGTGACATAAGATAGAGGCCAAAACCTGAAACACCAAACAACCATAAGAATGGTACATAGAGGAGGTTGAAGCAAAGCTAGAAGCTCGCATCTCACAGCAGGTCTTTCATGGATCACTGGGGTCGTCAAGATTGGCGACTCTCTCCCAATGTACAGAGGAAAATCACTTCCCCTTCTCCATGTAATATCATTCTCAAGTTGATCAAGTACCAGGTTTAAGTCTATCTTACTTACCCAGACTAAGCACAAAAGAAAGTCAATATACATCCATACAAAAAGAGGTGACACATTAGTAGAATGAGACAACCATCTACAGCCCATATCCTCCGCAAAAAAAAAAAAAAAAAAATCCCATCCTTTCACATATGTTATCTTCCCTGTTTTGGAATCACTGCAACAAACATAGATTCTCAAATTAAACTTGTCACAGAAAATTAGCAAAACAAGCCAAGCTTGGAAGGTTAGCTTGCATTTAAGATCAGTAGAATAATCATCAAGGTTCCACAAGAAAGCCTACTGAATTGATTCCTCAAGTGTACCTGTCAACAAGATTAGTAAAATCTGCATTGAATTACTGTAAAGGAGATATCACATTCACTTTCCTAAGATAAGGAATGCCACTTTTATCCTGATACAACATCTACCTAATTGGTAAAGGACAGTTACTAGGAACATATCTCCCAGATGAGCCATATATTAGACCATGATTAGCAAGAAAATCAGCAATAGAATTGCATTCCCTAGAGCTATGACCAATGTTAACAAGGAGATCATCACACAGTTTCAAAATTTTCTGAACTAAGGGAGAAATAATCCAGTGATTAACCCTTGATCTCTTTTTCAAGATATTGACTGCAATCATACAACCAGTTTTCAGGTAGATGTGAGAAAGATGAAGGTCTTTGCAGAGAGAGAGACCCTTCCAGATACCTGTCAGCTCAGCCATTAAAGGACTGGAGGAAGGAATAAGGGAGTAGAAGGATTGAATCATTCTGCCTTCATCATTTCTTATGATTCCTCCTGCAGCTGATCTATTTGAGATAAAGGAATGGGCACCATCAGTGTTGAGCTTGAAGCAGTTTGGAGGAGGTTTACTCCAAT
This sequence comes from Plantago major, assembly GCA_026545765.1. Classification (NCBI taxonomy): domain Eukaryota; kingdom Viridiplantae; phylum Streptophyta; class Magnoliopsida; order Lamiales; family Plantaginaceae; genus Plantago; species Plantago major. Next base: position 50,818,687 of record CM048841.1, on the reverse strand, counting down.
GAATGGCTAGAACTTGAGTACTGATTTGGGGGCCAGATTGATGTGCCAGATAGCCACAACATGAGAGTCTCCATTCCAAAAATCCCTATCAAAAGGTGTAGCTAGGGAGAAGAGCTGAATCTTGGAGATGATTGAAGGGATGATCTTGTCAGCCTAGATAGGAATTAGAGTTGAATTTGGAGTCATTCCTTGCTAACCAAAGAGCCCAACAGATGAGCATGGAGATAAGGATTCTCACATGCCCTTTCTTAGAGGAGATGGAAAAAGGAGCTGAAGCTTTCCAAGATTTAAACCTTGTAAACACTGAATGAACTAAGAAGGGGTTCACATTAAACAGAGAAGAGAACCAGTTCCAAACTTTGATGGCTTCAGGATTGAGTAGAGAACATGATTAATGGATTCAATGTGAGAACAACATTGACATTTTGAGACAATGGGAATTCCTCTATCCTGCGTTACCTGATCAACTGGCAGCCATCTATGAACAATTTTCCACCAGAATACTGAAAACATTAGTGGGAATTCTTGAATTCCAAAAAGAGGCTAGGAAAAAAGTTTGAGCTTGCTTGTCTCTATTCACCTCCCAAGCACTTTTAGTGCTAAAAAAATTGTATGATTTATTGTTAAAATAGTATGATCATGATTGTGATGTTTCATATGGTGATCATGATGATTATCAGGTTTTGTTTTTTCTCATTTTTTTTAAAATTCTTTTGGGACTTATTTGTAAATTATTGAACTTTGGACTATTTTTATAATTTTTCAGAAATTGTCCTGTGTTTTCTAAAATGTGTCCTGTGTTTGACAAGCCACATTATTATATTGATATAATTTTGTTCACTCATTTTAATCTTTGAACCCTTAAAACAGGTGCGATGTTAGGATTTTTTTCATCCCATGCTACATTTAACTTATTTAAATAATACTCCTAACTAATAAATAATTATTTTGTATTGTCCTGATTTTCAATTGACGAATTAAGGTAATTATGAGTTGCGCTAGTTTGTGAGCTTGTAAATTCGATAAATATATATTATGTACTAACACTTTTCAAATAAATAAATGTAAATTTTTTATTAAATTCATATAAAACACTGATATTTCTAAATATTATTTAAAATTAAATTTTATAACAATTATTTCAAACATAATATATTATTCACTAGTTAAGAGTGGTTTTTACCAATAGTTAGCAATACTGACTTAGAATAATTTATCAAACCTCTAAAATATCTTCTTTTTAGAAATATAGTAAAATCCACTTCAAACATAATTGCATGTGCAGTCGTGTAGTCTTTTTTTCGAAATTTCATTATAAAAATAGACCGTGTTAAATGTAAAAAAATTAAATTGAATACATATATAATCCTTAATTTTCGAAATTCACCCTGTGCCGGACACCAGCGGGCTACACTGCTCGCCGCCCCTGCCTTAGGGTTTCCAATCATCCCGGGTTTATTTACACTATGCTACCCACTGAAAAAATAAGAGACAAAATACATAAACCTAAGACAAAAAAGTAAGGAAGGTGTGAGCTGAAATGAATTGATGATCCATATATTATGTGTCGCGTTGCATGCAATAGCATATAAATTTACTGTAATGCCAAGCACAAAAAGTAGCTTACTAATTAACATTCGTTTGTTTGTTTTATTTGTTTCATCGGCATGTTTTTGTCCGCCTTCCTTCATTCCTGCTTTGTCTTCATCTCAGCTCCTCTGATTCTTCAATGCTATTCTGTTTGCTATAAAACTCTCCTAAACCTCACACTTACAAGGAAAAGAACGGCCCGTCTACGCGATATTTACAGATAGCATGGCTAAGCAAGTCGAAAAGCATCAAGTTGATTCTCGTACTATGCATGAAGAATCCGAGGAGCAATCAACCAGAGACAATAAGGCTGAAAGTTCCAGCTTGGAGAATGGGAAAAAAGGACATAAGAGGGTTAGGAAATCAGCTGTGCAGTTAATGAAAGTCCATTACGAGCTCCAACGACTGCTGGAGCTCAGCCGAAAGAGTGAGAACGAGCTCCAACTTCAGCTAGAGCAAAGCAAGAAGAGAGGAGCTGGGCTTCAGGCTGAAAATCTGCAACTCAAACGACGTCTTGTGATTGCGAAAAGTGAGAAGTTGTTGGATTCATTGATGAAGTATGAGGATAGGTTTTAGGGAAGATGTAACTTGTGATGAAGCTTTAATAAAAATTGAATTTGGAATTGTCATGACACAGTATTCATCTGTTATAACTTTGTAGTCAATATTTATCGAGTTAGTATTGTAAATACTTAGTTGAGTCCGTTTTGCGAGAGACCCCTATATATAGGAGAGTTCCGAAAGTCCCCTTCACACGTTAAAACTAGACAATTATATCTTTTTTCTTGACTTGGCTTCTAATGATTTTTCGCGGATCTTTTGACCCGAATTCATTAAAAACTAGACAATATAATGTAAAAACTAGACAATATAATGTAAATTTAATATCATGTAAAAACTAGAGAATTCCTTTCATAAACTAGACAATATAATGTAAAAACTAGATAATATAAACAATTATGTTACACTGAGTGAGTAAATTTCTGGACAAGTAATAAAACTAGACAATTCAGATACAAAACTAGACATTAATTTTTCTTCGATTGCTTTAGTTTCTTCAGAGCATTCTTCTTCAAATCATCCAATCCACCCTCTTCAAAATCATCATCAGCAGCAGGTCCCTTAGATCCTTGAGAAGCTTTTTCATCAGCAACTTTCTTTGCTTCTAGCTTTTTCAACTTACATAAAAACTAGACAATACATACTAAAAACTAGACAGTTCAACACAACTGCATAACAGAAAGATATAACATGAAAAACTAGACAAATATTGTTAAAAACTATACCATATGTGTTAAAACCTAAAACATAAGGTATTTACATAAAAACTAGACAATATATGTTAAAAACTAGACAATTGCACACAAAAAGCTGTAAAACATTAAAAAGTAGACAATATATGTTAAAAACTAGACAATTTCACACAAAATATTTAGAAAATTCAAATAAACAACAAATCCCCACAAAAAACATATACAGTGTACACAACCACATAGCAAATCTAAAAATCATAAAAAGTAGATGATACATGTTAAAAACTAGACAATACATACTAAAACCTAGACAACTGCACAACAAAAAACTACACCAGCAACAACGAACAACATATACAATTTCTACTAAAACATAGACCATTTATACAAAAAAAAAACTAGACAAATTATAGTAAAACATAGACAATTTATACAAAAAAACTAAACCAGCAACAACGAACAACATAGACAATTTCTACTAAAACATAGATCATTTATACTAAAAAATTAGACAATTTATAGTATAACATAGACAATTTATACAAAAACTAAACCAGCAACAAGTTAGAATTGGTCGATTGATTGATGAATCGGCTTCCAATTTCAAACCAAGTTAGAAGAACATAAATTGTTAGAATTGCACAAATTCGTCCAGGAAAACATCACTATCAACTACATCCTTAACAACATAAACAAACAGTTACAGAAAACTTCAGATCTGTAACTCAGATTACTGATAAAACTATCAATTTACCTCAAGGTATCTGAATCTGAGTTTACAATTGGTTCGGGTTAAGCAACGGGAGCTCGATCACCGGTAAAGCTGGTGGTGATGTGGATCAATTGACAACGAAGCTGTTAACATTGAATTGTGACTTAAAGCATTGCACAATAGACGTGCTACCTCCTCACGAAATGCCATATCTACTCACAAAAAGGAAAAAAAAATTAAAATCGTCCAGAAGATCACAACCGAATCTAGCTAGGATCTAACTTAGCAGCTAACATAAGTGATAATGAAAAATATGAAAAACTGAACAAAGTAGAAGTAGTTGTGACTAGTTACCTATGGTAGGGGCAAGATCGTCAACAACGTTCGAGATGAAAGTGACGAGAAGACTGCTCTTGCCGACGGCGGAATCTCTGACGAGAAGATCGTAGTTGCTCCGTCCATGCCCTGAACTTGCTGCCATTGAATTATTCTTCTAAATTCCGATCTTCTTCTTCTTCTTCTTCTTCTTCTTCTTCTCTCTATTGATGAACGGTGGTTATATAGGGTGGAAATGGCAGAAACAACAACGATGGAGAAATCGAAATCGGGAGAGATGAAGATAGTCTGAAGGAAGTAAATCTTAATTGAACTAGAAGAAGAATCGCGATTGAATAGGAAGAAGATGAAATTGGGTAAAATATGATAAAATAGCTATTTATATACTGTTATGTATTTGTTAGTAATATTTGTTTAGATTTTGATCAGCAACCTAATGATTTATCTTAGCTCAGAAAGGTGCTTAGTACTCTTGGTTCACTTGAACACTGTAAAAAATGAAAATCACTAAGTATGTTAGTCTAGCAAATATTGTATAGGATGTTAGGTCTCTGAATGTAATTTTTATTTATTTGACGAAGACCAAGAAGGAAGCATCCAAGCAAAGGAACTCATTTCCAGAAGACTGAAGTTTGCTCAAGATTGCTGAAGACTAAGGAGAAAAGTCTCATCAAATACCTATGTCCAGAAACCTTGAGTCAACAAGTGTTTTGATTAAACAAGTTACTCAAAGGATATATGAGAACACAAGTGTACTGAGTAAGGAACGTGTCAAGTCTCAGAGAGATTCACGTATCCGTTGAGACAACAGGGCAAATATAGTACTATGCATTTACTGGTCGGACATAAATGTCTGCACAAAAGCAGAAGTCTCTGAAGAAGTAGACAAACTACTCTGCGGTACTATATACAGATATCAATTGTTTAAATTTGAATTGCGCCCAACGGATACTATTCAAACGGCTTCAAATTCAACTATAAATATCACCACTTAGAATGCTTGAAAATACACCAAGAACTTACACCTTGAATTCACACTGAAACTACAACTTATTGTATATATTCAAGTGATTTCTCAAGCATACAAGCTTTCTTACTACTTACCTTCTAGCTTTCTATTGCGACTAAAGCTCTAGAACTCTAAGTAGTAAACAAGTTTTAAGTGTCCTGACTCTTAACAAGCATTGCTATCTGTAAAGGAGTTGAATCAAAATATCAAGTATCTGAGATTCATTCTCTAGAACATTTAACAAAGACTTGGTTCAGTAAAGAACAAGTTACCATACATTGTGAAGTGTATTAAGTAATCTTGATTCTATAAAGCTTTCTGAAATAACTATGTAAGTTATAAAGAAGCTCACCTGACAAACTACCTTAACCACACACCAACTGGCGTGGAGTACATGAAGTACTTAGTTTGGGAAACTAAGGAACGACTCCAAGGTTACTGAGCACAGGAAGTACTTAGTTTTGGAAACTAAGGAATAGCTCAAAAAGGTTTCTGAGTAGAGGAAGTACTTGGGTCAGATAGCTGGGGAACAACTCAGGGGGAAACATTTGGTTAGGAACCAAGTGTTGCAGGAATCGAGAGATAGGATATTTGTAAGGGTACCTCATTTATCTATCTTAGTGGATTCTAGGCCTGAGAAAGGCCGAAGTGGATTAGTTGAAGGATTACGCCACCTTCAGATACCACTATAATTTGTTGTGTCATTTACTTACTGCATTTACCTTGCTTTATTCATCTTGTTATGTATTCACACACTTTCACTATGCTGAGCACATGCACTTATCACAGAAAGTCTTCCGCTCTCTGAAACTAAGTATCAGATATCTTCATAGATATCGACAAAAGTTTTAAAAGACTATTCACCCCCCAGTCTTTTACTTTGCCGTTATCTGGACGAACAAGTGGTATCAGAGCAGGAGGTTCCCAAGCCTTCTGCGCTGAACCTAGATCCCAGATAAGTGCCCACTAACTATTTAACACCTACACTTGATTTGTTTATTTAGTGTGTTTGCTGCAGAATGTCTTTGAGTGATGCCCCTGTCCTCAAGCCAAAAAACTATGAAAAATGGAAGAACATGTTGTTGCATCTAGAAGCCATAAGTGACAAAATGATACATGTCATCAAGAATCGCCCTATAGTCATTCGATAGCCCAAACACGTCATGGGAGTTTCAGATGGAAGAGACAAAACACCAGCCGACAAGGGTGATGAAAGCAGTGGTTCCTCCACACCAGAAACTGGGAGAGTCACCGGTCGAATAGAATATGAAGATAAGCCCAGAGAGCTCTGGACATCAGAAGATGCCAAGAGACATAGGCTGGATGGACAAGCTCATAACATCATCATGCGTTCTACTCCAGAGCACATACAGTGTAAACTGTGGGGGGCAAAAAACAGCTAAATTTGCCTGGCAATTGATTGAAGAAATCTGTGCCGGCACTAAGAAAACCAAAGAAAACAAGTTCAAATTCCAATACTTCAAACAAGGTCCTACAGAGACACTTGAAGAACTTGACTTTAGGTTCACAACACTAATGAGTGAAATGGCTGCACTTGGTGAAAGTGATAGATACACTAATTATGAAAAGGTTAAGACTATTGTGAAAAGTCTAAACCAAAACTTGGAACATACTCAATACTTCTACTTCAACCAAGGAATGCCAAACATCACTCCAGTGGAACTCTTTTCACACTTGGCAATTGTCAACTATGTGACAACTCAGAGAGGACATGCAGCTATGGAAAAGTCGCATAATGTTGCTTCCTTAACTCAAGGTACTTCTGAAAAGAAGGAAACCAAGGAAATGACTGAAGAAAATGCTCTTGCTGTAAAACACATGAAACGATTTGTTTGTCAAGAGATTGAAAGGAGAAAATCCAAAGACAAGTTGAAAAAGCATCTTGGATCAAACTACCATCAGTACAAAAACATACAAAACAACTCACTGAACAAGCCTGCTCAGCAAAGTACTGATGTTGCAGAAATTGGAAATGACACCTGATTCTACTGTCAGAAACCTAGACACTTCAAAAGATATTGTCCTACGTTCCACAAACTAAAGACAAGTGACAGAAAGGAGAGAAGAAACTCCAAGAGAAGTCAGAGAGCTTTGCTCACTGAAGAATGGAAAAAGATTCAAATCCAATTGGATGCTCTTGACATTGAGTCAAAATCTGAAGATGAAGATTCAGATGACTCAAGCTACCTTCACCAGAGTTATGTGGTATTACTCACGATTTGGTTGACTTTTGTCAAAAGACGAAAGAAATGTGCGGAGTTGCTGAGGAGGTCTTTCCAGATTTCTCCAACATCGAACCATGTCTAATGGCTGATGAGGTAACCAACATTTCTCAGTTCTTAAGTTATGAAAGTGATGAGGAAAGCATAAAAGATTTAGAACATCTCAAGACGGAGCTTGATCTTTATGAATGAGAATTCTTGGTAGTTCAATCAAGAACTAAGTTTCTGGAAGAAGAAAAGAAATCTCTTGAAAAGGATATTTCAGAGCTGACCAAGATATCTGAAACAAAGGATGCTGAAAATGCATTTCTAAAGGCTCAGATATCTGAGACAGAGAAATCACACAAAGAGGTTTTAAACGTGCTTCAAAGGAAATATGAAGATATTCTTTCTGAAAATGAGGAACTCAAAAAGAAAGAACTATCTTTTCAATCCTATGCCAAAGCCAGTGATACTCTTACTGAAGTAAAATCTTATCTAATATATCCTTCAGAAAAGGGAGGACTTGGGCTTGACACACAAACCTCTAACTCTACTCCTCTGAAAAAGGGCGATGATAGAATGATGTTTGTAAGAAGTCAAAAAGACGGCTCCCAAAAAACCTATAGCATTGGTAAAAAAGCTAAGGTTGTTAACAAAGGAAAGGAAGTTGCAACCCAACCTTTGAGGGAGATACAAGTCTCCAAAAAGAATGTGGAAAAGGTTTCTGAGAAGAAACAACACACTAGAAAGTGCAACCATCCATATTGCTATATCTCTCGAAAAGGAAAAATTGCAGGAGCTGGCAACTTTCCTAACATATCATTTTTCGGAAGAAACAATGATCCAGAGACTAGTAAAGCTGCTGAGAATAGATCTCAGATAGCTAAAAGTGCTCGAAATGGCATTAGCTATAGAGCCATCGGAAAACAACTTGCTCTGGAACATAAGCAAGAGCAAGAACGATGGATGAAAGCTAGGATTGCTAAAAGTAATCATCAGAAGTGGAAGAACGAACAAACCACTGAAAATCTGAATGCCAGGGCTAGAAGAAATCTGGCAAGGAAAGCTAAGTTTGCTGACTAGCAGACTCAGCAACCTGACATGTATCTGAAAGCACCATAAGGAGCACCTAGGAACACACCAAGAAGGAAAATTGTTTTAGATAGCCATAATATTGGTCATTTACACAAAATTCCTCCTTATGTTCCAAATAGACAAAAGAATGTTCCTAAGAATTACATACTGAAATGGATTCCTACTGGAAGATTGTTTAGTCTAAATGGTTCCATTATTGAAATGAGAACCTAACTCCTATTTCATATTTTGTGCAAAACACTCCAAAGAAGAAACCAACTTGGATTTTTGGCAGTGGATGTGGGAAGCACATGACAGGATATAAAGCAAATCTGGTCAACTACAAAGTTCGCAACACTGGACCAGATATCAGATTTGTTGGAGGAGAATTAAATCCTACATTAGGATTTGGAGATCTGAAATTGGGAGCTCTTACAATTTCAGCTGTTTTACATGTAGAGGGATTGAAATATAATCTCTTAAGCATGAGCCAGTTTGCAGACAAAGGCTATTATGTGAAGATAAAATCAAATCTCTGCAAACTAATTGACAATGATTCAAAGAAGACAGTCTTGGTTGCTAGGCGGAAAGGAAGTCTCTATGTTGCTGACTGGGCATCTGCCACAACTGAACAATGTCTCATGGTGAGTCAATCTGGCCACACTGGAGAAAATTGGCCATGGCATAAAAGAATGAGTCACTTGAACTTCAAAAATCAGAACAATTGCTAGCCAAGAAAGAGTTGGTGGTTGGATTACCCAAAATGGCAGATAGAAAAGATGGTGTATGCTTAGCTTGCCAAATAGGGAAACAATCCAAAACATCTTTCAAGTCTAAAACTAGACACTCCAGTGAAAGGCTACTACAAATGTTACATATGGATCTTTTTGAATCCTCTGTAACTAGCTATGCAGGAAAGAAGTATGGTCTGGTTGTTGTTGATGATTACTCAAGATTTATTTGGGTTGTATTTCTCAAATAAAAATCTGATGCAACGGTTGAAATACCCAACTTGCTGAATAAGCTTGATGTCATGAAAAATGACAAGGTATTTGTAATCAGAACAGACCATGGTACTGAGTTTGTAATATCACCACTTAGAATGCTTGAAAACACATCAAGAACTTACACCTTCAACTCACACTGAAACTACAACTTACTGAATATCTTCAAGTGATTTCTCAAGCATACAAGCTTTCTTACTACTTACCTTCTAGCTTTTTGTTGCGACGAAATCTCTAGAACTCTAAGTAGTAAACAAGTTCTAAGTGTCCTGACTCTTAACAAGCATTGCTATCTGTAAAGGAGGTGAATCAAAAGATCAATTATCTGAGATTCATTCTCTAGAACATTTAACAAAGACTTGGGTCAGTAAAGAACAAGTTACCATACATTGTGAAGTGTATTAAGTAATCTTGATTCTATAAAGCTTTCTGAAATAACAGTGTAAGTTATAAAGAAGCTCACCTAACAAACTACCTTGACCACACACCAACTGGCGTGGAGTACAGAAAGTACTTCGTTTGGAAAACTAAGGAACAACTCCAAAGTTACTGAGCACAGGAAGTACTTAGTTTTGGAAACTCTGGAATAGCTCAAAAAGGTTTCTGAGTAGAGGAAGTACTTGGCTCAGATAGCTGGGGAACAACTCAGGGGGAAACATTTGGTTGGGAACCAAGTGTTGCATGAATCGAGAGATAGGATATTTGTAAGGGTACCTCATTTATCTATCTTAGTGGATTCTAGGTCTGAGAAAGGCCGAAGTGGATTAGTTGAAGGATTACGCCACCTTCAGATACCACTATAATTTGCTGTGTTATTTACTTACTGCATTTACCTTACTTTATTCATCTTGTTAAGTATTTACACACTTTCACTCTGCTGAGCATGTTCACTTATCACATAAAGTCTTTCACTCTCTGAAATTAAGTATCAGATATCTTCACAGATATCTGAGAAACTGTGTTTATCGTCAAAAGTTTTAAAAGAATATTCACCCCCCTTTAGTCTTTTACTTTGCCGTTATCTGGACTAATAGTATTCGAATCGTAACACAGGATCCAAATTGTCTCTGACCCGGATCCGCGTATTTAATTGAAATTGAGCTTTAAAAAGGGACTTTTTGGACTCTCTGGACTTTCATAAGACTTAGTATACTTAGTTTTCCTAAATAATATAAAAATCACATCCCAATAATATAATTGAATTTGGTGATATACAACCCTTGCCTTACTGGTTCAAATACATTAGTATTGTAAATCACATCGTGAAAATAATCCTCCCCGTTACCCCTTTTATGGATTAATTTGCCAGCCCTTGCCTTACTTGGCTGGGCTAACTTGTGTGGTTCTGTATGGGGACCCGCACGATTCTTGTAAGCATGACAATTTTCTAGAATATGCCACCTTTGTCCTCTGTTGCTGCTGATAGTTGCGGATCTCTTTGTATGATCTGGACTTCGTTGTATACTAATGACCTTGTCTGCTTTATTTGCAGCTTATTGGTTCAAATACATAATGTCGACTCTCCACCTGAAGAGGCAACAATAGCCGGAGGAGCAAGAAGCACAGCGGATAGCTGGGCTTCGTGATAAAATCATGAACACACCTACGGTTCTTCCTATGGATGATCCGAGGAATGCTACTGTGTTCAAGGCTGATGAGGAACGGAGGATCGCTGCTGGTGAGCCACTTCCGAAGCTAACCGTACCTGACAAAAGTATGGCTGCGGGTGCTACTCCGTCTGGAACATGGAGTGCTCCTATCCTTGAAAGAAGCATATCGGATAGTGATGTTCGAAGGGAAATTTGCTTGGGAAAGAGGCCGGCTGACTCGGACCCCGGTCATGAGGCGAAGAGATCAAGGGATGAAAATCCGATTCCGGACCAGGCCGTTGTGTCTGTTGAAGTAAGAAGGTACGCGGACCTTCCTGAGATTTAGCGGGTGGGTTAGCTATCCGAGCTTCATCAAAAGGTTAGCTTTGGTTTTTGGTCATTCTTCATGCCAATTGTCCGTGATTCAGAATTGTGATCTCCTCATGTACCATAACTCCTTTTCTTATTGTGATAGCTCGGATACGTGCTTCAAGCTATGAAGGTGAAGGCCACTAAGAGGGCGAGTGTGGACACTAATCTGTATCTAGCTGAGGTAGGGCGTGCGGAGCAGGCCGAGCAGGTTAAGCAACTGGAGGCGAAGCTAAAAGCTTCGGAAGAAGAAAAGGCCAAACTGGCTAAGGAACTTGCCGAGTCGAAGGCGGACTGCAAGGACCAAAACGACTTTGTGAATCAAGTTTTTGAAATGTTCGTGAATTTCAAAAACAAGTTGTTGTCCGAACTGCAGAAGAACCGACTCGAGGCTTCTGAGGGTTACGCCGACTCTGTTTCCAACCAGTTTTCCAAGGAGTGTTTCTTTGATGCCATCCGATCCGATGGGTTTGCCTCTGCAATCGGGCAGTTGATGGCGAAAAAGCTCTTGCTTGCAGACTTCGACCCGAAAGCAGCCGGTTTGTCTTCTAGACGCGATGCGGATGGAACTACCTTGCCAAATGCCGGCGTGACTGATTCGAAACTTGGGGCTACGAGTTTGCCTCTATTGTTATTAAAGGGGAGAAGGTGGCCATCAATAATGGTGGTCCGTATCTTCCGACCTTTGTTCCGGATGTACTGGCGGACGTTTGTCTGACACTGTTTGATGACTTTCCGGAGCTACACTGCCGCTGGTTTAGCTTGCCGGGACGTGTGGTCGTACGTCCTGCAAACTTCAACCTTCATCAACTCATTTGAGAAGCAAGGCTGAGAGCTGAAGCTTTAGAAGCAGCGGAGGACTGTGGATCTGCCTTGGGCAAAAGTGCAGAAGTGTTCGATAGTCGGAGCCGTAGCGAACAAGCTTAGATTCACGTGCTTGTTTTAATGTCCGGGGTATGCCCCATTGGGCTTTGTATTATTTAAGACCTCTTTTTCTTTGATAGTTTGTAATTGCTTGAACAATTTCCTTTACCGCAATTTGATGACTCTGTTGTGCTTGCTCTATTTTGTAGATGCGTAGCTTGTTATTTTATCTTTTGGAAAAACAAATAAGTATTGCTATAGAGGCAATCCGTCGATAGTTTATATCTGACGTAGGATCGGATCGAGCACGATATAGATTGGAGTGTCAGACTATCGTAATACTATATTGATTAAATAGAAAACTCAAGATTCTCATCCGGATTAATAGGTTAGATACTTGAGTGTTTTTTGTGGAAGTTGATATTGTCGGACTAGTCAATGTATCTGCCTCAACAAGAAGTAGTCCGTCCTTCCCTGGAAATTTTCGCTTGGTTCTGATAGATCATTAGATCCGAAGTAAGTTTCGAAAATGGTTTTTTACTTCACACCTTTGACTCGCTGTGAGAAAGGGATTTTCTATAAACACGTCCGAGTCGGACGATTTTTTAGGGTGTTGACATTTTTGGGCCTTTATCATTTGGTGAAATGGGTTTCTGGGCTAAATAATGGCCCAGGCCCACTGTAACTGTTGATATTTGCCACGTGTTGACATGTAATTGGCCGTCCCTCTTCCACTTTTAGCAAAAAGCCAAAGTTTCCTTGAAGTATAGTTCGAAGTCCTTCCTTCGGAGACTTATAGTGTATGTCCGAGGGTGATCTAGGATCTTAGGAGCTTCGACCTTCACGGGTTGTTTTAGTAGGTTGCCTGGATGCCGGATTACCTTTTGGATAGACACTTTAGGAGTATCTCTGAAGGTGATCTTGGATCCGAGCAGCTTCTTAGAGATGCCGGATATCCTTTGAGGTAGACCACATAGGGATATCTCCGAAGGCTATTTGGCTCTTCTGCTCCTGGGGTGTAGGATCCCCTTTTAGATAAACATTAAAAGAGTGTCTTCGATTCAAAATTATTCGCATTGCTTCGGAGCAAGGGTGCCTGTTGCCCAAATGCGATGTGATCAGACTTAGCCTCGTGCTAATCCTTATCTCGCATTTGGTTACAGGCACGCATGCTTCTAAGTAAACTTTTCACATAAAACAATATAGAAATGTATCTAAAAAAAGGTGTCGTACCCTTTCCAATGTTGCTGCGGAGCAAGGGTGACGGTTGCCTAAATGCAATGTGATTGGACTTAGCCTCGTGCTAATCCTTATATCGCATTTGGTTGCCGTCACGCATTCTCTCAAGCAAATCTTCCATGATTTAAACCTTATCCAAGATGTCGTACTCGGAACTTCACTCCGTATACCCAAAGGTGATCCGAGGGCTAGGAAACATCTAAGCGTAAAAGCTTTGAGTAATGCTGCTTACCTCTCGGGTCGCCTTTCGGGTGGACAGATCAGATCTGACCGATCCTTCCAACTGGTGCACGTTTGACCATTGGTCTTGATTCTCGGTCCCGATCATGTGTGCCCATTTATTAGGCTACTCCCGTTATGAATGGGCTCAGGTGACTGGGATCGTGATTCTGAGGCTTTCCTTTTGCCCTTAAGCAGCTGCTAGCAATGCCTCGGATAAGTCTCTTTTATTCTTGACTCTTCCGTCCCCTGCACGTGCTGTCATTGACTTGAGTTTATGCAAAGGTTCGTGAATGACTGCAGGTACAGGGGGTTGAAGGTCCGGGAAGCTTTATTTCATAAATCTGAGGAGCTCTATGTCCGGTTGATCTGATATCCGCCATTGTCATGAACATTGCTTAATTATTGATCCTTGTGTCACAGGTCGGAGTGATATTGCATCTTCGGACTCAAGCGAGGTTTCAAAGCCGAGAAGCTAACTTTACAACAGGCGGATCACGAGGTTTGTTCTATGTAGTCATAGAGTTGTATCATAGTTAGGATACGACTTCAGGAAAAAATTACTTCGGATTTAATAAGTGCTTCGGTTGCACATTGTACTTGTATTGTAATCGGAACGATTGTTTTTAATAAAAAGATAGAATTTTCATTGATTTGACGTAAATCCAATTACAAATGTGGACTTCAAGGCCGGATTAAGAAAAAGAAAACTGTCGGAGTTACTTATATCTTACATCCTAAGCGTAAAACTTTTGGAGGTTCTTGGCATTCCAAGTCCTCTTAAATGCCCTGCCTTGATCATCTTCAAGCTCATAACTTCCATTAACTCTCGCACCACTGATCTTGTACGGATCTTCCCACTTGGGTTTTAGCTTTCCAACATGTCCTAGGATATCATCTCTCCTAAGGACTAAGTCTCCAACTTGAAGATCTTTGTTGCTGATGTTCTTGTTGTAAGCCCGTACCACGGTTGCTTGGTATCGATGGATACTAGCAAGGGCTGCACTTCTCTTAACTTCCAGCATGTCCATATAATATATTCGGGTCACGTGGTTATCAGCATGTTGGTAACCCTGGATCCGAAGAGTTTCAACCTCCACTTCGGCTAGGATGACTGCTTTCTGTTCCGTAAACTAGTGCAAATGGAGTTTCTCTAGTTGCAGCTCTAGCAGTTGTCCGATGTGCCCAAAGGACTCCATCGAGATCGTCCGCCCAATTTCTTTGAGAGGTTCGAAGCCTCTTTTCCAAAATTTTGACAATTGTCTTGTTGTTAGATTCCGCTTGACCATTTGCTTGTGGGTGCCCGATAGAAGTAAATCGTTGCTCGATCTTCATGGAGTTACACTACTCATTCAGCTTGTATCCGGAGGACTGAGCTCCGTTATCAGATACCAAGACTCTGGGCAATCCGAATCGGCTAATGATGTTTCTCCAGATGGAGGTTCGAACCCTACTTTTAGTGATTGTGGCCACTGCCTCGGCTTCTACCCACTTGGTAAAGTATTCCACGGCAACTATGAGGAACTTCTTTTGGTGCGTTCCTCTAGGGAATGGACCAACAATATCAATCCCCTACTGATAAACTGGGCAAGCTATTGCCGCCGGGATCATCGGATTGGTCGGACGATGCGGAATGTTGGCGTAATACTGGCAATCACTGCAACCCTTAGAGAAATACGCCGCATCCTTATCCACTGTTGGCCAATAATATCCTTCTCAGATAATCTTTTGTGCCATTGTCCTTCCTCCGGAATGACTCCCACAAATGCCTGAATGAATTTCTTCAAAAACTGTTCTGGCTTCTTGTGGATTTAGGCATCTTAAGTGGGTGCCATCGAAGGATCGTTTATAAAGATCCTCTCCAAGAATAAAGTATCTGTTAGCTCTTGATTGTATCCTTCTTGCCTCTTTTGGATCCGCAGGAAGGGTTCCTTCCTTGAGATAAGCGAAGATATCTGACATCCAATTGGATTTGGCTGTGAGAACCATTATGCTTTGTGTCGGAATCATGACGGATGAGGTCCGAACTGTCAGAAGAATGATCCCTCTAGTGTGTAAGGCTCCGGACGCCGAGGCCTATTTGGCTAATGCATCCGCTATTTCATTCCATTCTCGAGAGAATTTCTCCAAGGAAAACTCCTCAAAACCTTCCGCTTCCTTTTTTAACAAAGCCAATACTTTATCATGGATGGTCCTTTGGTGGAAAAGGATCCAGAGAATTGTGCTTCAACCAGCTGAGAATCCGTATAGGCTTTGACCGTTTTCGCCATCAGAGATTTTGCCATCTTCAATCCGATCAGGAGAGCATCATATTCCGCCTCATTGTTGGTTACTTTGAAATCTAAAGTAACAACATAATCTAGTTCGGCTCCTTGGGAACTCTTGAGGTAAATACCTATTCCGCCTAGCCTTCCGGATGAGGATCCATCCACTTGTAGTGTGCACACATCTCTATGTGGAACGAGGATCCGAGAGGCATTGGCGAGCGTCCCCTTTTTTGGTTCTTCCTCTTTAGGAGTTTCCACTTCTTTTTCTACCACTGGTGCGGATGACATATCAATCAGGAACATGTGTTGCACTCGGATCGAATCAAAGTATGTTGCTTCTTGTACGGATTGGCTCCGGACGTTGTCAGGGAGTCCCTGATCAATTTCCATACCCTGATCCGTAGGCACACCTTCTGTTGTAGACTGTGGCTCTTCAACTTGAGTAATCATCATGGTCATACAATCGGGCTCTTTATCCTTTGTTTCACTTTCTCGAAACTCTTTTGCTAGGTAATCAGTGAGGAAAGCAGCTAGGACTTGAGCTTTCTTAGCTGACGGAGCCTGAAAGCTTATGTCGTGCTCACTTAACTCAATTGCCCATTTGGATAAGCGTCCTGACTGTTCTGGATTCCCCAAGACTTTCTTTAGTGGCTCCGTGGTGAGGACCAGTACCTTGTGAGAGTTGAAGTATGGCTTCAATCGTCTTGCGGTGTGGACCAAGGCATGAGCCAATTTCTTAATATTCAGATATCTCATTTCTGCCCCTGCCAATGCTTTACTCAAGTAATAGATTGGCAAATGATCATTGCCTTGAATGCGGACCAATACTGAGCTCATGGCCTCATCCGTGATCGCCAAATACAAGTACAAAGTCTCCCCTTCGATTGGTTTCGATAATAGTGGAGGGGATAGGAGATAGCTCTTCAAATTTTCAAAAGCTTCCTCGCATTCCTTATTCCATTCAAACTGGTCTCCTTTCCTCAGGATTTTGAAGAAAGGTAGGTTTTTCTCTGCGGATCTGGAAATAAAATGGCAAGGAGACATCAATCTTCCAAGAAGCTGCTGAACTTCGTTGATTGTCTTTGGCTTTGGCAAATCCTAGATTGCCTTGATTTTCTCCGGATTAGCACTGTTGCCCCTCTCCATAACCATGTATCCGAGGAACTTTCCGCATTTGACTCTGAATGTGCACTTTTCTAGATTCAATTTCATTCCGTACTTCCTAAGGATGGAGAAGCACTTGTTTAGATGCTGGACGTGTTGATCTTCGGTCTTTCTCTTAACCAGCATATCATCCACGTATACTTCCATGGTCTTGCCTATTTCTTCTTTGAACATTTTGTTTACTAGTCGTTAGTAGGTGGCACCAGCATTCTTAAGTCCGAAAGGCATGACCTTGAAACAGTATACTCTGTCCGCTACAAACAAAGTCATTTTCTTTATATCTTATTGGGCCATGAGGATTTGATAGAAGTCTTGATAAGCGTCCATAAAACTTAGAAGTGCACAACCCGCCGTAGAATCTACGAGCTGGTCAATCTGTGGTAGTGGATAGAGATCCTTCGGACAGAACTTGTTGAGCCTTGTAAAATCATTGCACATTCTCCATTTGCCGAGAGCTTTTTCGACGAGGACTACGTTGCAGACCCAGTCGGAGTATCAGACTTCTTCATTGTGACCTGCTTTCATTATCCTATCTACTTCTGCAGATATGATGGCATCCTCCACAGGTCCAAAATCCTTCCGTTTATGCCTGATGTACTTAACCATTGGATCCATGTTCAGACGGTGAACAACGATCCTAGGGTCAATCACTGTTAAGTAATCTATGCTCCATGCAAAAACATCTACATTAGCTCTGAGACAGGCTATCAACTTTATTTCTACTTCGGAGTTCATCTCAGTTCCGATCCTTGTTTTCTTACTCTCATCCCCTTCAATGACGACGACGTCTCTCAATTCTTCCTGAGCTTCAATCTTACTGCCTTTCAGAAACTTTTCCCTCTTGTTTTCTATCATTGAACCTTTTCTAAAGGGCTTCGGATAATCTATGGCATCCGTATGTGGCTGGGGGTTGATGCTTAAAACTGGAGCTGATGCATCGTGGGCGGATACAGTATAACATTCCCACGCTTCTCTAATATTACCAATATCCTGTCCGATCCCATGGGGTGTCGGAAACTTCACTCTATTGTGTAAAGGAGATGACACAGCCCTAAAGACATTGAGCCCCAGACGCCCTAAAATCACATTGTAATTAAAAGGATCGTCCACCACTACGAATAAGATGTAGTTGGTGACCCGATTCGGAGGCTTTCCCATGGATACAGGGAGTTGGAGACTCCCACTAGGACGCACGACATTTCCTCCGAATCCTAGTAAAGAAGTTGCGACTCTCTTTAACTCAATGTTCCCAATGATCATTATAGTGAGAGTCCAAGCAGATATTACGTTGGATGAGCTTCCCGTATCAACTAGAACTTTCGCTACTTTAAAAGTTGCAATATCTAGAGAAATTACTAATGGAACATTCGGACTTTCTAAATCTCCTCCTCCGGAATATGGGGGGTGGTATTTCACTTTCATCAAAAGTAATAGCGTTCGTACCTCTAAGAACAGGAGGGGCATAGGATCGATAGTTGTTTCGCAAATGTTGAGCAATCCGTTCCCTAGCATTCCTGCTATCTCCTCCATCTGGTCCTCCCGCAATTGTGTTTATGATTCCGCTGTATGGCCTGTTTTCCATGTGTGGATCTTCCTCACAATCATGGGATCGACTCGGGCCGCCCTTTGGCGGTGGGGGCAACTGATGAGGATGAACTTCTTGCTCCTTTCCTTCTCTTCTCCTCTTTGTTCTTTCATGTCGGGAGTGTTCCTCACCTTGAGCTTTCCGCTCATCACTAGATGTTCCACTCGTGTTTTGTGTTGTATGCAATCTTTAGTCGAATGGCCCCTGCTCTTGTTGAACTTGCAGTACTCCTTGGAGTCTCTGTTTCTCCTGTTGTTGTGGATTGGCTTTGGCCATTGCACATCTAACTTCTTTTCCTCAATACAGGCTAAGATGTCGGATCTTGATCTGTTGAGATTGGTATATTCTCCATACTTTCTGGGTGGGGTTCTATCTTTACGATATTCCCTCGTGGTGTCGTACTCTCTTCTTTGGTCGAACTTCTTTTGCTTCTGGAACAAATCTGATTTCATTGGTTCCTTTCCCTTCTTGAGACTAGCTCGGACATGAACATTTCTCCTGAAATCATCTTCGTATAAGAACTTATCACAGAGATCTTCCAGAGCCTTTTCATTAGGAATTTCCCTTTTGGAGAGCTTCTTTCTTAACTGGAAATTCAGAGTATTGGCATACAGGTGTCGGACCCGCTCTTTTATGCTATGCGACTCTACAGTTGAGACTTCCTTATTGAAGCATTCCAAGAATTTTATTAGATCCTCTCCTTGTTCTTGCACAACACGAGCAAGATGCTCTACGGATCTCTTCTTTCTTGGATTTTGCAAACTCTTTAGCGAAAGCTGCCTTGATGTCGGACCAAGATTTCATGCTTCCACTCGGCAATGCTACCCACCAGTCCATAGCTTCTCCGAACAAAGTGTTCGTGAAATTCAAAGCCTTCATCTTGTCATTGTGACCATTAGCATCCATCCTTCTCTCATATCGGGTCAGATGCCCCAGTGGACAAGTCTGTCCGTAGTAATGCTCTAGGATAGTCATCCTTGAGTCTGGGTTTTTTGCTTCTCTTCTTATCTCTTCCGTGAGTGGACTTGGATTGGGCTCATTCACCTTCTCGTGTGCTTTAACTATCTTGCTCAAAGTGGCTATTTGAGTTTCCAGAGCTTTCTGTTAAACATAGATCTCCTCCGAAGTAAGGTACTCTCCGGTTCTTGGGTGAACCGCCACTGCTGGTGCTTGATTTCCCGGATTAATTGCTGGAACAATTTCTGCCATATGGTCTCGGACTCTCAGTTGCATGGGAGCCGGATGACCAGGTCTAACTTCATTGGCTCCTGTTCTATCCGGACTCCTTTCCCTCTGTCCTTGAGATGCGACTTCTCTCCTATTAAGAAGGTGTCGAAGATCCTCAATGCTACCCACCAATCCATAGCTTCTCCGAACAAAGTGTTCGTGAAATTCAAAGCCTTCATCTTGTCATTGTGACCATTAGCATCCATCCTGCTCTCATATCGGGTCAGATGCCCCAGTGGACAAGTCTGTCCGTAGTAATGCTCTAGGATAGTCATCCTTGAGTCTGGGTTTTTTGCTTCTTTTCTTATCTCTTCCGTGAGTGGACTTGGATTGGGCTCATTCACCTTCTCGTGTGCTTTAACTATCTTGCTCAGAGTGGCTATTTGAGTTTCCAGAGCTTTCTGTTAAACATAGATCTCCTCCGGAGTAAGGTACTCTCCAGTTCTTGGGTGAACCGCCACTGCTGGTGCTTGATTTCCCGGATTAATTGCTGGAACAATTTCTGCCATATGGTCTCGGACTCTCAGTTGCATGTGAGGCGGATGACCAGGTCTAACTTCATTGGCTCCTGGTCTATCCAGACTCCTTTCCCTCTGTCCTTGTGATGAGACTTCTCTCCTATTAATAAGGTGTCGAAGATCCTCAATGCTACCCACCAATCCATAGCTTCTCCGAACAAAGTGTTCGTGAAATTCAAAGCCTTCATCTTGTCATTGTGACCATTAGCATCCATCCTGCTCTCATATCGGGTCAGATGCCCCAGTGGACAAGTCTGTCCATAGTAATGCTCTAGGATAGTCATCCTTGAGTCTGGGTTTTTTGCTTCTCTTCTTATCTCTTCCATGAGTGGACTTGGATTGGGCTCATTCACCTTCTCATGTGTGCTTTAACTATCTTGCTCAGAGTGGCTATTTGAGTTTCCAGAGCTTTCTGTTAAACATAGATCTCCTCCGGAGTAAGGTACTCTCCGGTTCTTGGGTGAACCGCCACTGCTGGTGCTTGATTTCCCGGTTTAATTACTGGAACAATTTCTGCCATATGGTCTCGGACTCTCAGTTGCATGGGAGGCGGATGACCAGGTCTAACTTCATTGGCTCCTGGTCTATCCGGACTCCTTTCCCTCTGTCCTTGAGATGCGACTTCTCTCCTATTAAGAAGGTGTCGAAGATCCTCAGGTTGCTCCGGATTTTCAATCTTTTCTTGAATAGGACATTGCTCATTTCTTGGAGTGCTGGCTCAGCTTACCTCGAACCAAAGTTGGAGGAATGGCTTGAGGAGGTTACACTTTGTTGGATCCGAAACATCCTTGGATAGTAGTGAGTAGTAAACCAAATTGATTTCCATTCATTTCGAAATCTTCGGGTCGGATAATCTGGCCATTTGGGAGAGTAAAATTTTGGCCTGGGGGCAGACTATGCGTTCCTGTCGGAGGAATCCGATTCCCATGCCTTGGACAAGCTACTAAGAGACCTTGGCTTCGTGCCGTAGGAGCCAAGTTGCCCCATCCTTGAGGATCAACCCTAGTTGCTTGTATCTGATCCTCTCTTCTTTCTCCGGATGATGCGTTGGCAGTGTGTCCTTCACTCAGGTAGTGTTCCTCACTTCTTGATTCAAGCCTTCCTCCATGACCTCTTTTCCGAGGTGCATTTCTTCCTCTGGTCGGAGGTCGACCTCGAGGCCTTGCAACTGGAGTTTCTATTCCTGTTGCCGTTGTTCGGGCTGTTCTCCGTGTTCTTCCCATAGTTCGGATGAGCTGGGATTTCTTTGTAAGTTTCACACAGACGGTGCCAAAATGTCGGGGATTAAATCCGCAACACCTACTAAGTGATTACTAAGACTTATTCCTGACCCTAAAAGCTAGCCCATGTCTGCCTTGTGAATCTCCAATGGGTCAGATCACGTTATGGACCTGCACAAAGACTAGTGGGGGGGGGGGTTGGGTTTAGAAAGGTACGTCCGGTTTGCTTAGGGTCAAACTGGATAAAGACTGTACTTGAGAGAGATTGAGTGTCTACTATGTATAAATGTGATTATGAGGAATAGTGACTTACTGTAGCATGGGAATCTGTGCCATATTTATAGGTATGTATCTTCAAATGGAGGAACTCACAAGATTGTGACAAGTGTCGACTTCACAATGTCCCACCAATGCCTTATTGGGCTCAAAGCCCATAAGATAGGTTTAACCCAAAGTCTCGCTGGGCCGCGTGAGGGCATAACTGGTATTTCAGCATCGCGATTGGACATCGTGACAGGCTTTATGGTCCGGATCGTTCAAAGCTATCTATTTCAGCTTAGTACACTTGGTCTTTAGGTAACAAGACATCCGACCCTTAGGTCATACGATCTGAAGCTAGTCTTTTCCCTGCTATTAATCGCACAGAGAGCGGTACAAGTGGTGGGGTAGGTCGGATTGTGCATCCGGACCTATTCCTGTTTAGAACCAAAGTCCAGATACTCTTTGTGAGGGTCGGACCAATGGTGTCGGACCAACTGGTCGAGCTTCTCAGTGAGTGTAGACTAATTCGCCTTAGGATTCATCTTAGAACGTCTTAAACGGATTAGACATTATTCCATATCAACAGGTAGTGTATCAGTAACATCACAAGAACATAATAAATATGTATGAGCAGAGAGTTGACCTTCGGTCTAAATTTGTTCAGACTTTATTTGCCCCGCTCCGGTGTTTATGGTTCCATAGTAAACAGTCTAAGAAGATAAAACAACAAGTGAGTTTGTAAGCTAGCACTTTGATTCAAAAACTCGGGTGGATTACACAACACAAGAAAAATGAATATTAGTGACCATACTATTAGGGAGAGAACGGATTTGGTTTCATAAGTTAGTTTTTGTGAGCGATAGATGCTGGTTGAATAAAATGTGACTTATCTTAAATTTTACTACCATCCGTTGCAATTCTTTGTCTCAGATAGTGTCTAAATGAATTTAAATTCAATGTAAATTGATACGCGGGAGAAAAAGGAGGAATGAATTTAATAGTTGAGAACGATTTTATGTCTCAATTACTAAGCATATGTTATGTATAAATGCACTATGAGTTAGTGGATGGGAGTTAGTGGATGAGAGATTAATGTACACGTTTATGGATGAAGAGTTAAACGTATACAAGTAGTGGAGATGTCTTGTCTCTTCATATCACTTTTCACTTGTATAAATAGCTAGCTTGTACTCTCATTGTGTGACTAGAATGAACACTACATTTTCTCCATTCCATTCTCTCTTCTTTCTTCTACTCTTACTCCACTACTACTCTATTTTCTCTTAACACGTTATCAGCACGATAGTGCTCAACCAACTGATAGAGAATTTAAACTATGATCCGAGGGAAAAGCTAGAAGAAGAGGAGAGTTCCGATTGGCCATGAACGATGAGCCATGAGTCATGATCGAATAATAGTGGAAGAAAGCAGGCGGTTGATGATGATCACCATGAATAAAAATCTTATTAATTTAACCCATCTCTCAATTTCATATACTACATTGGTTCATTTTATTATTTTTCTGTTTAAGATTATATACTAATAAGTTCTTTGTTTTTGTAGTTCCATCCAAAAGATGCATGAAGCAATCTTAGACGATGTCATAGTGTTGACATACTTACGATCATGGAAAGGAATTTTGATAGGAGATGTCATGTGTGTTAGTGTGATGACTTACGAGTTTCTACCGGTGGAGCTAAGATATGGATGATATAGTCAATGGAGCTACATATCCTTTGAAACCATAAAAATATTATTTATCATCTTTCAAAATAAATTTTATTTTGTTTATAATTTAACTTTATTGAATCTCTTCTCTCATCATATGATATCATCTAACCACTTTAATTTTCTTGTTGAGGTGAATCTCACATCAAAAACTTATGTTTCGGATGAACCATTCAGGCGGTTAAAAATATAATATAGTACCATATTCCCTGAAGTGAATATGGGATACAAGTATAAAGCCAAGATAATGCAAAAATGATATATTTCTTCACCATCACCGATGAAATCTTAAAAGGTTGAATACCTTACCATCAAAGCTCCGCTGATCTTATATTTTCTAATAGAACCACCAGAAATGGTACAATAATTGATGGTTGTTAAAGTATATGTCTACAGACATATCATGGACTATGATAAATCCATCAACATATGGATCAAGTATTCTATCATTGATTATCTAGCCAAATATGGAATGCCCACATATATGTCAAGAAGAAGAAAAAAAAGGGCATTATTGATGGTGATGCAAATAAAGTGTAAAATAACCAACCGACGTAAGTTGGGAGATGGTTATGCAAAGAAAGTGTGGAATAACCACTATTTGATCTGTATAAGTTCATCCACGATCACACCACAAGAGGTGGTTCGAAAAAAATAATTTTAAACTTTAATGGAAAGATCATGATTAATTTTTTAAAAATTGGTTCTTCTCATTCACTGAAGTAAATGTGAACATTTTTTTCGTTTATACATGTATCAAAGCTTCACCAGAAGCAAACATAAAATAGAATTCATCAACCTCAGATTGATATAAATATACGAGCGATCAAATATACCTCACCAACTTGAAGTTGGGAGAATGAGAATTGTGCATTTTATTCTCAAAAATAATTTATATAATATGCTAAATTATGCTGTCCGAGCGTTTGGGTAGAAACCTCACATGTCCTTTATACTCTCCGAATGGAGTGTTGGGGCTAAGTAGGTGTAACAATTCCCACAATAAAGACTTCTAAAAACAGAAATGAAAAATTTTGTGCGCATATAACTATTGCTCGTGACAAGTATACAAATTATAAGGAATATGTTCAGCAGGCATATTATAATGCATGTTTACAAGCAAACTTTTTGCCCCAAAAGAGCTCATATTAGACTTACTCATTGAATGAGTACTTATAAGTCTTGCCAAATAGAAAAAGACAAAGATATGTGTCTTTAAGTAATATCATTCTGGCCAGTTTTGAAAATACTTTTGTATACATGTCAAAAGTGATAATATATATGTATATTGACATATGCAAATTTGATGTGACAAATTAGGCCATCCGGTAATAACTTAACCGTTGTTGTGAAACCTAAAGTTTCCATTTGATTATGTGCTGAGCTATCTCGTGTTGTAATTATTATTATGGCAAGACAAAACACTGAGATAAAGCGTGGAAATAGAGATCTTGAAATGAGTAAAAGTCACACTTTTAAAGTTGACAATGAATAAAATATAAGTGGATGGGAGCCCATAAATATGATCTCCAATTTGAGCAAATTTTATTTTCAGCACAAGAAAATCCAACTGTGCAAATACATTGACTTCCTATCATATTGTTCTCCTCAGAGAACCAATGCTTATGTGTATATCAATTTCTAAGCTGGGCATTATAATATCATGAGCCCTCGTTTTTTCACAGTTTAGGGGAGGAAGAATATGAGTAAGCTGGTAAAAACAATTTCATAGAGTGAATTGATCCCACATATATTTGAAACTTGAACTAAAGATTTACTCTACAGCTCCATGTTACTATATCAAAATATGTTCAAACATGAAATTCTATTATTTGAATGTTAAGCCGCTATGACCCTATTTTGAGGTGTACAGAGTTACATATTGATTATAGAATGACATGTATTAGACATTGAGATATGTTGCCTATTGTACTAATGATTCGTTCACCTAAGTGAAACACGGTTCCAGTACTAAGTACAATACAAGAAAATGGCAAGATAAGGCAGTTGGTACTCCTGAAGAGTAATGCATGCCATAAAAGGCATAGATATCTGAACTATAATAGATGTCCTATATGAAAGGAAATGGTACCTACAAAAATATTCAGATATCAATTATCAGTACTGACTTGAAAAATCTAAGAAAGAGATTTGAAATACCGGTATACATGGAATTGAGAAATGAATAAGCATATGCGAAATTCGATGGACATAAATTCTTAGACAAGTAAATCGGGATCTTACATGTGAGTCCATTCGATGACATCATGATGATGGTAGAAAATGAGCTCATGGACCTAAGTCCGATTGATTAACGAATTCGAAATACATACGGTACAGTTGCATTATCGAGTCAAATTTCATGTGCATTTAGATACTAAGTAATGCATCCTAATATGTTTATTCTTGCATAGTTTATATTATTTAATCTTTACTAGTATCATTAGATATCATGTTGCATACTCGCACATGTTTATTCTTATATTGTGAATGTTATAATTCATACACAACCCTCAGCTTGTGCTCATGAAAATGACTATTTGACTTACAAGTCATATGATTTGAGAAAGCTCAATGAGGGGAGAAATCTTCACCGACACTTAGTCCCGAAAGGAGACTAAAAGTACCATGTTAGCAACATGGATTAAATGAGTAAAAAGTTGTTGAGGAACTAATGTTTCATATGTGAAACCTCTATTCTCATGTCATAATCAACTTCACGTTGATAAAATACATATTATTATTCACCGCAGTGAACTGTTGAAGTATGATATAAAGTTCTCAATACTACTCATGAAAAGTAGAATTGGTTACATCAATGATAGCTCAACCTGAAGTTTGAGCATGTAAATGAATATTTACAATGATTACTTTTGTTAACCTTGAGATTGACATGGTCCAGAAGTACCTTAATCGAGCATATGCCAAATAAGAATTCAAATTTCTAACCATTGAAGGAATTGTATTATTCCTTACTATACCTCCTAAAGAAGGTATGTATCTTGTCAAGTAAATGGAGATTACGATTGCAAAGTATTGGGTGCTTTTGTGCATAACATGGCCAATTGTTGCACTCTTTTTCCCTTCGACTAGGTTTTTTTTATCCCACTAGATTTTTTCCTATCAAGGTTTTTAACGAGGCAACATTACAAGCGCTTATAATTATCTCCACATCTCCGTAATTTTTATAAATGTGAAAAAGATAAGGCCATGAGACTTATTGGTCCAACCTTACAATATTATGGAGTGATGTTACGAAACTTGAAACTGTATGATGTTTTGATTATTTGAAATGTTCTTCCACATGAAGACGAGCAACATATTACACAAGTCCTTCTCTGCCATTATCTATGAGAAGAAAATTTCATCCAAGAGCATCATATTGGAAGATTTGCTTACTAAATCACATCAGCATCATTATTTGAGAACTTGATCCGAAAAAGTTGGAATTGCAGCAGTTTGAAGATTAAAGTGATGCATCAATCAGGGGAGTTGGATACGCACTGCACTCTTTTTCTCTTGATTAAGTTTTTATTTCATAGGGTTTTTCTTAGCAAGGTTTTTAATGAGGCAGTATATCTTTGGCGTACCAACCATCACCAACTCATCACTCATGTTCATTCAAGGGGAGTGTTATGGATAAATGCACTATGAGTTAGTGGATGGGAGTTATTGGATGAGAGATTAATGTACAAGTTAGTGGATAAAGAGTTAAATGTATACAAGTAGTCGAGATGTCTTGTCTCTTCATATCACTTTTCACTTGTATAAATAGCTAGCTTGTATTCTTACTGTGTGACTAGAATGAACACTACATTCTCTCCATTCCATTCTCTCTTCTTTCTTCTACTCTTACTCCCCTACTACTCTATTTTCTCATTAACAACATACCATTAGACACTGCTAGTTTGTCTCATATAAACTTTAACAATATTTACTACCATCATCCCTGTTAGGAATATCTGTTAGTACGTATTTTGATCACTCATCACATGTTCTTATCTTAGCCAGAAAGGTGATTAAGTACTCTTGGTTCACTTGAACATTGTAAAAGAGGAAATCACTGAGTATGATTAGTCTAGTAAATCTTGTAATAGGATTATAGGTCTCTGAGTGTAATTTTTATTTCAAGAAGACCATGAAGATCAATCCTAGCAATGGAGCTTTTTTGAAGATTAGAAGACTAAAGATGGCACAAGGTTTATGAAGACACAAAGGTTTAGTCTTACTCAGAAAGACTATGTCCTTAATCTTTTCTTAAGTATATTAACTTACTTTCGAAATATGATTCTGAACATATGACATCATGAGTATGGAGCATGCAAGCCATCAGAAAGGCTCATGTATCCGTTGAGACTAAAGGACAATGAATAAAGATTATGCATTAAATGCATCGCGTAATGTCTTAAAAAGAAAGTCCTCTCTGAAACAAGAGATAGTGACTTCTGAGTACATAGTTCAAGATATAAACGGATATAATTTGATAGAGAGCACAACGGATACAATTCAAACGCCTCTCAAATTTATCTATATATATCACACACTTAGATGCTTGAAGTACATACCTTAGAACGCTCTATCTTGCAAACTTACCATCAAGCAAAGTATTCTCTCAAGCACTCTACTATCCTTTCTGAAAGCTTTCTGTTGCTTGAAGAATAACTAGTAGTTCTAAGTTGTCCTGAACCTTAACAAGAGATTGTTATTCGTGAAAGAGTTGAACTATCAGATACCCTTTCTGAAGCTCATTCTCCAGAACGGACATCAATTACTTGGGTCAGTAAAGAGCAGACTGCCATCCACTGAACAAGTGTATTAAGTAGTCTCGTTCTGTTTGGCTCTCTCAGAACATAATCAAAAGTTATACGAGAAGCCTTTCTGACAAAACCTTATAACCACCACCATCAAGGCGTGGAGTAGAGGAAGTACTTGATTTGGGAAATCAGGGAATAACTCCAAGGTTATCTGAGTAGAGGAAGTACTTAGCTCTAGGAGCTGGGGAATAACTCAGGGGGAACATTTGGTTGGGAACCATTTATTTAGGAATCTTAGAATAGGATTATTGTAAGGTGAACTCAATTATCTGTTCTAGTGAATTCTAGGTCTCGAAAGACCAAGTGGATTAGTTGGAGGATTACGCCACCTCCGGATACCACTATACTTGTGTTATTTACCTTTCAGATTTACATTTCAAAGAAAGCACACACACACATACTTATTGTTTCGCACTTACCTATCTTAAAGTCTTCCGCCTGAATTTAAGTATCGAAACCCCTGTGTTTCGAGAACTGTGTTTATCGACAAATGTTTTAAAAGACTATTCACCCCCTAGTCTTTTACTTTGCGTTATCTGGACCAACAAGTGGTATCGAGCGGGAGGTTCACAAGCCTTCCAGACCGAACCTAGATCTCCGGATAGGTGAAGAAACTTTGTCCCTCTCGAGGACTATATAATTTGTGTGTTAAGTGTGCGGTATGTCTCGAAAGTGATGCGCCCATTCTCAAAACCGTAAAACTACGAAATGGAAGAACAACATGATGCTCCATCCGGAGGCCATTAGTGATGAGATGATCTATGTCATCAATGAAGGGCCTATCAAAATCGCATAACTCAAACAGCATCGAGGTGTCGATGGAAGAAAAGCCTCGCAAGGAAGATGGAAGCGAGGATATGGTCGCTAGTGATAGTGGTCATGTTGCTCGTGGAAGCTTTATGTATGAAGCTAAGAGAGCTCGGACATCCGAAGATGCCAAGAGACAGATTGGATGGTCAAGCTCGTAATATAATCATCGATCGACACTGAGCACATACAAGGTAAACTGGGGGTGCTAAACGCGAAAGTTGCACGCAATTGATTGAAGAAATCTGCGAACCGAAAACCAAAGAAAACAAGTTCGAAGTTCTTAAATTGAAGTTCCAAAACTTCAAACAAGGTCCCACTGAAACTCTGGAAGAACTTGATTTCTGATTTACTACTCTTATGAGTGATATGGCTGCACTTGGTGAAAGCAATAGATACTCAATGTAAAAGATTAAGACTATTGTCAGAAGTCTCAATCACAACTGGGAACACACTAAGTTTTTTTATTTCAATCAAGGGATGCCAAATATTACTCCAGTAGAGCTCTTTTCTCATCTTGCTACTGTAGACTATGAGACCACTCAGAGAGAACAAACAGTTGAAAAATTGCAAAGTGTTGCTCTAGTTTCTCAAGGTTCTTCTGAAAAGAAGGATACCAAAGATGCATCTGAAGAAAATGCTCTTGCAGTAAGACACATGAAGAAATTTGTGAGTCAAGAGATTGAGAGAAGAAAAGCTAAAGAAAAGCTGAAAAAGCATCTTGGCCCAAACTATCATCAGTACAAGAACATACAAATGAACAACTCTCTGAACACCCCCATTCAGAAAGGCGTTAATCTGTCGCAGAAATATGAAATGACATCTGTTTCTATTGTCAAAAGCCTGGTCCCTTCAAGAGAGATTGTCCTGCTTTAAACAAGCACAAGACAGGTGACAAGAAGGACAGAAGAAATTTCAAAAGAAATCAAAGGGCCTTACTGACTGAAGAAAGGAAGAAGATTCAAATTCAACTTGATGCTCTAGACATTGAGACAGATTCTGAAGATGGAGATTCAGATGACTCAAACCTACCATCCCCAGAATTGTGTGGAATCACCCACGATGTATTCGACTTCGGTCTTAAGAAGAATGAAATGTGTGGAGTTGCTGAGATTGCTGGTCCAGACATCTCCAACATTGAAATGTGTCTTATGGCTGATGAGGTAACTAACAATTCACAATTTCTGTACTATGAAAGTGATGATGGAATTGAGGATCTGGAGTTGGTCAAAAGTCAATTGGATCGTTATGAGAAAGAATTTCTGGAAGCACAATCCAAAACCAGAATTCTAGAGGAAAGCAAAGAAATTCTTGAAAAAGAGGTTTCTGAGCTAACCAAGGTATCTGAGAACAAGAACGCTGAAATAGCCTTTCTGAAAGCTCAGATATCTGAGAATGAAAATTCTCACAAACTAGCCTTGGATGAACTTAATAAGAAAATGATGAAGCTGCTTTCTGAGAATGAAGAACCCAGAAAGAAAGAGCTATCCTTCCAATCTTATGCAAAAGCTAGTGACACTCTCACTGAGGTTCAATCCTATCTGAGAGATCCCTCTGAGAAAGGTGGACTTGGACTTGATGAACAATCGAGTAATTCATCTCCTCTGAGAAAGAGTGATGAAAGGTTGACCTTTGTAAAAAATCAACAGAATGGTTCTTCAACCACCTATAGCATTGGTCAAAAAGCTAGGGTAGTTGACAAAGGAAAAGGAGTAGCAACTCAGCCTTTGAAAGAACAACAAGTTCACAAGAAACATGTGGATAAGGTTTCTGAAAAATAAACACAACCCTCAGACATGCAACCATCCACATTGTTATATTACTAGAAAAGAAAGAATTGCTGGAATAGGCAAATTCTCAACTGTACCATTTTATGAAAATAAAGATGGTGCAAAAACTAGTAAGGCTTCTGAAGAGCGCATTCAGAAAGCCAAAGGTGTTCGAAATGGCATTGGCTATCGTGCTATTGGAAAAGTTCTTCTACAACAATATAAGGAAGGACAAGAACAATGGCGCAAGGCTGATATTGCACGTAGCAATACACAAAAGTGGAAGAAATCTCAAGCCACTGAAAAACTGAATGCTAGAGCTAGAAGGAACCTGGCCAGAAAGGCTAAGTTTGCTGAAAAGCAACACCAGAAACCCAGGGTCCATTAAGCACCAAAAGGAACACCTAGAAACACCCCAAGAAGGAAGATTGAGATCAAAATTACGACTTTATTGCATCTCCTTCTGATCAAGTTAGACAAAAACAAACTCCCAAGAAATTCACTACAATGTGGATTCCTACTGGAAGAATGTTTAGTCTAAATGGTTCTATCTCTGAAGCAAGAACCTAACCCCTATTTCCTGTTTTGTGCAGAACGCCTCTTGGACTAAGGCTCAATGGCTATTTGATAGTGGATGCGGAAAGCACATGACAGGAGACAAAGCAAATCTGGTCAACTACAAAGCTTGCAACAATGGACCAGACATCAGATTTGCTGGAGGAGAATTAAATCCCTCTTTGGGATTTGGCAACGCTGTTAGGATCATTAACAATCACTGACGTATTACATGTTAAGGGTTTGAAATATAATCTATTTAGCATGAGCCAGTTTGCAGACAAGGGATTTACTGTGAAATTCAAAGCAAAGTATTGCAAAATTATTGACAATGAGTCAAAGCAGACAGTCTTGGTTGCTCAGCGGACAGGAAGTCTTTATGTTGCCGATTGGGCATCTGCCACAATTGAAGAATGTCTCATGGTTAGTCAATCCGGTCATACAGAAGAGCACTGGTTATGGCACAAAAGAATGAGTCACTTGAATTTCAAAACTCTGAACAAACTTGCTAAGAAAGAGTTAGTGGTTGGCCTTCCGAAAACATCTTTCAAAAAGGATGGTATCTGTTCTGCCTGTCAGATGGGGAAACAATCCAAAATCTCTTTCAAGTCCAAAACCAGACACTCTAGTGTTAGACCACTACAACTATTACACATGGATCTTTTTGAATCATCTGTAACTAGTTATGCAGGAAAGAAGTATGGTCTTGTTGTTGTAGATGACTTCTCAAGATTCACTTGGGTTGTCTTTCTGAAGCACAAATCTGATGCAAGGATGGAGATACCAAACTTGCTGAATAAGCTTGAAGTCATGAAAAATGACAAGGTATCTGCAATCAGAACAGACCATGGTACTGAGTTTGTCAACCAGTACATAAAGGAATTTTGTCCCAGCAAAGGTATACGACACCAACTTTCCTCTGTAAGAACACCACAACAAAATGGTGTTGCAGAAAGGAAAAATAGAACACTTAAAGAAGCAGCAAGGACAATGCTAGCTGACACTGAGATAAGTGAAGTTTATTGGGTTGAAGCTGTAAACACAGCATGTTACACTCAGAACAGATGTTTGATAAACAAACACCATGACAAGACCCCATATGAACTCTTGGTTGGTAGACCCCCTAATATCAAACATCTAAAAGTATTTGGTTGTAGATGTTTTGTTCTTAACAATGGAAAAGAGTATCTAAGAACATTTCAACCAAAGGCAGATGAAGGAGTGTTTCTTGGTTATTTTATGAATAGAAAAGCATACAGAGTTTACAACAAGAGAACAAAGAAGATTGAAGAATCAGTTCATGTTGTATTCTATGAAGGAAGCAAGAAAACACCCCTTGCTGATGAACTCTCAGAAAAGTTCAAGGAACTAATGATAAAGGATTCTGAAGAGGAACTTTCAGAAAGGAAAAACATCATTATGGAAAGGGAGGATGACTCTGACGAAGAAAAGCATGAAATGCCTAGTAACAACCAGATGATTCTCAGACATGATGAAGAATTTCCTATGAGAATTCCAGAAATGGAAACTGAAGATGTTCATCAGAGAGCTAACTCTGGAAATGACCTCTCTGACATGCATGTCCCAGAAAGCTCTCACACTGAGCAAGTGTCAGACATTCACCGCCCTTCTGAGGTGCAAAATGTCACAGATACTGAAGAAGTATCAAGTCATAATCATAGTGATTCACATTCAGATCACATAGATGTTGACCCTACTAGCCCTAAACCCATGATGAGATGGATCAAGGATCATCCTGCAAAAGATGTGATTGGACTAATCAATCAAGGTGTTAGGACTAGGAGAGCAATAGCTGAAAATGCTAATTCTCTCTTTGGATGTTTTATCTCAAACATTGAACCAAAAACTATAGAAGAAGCATTAAGAGACCAAGACTGGATCTCTGCAATGCAAGAAGAGTTGGATCAGTTTGAAAGAAACAAAGTCTGGAAACTAGTTCCATTTTTAGAAGGAATATCTGTGATTGGAACTAAGTGGGTTTTCAGAAACAAGATGAAAGAATCTGGTGAAATAACCAGAAACAAAGCAAGATTGGTTGCCAAGGGATTCACCCAGACTGAAGGTTTAGATTTTGATGAGTCATATGCACCGATTGGATGCAATAAGACTCTTTCTCGCTTTGCACTCATAAAGATTTTAAAGTTTATCAGATGGATGTCAAAAGTGCATTCTTGAATGGTGAACTTGCTGAGGAAGTCTATGTTGAGCAACCACCTGGCTTTGAAGTTTCCTCAGAAAGTAGAATGGTCTATAAGCTACAGAAAGCTCTTTACGGACTGAAACAGTCTCCAAGAGCATGGTATGACACTTTGGACAAATACCTTCTGGAAAGCGGTTTCAAGAAAGGTGAAGTTGATAAAACTTTGTTTACTTTAAATCATGATGGAAAACTACTCTTAGTTCAAGTATATGTTGATGACATTATATTTGGATCTAAGGACAAGCAACTTTGTGATGACTTTGCAAATCTCATGGAAAGTAAATTTGAGATGAGCATGATGGGAGAATTGAACTATTTCCTAGGATTGCAAGTCAAGCAACTCATTGATGGAATATTCATTAGTCAGACAAAGTATGCAAAAGACATGCTCACAAAGTTCAATCTTAAGTCTTCTGAAAAGAATGCTGAGATACCTATGAGCATAGGAACGAAGATGACCTATACTGAATCAGATAAGAGTGTTGATGAACACAAGTTTAGGAAATTGATAGGTTCACTACTTTACCTTACTGCAAGCAGACCTGATATTCAATATGCAGTTGGAATGTGTGCTAGATTTCAAACTAATCCAATGCAATCACACTACAACACTGCTATGAAAGTATTAAAGTATGTGAAAGGTACAGTAGATGTAGGGTTGTGGTATCCTAAAGAAAGTGGATTGAGTTTGGCTGGTTACTCAGATGTTGATTATGCTGGATCAATGCTTGATAGGAAAAGTACCTCAGGAACTTGTCAGTTTCTGGGAACTAGACTTATCTCATGGTTTAGCAAGAAACAAAACTCAATTGCAACTTCTACCATAGAGGCTGAATATATTGCTGCTGGTTGTTGTGCAACACAAATTCTGTGGATTCAACAACAACTCAGAGACTATGGACTCAATGAAGAGAAAACTCCCATTTTCTGTGATAACACAAGTGCTATTGCAATCACACAGAACCCCAAGTACCATGCCAGAACAAAGCACATTGATGTCAGACACCACTTCATCAGAGACCATGTTGAGAAAGGCAATATAGAAATACTCAAGATTGGCACAGAAGACCAACTTGCAGATATCTTCACTAAGCCCTTACAAGAAAGCCGGTTCTTGACTTTGAGACACAATCTTGGATTAATGGAGTTTTCTAAGGACTGAAAAATTGTCCTGAATCTCTAAAGTCTGAATAAGCAGTAGGTCTCTGAGAACAGGTTCTCAGAAAGCCAAGTTGATAAGATGTGATGCAAAGGTTTCTGAGTAGCAACACTCAGAAAGGCAAAACATTTCTGGAACAGGTATCCAGAAAGGCAAAGGTTGGTACACACTTAATAAATAAATAAGACTAGAACTTACTTACTGAGAGTGGGTCAAATACATTCAAACAACTGAAGCTTTTGACACTTGAATTCAGAAAGCTATTTAGTCATAACGAGAAATGGACACACAAAGCCCAAAAGGTATAAGTTCTGACAGTCAAATATGTGCAATGTCTTGTATTTTTACCATTTTGATGATAAACAATATAGAGATAAGGACTTGACACTCAGAAAGATAAGATCAAACGATTAAGTACTCCTACTCTGTACTAAAGTGACACAATGAATGTAGCATATTAAAAATCCATCAAGTCGGCACATTACCATTTGTTGATTGATATCATTACAAGATATTCAATATAAGACCTTGATGAATAAACGTTTGATCTCAACGATTGAGATTAAAACAAAGCAAGTAATGTCTGTTGATAAATGCAGACATGGCCCACTACGCATTTAATGAAGTACAAAGGACGTACCACACCTATGCAGATGCAAAGACACGCATTCATATTCAGCTATATATATGTTGTATCTATGTACATCTTGTCTGCTATATATATAGGATTTGGGCAAAAGACAAACACTTTTACCAATTCCGAAATTTCAAACTTGCATCAAAACAGCAAAATCTCTCAGGATTTCTGCAAAACCCCTCTGCAAAACTCAACTTCTTATGCTTAGTCTTCTGAAAAGACAGACTAATCTCGATTAATTGTGCAAAATTCATCTGAAAAACACTCACTCAAAACTCTATATAAGAGATGGCATCCAAGAAGATGACCACCAAGAGCCCTAAGGCCGTATTATCTGCTCCTGCTGAAAAGCAAGGAGGAAAGGAACTTAAGGTGTTGAATAAACGCCTTATGGGAAAGTTTACCCCATCGGACTGGAACCCTAACTACAAAATGAATTGGGGAGATTTTCTATTAAAGAGGTATGTACCAGCAGTTATACCTTCAAGACCAGAAAGGAAACTGATATTGGGGATGCTGAAAAATTCCCATATCTACAAGCTTCTATCTGCTGCACCCAGTGGATTAATCCACAATGGATGTACTGGAGTTCTATAACAACTCCAAAATCTTCACAAAAGTTGTGAATGATGAAGAAGATAAATACATGCAGACTGAAGTCCAAGGACAAGAAATTGTTCTAGACTGCAAGACTTTCTGCAAGATTTTCCGATTGAAAAATCGAGGAACATTTGAAGACATCAACATCAAGGACGCTTCCATGATTCAAGGCGTCAAAGAGCTATTTGAAGCAATCAAGTTAGAAAATGCAAAAGGTTGCCCAGGAGACTTTGTTCTGAAGGCCATCAGAACTAGTCATCTCCAGAAACATTGGAGTACTTTAGCTATTCTCGTCCGCTTTGATGGCAACAAAGGTGGAGTAGACCAGATAAGCATGAAGAGATGGATGATGATGCATCTTCTGAACAAGAAGCATGAAGGGCAGGAAACCCACTTCAATTGGGGGAAGTACGCCTTCAACAAATTCCTTGGACATATTGAGGAATTTGAGCCCAAAATCATCAATGGCATTGCTGAGCCAAAGGCCAATATGCACTTTGGTTTCAGAATCTGTTACATTCTGGAAACAATGGGAATCACTCTCAGAGAGAGGCAGGAAATCCCAGTCACCAACTCCCTTTTCAGACACACTTTTGAAGAAAAGGAGAAACTTGCTGCTGAGAACGCACTCAGAAAGGCAGAAGAAGAAACTGCACAGCAAGGTGAGGAGGTCACTGAGCAAGCTCAAGCTAAACCTCCAGATTCCAAGAGAAAGAGGACTCATAGCAAAAGAGCCTCCAAGCCCCTAAGCATACAAGAGGCGCAACCTTCTTGAGACAAGGTCTCAGAAGATGTTGGACGCTCAGAAAAGCAACTCCAGAATGCCCCAAGAATCCTGAACCAGAATGCTCCAGAACTCTCCAGAGATGATAGAAATATCATAGATGGGTCTGCACCAACATAGAATAGTGATTCTGAGGATGATGAAGTACTTGCAAAAGTACACAAAAGATTCAAGTATGAGACCCATGGAGGAGCATCAAGCTCAGCTCTTCAGAAAGACAAGAGCCCCTCTGCCCAGCAGGAAGAAGAAGGTCTGGGTGAGGAAGATAGAATGATGGAAGATGTTGCCATAACTTCCACATTCACAATGCCAGCACTTAATATTGCTGAAGAAAACCCTGTTCTTGAACAGGTTCCTCAACCTTCTGAGAGATCTCAACTCTCAGAAAGGGATCAAACTGAGATGGAGCTCAGAATGATACTACAGAGGATAACAATAATGAGCATAGAGAGACTGTGGAATCACCATAAGTCCAAGAGATCAATGATCAGCCTGACTCTATTCAGGTAACAAAGATAGTTTGTATATAACATGTCAACATAAATGAATGTTAACTTGTTACTCATAAGCTGTATTTGTTACAGGCCAACTTGGAGACACACTTTCAGGGGGAAGAAAACCTGTCCACCCCCTTGAATCAAGAAGAGGTTCCTCCAACCTCAAAACATCAAGAAGAGCCTGTCCCACAGGCTCCAACTGAGGAAGTAGTGGTGGTGGAACCAACACCCCAAAACCTAGAGATTCCAGAGGCTGAAAAGCCTTCTGAGGAAGTATTTACTGAGCCTTCTGCTGAGAAGGTAAGTAATCAGTAAAAGTCTTCTTCAAGATTGCTCAGGAAAAACCACTACTAAATCTTTTATGTTTGTTCTTACAGGCTCAGTCAGAAGAACAATTGGATGGAGAAACAATTGTGTTATCTCCTCCAAAGGAAACTAAAACTGCTGAACAAGCAGTATCTGCAGAAAAGGTTCCAGAAACCCCCAAGGTTTCTGAGAAAGATGCTGCTGAGCTTCCTCACTTGGAAGTTCTAGCAGAAAGAAAGGTTGATGAGGATCAGACTTCTCCTCACAACAAGGTATCTGAGACCTCTGTGCCCAAGCAAGCGTATAAAGATAATGAGCCTAGTGTTTCTACACAGGTATGCTCAGAAAGCCTTCTTTCGCTTACAGATACTAACTCAAGTAGTTTGAGCAAAACTAACTTGAACACTTTCTTTCAGGCTCAAAGTCTAGTGCCAGTTGATTTACTCAAGACCTTCCAGAAGCACACCTTAAAGAAACATCTCAAGTGCTTCAGACAATGGCAGAAACTCAGAAAGGCTGACCTTTCTGAATTAGCCAGAGTAATCGACGTCCCAGAGAAGAGAGCAATTGCCTTCAATCTGGAAGATTATATCCATGCATTGTTCCCAACAGAGTCCTACACATTTGCCACTCTGATGCATGAAGACTTCATTCATGAAGTAGCACAAAGACTTTTGGCAGATTTCAAGTCTGCGGATGCTCAAACCCAAGAGCAGATGGTTACCCATCCTGCCTTGCCCAACAAGCTCACAACCTACCCAACTGAACAAGAAGAAGTTAATGGTAGGATGATTACATTCCCAAGGTTTCAGAAGATGACGAGGAGATGGATGAAAATGATTATCAAGAACCTCCTTCTGAGCATCCAAACCAAGAAGCAAAGAAAAAGAATGATGATGATGATCAAAATAATGATCCCCAACCTGGACAAGGCGGGATTCAGAAATCTAGCAAAGGAAGTGGAGAAAAGGCTACTCCCTCAAATGCTCAGAAAGCTCCATCATCATCACCTCCCAAGTCTCATCAAGATACCCAACAGGCTGAACACAATGATGCCTTAGAAGAAATTTCAGCCGCTGAGTTTAGAATTGAACAACTCAGAAAGGTATTGGAAGAAGAGAGGAGAATCAACATTGAGACTTAAGCTCTTGTTGATGAAAAGGAAGCCAAAATCAAGAAGCTCGAAGAAGCTAATGCCAAAGAATTGGCACTCCTAGATGAGCAAAGAAATTTGAAAAATGCCATTGTTGTCACAGCTGCTGAGATAGATGCCATGGATGACTATGATGATGAAGAGCATGATGCTGAGACTGCATCAGAAAGACCTTCTACATCTTCTCAGAAGGCCAGCACACTTGATGGAAAGCAGAAGAAGTTTGTCAATCGGCAAACAATCCAAGAAAAGGATTATGATAGTGATGCTGAAACCCACAACTTGATTATCAAGGTAAGATGAGAGACTTGTCACTCGGACAAAAGAGCCCTACTTGCTCCTCATATATTCTCTCGCACAAGTAGTTCAAGAAGTGAAGAGCACCGTAAGAACAAAGTGTCTTTTTAGAGCTCAGAAGACACTAGTGCCCAAGACATGTATGCTAAAATCCGTCCCGAAGAGATGAAGACATTGGTCACGCTTTCAACAGAGCAACCAAAGATAGCTCTCTCTCGTAAAGACCTAGGGTTGGTCGGGGATGAGGATTGTAACAATGCTAATGCAAGATTGAATGAAGCGACCATGTCATTCCGTAAGCCAACGCCATCCTAAGGCCGCTTGAAGAGCTCAACAGAAAGGAGTAGGAACTGGTTAGACAGAACAACGAGCTGAAGAAGGAACTTCAAGAATTGGTCAGGGTGCACAACAATCTCCAGAAAAACTTTGAAACTCTCTCTGAAGCTTATGCTATCATGAGTCAGTCATTCATGACTAAGGGGGAAGAAGAGATGCCTCAGAAAGGCAGAGGAAGAAAAAGAAAACAATCAAATCCTCCCTCCTCAAGTCAACTTGTCATTAAGGACACCACTGGAGACACCCTTGCTGAAGAAGTTGTTCCAGATCAACCAGCCAGAAGGCTGAGAAGTATGATAACTAGGGGAACCAAGTCCCTTAGAATCTCATAAGAGAAGAAGACTTCTGAAGAAGAAGAAAAGGAAGAAGGAGAAGTAAGAGGCCAAGAAAGCTGCAAGTCTCCAATTTTGGACTTCAATGATGATGAGGATGATTCTGATGAACATCCACTTCACAAGAAAAGGAGACAAGCAACTACTTCACAACCTCCTCCGCAAAGAAAGCCTTAGCACCGAACTCCTTCCGAAATACCAAGTCTATACAAGGAACATCTACCAAAGACAAAAAAGCGGGAAGAAAGGGTTAGAGGATCTCCGACGAAGGCCACCAAACAGAAAAGCAAGAAGGGATTTCCAGTTTGGCAGAGTAAACATTGAAACACATCAAGAAAGGCCAACTGATGCCCACATTGAGTATATGAAGACCAGTAATGAAGAATCTTCATATAGGTGCATTCTGAACAAGAGAGGGTATTGGATTCTGGAACAACAACATCTATTTGTCAATGATAAGTTTCCAACTCCCATCCTCAACCAGATCCTGAAATGGAGAGAAGGCAAGCCAGAATTGCTAAAACCTGACCACCTTCATGCCTGGCTAAACTTTGAAGTAGAAAAGAGGAATGAAGCCAGAAAGATGGACCTTTCTTTTGCCTGTCCTTACCCAAAACCTGATGATGTACACAAGGTAAGAAAACTGGATGGTAGCTACAGCAGGAAGAACAAACTAGGTGTTTCAACCTATGAGTCATTATCTGGATGAATACCTAGATGATGTCATTATCTGGAAGAAATATACAAGTATTTCAACCTGTCTCAGCTGCAAGTAGACCATGCCTGGGTCTGGGGAAATTACTTCTGGGTCAAACATTTTCTGCGGAAGAATCACAAGCTTGGCAAGAGTTACCATGAAATATGTGACTTATCCAGAAAGACAGAGCTCTCTGTCAGAAGGATTCTTTATGACTATGTCCAAGAATGCAGAAAAGTGAATGATCATGTCAACTGATCCAGAAAGGGTGCTGAAGAACTTGAGGTATTTGAACCCAAGTTGCATTTCTAAAGACTTGAAGACTAGTAACATTAGAATACTCTCTTGGAGCTTGGACTCTCCTTTGTTCTAATTTACTTAGTATGTTTTGTTACTTTTTGTAATCTTGCTGATTGTTTCTAAAATTCTCTATATGTAAAAGTTGCATCTCTTTCTGTAAACTGTACCTATCTGAAGATCATACTCTCAGATACTTTTTAATAGATGACAACTTATCAGCAAAGATCACTTCTTGTGATTTGGTTGATGTTTACCTTCTGCACTTATTTCAACTAAAATTGAATATCATTTGAAATAATTAAGTGGTGGATTGTTTTCTCTTCCAGGATTACAATTTTGTAATAGGACTTAAAAGATAGTCATGGATAACTGATTAAAAAGGGGGAAATTTGTTAGAAATATCTATTAGTATTTTGATCACTCATTACATGTTCTTATCTTAGCCAGAAAGGTGATTAAGTACTCTTGGTTCACTTGAACAATGTAAAAGAGGAAATCACTGAGTATGATTAGTCTAGTAAATCTTGTAATAGGATTATAGGTCTCTGAGTATAATTTTTATTTCAAGAAGACCATGAAGATCAATCCTAGCAATGGAGCTTTTTTGAAGATTAGAAGACTAAAGATTGCACAAGGTTTATGAAGACACAAAGGTTTAGTCTAACTCAGAAAGACTATGTCCTTAATCTTTTCTTAAGTATATTAACTTACTTTCGAAATATGATTCTGAACATATGACATCATGAGTATGGAGCATGCAAGCCATCAGAAAGGCTCATGTATCCGTTGAGACTAAAGGACAATGAACAGTACTATGCATTAAATGCATCGGCAGAAATGCTGCAAAAAGCAAGTCCTCTCTGAAACAAGAGATAGTGACTTCTGAGTACATAGTTCAAGATATAAACGGATATAATTTGATAGAGAGCACAACGGATACAATTCAAACGCCTCTCAAATTTATCTATATATATCACACACTTAGATGCTTGAAGTAAATCCCTTAGAACGCTCTATCTTGCAAACTTACCATCAAGCAAAGTATTCTCTCAAGCACTCTACTATCCTTTCTGAAAGCTTTCTGTTGCTTGAAGAATAACTAGTAGTTCTAAGTTGTCCTGAACCTTAACAAGAGATTGTTATTCGTGAAAGAGTTGAACTATCAGATACCCTTTCTGAAGCTCATTCTCCAGAACGGACATCAATTACTTGGGTCAAGAAGAGCGCATCGCCATCCACCGAACAAGTGTATTAAGTAGTCTCGTTCATTTGGCTCTCTGTAAACATAATCTGAAAAGTTATCTGAAGCCTTCGACAAAACCTTATAACCACCACCATCAAGGCGTGGAGTAGAGGAAGTACTTGATTTGGGAAATCAGAATAACTCCAAGGTTATCTCGAGTAGGAAGTACTTAGCTCTAGGAGCTGGGGAATAACTCAGGGGGAACATTTGGTTGGGAACCATTTATTTAGGAATCTTAGAATAGGATTATTGTAAGGTGAACTCAATTATCTGTTCTAGTGAATTCTAGGTCTCAGAAAGACCGAAGTGGATTAGTTGGAGGATTACGCCACCTCCAGATACCACTATACTTGCTGTGTTATTTACCTTTCTGTATTTACATTTCAAGATAGCACACACACACATACTTATTGTTTCTGCACTTACCTATCTTAAAGTCTTCCGCGCTCTGAATTTAAGTATCAGAAACCCCCAGGTTTCTGAGAAACTGTGTTTATCGACAAAAGTTTTAAAAGACTATTCACCCCCCCCCCCAGTCTTTTACTTTGCCGTTATCTGGACCAACAATCCCTCTCAATTAAATTAGTATTAGTTATGTAGCACCCTGATTTAAAAAAAAAAGGAACTATGAAAAATATAACTCGTGCTAGTTCGTGAGCTTGTAGATTCGACGAACTTGACTTTTGAAAATTTAAACCATAGTTTGATGCCTTGTGCGTCCTTATACTTTGTGATGGAAATTCTTGATTCTAATTCTTGAACTAGTAAAATAATGCAACGGAACTTTAAAATTATAAAAGCTTGAGTACAAAGTTCTAAATACATGAAACTTAAAATTGTAAAGACGCTTTTGGTAGTAATCACTGCTCCGGCAACGCTCCACTCCGATTGCTCGGTTTCATACCTAAAATTGATATTTAGAAAGGGGGTCAGCCGTGACCACTGGCTGAATAAGCTCCATGCACGTGCACTACAAGAAATCTTTGAAATAGCGATAGACGTTAGTTCCGTCCCAAAAAAATTTCGGGCGACGGAAATATATAAAGTCATACACCGTGGCAAATTCCGTCTCTAAATCTGTCGCTAGATATAGAGACGGATGTAGCGA
Organism: Plantago major; assembly: GCA_026545765.1. NCBI lineage: Eukaryota > Viridiplantae > Streptophyta > Magnoliopsida > Lamiales > Plantaginaceae > Plantago > Plantago major. The sequence continues at coordinate 50,775,619 of CM048841.1, read as the reverse complement.
CGGAATGTGGGACGAACTCTTCATTTAACAAAAAGAAAATTAAATTGAAAAATAACATAGAGACGGAATTGAGTTCTGTCGCCAATATTCTGTCGCTAAGGCATCATATCAGAATTTAAAATTAATAAACTTAAAAAGTTTGCCACGGATTGAGTTTTCGTCACGACATTTTCTCTAAAAACTGGGTGATTATTTAGTGATGGAATGAAAATCCGTCACTAATTAAAAATACCAACCGGTTTGATTAGTTGGAACTGGGCGACGGAATATGATTATATTCCCTCGCCAGGTTCCAATAATACTAAAAAAAAAGGAACAAACTGAATATCAAATAGATCCAAATCAGAACGATACTTCTTCTGCCTCCTTTCTTCCTCGCGCCACCGTCCTCCTCCTCCTCCTTGTTCATCGCTCCACCGTCCTCCTCCTCCGTCTTCCTCCTTGCTCGCTGGAACCACCTGGGGATTTCACAATCAGGTAAACCCTATTATTTGGGAATTTGATTTTGATTTTGGAAATTTGATTTTGATTTGGGTTATGTTTGATTTTGATAATGAGGATTTCATTACAGCTTCCTTTCTTTCTATTGCCAAACTGAATCTCAATTAATTAGCCACCACCCACTTGGAAAAGAAACCTCTTCGTAAATGAATAATATCTGATTATAGTGTACTGGAAATAGCTACCAACAAGAGTGGACTATTTTATAGTTAAAAGGAAATAGCTACCTGGGTAGTGTTTCTGTGTTGATGAGAATTAGTAGACTAAAAGAAAAGATTCTGATAGAAAGGATGTGATTCGTAAGAAGAAAAATTACTAGTATACATCTATTATTACACGATTTTCCTTTCTTGTGTGCAAGTATAAATTTTCCTCAATTTTATATGTTGGACAATTCATGCCTACTTATCTAGGCCACAGAGTTTCGAAATAATTAAGATTGATGCCTACCTGTATATTCTGTCTCTGTAAGGAAGACCTTGAATCTCAACTAACAACCAAATATAATAAAGAGACTCATTCTGGATTTTTGCTGTTAAAAGCTAAAACAAAAGCTGGTATTAACATAGTTTAAGGTGGGTTAACTCGAATTCCAACGGAGTTGTTTCTGCTTCGATATGGAGCTAGCAGCATCGGAGCTGAAACAGTAGCTCGGGATTTTCTAATTAGCACTTATGTATCATGGACACTTATTTATGTTTTACTTCTGCTTCAATTAGCACTAATTTTTAATCTTTATTTTATTTCTTGTAGTGTCTCATCATCAATTTTCAAATTTTCTAACGTTCCGCCCAAGGTAATGATGCCCGTTATATGTTGATTCTTGTTAGATGTCTACACGAATTGATTCTAATTTAAATTTATTGCAACTAGCTAGCGTCCGCATTTTTTGTTGGCTAGGCGGCGCCCATTATTTGGTGGACCGTAATCACTTATGCATGAGTGGACGATGCTCGTTCTGTGTAATGTGTTGCTTCTTGTTAGATGTCTACATGGATTGATTTTAATTTATATACATTGTAACTATCTAGCATCCGCATTTTATGTTGGGTAGGCGGCGCCCATTATTTGGTGGACCGTAATCACTTATGCATGAGTAGACGACACTCATTACGTGTTTATCATTGTTATGTTTGATCTTTTTGTGAATTTCTACCACGTTTTAGTTATAGGTTTTGGATTTGAAAGTATTAGTAAAACTGGAGTAATGGAAGTGAATCTGGATCGTAATTGGATGTACAAACGTTTCGAGAACTCTGAAATGCACTTGGAGTTCCATGATAGGGTTAAGTCTTTTGTTGAATCTGCACAACAACACGCTGAATGTATGTTTGGGAAATGGATTAAGTGTCCGTGTTCATTACCCAAATGTCGCAATAAACAGTATTTGCCTATCCAAGACGTGATGTTTCACTTGGTGAAGAATGGGTTCGTTAAGAACTATTATGTTTGGAATCACCATGGTGAGCGTTTTGATGTGGATGAACATGAAAAAGGGTCTAAACGGGCTAGGATTGACACAAGGAAACATGGGATAGTAGATGGGTACACACAAATGGTGTTGGATGTTGTAGGTCCCGATGTCGTAGGACCTAGTAGTGAAAGTGGAGATGATGGTGATGATGCTTCTGAATCACCAAACCCAGATACCTAAATATTTTATGAGATGTTGGCTGCTGCGAACAAGCCATTATGGCCTGGGTGCAAGAAACACACTGAGTTGTCTTTAATTTCCCGTCTCTTGAGTGTGAAGTCTGAAGGTCAAATATCTGAAAAGAATTTCGATTCTATAGCAGAATTGATGACTGAAATTGTTCCTGATAACCTTGTAGTTCCAATTAACTTATACAATGCTAAGAAGAAGATGCGTGGAATGGGATTACCTATGGAGCAGATAGATTGTTGTCAAAATCTATGCATGATCTATTGGGGAGATGATAAAGATGAAATGAAATGCAAATTCTGTGGTGAAAAGCGTTATTCCAAATACAATAACAAGCGACGGAAGCAAAATGTTCCTGTCAAGAGAATGTATTACTTCCCATTAACACCTCATTTGAAGAGGTTGTGTGCTTCCCCTGCTTCTGCGAAGTATATGAGGTGGCATTTAGAGCACAGTTCACCTAATGTAGATGAAGGGAAAATGGAGCACCCATTAGACTCACAGGCCTGGAAGCATTTTGATAACACCTATCCAGATTTCGCTATAGAGAGTCGAAATGTGAGGTTGGGACTTTGTACTGATGGCTTTAACCCTTTTGGCCAGTCTGGGAAGCAATATTCGTGCTGGCCAGTTATACTAACTCCATACAATTTGTCCCCGGGGATGTGCATGAAAGAACAACTCATGTTCTTGACAGTGTTGGTTCCCGGACCCAAAAGTCTGGGACAGAAGCTTGATGTTTTCCTACAACCTCTCATCAGTGAATTGAAACAACTGTGGGAAGTTGGTGTGCCTGCATATGATATCTCAACCAAGAAGAACTTCAATTTAAGAGCAACATTGTTGTTGACTATGAGCGATTTTCCAGCATATTCCATGTTATCCGGTTGGAAGACGGGAGGGAGGGTGGCATGTCCTCATTGTATCGAGGACACAAATGCCTTTACACTAAAGGGGAGTGGCAAACAATCATGGTTCGATTGTCATCGTAGGTTTCTTCATGAAAACCATGTGTTTAGACGTAATAAGAATAATTTTAAGAAAAACATAACAGTTGACAAGGGCCCCCCTGAGATTCAAAATGGAGTTGAAATATATGAGGAGACCGTGAGATTGGGGCTGATGAAAGTCACTGAAATTGGTTTGGTTGAGCATAATGAGAGAATTGCGAGGACATGTGGTTGGAATAAAATGAGCACCTTTTGGGACTTGCCATAGTGGAAACACCTCTTCATACGTCACAACTTAGATTTCATGCATATTGAAAGGAATGAGTTTGAGAACACATTCAATACAGTATGCAATGTTCCAGAGAAAACAAAGGACACTGCCGAATCTAGGGAAGACATGAAAACTTGGTGTCGTCGCCCTGAGCTGACCAAGAGGGATGCTATAATTGGAGGGATCTTAGATTTTCCGATGGTTTTGCATCAAACATAGGTAGATGTGTGGATCTGAAGAAGATAAAAATGTTTGGGATGAAAAGTCATGATTGCCATGTTTTTATGTAGCGCTTGCTACCAATTGTAGTTCTGGAGCTACTTCCGAAGCAAGTAGCAACTATTTTGGAATGATGATTTGGCAAAGTAAAAGACAGGGGGGGGGGGAGGGTGAATAGTCTTTTCAAACTTTTATCTATAAAACAGTTTCTCAGATATATTCACAGATATCTGATACATATATTCAGAGAGCGGAAGTCTTTTGTGATAAGTGCACGTGTCAACAAGCTATAAAGTGTGTAAGTACTCAGCAAGTAAGTAAAGAAATAAGTAAAGTGTAGTAAGTAAATAACACAAGGCTTTTTTTAGTGGTATCTGAAGGTGGTGTAATCCTTCAACTAATCCACTCGCCCTTTCTCAGGACTTGAATCCACTAAGATAAGATGATGAGTTCTCCTTACAAAATCCTATCTCTTGATCCCTTTAACACTAGGTTCCCAACCAAGTGTTCCCCCTGAGTTATTCCCCGACATTCTCAGCCAAGTACTTCCTCTACTTAGTAACCGAGCTAATCCCTAGCTTCCAAAGCCAAGTACTTCATATGCTCAGTTAGGTGAGGACTTTAGTTTTATCAACTAAATCCTGTCCCTAAACACGCCTGTTGGTGTTGGTTATGGTAGTTTGTCAGGTGAGCTAGCTCTGATAACTTTTCAGTTATGTTCAGAGAGCTCTTTAGAATCAAGCTTCCTTAATACTCTTTTCAGTGTATGGAAGTTGTTCTTTACTGACCCAAGTCTTGTTATTGTTCAAGAGAATGAATCTTAGATACCAGTCGCAACTTTATACTTGGATTCAACTCCTTCACAATAATCAATTATTGTTAAGGATCAGGACACTTAGAACTTTCGTGCTACTTAGAATTCAAGAGCTTTGGTCGCAACTGTAAGCTAATGAGAGTAAGTAGGTAGAAGGCTTGTATGCTTGAGAGTTGTAAGTTCGTAGTTGTTTAAGTCTAAGGTGTAAGTGTATCCTTCAAGCATTCTAAGTGATGATATTTATAGTTGAAAATCATGCCGTTTGAATGGTATCCGTTAGGCATATTGAAATTAAAACTATTGATATATGAAGATAAGACTGCAGTGAGCTTTGTCTCTTTTCAAAGATTTCCTCTTTTGCTCAGACATCTCTGTCCGCGTAATAAATGCACTATACTATCTTTTATCCTGTAGTCTCAACGGAACAATGCAAGCTATCTGAGGCATTGCATGTCCTTACTCAGTGACCTTTGTGTATCAGAAACCTATTGAAATACTTGTCTTCCAAAGACACTTAATTTCTTCAAGGTATCTCTGCTAAGGTATCTTAGGAGATATTTATCCATAGTCTTCAGCAATCTTGTGCAGTCTCTTGATCTTCAAAAATGAGCTCTTTATTGCTGGATGCTTGCTTCTTGGTCTTCTTCAAAGATATAAAAATTACAATCTGAGACCTAACATCCTATAAAAGATTTTCTAGACTAACATACTTAGTAAGCTTCATCTTTTACAATGTTCAAGTGAACTAAGAGTACTAGTTACTTTTCTGAGCTAAGATAAGTCATTAGGGTTTACTTATCAAAATCTAAACATATATTCCAACAAATTTCCCCCTTTTTGATCAGCCACCTATGACTATTTAAAAACCTAACGTGAACTGGATGAGGAAACAATCCAACACTTAAAAATTTCTTATGATCTTTCAATTCATTTATTTAAGTGCAGAAAGTAAACATCAACCAAATCACAAGGTGTGATCTTTGCTGACAAGTTATATTTTCATTAGAATGATATATGAGAGTAGGTTCATCAGATAAATTACAATTAAAGTATATATACTTTTACAAGATAAGAAACAAATTATAGTCAGCAAGATACAAAAATACACAACTTTATAGGACAATAGTGTTGGTCCAGATAACGGCAAAGGAAAATACTAGGGGGGGGGGGGGGGTGAATAGTCTTTTACAACTTTTGTCGATAAACACAATTTCTCAGATATATGTGAAGATATCTGATACTTAATTTCAGAGAGCGGAAGACTTTTCTGTGATAAGTGCACGTGCTCAGCAAGATATAATGTGATTAAATACTTAGCAGGATAAATAGAACGATAAGTAAATTACTGAAAGTAAATAACACGTCTTTTATAGTGGTATCTGAAGGTGGTGTAATCCTTCAACTAATCCACTTCGGCCTTTCTCAGACATAGAATCCGCTAAGACAGATAAATGAGTTCACCTTACAATTATCTTCTCTCGATTCCTAAATACACTAGGTTCCCAACCAAGTGTTTCCCCTGAGTTATTCCTCGGCTCCCAGCCAAGTACTTCCTATACTCAAAAACCTTTGAGCTGTTTCTTAGTTTCCCAAACTAAGTACTTCCTATGCTCAGTAACCTTGGAGTTATTCCTTAGTTTCCCAAACTAAGTACTTCCTGTACTGCACGCCGTTTAAGGTGTTGGTTATGATTGTTTGTCAGGTGAGTAGTCTTAATAACTTTTCAGTTATTTAGGAATACTCTATAGAACAAGAATCACTTAACACACTTCACAATGTGTGGTGATGTGTTCTTTACTGACCCAAGTCTATGTTAAATGTTCTGGAGAATGAAACTCAGATACTTGATCTTTTGATTCAACTCCTTCACAGATAGCAATGCTTGTTAAGGATCAGGACACTTAGAACTTTCGTGCTACTTAGAATTCAAGAACTTAGTCGCAACTGTAAGCTAAAGAGTAAGTAGTTTGAAGGCTTGTATGCTTGAATGAGTTCGTTCTATGTGTAAGTTCAAGGTGTTCAGTGTGTATTTCAAGCTTTCTAAGTGGTGATATTTATAGTTGAATTTGAAGCTGTTTGAATAGTATCCGTTAGGCTCAATTCAAATTCAAACTATTGATATCTGAAAATAGTACTGCAGAAGACATTGTCTTTTCAGAGATTTCCTCTTTCGTTCAGATGTCTCTGTCTGCGCATTTATTGCATTGTACTATTTTTGTCCTGTAGTACAAACGGAACTATGCACGCTTTCTGAAGCATTGCATGTCCCTTTCCAGATACCTTCACATCTCCATATGCTTGTTGAAATATTGTTTCCCATTTTTATCTGAGCGTAGGTTTCTGTGGGCACTTTTCCTCGTTCAGAAACCTTGTGTTCTCAGATATCTTTTGCTAAACTTGTTTATAGAGAAACACTTGTTTCTCTAAGATATCTGGCATAGGTATCTGATGAGACTAATTTCCTTTGTCTCTATCAATCTTGTGCAGTTTTCAAATCTTCAAATTTGTTGAACCCTCCTGCCGGATGCCTTCTTCATGGTCTTCTTCAAAGATATAAAAATTACATTTAGAGACCTAACATCCTATACAAGATTTGCTAGACTAACATACTCAGTGATTTTCCTCTTTTACAGTGTTCAAGTGAACCAAGAGTACTAACCACCTTTTTGAGCTAAGATAAGTCATTAGGTTGCTGATCAAAATCTAAACATATATTCCTAACAAATTTTCCCCTTTTTGATCAGTCAACGATGACTATCTTTAAAACCTATTACAACTTGGAAGAGGGAACAATCCAACACTTAATAATTTCTTATGATCTTTTCAATTCATTTTAATTAAGTGCAGAAAGTAAACATCAACCAAATCACAAGGTGTGATCTTTGCTGACAAGTTATCTTTTTATATGTTACAAGTAAAGTTTACAGATAACTTTTACAATGATAAAATAATAAAACACAATCAACAAGATACAAAATATATAGTTAACTAGGACAACAGGAGTAACCAAGCTCCAAGTCAACATCCTAATTAACTTGTCTTCAAGTCTTCAAATCTTCAGCAGCTCCAAGGATCAATTTGCATACTCCCTATCTCCAAATCTTTATATATCATCTGAGTAGTCATAGAGCAAGGTTCTGACCAACATCTCAGTTTCTCTGGCATAACCACAGACTTCTTTGTACGATTTGGTGGGATTCTTCTTGGCAAAATGTTTGACCCATAAATACTTTCCCCATTTCCAGGCATGCTCAATTCTGATATCTGATTGATTGAAGTATTCATATATAATCCTCAGATATCTGATGTCACCCTTGTATTGATCTTCAGTCATGTAGAATGACTCAAAGGGTTCCACAACAAGTCTTGGCCTTGTGCCTGTTCCAGTGAGGTTTGGGACTCTATGCACATCATCAGGTTTTCCATAAGGACATTCTTCAGTTTGGGACTCTTGACAACTTCAAAATCCAACAAAGCTTTGACATGATTGGTGTTGATCAAGATTGGCTTATCTTTTCTCCCTGCCATAAGTTGTTGATGGATGGGTACTAGAAATCCTTTTTCATTTACAAGCAAGTGCTTGAGTTCCAGTATCCAGTATCCATTCCTTTGATGAATACACCTGTAGGAGGAGGAGTTGTTGTCAGTCTTCACATACTCAATTCTGGCTTCTTCTGGCCTGAGTGGAAGTTGACCTTTTCTTCTTTCAGCTCTCAATCTATTCCTCCTTTGCCTTGAGTTTTCCCTTGGATTGCTTGAAGAACCACCCTGGATTGACTTGGTAATTCCAGAGGGTGTTTTATCTGCTAAAGGCTTTGCAGCTATGGGCTCAGATAGGCTATCAACCCTTTTTCTTTTTCTGTGAAGAGGAGCTTCATCTTCATCAGTCTCTTCATCAAGATCAATTCTTGTGAGAATTTTGCAGCCTTCTTCATTGCCCTGGGATTTGATTTGGCCTTCTTCTTCTTCTTCCTCTTCTTCTTCTTCTTCAGAAGACTCTTTAATCCCTCTTACTTGTCTTCTCCTTAGAGCCTTGGTACTCCTTGGAGGTCTTTGTGCCCTGGCCCTTGTTGTTATTGTTTGTTCAGAAGGTTGCTAGGAAGTAACTACTACTTGTAAAGCAGCTTGACTTGAGGAGGGCTCATTGATTCTGAGTCGTGGTTGGGAAGATTTCTTCTTGTTTCCTCTTCCTTTATAAGCACCAGAACCTTCCCCTTGTCTTGGATACCTTTCCCCCTTAGTCATTGTTGACTGACTAAGTACGACAAATGATTTTGAGAGAGACTCAAAGTTTCCCTGTAGATAATTGTAAGCAGCAACCAACATCTGATTCTGTTTGATAAGTACGGTGTCCTTATCAGTGAGCACCGCCAGTGGACCTTGAGTAGCATCTGCTTTTCCAGCAGCATAGCTAGCCTCATTAAGGGCTTTTTCAGCAAGATTATTGTCATCATCCTTCACCATGCCTAGGTCTCTCTGAGCAATGACCAAGCTTGTTGTTCTCTGTGTGATTAACTCAGTGAACTTCTTCATTTCAAAGAGGATCGATGCAATTACTTCTTCATTTTGATGAGACAACTCCTTTCTTAGAGTTGCCAGAACCTGGTATCTGGCCATGTAATCATGGGAGTTGAGATTTGGTGTTTTACTGAAGCTTTGAGGAGCTATCAGTTTTCTCTTTAAGTGAGAAACTCCCAAGTGAACATTTGCATGTTCTGGCAAGGTTCTGTCTTCTTTATCATCTGACTCTTCATCCCAGTGATCTTCATCCTCTTGGGCATTTTCATCAATATTTTCTAGCTCAGCAACCATCTCACAGATGGGCTTCTTTCCTTTCAGTGAGGAGGATGGTACATCTTTTGGTAATGCAGCCTTAGCATCATTCTTGTCTTCAGATACTTGCTCAGTATCTAATTCCTCAGCAATTGTCTGAACGGCAAGCTGGAGTTCTTCCATCTTAGCATAAGCTTCCATTTCCTTGATTGTTTGATCTTCAATCTTTTGGAGCTTTGCTTTGGATTCAGCTATCTTTTCTTCGAGTTGAAGATTTAGCTGTTGTTCTTCCTCCAACAATTATTTAAGTTGAGCAACTCTGGCTTGTGCATCCAATATTTTCTGAGTGTTGTCCTTAGAGTGCCCAACTACTTGCTCAGTAGAGTCTTTTTGTTAGGGAGATGGATGTGTAGACGTCTGAGGAGATGGCGGAGGGGAATTTTGTGAAGTCTTCTCAGTGTACTTTTCAGCAACTAAGGTATTATTACCTTGTGTAATCACTCATGTCCCTGGTGCAGGGGCATCATCATCATCATCATTCTTGTCATCATCATCCTTGTGATGGTCAGAAGGAGGTTTTTCAAAATTATTCTCATATGTTTCCTCCTCATCTTCAGAAACCAGATTGATCACTTTAGGAAGTGTGACCAATTGCCCATTTACTTCCTCTTGTTAAGAGGGTATGCACTGTAGGGACTTAGGCAATGGAGGCTTGAATGCAATCTCCATTCTGGTCTGATCATCAGGCTTCTCAAAAGCTTCTATGAGCTTGTGTGCAGCTTCTTTGACAAAGTCCTTATGCATCAGAGTAGCAAAAGAGTACTGCTCTGTTGGGAACATAGCATGGACATAGTTCTCCAAGTCAAAAGCTCTGACTCTTCTCAATTGGTGATCAATCACCTTTGTTAATTAAGTTAGATCTGAGCTTCTGAGCTTTTTCCACTTTCTGAAACACTTGAGGTGTTTCTTGAGAGTGTGATCTTTGAAGAATGGAAGCAGGTCTTCTGTTGAGAATGCAGATACCTTTGGCACACTTGTTTGAGCCTGAAAGAAAGAGTTTTAAGTTAGATTCAAAACTTGTGTAGATATCTGAGTACTAGTGTAGTTAGGTTTCTGAGTTACCTGAATAAGTACATCAGGCTCAGAGACTTCTATTACTTGTGCAGGGGGTGCCTCAAATATCTTGTTGTGAGTTGGAGACTTGGGAGTCTGGTCCTCATCAACCTTTCTTTCTACTTGAACTTGAGAATTAAAATTATCACAATACTTAGGAAATTGTCATGAAAGAGTTTATGCAATATAGCTTCAATGATTTCTGGGTTTTTTTTTTACTTACTTCCTCAATAGGAGGCTCAGAATCATTTTTCTCAGAAGCTTTCTTAGTTTCTGGTGTTCTTTCAGGTGATGTTGCCTTGGGGGCTTGTAGAACTCTTTCCCCTTGCACTTCTACTTCTGAATGAGCCTGTAAGTAGAAATTATTGAGTAATTAGAGAAGAATTCATATTAACCCATAATGAAGAATGTTTATCACTGATTTTTATATAACTCTTTGGACTTATAAAGTCAGTTCAGAGACTGTGTGTAATTTATCAAATAAATGGAAACATACAAGACATTAGAGGTGTGGTTGACTGAATACAGTTGTACCACATTTCTCTTTTGTGTTCCCTCTCACTTTGTGATCTCATAGATATCTGAGTACCCGTCTCAGAAATCTTTAAAAAAAACACTTTTACCATCCTTTTAGTATATGGGTTCTTTGTCTCAGATACCTTTTTGCCTTAGATATCTAGATGCCTGTTCTAGATATGTTTCTCCTTTCTGAGTTTCCATCTCAGAGGTTAGAACTTTTCAGTTCCTTTGGTAGCTCCAATAACCTAAGACTATATCTCAAGGTTAAAAACCTACTTTCTTGCAAAGGCTTTGTAAAGATATCTGCAAGTTGGTCTTCAGTACCAATCTTGAGTATCTCTATATTGCGTTTTTCAATATGGTCTCTAATGAAGTGGTGTCTAACATCAATGTGCTTTGTTCTTGCATGAAACTTAGGATTCTGAGTTATGGCAATAGCACCTGTGTTGTCAAAAAAAAATCGGAGTTTTCTCTTCATTGATCTCATAGTCTTTGAGTTGTTGTTGTATCCACAATATCTATGAAGCACAGCACCAAGCAGCAATATAGTCAGCCTCTATGGTAGATGTGGCAATTGAGTTTTGTTTCTTGCTGAACCATGATATTAATCTGGCACCAAGAAATTGACAAGTTCCTGAGGTGCTTTTTCTATCAAGCAATGATCCAGCATTGTCAGCATCAGAATAGCCAACTAAACTCAATCTACTGTCTTTTGGATACCACAATCCAAGTTCTACAGTACTTTTTACATACCTTAATATTTTCATAGCAATGTTGTAGTGTGATTGCATTGGATTTGTCTGAAATCTAGCACACACTCCAACTGCATATTGAATATCAGGTCTACTTGCAGTGAGGTACAGTAGAGACCCAATCAATTTCCTATACTTGTGTTCTTCAACACTCTTGTCAGATTCAGTATAGGTCATTTTGGTTCCAATGCTCATAGGTATCTTAGCATTCTTTTCAGAAAGCTTTAGATTAAATTTGTTGAGCATATCTTTTGCATACTTTGTTTGACTAATGAATATTCCATCATTAAGTTGCTTGACTTGTAATCCTAGGAAGTAGTTTAATTATCCCATCATGTTCATCTCAAATTTACTTTTCATGAGCTCAGAAAAGTCTTCACAAAGTTGCTTGTCTTTAGATCCAAATATAATGTCGTTTCCCTTCATGGTTCAAAGTAAAGAGTGTTTTATCAACATCTCGTTTCTTGAAGCCACTTTCCAGCAAGTATTTGGCTAAAGTATCATACCATGCTCTCAGAGCCTGTTTCAATCCATACAGAGCTTTCTGAAGCTTATAAACCATTCTAATTTCTGTGGAAACTTCAAAGCCTGCTGGTTGTTCAACATAGACTTCCTCAGCAAGTTCACCGTTTAGGAATGCCCTTTTGACATCCATTTGATAAACTTTAAAGTCATTATGACCTGCAAAGGCTAGAAATAGTCTAATTGCATCCAATCTTGCAACTGGAGCATATGATTCATCAAAATCTAGTTCTTCAGTCTGGGTGAATCCTTTGGCAACCAACCTTGATTTGTTTCTGGTTATTTCACCAGACTCATTCATTTTGTTTCTGAAAACCCACTTGATTCCAATTAGAGATATTCCATCAACAAATGGAACTAGTTTCCAGACTTTGTTTCTATCAAATTGATCCAACTCTTCTTGCATTGCAGAGATCCAATCTTGATCCTTCAATGCTTCTTCTAATAGTTTTAGGTTCAATATTTGAGATGAAACATCCAGAAAGAGAGTCAGCAATTGCTCTCCTAATTCAAACTCCTTGGTCTAAAGGACCAATCACATCTTGGCAGGATGATTTTTTATCCATTTCATAATGGGTTTTGAACTAGTAGGATCAATATTATTTTGATCTGAATGTGAATCAATATGATCTTGACATGATACTTGTGTAGTATCTGAGATATCTGGCACACGGGAAATGCCATAGACATCTGACACTTTTTCAGTGCTAGAGATATCTGGGATTGGATTTTCAGCAATATCATTCTCATATTTCTGGAATTCTCATAGGAAATTCTTCATCATGTCTTAGAGTCATCTGGTTGTTACTAGGTAATGGTTGCTTTTCATCGTCAGAGTCATCCTCTAAGTGAATGACAGAGTTGTTTCCTTTTGAGGATTCTTCCTCAGAATCTTTAATCATTAGTTCTTTGAACCTATCTGAGAGTTCTTCATTCAAGGGTACTTTCTTGTTTCCTTCGTAGAAGACTACATGAACAGATTCTTCAATCTTTTGCGTTCTTTTGTTGTAGATTCTGTAGACTTTGCTATTCAGAGAATAACCAAGAAATACTCCTTCATCTGCTTTTGGTTGAAATGTTATCAAGTATTCTTTTCCATTGTTAAGTACAAAACATCTGCAACCAAACACCCTTAGATGTTTGATACTAGGGGGTCTACCAATCAAAAGTTCATAAGGAGTTTTGTCATGGTGTTTGTTAATCAAACATCTATTTTGAGTGTAGCAGGCTATGTTAACAGCTTCAACCCAATAGATTTCACTTATTTCAGTGTTAGCAATCATTGTTCTTGCTGCTTCTTTTAGAGTCCTATTCTTCCTTTTAGCAACACCATTTTGTTGTGGTGTCCTTACTGAAGATAGTTGATGTTGTATACCTTTGCAGGTACAAAACTCTTTTATGTACTGGTTCACAAACTCAGTACCATGGTCTGTTCTAATTACAGATAACTTGTCATTTTTCATGAGTTCAAGCTTATTCAGCAAGTTGGGTATTTTAACTCTTGCATCAGATTCTTGTTTGAAAAATACAACCCAAGTGAATCTTGAGTAATTATCAACAACAACCAGACCATACTTCTTTCTTGCATAGCTAGTTATAGAGGATTCAAAAAGATCCATATGTAACATTTGCAATGGCCTTTCACTGGAGTGTCTAGTTTTAGACTTGAAAGATGTTTTGGATTGTTTTCCCATTTGGCATGATGAGCGTATACCATCTTTTCTATATGCCATTTTGGGTAAACCAACCACCAATTCATTCTTAGCTAGCTTGTTCAGAGTTTTGAAGTTCAAGTGACTCATTCTTTTATGCCATAGCCAGTTTTCTTCAGTGTGGCCGGATTGACTCACCATAAGACATTCTTCAGTTGTGGCAGATGCCCAGTCAGCAACATAAAGATTTCCTTTTTGCCTAGCAACCAAGACTGTCTGCTTTGACTAATTGTCAATTAATTTGCATAGTTTTGACTTGATCTTTACAGTGTACCCTTTGTCTACCAATTGACTCATGCTTAGGAGAGTATATTTTAATCCCTTTACATGTAGTACTTTAGAGATTGTATTAGCTCCAAGCTTCAGATTGCCAAAACCTATGGTTGGATTTTCATCTCCTCCAGCAAATCTAATAAATGGTCCTTTATCACATTTTCTTTAGTTAACCAGATTTTCTTTATCTCCTGTCATGTGCTTCCCATATCCACTATCAAAATGCCACTTTGGGTTCTTCCTCAGAGTGTTCTGCACAAAACAGGAAACATGGAGTTAGGCTCTCATTCCAACAATGGAACCCTCTGGACTAAATAATCTCCTTGTAGGAATCCATTTCTGAATGAACTTCCTTGGGGTATTCTTTTGTCTTGTTGGAACATAAGGAGGAATTTTAGGTAAATGATTAGTGTCATAATCATTTAAAGCTATTTTCCTTCTTGGTGTGTTCCTTGGTGCTCCTCGTGGTGCTTTCAGATACCTGTCAGATTGCTGAGTCTACTTTTCAGCAAACTTAGCTTTCCTTGCCAGATTTCTTCTAGCCCTGGCATTCAGAGTGGTCGTAACCTGTTCTTTCTTCCACTTCTGATGATTGCTATGCGCAATCCTGACTTTTATCCATCGTTCTTGCTCTTGTTTATACCCACGAGCGAGTTATTTCCCGATGGCTTTATAGCCAATGCCATTTTGAGCACTTGGTGCTATCTGAGTTCTCTTCTCAGCAGCTTTGCTAGTCTCTAGAACGTCTTTCTTTCCACAAAACGTGATGTTGGAAAATTTGCCCGCTCCTCCAATTTTTCCTTTCTGAGAGACATAGAACTGGGGGTGATTACACTTTTCAATGTTATGTTTCTTTACAGAAACATTCCCCGCGGTTTTATTTTGGACTTGTTTTTCCCACAAAGATTTGGTCGCGACTGCCTTTCCTTTGTCAACAATTTTAGCTTTCTGACCAATGTTGTAGGTTATTTGAAAACCATTTTGCTGTGCACTAACAAACGTTATTCTTTCGTCACTCTTATTCAGAGTAGTGGAGCTATTTATTTGTGTGTACAGCCCAAGTCCTCCCTTTTCTGAAGGATCTCTTAAATTAGAGTGTACTTCAGTAAGAGTGTCATTAGCTTTGGCATAGGATTGAAAAGATAGTTCTTTCTTCTTGAGTTCCTTATTTCTAGAAAGAAGATCTGTATTTTCCTTTTGGAGTATATCCATTATCTTTCTATGTAACTTCTCCGTCTCAGATATCTGTACTTTGATAAATGCATTTTCAGCATCCTTTTTCTCAGATATCTTGAGTAATTGTGAATTTTCTTTCTCAAGAGAATTCTTTTCTTCTTCAAAAATGTCGACTCTAGCTCGAACCATTTGAAACTCTCGTTTGTAGAGATGACGTTCTCTTCTTAGATATTCTAAATTTCTGATTTCTTCCTCATCACTCTCATAATTTATGAATTGAGTAATGTTGGTTACCTGGTCAGCCACTGGGCAAGGCTCAATGTTGGAGCAATCTGGATAGATTTCCTCAGCAACCCCACATAATTTCCTTTTCTTTTGACCAAAGTCAACCAATTCATGAGTTGTTGGTCCAGATAACGGCAAAGTAAAAGACTAGAGGGGGGGGGGGGGTGAATCGTCTTTTAAAACTTTTGTCGATAAAAACTATTTCTCAGATATCTGAATAGATATCTGATACTTAGAATCAGAGCGCGGAAGACTTAATAAAGATAAGTGCAGAAACAGTTAAAATGTGTGTGTGTGTTGCTGAAATGTAAATACAGAACGATAAATAACACAGCAAGTATAGTGGTATCTGGAGGTGGCGTAATCCTCCAACTAATCCACTTTGGTCTATCAGAGACCTAGAATCCACTAGAACAGATAATTGAGTTCACCTTACAATAAACCTATTCTAAGATTCTTAACAATTGGTTCCCAACCAAATGTTCCCCCTGAGTTGTTCCCCGGCTTTCACAGCCAAGTACTTCCTATACTCAGAAACCTTTGAGTTATTCCCTAGATTCCCAAGCTAAGTACTTCCTATACTCAATAACCTTGGAGTTATTCCTTAGTTTCCCAAATCAAGTACTTCCTATACTCCGGTAACCTTGGAGTTATTCCCTGATTTTTCAAACTAAGTACTTCCTGTACTCCACGTCAGTTATGGTGTTGGTTTTGGTTTGAGTTGTCAGATGAGCTTCTTTAATAACTTATTCAGTTATTCAGATAGCTCTGTGAATCAAGGTACTTAATACACTTTACAGCGTATGGTATCTTGTTCGATTTTACTAACCCAAGTCTTATGATATCTGTTCAAGAGAATGAATCTCAGATAGTTGATCTCTTGAATTCAACTCCTTCACAGATAGCTTTGCTTGTTTAGGATCAGGACACTTAGAACTTCAGTGTTACTCAAGATCAAATGCTTTGGTCGCAACAGAAAGCTTTGTGAGTAAGTAAGTTGCTTTGAGAGAGTAAGATGTTCAGCGTTTTTATGCAGTTCAAGGTGTGTCTAAGGTATCTTCTCAAGCAGTCTAAGTGTTGATATTTATAGATGAATTTGAGTGCTATTTGAATAGTATCCGTTAGGCTCAAATTCAAACAATTGATATCTGTGTATAGTACTGTAGCAGATTTTGTCTTCTTCTTCAGAAGCTGCCGTTGCTTTTATTCAGACATCTCTGTCCGTGCATTAAATGCATTGTACTATACTTTTTGTCCTGTAGTGTCAACGGAACTATGCTTTGTATCAGAGACTAGTGTTGTCTGATTCTTTGCCCGTCCTTATCTTCAATCTTCAGATACCAATTATTTATTGAAACAACTTTGTTTGCAATATATATATTTCTTTTTCAGAAATGTGGTTAATGCTCAAGGTATCTGAGAATAGATATCTGTGGACACTTTCCTTATTTTCAGATATGTCTCTTATTTCTCAGATATCTCTTGTGACACAGTTTGTTTGAAACTATTCGTGTCTTCAAGATATCTGGCTAAGGTATCTGAACAAACGATTTGATAATCTTCGCGATTTCCTCAAGTCTTCAATGTCGTTGAGCTTGTTCTGCTTGGATGTCTTCTTCTTGGTCTTCTCTTCATAAAATAAAAATTACATTTTGAGACCTAACATCCTATACAAGATTAACTAGACTATCATACTTAGTGGGTTTCCTCTTTTACAATGTTCAAGTGAACCAAGAGTACTAATCACCTTTCTGAGACTAAGATAAGTCATCATGTTGCTGATCAAAACAAAACAGATATTCTTAACAAAATATCTAACAAAATTCCTAACAAATTTCTCAAGAAATTTCCCAACAAATTTCCCAACAAATTTCCCCCTTTTTGATCAGTCAACGATGACTATCTTTACCTATTACAAATCTGGATGAGTGAACAATCCAACACTTAATCTTTTCTTAAGATCTTCAAATTAATTTAATTAAGTGCAGAAAGTGGACATCAACCAAATCACAAGGTGTTATCTTTGCTGACAAGTTATCTTTTATAGAATACTATCTGAGAGTAAGTTCTTCAGATAAGTTACAACTAAAGATTACATATAACTTTAATACATGATACAGTTAAGCTCAGTCAACAAAAATACAAAAACTACATAGTAAATTAGGACAACAGGAGTAACCAAGCTCTAAGTAAACATCCTAATAAACTAGTCTTCAAGTCTTCAACTCTTCAAGTCTTCAACAGTAGTTCTATGGATCAGTCTGCAAATTTCCTATCTCCAAACCTTTTGATGTCATCAGAATAGTCATAGAGAAGAGTTCTGACGAGCATCTCAGTGTCTCTGGCAAATCCACAGACCTCTTTGTAGGTTTTGGTAGGATTTTTCTTGGCAAAATGCTTGACCCATAGGTACTTTCCCCACTTCCAGGCATGCTCTATTCTGATATCTGAAAGCTTGAAGTATTCGTAGATAATCTTCAGATATCTGATGTCACCCTTGTATTGATCTTCAGTTAGATAGAACGACTCATAGGGTTCCACAGCGAGTCTTGCTCTTGTGCCTGTTCCTGTGATATTCAGAATTCTGTGCACATCATCTGGCTTTCCATATGGACATTCATCAGAGAGGTCCTTTCTCATGGCTTCAGTTCTCTTGACAACTTCAAAATCCAACCATGCTTTGATGTGATTGGTGTTGATCAAGGTAGGTTTATCTTTTCTCCATGCCAAAAGTTGTTTATGGATTGGTTCTGGAAATCTTGAATTTACCAATAGATGCTTAAGTTCGTAATCCAATAGCCATTTTTCGATTGATGCACAGAGACAGAGGAATCATTGTCATACTTCACATACTCAATTTTGGCTTCTTCTGGCCTGAGTGGAAGTTGACTTTGTCTTTGCTCAGCTCTCAGTCTGTTCCTTCTCTGTCTTGAATTCTCTTTGGGGTTGTTGCTTGAAGAACCACGCTAGATAGACTTGGTATTTCCAGAGGGTGTTTTAGCTGCTAGTGGCTTTGCAGCTATGGGCTCAGTTAGGCTTTCAATTTTCCTTTTTCTGTGAAGAGGAGCTTCATCTTCATCAGTTTCCTCATCATCATCAAGATTAGATCTTGTGAGAGTTTTACAGCCTTCTTCATTGCCCAGGGACTTGATTTGACCTTCTTCTTCTTTTTTCAGAAGATTCATCAATACCTTTAACTTGTCTTCTCCTTGGAGCCTTGGAACTCCTTGGAGGTTTCTGTGCCATGGCCCTTGTTATCATTTTGGTTCCTTCAGTAGGTTTCTGGGAAGCAGCTACTATTTGCAAAGAAGCTTGGCTTGAGGAAGGTTCATTGATTCTGAGTGGTGGCTGGGAAGTTTTTCTTCTTCCTTTCTGAGCCGCACCAGCTCCAGATTTCTTCTTGTTTTCTTCTCCTTCTTCCCATTCCCCCTGACTTCGAGGTCCAGATTTGTACATTCTTTCCCCCTTAGTCATCGTTGGCTGACTCAGTCTCATAAAGGAATCTGAGAGAGAGTTGAAGTGCCCTTGTAAATAATTAAAGGCACTGACCAACTTCTGAAGTTCGGCTTTGAGCTCCTGATTTTGCTTGATAAGTCCACTGTCCTTATCAGTGAACTCTGCCAATGGGCCTAGGATGGCATCTGCTTTTCCAGCAGTGTAACTTGCCTCTTGAAAAGCTTTTTCAGCTAAAGATGCATCATCGTCCCTTATCATTCCTAGATCTTTCTGAGCAATGACTATGCTAGTGGTTCTCTGAGTGATGAGCTCAGTGAACTTCCTCATTTCAGAGGGGACGGAGGAAATTACTTCCTTGTTCTGTGAAGACATCTCCTTTTTAAGTTGTGTCAGTACTTGACACCTGTTCATGTATTCATGGGAGTGGACGTTTGGCAGTTTGTGGAATATTGTAGGAGCAATCAGCTTCCTTTTCAAGTGAGAGACCGCTAAATGTTCATTGCGGTGTTCTGCCAAAGTCTTGTCTTCTTCATCATCTGAGTAGTCAGCCCAGTGATCTTCATCCTCTTGGACATTTTCATCGATTGTATCGAGTCCAGCAACCATCTAAGAGATTGGTTTCTTTCCTTTCTGGGAGGAGGATGGTACTTCTTTTGAAGATGATGCAGCCTTAGCATCATGCTTGTCTTCAGATACTTCTTCAGTATCGAATTCTTTGGTGATTTCTCGCACAGCATCCCTTAGCTCTTTAACCTCAGAGTAAGCAATCATTTCTTGTACGTATTGATCTTGTAGTTGATCAATCTTATCTCTGGATTTAGCTATTTGATCTTCCAGTTGAAGATGGAGCTATTGTTCTTCTTCCAACAGTTGTCTGAGTTGAGCACTTCTGGTTTGAGTGTTTAATATTTTCTGATTGGTTTCTTCAGAAAGCTCAACTACTTGTTCAGTAGTAACTGAGTGTTGGTTAGAAGATGGATGAGTAGATTTCTGAGGAGATGGAGACGGAGATTTCTGTGAAGTCTTCTCAGTTTGCTTTTCAGCAGCTGAGGCATTGTTTCTCAGTGAAATTCCTCCGGTCCCTGGTGCAGGGGCATCATCATCATCCTTTCTGTCATTATCATCCTTTTGGTGATGGTTAGTGGGAGGTTCATCAAAGTAATTTTCATTCATTTCTTCCTCCTCATCATCTTTAGATACAAGATTGATCACTTCCGGGATAGTGATCTTCTGCCCATTAACTTCTTCTTGTTCAGAAGGTATAATTTGCTGAGTCTGGGGCAGGATTGGCTTGAATGCCATTTGCAATCTTGTCTGACCATCTGCCTGTTCGAAGGCATGTATCAAACTATGCGCCACTTCTTTGGAGAAATCCTTATGCAATAAGGTTACAACTGTGTACTGTTCGATAGGGAACATTGCATGGATGTAAGTCTCCAAGTCAAGAGCTCGTGCTCGTCTGATTGGTTGATCTGTGATTCTCAATATTTCAGAGAGATCAGAGCACCTTAACTTCTGCCATTTCTTGAAGCATTGAATATGCTTTGGCAGGGTGTAAGCTTTGAAGAAGTGAAGTAGGTCCCTTATCTCTTCAATGGGAACCTGCTTTGCATCTGTTTGAGCCTGAAAGAAAGAGTTTTGAGTGAGCTTCAAAACTTTTGTAGATATCTGAGTAGAAGTGTAGTTTAGTTTCTGTGTTACCTGAGTAAGTACTTCAGGCTCAGAGACTTGTTCTACTGAGACAATTGGTGTCTCAGATATCTTGTTGTGAGGTGGAGACTTTGAAGTCTGGTTCTCAGCAACCTTTCTTTCTTGAACCTGAGAGGAATACAATACTTAGGAAATAGTTTGAAAGAATCTATGCATAAATATGCTTTTAATGAATTCTGATTTGTGCTACTTACTTCCTCAAAAGGAAGCTCAGATTCATTTTTCTCAGAAACTTGTGCAGTTTCTGGTGTTCTTTCGAGTGATGTTGCCTTGGGGGCTTCATCAATTTCCATTGATGCATGGGAAGTCGCAACTTTATCCCCTTGCATTTCTACTTCTGAAATAGTCTGTAAGTAGAAAGTATTGAATATTAGAAGAGATAAAAGATAACCCAAGATGAAGAATACTTGTCACTTGATTATCATATACCTTCATGTTTGAAGGCTCAGTGATGTATTCTTCAGAAACCTTGTTGGTCTCTGGATTAGTCTCTGGCATTTCTGCCTTATCTTCTTCCATCTCAGTTGGAGCCTGTTAGAAACATTTTTAAATGAATAAGCACATAAACATTTCACTGAAACATGTCATCTTAAGAATCAAAAAGTTACCTGTGGTTCAAGCTCAGATTTCTTAAGAGGCGAGGTTGAGGGAACCTCCTTTTCAGTTTCTGAGGTAAGCTTTTCAGCTTCCTCTTGTGTTTGTGTTTCTAAATCAGCCTGTAACAAAGAAATTCTTATGAGGTAACAAGATTTATAAGTATAAAATTTTTCACAAGGTAAGAGTTAAACCAGTCATTTACCTGAGCAGTTTCAGGCTGATTGGTCTCTGGAACTTGTGACCTTTCTATACATTGGTCATCTTGTCCCTGTGCAGTTTCTTTGTTTGAAGTTTCTGGTACTTCACACCTTTCCTGAGTATGCAACTCAGTTGCCTCCCCTGGTTGATCATTCTGAGTAGATGTCTCAGTTTGATCCCTCTCAGTGAGTTGGGAACTGCTCATTTGAGATTTTCTTGACATCTTGTATTCTTTGGTAATTCGAAATGGAGTTCATTTACCATTTCATCAACCACTTGTGGCTGTTATGGTTGTGGTTGTTGTAGTTGTCTGGAAGCAGAAGATTGATCAGTAGAATGTCCTTCCAGATTTTTAGATGTGGCATTTCCATCAGCATCTGCCAGCACTAAAATACCACTCATCAGGGCTTTCTGAAGTTGTGCAAGAGAAACATTCCCTGATGATGTGTTTGCACCAACAACCTTTTCTATAGGTTCAGAAACCTGTGGTGTAGGTTCTTCTTCAGATACCTTACCACGCCATTCTTGTTCGATAACCTTAGCCCTCTTTGTTCTTTCTAGGACTTCAGAGATGACTAGTTCATCATCTTCATCATCAGAGCTCTCATCAGCATTGGGAACTGATTGGTCCATTATTCCTGCGGTTTCTGCATATGGGGCTTAGTGCTTTTCACCACTTTTGGCAGCATTTATGAGTTCATCAGCAAGGCTTTCTGCATTAGTCGCAACATTTCTGAAAGCACTTTCTCTTACTGAGTCTACTTGTTCAGTAGTTGATAACTCTTTTGCAGCATTGATGAGTTCATCTGCCTTTATCAGTTCATCGGCAATGCCTGCAAATATCTGAGAATTGACAACCTCTTTGGGTGTGTCTTCTGATTTGCCAGTAGACTTCTTTCTTGAAGTTCTGGGCTTCTTGGTCGCAACCTTTTCTTCAGATATCTTTTCAGACTTTCGCTTCTTAGGAACTTTCTAAGACCCAGTAACCTTTTTCATCAAATTTGTATACTCATATTTATAGAGTAAGTTACTGTTGGCTATTTCAGCCGTCTCTCTGAGCTCAATGCCAAGCTTTTCCAGCAAGTAGCATATCTTCAGACCATATCCTACAGTGGCCTTTGGCTCACCTAGTCCTTTGGTAATCTTAGGCTCGAAGCCTTGAATCTTCTTCACAAACTTCAGAAAGGCGTACTTTCCCCAGTTAAAAGGGTTTTCCAGCCTTTTGTCTTGTTGATTCAGCAAGAACATCATCATCCACCGTTCTTGGCTTATCTGGTCAGAACCTCCTTGTAGACCATCAAAGCATTTGTGAAGAATGCAAGCCAGTACATCCCAGTGAACCATTAGACGTCTGGTTCGGATGTCAGCAAGCTTGAACTCAGTGGGTGTATCTGATTTTTCAAGATCACACACGTCACTGTAAAGTTCTTTAACACCTTCAAGGAGTTCATCATCCTTGGTGTTTATTTCAAAATCCTTTCCAAGATTTTGAAACTCAAACAACTTACAGAAAGTTGTTAAGTCCAGAAGGATTTCCTTTCCTTGGACTGAGGTTTTGATAGACACTATTTCAGTGCCTTCAGAAACACAGGAAATAATCCTGGAGTTGTTGTAAAATTCCAACACATCGAGTGATGAAATTCCACTTGGGCGAGCAGATAGAAAACCCTTGATTTGTGCCTTTTCAAGCATGTCAAGAATCAATTTTCTATTGGTTTGGTTCTCTATTGCAGCAGAGAGGTATTCCTCAACCATGGCACCACCCCAAATCATTCTGTGACTTGAAGTCCAATGGTCAGGATTAAAAACTCCTACCAGTCGGTTGTTTACAATAACCAACTCTGGTGCTTGCTTTTCAGCAGTACGAGTGGAGGTTTGGGATTTCTGTGTTGAAGAGTTCTTGGAGGCCATCTCTTTATATAGTGTAGGGATTTGAAATTGGTGTTTTGAAAAGAGATTTGATTCAGTAATTCTTTGCAGAAAAACTTAATCTTGATTTGCAGAGATTGTAGAAGGTTTTGCAGAGAATCAAGAGAAGGATTTGCTATTTTTGTGCAAGATGAGTTTTCGGATTAGGCAAAAGTGATTTCCTATGCCAAAATCCTATATATATAGCAGTTGAATCCCAACAGACAAATACATACAAATTGATTTTGTGTGTACGTATCTGTGATTTGCAAGCAGGCGTGAGCAAAAGCTAGTTCGGCATTAAATGCTTAGTGGGCCATGTCTGAATTTCAACAGTCCACTATTTACTGTGAATTAATTTCCACCGTACAGATCAATCGCTTAATTTCATCAAGGGTCACCATTGCTTCTTCAGCAATGATCACAATCAACAAGTGTAATTGTGCCCATTTAATGAATTTCGGCGACTTGCTATCTGAATCACGATTCTGTATGACCAAGGACACTGTTCGCATCTGAATCTGTCTTATACTTAGGATTTTTCCAAGTTTTTCATCAAGATAGAAATAATGCGAGTTTCAAGAGAGTAGTTGACTGCAGATAGTTGTACTATTCTCCTTTGTGTTCCCCGTTTATAGAGTGATTCAGATATCTGAGTTCCCATCTCAGAGATCTTAAGCTATCTTTTTGCTTTTTAGCCCTTTTGACTTTTGGATACCCGTTCCAGATTTCTCTTTTCTCTTCTCTGGATACTTGTTCCAGATACCTTTTCTCTGGATGCCCGTTCCAGATACCTCTTCTCTGGATGCCCATTCTAGATACCTCTTCTCTGGATGCCCGTTCCAGATACCTGAACTCTTTCAGTTCATTGGTAGTTCCATTAGTCCAAGACTATGTCTTAAGGCTAAGAATCTACTTTCTTGTAGTGGCTTAGTGAAGATATCTGCAAGTTGGTCTTCAGTGCCAATCTTGAGTATCTCTATATTGCCCTTTTCAATATGGTCTCTGATGAAGTGATGTCTAACATCAATGTGCTTTGTTCTGGCATGAAATTTAGGATTCTGTGTAATCGCAATAGCACTTGTGTTGTCACAGAAAATGGGAGTTTTCTTCTCATCGAGTCCATAGTCTTTGAGTTGTTGTTGTATCCACAGAATTTGTGTTGCGCAACAACCAAAGACAATATATTCATTTCTGTGGTAGAAGTTGCAATTGAGTTTTGCTTCTTGCTAAACCATGAGATAAGTCTAGTACCCGAAGCGGCAAGTTCTGAGGTGCTTTTCCTATCAGCGTTGATCCGGATAATCAGCGTCTGAGTACGCAGCTAAACTCAATCCACTTTCTTTAGGATACCACAATCCTACATCTACTGTACCCTTTACATACCTTAATATTTTCATAGCAATGTTGTAGTGTGTTTGCATTGGATTTGTCTGAAATCTAGCACATACACCAACGGCATATTGAATATCAGGTCTACTTGCAGTGAGGTAAAGTAGTGAACCTATCAATTTCCTATACTTATGTTCTTCAACACTTTTATCTGATTCAGTATAGGTCATTTTGGTTCCAATGCTCATAGGTATCTTAGCATTCTTTTCAGAAGGCTTAAGATTGAATTTTGTGAGCATATCTTTTGCATACTTTGTTTGACTAATGAATATTCCATCATTGAGTTGCTTGACTTGCAATCCTAGGAAATAATTCAATTCTCCCATCATGCTCATCTCAAACTTGTTTTTCATGAGATTTGCAAAGTCATCACAAAGTTGCTTGTCCTTAGATCCAAATATAATGTCATCAACATATACTTGAACTAAGAGTAGTTTCCCATCATGATTTAAGGTAAATAAAGTTTTATCAACTTCACCTTTCTTGAAACCACTTTCCAGAAGTTATTTGGCCAAAGTGTCATACCATGCTCTTGGAGCCTGTTTCAGTCCATACAGAGCTTTCTGTAGTTTATAGACCATTCTACTTTCTGAGGAAACTTCAAAGCCAGGTGGTTGCTCAACATAAACTTCTTCTGCAAGTTCACCGTTTAAGAATGTGCTTTTGACATCCATCTGATAAACTTTGAAATCCTTATGAGCTGCAAAGGCTAGAAAGAGTCTTATTGCATCCAATCTGGCAACTGGTACATATGACTCGTCAAAATCTAAGCCTTCAGTCTGAGTAAATCCCTTGGCAACCAATCTTTCTTTGTTTCTGGTTATTTCACCAGATTCATTCATCTTGTTTCTGAAAACTCATTTAGTTCCAATCACAGATATTCCCTCTGTAAATGGAACTAGTTTCCAGACTTTGTTTCTCTCAAATTGATCCAACTCTTCTTGCATTGCAGAGATCCAGTCTTGGTCTCCTAATGCTTCTTCTATATTTTTAGGTTCAATATTCGAGATGAAACATCCAAAGAGAGAGTTAGCAGTTTCAGCTATTGCTCTCCTAGTCCTAACACCCTGATTAATTGGTCCAATTATATCCTTTGTAGGATGATCTTTGATCCATCTCATCATAGGTTTAGTGCTAGTAGGATCAATATCCAAGTGATCTGAATGTGAATCACTAAGATTTTGATTTGATACTTTTTCAGTATCTGAGATATCTAACATATGGGAAATGTCATGGATATCTGACACTTTTTTAGTGTTAGAGATATCTGGAACATGCATTTCAGCATTCTTATTTTCAGATACCTCTTCATGATGAAGGTTCTCAGTAACCTGTTCCATTTCTGGAAAACTTATAGGAAATTCCTCATCATGTCTGTGAGTCATCTTGTTGTTACTAGGCTTTTCAAGCTTTTATACGTAAGAGTCATCCTCACTTTCCATAATGGTATTTCTCCTTTCTGAGGATTCTTCTTTAGAATCCCTCAGTAATAGTTCTTTGAACCTTTCTAAGAGTTCATCAATAGGAGGTGTTTTCTTATTTCCTTCATAGAATACAACATGAATTGATTCTTCAATTTTCTTTGTTCTTTTGTTGTAAACTCTGTAGGCTTTCTTTGCTTGTGGAATAGCCAAGAAAACACCTTCATCGCCTTTGTTGAAATGTTCTCAGATAATCTTTCCCATTGTTTAGAACAAAACATCTACAACCAAATACTCTCAGATGTTTGATATTAGGGGGTCTACCAACCAAGATTTCATAGGGGGTCTTGTCATGGTGTTTGTTTATCAAACATCTGTTCTGAGTGTAGCAAGCTGTGTTTACAGCTTCAACCCAATAAATTTCACTTATTTCAGTGTCAGCTAGCATTGTCCTTGCAGCTTCTTTAAGGGTTCTGTTTTTCCTTTATGCAACACCATTTTGTTGAGGTGTTCTTACAGAGGAAAGTTGGTGTTGTATACCTTTGCAGGTACAAAACTCCTTTATGTACTGGTTGACAAACTCAGTACCATGGTCTGTTCTAATTGCAGATACCTTGTCATTTTTCATGACTTCAAGCTTTTTCAGCAAGTTTGGTATCTCCACCCTGGCATCAGATTTGTGTTTCAGAAAGACAACCCAAGTGAATCTTGAGAAGTCATCTACAACAACCAGACCATACTTCTTTCCTACATAACTAGTTACAGATGATTCAAAAAGATCCATGTGTAAAAGTTGTAGTGGTCTAACACTAGAGTGTCTGATTTTGGACTTGAAAGAGATCTTAGATTGTTTCCCCATCTGACAGGCAGAACAGATACCATCCTTTCTGAAAGATGTTCTGGGAAGGCCAACCACTAACTCTTTCTTGGCAAGTCTATTCAGAGTTTTGAAGTTCAAGTGACTCATTCTTTTGTGCCATAACTAGTGCTCTTCTGTGTGACCAGATTGACTCACTATGAGACATTCTTCAGTTGTGGCAGATGCCCAATCGGCAACATAAAGACTGCCATTCCGCCGACCAAATAAGACTGTCTGCTTTGACTCATTGTCAATTAGTTTGCAGTATTTAGATTTGAATTTTATAGTAAATCTTGTCTGCAAACTGGCTCATGCTAAATAGATTATATTTCAAATCCTTAACATGTAATACGTCAGTGATTGTTAAAGTCCCCAATTTGACGTTGCCAAATCCGAGAGAGGGATTTAATTCTCCTCCAGCAAATCTGATATCTGGTCCTGTGTTGCAAGCTTTGTAATCAACCAGATATGCTTTGTCTCCTGTCATGTGCTTTCCGCATCCACTATCAAATAGCCATTGTGCTTTAGTCCAGGAAGCATTCTGCACACAACAGGAAACAGGAGATTAGGTTCTCATATCTTTGATGGAACCGTCAGAATTAAAAGTTCTTCCAGTAGGAATCCATTTTTGAATGAATTTCATTAAAATATGCTTTTGTCTGACAGGAACGTATGGAGGAATTCTATTTGAATGAATGTTATCATTAGTAAGAATTATTTTCTTCCTTGGTGTGTTCCTAGGTGCTCCATATGATACTTTCAGATACCTGTCAGGTTTCTGAGTTTGCTTTTCAGCAAACTTAGCCTTTCTTGCCAGATTTCTTCTAGCCCTGGCATTCAGATTTTCAGTGGCTTGATTTAACTTCCACTTCTGATAATTGCTTTGAGCAATTCTAGCTTTCAGCCATCGTTCTTGCTCCTGCTTGTACTCACAAGCAAGTTGTTTTCCGATGCCTTTGTAGCCAATACCATTTCGAGCACTTGAAGCTATCTGAGATCTTTTCTCAGCAGCTTTGCTAGTCTCTGGTTGGTCCAATTTCTTTCCAGAAAAAGTGACATGGGAGAATTTGCCAGCTCCTGCAATTCTACCTTTTTGAGAGACATAGCACTGTGGGTGTTTACACTTTTCAGTGTTGTGTTTCTTTTCAGAGACGTGCCCAACAGTTTTATTTTTGACTTGTTTTTCCCACAAAGGTTTGGTCGCAACTGCCTTTCCTTTGTCAACAATCTTTGTCTTCTCACCGATACTATAGATTGCATGGGAACCGTCTTGCTGAGTACTTACAAATGTTCTTTTCTCCTTACTCTTATTCAGAGTGATAGAACAATCATTCTGTATTCACCCAAGTCCTTTCTTTTCAAGGATCTCTTAAGTAAGATTGTACTTGAAGAAGAGTGTCACTAGCTTTGGCATAAGATTGAAAAGATAATTCTTTCTTCTTGAGTTCTTTGTTCTCAGAAAGAAGATCTTCATAATTCTTTCGTAATTCAGCCATTGCTTCTTTATGTGACTTTTCAGTCTCAGATATATTTGCTTTGAGAGATGCATTTTCAGCATCCTTTCTCTCAGATTCTTTAACTAATTGAAAATTTTCCTTTTCAAGAGAATTCTTTTCTTCTTCAAGGTTTTCGGCTCTAGCTCGGATCATTAGAAATTCTCTTTCATAGATGTCAAGTTCTTTCCTGGGATTTTCTAGATTTTTTATTTCCTCTTCATCACTTTCATAAGTATAACAAGAAGTATGTGTTACCTCATCAGCCATAAGACAGTTTTCTATGTTGGAGATGTCCGTCCACAATTTCAAAGAACTCCACACATTTCATTCTTCTTGAGGCCGAAGTCGATTATATCATGAGTAACTCCACATAATTCTGGTGATGGTAGGGTTGAATCATCTGAATTGTCATCTTCAGAATCTGTCTCAACGTCTAGAGCATCCAGTTGAATTTGGATTTTCTTTCTTTCTTCAGTTAACAAAGCTTTCTGGCTTCTTCTGAAGTTTCTTCTATCTTTCTTGTCACCTGTCCTTAGTTTGTTGAAGGCAGGACAATCCTTCTTGAAGTGGCCAGGTTTCTGACAATAGAAACAGATATCGTTTCCAATTTCTGCTTCCTCAGTACATGATGCTTTCTGAGCTGGCTTGTTCAGCGAGCTTTGCATATTTTTGTACTGGTGATAGTTTGAGCCTAGATGATTTTTCAGCTTCTCTTTGGCTTTTCTTCTCTCAATTTCTCGACTGACAAATTTGCTCATTTGCTTTGCAGCAAGAGCATCCTCAGTCTCCTCCTTGCTTTTCTTCTTTTCAGAAGTTCCTTGAGTTACTAGAGCAACATTCTGCAACTTTTCAGTTGTTTGTTCTCTCTGAGTTGTCTCATAATCAACCGTAGCAAGATGAGAGAAAAGTTCCACTGGAGTGATATTTGGCATACCTTGGTTAAAATAAAAGAATTTAGTATGCTCCCAGTTGTGGTTAAGACTTCTGACAATGGTCTTAATCTTTTCTGACTGGGAGTATCTGTTGCTTTCCCCAAGTGCTGCCATATCACTCATGAGAGTGGTAAACCTGGAATCAAGTTCTTCCAGAGTTTCAGTGGGACCTTGTTTGAAATTTTGAAATTTCAACTTTAGAACTTCGAACTTGTTTTCCTTGGTTTTCTCAGTTCCGGCACAGATTTCTTCAATCAGTTGCCAGGCAACTTTCGCCGTTTTAGCACCCCACAGTTTACACTGTATGTGCTCTGGTGTCGATCTGATGATGATGTTACGAGCTTGACCATCCAGTCGATTCCTCTTGGCATCTTCCGATGTCCAGAGTTCTCTGGGCTTTGGTTCGTAAATAACTTGACGAGATCTTCCACTAGTTGACGACATTTGTTAAGATCCTTCGCTTTGATCTCTGTCTCTTCCACTCGAAACCTCCATGACTTGCTTAAGTTGTTGAATGACTATTGGGCCATTCTTTATTACTTCGATCATCTCGTCACTTATGGCTTCAAGGTGGAGCATCATGTTATTTTTCCATTTCTCGTAGTTCTCTGGTTTGAGAACGGGTGCATCACTCAGAGACATACCTGCACACTTAACACACAAATTAAATAGTCCTCAAAAGTGGACAAAGTTCCTTCACCTATCTGGGGATCTAGGTTCAGTGCAGAAGGCTGGTGAACCTCCTGCTCTGATACCACTTGTTGGTCCAGATAACGGTAAAGTAAAAGACAAGAGGGGGGGGGGGGTGAATAGTCTTTTAAAACTTTTATCGATAAAAACTATTTCTCAGATATCTGAATAGATATCTGATACTTAGAATCAGAGCGCGGAAGACTTAATAAAGATAAGTGCAGAAACAGTTAAAATGTGTGTGTGTGTGTTGCTGAAATGTAAATACAGAAAGGTAAATAACACAGCAAGTATAGTGGTATCTAGAGGTGGTGTAATCCTCCAACTAATCCACTTTGGTCTATCAGAGACCTAGAATCCACAAGAACAGATAATTGAGTTCACCTTACAATAAACCTATTCTAAGATTCTTAACAATTGGTTCCCAACCAAATGTTCCCCCTGAGTTGTTCCCCGGCTTTCACAGCCAAGTACTTCCTATACTCAGAAACCTTTGAGTTATTCCCTAGCTTCCCAAGCTAAGTACTTCCTATACTCAATAACCTTGGAGTTATTCCTTAGTTTCCCAAATCAAGTACTTCCTATACTCCGGTAACCTTGGAGTTATTCCCTGATTTTTCAAACTAAGTACTTCCTGTACTCCACGCCAGTTATGGTGTTGGTTTTGGTTTGAGTTGTCAGATGAGCTTCTTTAATAACTTATTCAGTTATTCAGATAGCTCTGTGAATCAAGGTACTTAATACACTTTACAGCGTATGGTATCTTGTTCGATTTTACTGACCCAAGTCCTATGATATCTGTTCAAGAGAATGAATCTCAGATAGTTGATCTTTTGATTCTACTCCTTCACAGATAGCTTTGCTTGTTTAGGATCAGGACACTTAGAACTTCAGTGTTACTCAAGATCAAATGCTTTGGTCGCAACAGAAAGCTTTGTGAATAAGTAAGTTGCTTTGAGAGAGTAAGATGTTCAGCGTTTTTATGCAGTTCAAGGTGTGTCTAAGGTATCTTCTCAAGCAGTCTAAGTGTTGATATTTATGGATGAATTTGAGTGCCGTTTGAATAGTATCCGTTAGGCTCAAATTCAAACAATTGATATCTGTGTATAGTACTATAGTAGATTTTGTCTTCTTCTTCAGAAGCTGCCGTTGCTTTTATTCAGACATCTCTGTCCGTGCATTAAATGCATTGTACTATACTTTTTGTCCTGTAGTGTCAACGGAACTATGCTTTGTATCAGAGACTAGTGTTGTCTGATTCTTTGCACGTCCTTATCTTCAATCTTCAGATACCACTTATTTATTGAAACAACTTTGTTTGCAATATATATATTTCTTTTTCAGAAATGTGGTTAATGCTCAAGGTATCTGAGAATAGATATCTGTGGACACTTTCCTTGTTTTCAGATATGTCTCTTATTTCTCAGATATCTCTTGTGACACAGTTTGTTTGAAACTAATCGTGTCTTCAAGATATCTGGCTAAGGTATCTGAACAACAGTTTCTGTAATCTTGCACAGTTTCCTCAAGTCTTCAATGTCGTTGAGCTTGTTCTGCTTGGATGTCTTCTTCTTGGTCTTCTCTTCATAAAATAAAAATTACATTTTGAGACCTAACATCCTATACAAGATTAACTAGACTATCATACTTAGTGGTTTTCCTCTTTTACAATGTTCAAGTGAACCAAGAGTACTAATCACCTTTCTGAGACTAAGATAAGTCATCATGTTGCTGATCAAAACTAAACAGATATTCTTAACAAAATATCTAACAAAATTCCTAACAAATTTCTCAAGAAATTTCCCAACAAATTTCCCAACATGAGTGATGCCACATAATTCTGGAGAAGGTAGTCTGGAGTCATCTGAGTCTTCTTCTTCAGATTCTGACTCAATATCAAGAGCATCCAGTTGGATTTGAATCTTTTTCCTTACTTCAGTGAGCATAGCTCTCTGACCTCTCTTGAAGTTTCTTCTATCTTTCATATCACCTGTCTTTAGCTTATTGAAAATAGGGTAGTCTCTTTTAAAATGACCAGGCTTCTGACAATAGAAATAGATATCATTTTCGATTTCTGCTTCCTCAGTACTAGATGCTTGCTGAGCCGGCTTGTTCAGCGAGCTTGACAGTTGCATATTTTTGTACAGGTGATAGTTTGAGCCTAGATGCTTTTTCAGCTTCTCTTTGGCTTTTCTTCTCTCAATCTCCCGACTGACATATTTTCTCATATGCTTTACAGCAAAAGCATCTTCCTCAGTCATTTCCTTGGTATCCTTCTTTTCAGAAGTACCTTATGTTACTAAAGCAACATTGTGAACTTTCTCAGCAATTATTTGTTCTCTCTGAGTAGTTTCATAGTCGATGTGAGCTAAGTGGGAAAAGAGTTCTACTGGAGTGATATTTGGCATTCCTTGGTTGAAATAAAAATACTGAGTGTGTTCCCAGTTTTGATTCAAGCTTCTCACGATAGTCTTAATCTTTTCAGAGTTAGAGTATCTCTCACTTTCACCAAGTGCAGCCATTTCACTAATCAATGTTGTGAACCGGAAATCTAGTTCTTCAAGAGTCTCTGTGCGACCTTGTTTAAAGTTCTGGAATTTGAGCTTCAGAACTTCGAACTTATTTTCTTTTGTTTTCTCAGTACCGGCACAGATTTCTTCAATCAGTTGCCAGGCCACTTTCGCCATTTTTGCACCCCACAGTTTACACTGTATGTGCTCTGGAGTGGAACGTATGATGATATTTCGAGCCTGACCATACAGTCGATTTCTCTTGGAATCTTCCGATATCCAGAGCTCTCTGGGCTTTGGCTCGTAAACAACTTGACCAGTAGGTCTTCCACTGGTTTACGCACCTGTTTGTGAGGAATCACCACTTGGTTCTTCATCAGTGGGAACTCTGTCTCTACCATTAGAAACCTCCATGTCCTGCTTGAGTTGTTGTATGACTATGGGGCCATTCTTTATTACTTCGATCATTTCATCACTGATGGCTTCTAGTTAGAGCATCATGTTGTTCTTCCATTTCTCATAGTTCTCTGGCTTGAGAATTGGAGCGTCATTTAAAGACATCATGCAGCAAACACACTTACAAACAAATCAAGTGTAGGTGAAAAGCAATTAGTGGGCACTTATCTGGGATCTAGGTTCAGTGCAGAAGGCTTAGAAACCTCCCGCTCTGATACCAATTGTTGGTCCAGATAACGGCAAAGGAAAAGAATGGGGGGGGGGGGGTGAATAGTCTTTTACAACTTTTTTTTCGATAAACACAATTTCTCAAATATCTGATACTTAATTTCAGAGAGCGGAAGACTTTTCTGTGATAAGTGCACGTGCTCAGCAAGATATAATGTGTTTAAATACTTAGGAGGATAAGTAGAACGATAAGTAAATTACTAAAAGTAAATAACACGTCTTTTATAGTGGTATGTGAAGGTGGCGTAATCCTTCAACTAATCCACTTCGTCCTTTCTCAGACCTAGAATCCACTAAGACAGATAAATGAGTTCACCTTACAATTATCTTCTCTCGATTCCTAAATACACTAGGTTCCCAACCAAGTGTTCCCCCTGAGTTATTCTTCAGCTCCCAGCCAAGTACTTCCTATACTTAGAAACCTTTGAGCTGTTCCTTAGTTTTCCAAACTAAGTACTTCCTATGCTCAGTAACCTTGGAGTTATTCCTTAGTTTCCCAAACTAAGTACTTCCTGTACTCCACGCCGTTTAAGGTGTTGGTTATGATGGTTTGTTAGGTGAGTAGTCTTACTAACTTTTCAGTTATTTAGGAATACTCTATAGAACAAGAATCACTTAACACACTTCACAATGTGTGGTGATATGTTCTTTACTGACCCAAGTCTATGTTAAATGTTCTGGAGAATGAAACTCAGATACTTGATGTTTTGATTCAACGCCTTCACAGATAGCAACGCTTGTTAAGGAATAGGACACTTAGAACTTTCGTGCCACTTAGAATTCAAGAGCTTAGTCGCAACTGTAAGCAAAAGAGTAAGTAGATTGAAGGCTTGTATGCTTGAATGAGTTCGTTTTGTGTGTAAGTTCAAGGTGTTCAGTGTGTATTTCAAGTATTCTAAGTGGTGATATTTATAGTTGAATTTGAAGCCGTTTGAATAGTATCCGTTAGGCTCAATTCAAATTCAAACTATTGATATCTGAAAATAGTACTGCAGAAGACATTGTCTCTTTTCAGTGATTTCCTCTTTTGTTCAGATGTCTCTGTTTGCGCATTTATTGCATTGTACTATTTTTGTCCTGTAGTATCAACGGAACTATGCACGCTTTCTGAAGCATTGCATGTCCCTTTCCAGAGACCTTCACATCTCCATATACCTGTTGAAATATTGTTTCCCAGAAAAATAATTTTATCCAGGGTATCTGAGTGTAGGTTTCTGTGGGCACTTTTCCTCGTTCAGAAACCTTGTGTTCTCAGATATCTTTTGCAAAACATGTTTATAGAGAAACACTTGTTTCTCTAAGATATCTGGACATAGTTATCTGATGAGACCAATTTTCTTTGTCTCTGTCAATCTTGTCCAATCTTCAAATTTGTTGAACTCTCCTGCCGGATGCCTTCTTCTTGGTCTTCTTCAAAGATATAAAAATTACATTTAGAGACCTAACATCCTATACAAGATTTGCTAGACTAACAAACTCAGTGATTTTCCTCTTTTACAGTGTTCAGGTGAACCAAGTGTACTAACCACCTTTCTGAGCTAAGATAAGTGATTAGGTTGCTGATCAAAATCTAAACAGATATTCCTAACAAATAGGAAGTTCTAAGTTCCAAGTGAACATCCTAAAAGATGGTTTTCAAGTCTTCATCTTCAACTCCTTTGGAAAACCCTGTCACCATATCTCTTAACATCTTTTGAATATTCAAGGATATAGGTTCTAACTTTCATTTTAGCATTCTCCTTGTAAGATTTGGTGGGTTGATTCTCCATTATGTTTTCCATCCAAAGGTATTTACCCCATTTCTAGACATGTTCAAGCTGTATTTCTGAGGGTTTGTAGTTCTCATATATCTTCCTCATCTAAGTCACCCAAAAATTGCTCTCTGGTTATGTAGAATGACTCATAAGGCTCAACTGCCAGCTTTGTCCTTGTACCTGTGGGATCTTCAATCTTGTGCACATCATCAGGTCTATGATAAGGAGAAACTTCGTAGAGCTCCTTCCTCATGGCTATCTGTCTAACTTGGACTTCAAAGTCTAGCCATTGCTTGACACGATCCTTAGCTATTAAATCTGGCCTGTCTTTTCTCCATGCCATTATCTGTCTGTAGATGGGTACTGGTAGTCCTCCTTCATTGACTAGTAGATGCTTTAATTCTAGTATCCAATAACCATTCCTTTGATGAATGCATCTCCAGAGAGTATGGTCAAAATCAACCTTTATGTACTCAATGGTAGCATCTTCAGGCTTTGGTGGTAGAAGATTGGCAACTTTTCAGCTCTCCTTCTATTCCTCCTTTGTCTGGAGTTTTCTCTTTTCTTTGTTGGAGGGTCTTCTAATGGAGTACCTTGCTAAAGTGACTTGGTGTTACCAGAAGGTGTCTTAGCTGCTAAAGGAATATCAACTATTGGTTCAGATAGGCTGCTTGAGTTTCTCTTTTTGTGAAGAGGATTTTTATCTTCCTCTTCATCATCATCAGAATGATGCATGATCATTAATTCTTTGCAAATATCATCACTTTTCTTCCTTCTCTTTTCAGAGATCTCTCCTTCTTCTTCAGAGTCTCTACTCTTTCTTCTCCTTGAGCTCTTGGGAATTTTTGGAGGTTTCTGAGATCTTGTCCTTGATCTTGTAGTTACCATCTGCAGTTGACTTGGGGTTGTGGTCTGGGCATCTTCAGGATACATCTTTTCTTTGCCCTTACCTTGAACTTTTCTAGAACTTCCCCCCTTAGTCATAGAAGACTGATAAAAACTACTCAGGAGTTTGGCATAAGATTCTGACAAAGTGTCAAAATTCTTAAGTAGACCATTATAAGCAGTAGTGAGATGTTGCAATATAAGCAGTAGTGAGATGTTACAATTATGCTCTAAGTTCAACATTCTGCTTTTCAATGCATGTTTCCTTGTTTGTCAGCTTGGAAACTTCTACAACTACTGTCTGGATCTTTGATGATGCAAAGCTTGCATTATCATAGCATCCTGCATGGTCTAGCCATCTGAATCTTTTACCATAGAAAGATCTTTATGTTTTAGAACCATGCTGGAGGTTCTTTAATCATCTCAGCAAACTTGCTAAATTCTGGTGGTACTGATTCAGTGACCTCCTGGTTTTGACTCTCCAGTTCCTTCATCAAGTTGAGCAATACCTTGGAACGATTCTCAAATTCTGTAGACATTAGGAGCTTTACTGTAGATGGTGGGAGCTAATAGATTTTCTTGAGATGTGACACAACCATTTGAGGTAGCATATGATCAAAAGTCTCCTGTCTAGCATCCTCTTCTTCTTCTTCTTCTTCTTCTTCTTCTTCTTCTTCTTCTTCTTCTTCTTCTTCTTCTTCTTCTTCTTCTTCTTCTTCTTCATTTTGTAGCTCAGCAAACATTTCTGACACAGTCCTCATTCCTATAACAAAAGTGGAAGGGAGTGATGCTATTTCAACATTTTTCTTCTTGGTGTCAGCAGCTTCTTGATGTGCTCAAATTATTACTTAGAAAACAAGTAGTAAGCAGTTGTTGTAGACAGACAATGCTAACCATAGGATCGTTCGCTAAGGAACCAATTAAGATACCACAACGGTTTGAAAGCAAACAGTTACTTGTGAAAATAGATTGATTTGAAAGTTGGTTGTTTCTAAAAACTAGAATAAGATAAAGCGAATAACGGTTTTTAACAATGAGAGAAGATGAACACAGTACTAATAATCAAGTAATGCTAATTCGTTCTAGGGCAATCATTCATATTTGTCACACGGTCGGTGTACAGAAATCAATCAATCCAATTCAACCAATCGTTATTTTAATATTTCAAACTAGAGTAATCGTGGGATGTCCATCCACAATCATTAACCGAAAACGATTTTGAGAATTTAAAACTAGCTTATTAAATTGAAGGTTTTACGAAGATTTCAAACTATACGAACCAATATGAACGAATACGAACCCTGGAAACGAATATGCATAACTATCACATAACTACCGCATTCAGAGCGGTTTAGCTACTCATGATTGAATCAAGGATGAAAGAATACATGGTATTGAATACGCAAAGCATAAACATGGTGATAATCGCATGCAAGATCATACAATTCAATAAAGAGAAGAAAAGAAAGAATTGTGTAGAAGCAGTAGAGAGTTATCAATAAATTACCAAGAATTCGATCCCAATGATTTGTACAAGATGAAAACAAAGCTCCAAAGATCAATAAATCCATGTCAAAACCAAGTTCTAGGAGCTTTTTCTATGAAAAAAATCGAGTATAAGAAGTTATGGCAAAAGAGGACCTAATCCTGACCTAAAAAGGAAAAAATATGCTGAATCTGGGCCTTCTCGCCGAATCTCGCTGCAGCGAAAATATCCATTCGCCGCGGTGAGCTTAAAACCTCCGTCAGTTTTTCCACAGACAGAATTGTCCGATCCTTCCAAAACGAAAATTGTAGCCCTTTGAATTATATTTCCGAGGCCATCGATCTCAGCTCAATCGGACATCATATGAGAGAGTTATGGCCAAAATGGATAGACTGCTCCGTAAAACTTCACTTTTGCAAGCTTCACTAAAACGGCTCTCAATTCTTGGTCCGAACTCTGAATCCACTTCTGTTTTCTCCCAGTTACTCTACATTCAAAGATCTAGAACGAAAGTTTTCACTCCGATTTTCACCTTCGGGACACAAAAATCCTACAAAACACAAACAAAGCACCAAAGAATAAAAACACACAAAGACACTATAAAACCATAAACAAAGACTAACAAAGACCGCTAAAAAGGACCCAATGAGACTCTACATTATCGTCTCATTAAACTCCCCAAACCGAACCTTTGCTCGTCCGCGAGCAAACACACAAACTAAAGAAAACAGACTAGACCCTAGACAACGACAAACAAGAAACACATAAAGGACTCAGACTTCCAAGTGACTGAATCTACCATTGTAAGCATTAAGTTCACAAGATGCAAAGGGTTTGTACTCAACTAACGTTAGCAGAATAGTGCACAAAAAATCAAACAAGACAGTTTCTCAAGTAAATAGCATTTAAGTCTAACTCTCCAATCCCGCACAAGGATTCCTATGCAACTCTCTCTCACACTCTGGAAGTGTCCAGTGGGTAATCACTCAAGAAAAAATCAAAATAAAGGGAAGGTGACATTCGTCACAAGGGTGCCTCAAATACCTCATGCAATGTACTCAATCGGTTAAGTCACAAGGGACTTTTTCCTTGCGCATAGCAGCTTGCCAGAACACACGAACCCACTTCCATATCACCACAATTTTTGCATACTATAAATTATATGCTAATCAATTTGGCCACAATGGACTCTTTTAGTCTCACTTTTTTGGTACTGTCTATTTTACCGAAAGTCCGCACTTTTGTGCGTGTCAGTTTGGTATATGTGCCATCAACCCTCACGGACATATGGCTTTTTCAGGCCACGCCGGTATATAGGTAGTATTTGAAACACGCCCAACATGACAGCGGTGATGACAAGCACCACAGATACACTCCGAGACAATTCAAATACAGGGGAAGCAATAAAAATTACAAGTATAAAAATAACATTATCAGCATAGTAAAATTCTTCTCCCCAAACCGGTTCTTTGCAGTGGATTGGCTTTGATGAAGTAAATGATGAAGAGCATGCCGTTCGCCATACTTAACTTACACTGAGTACCCACGAGTATGATGAGGCGCAAACAAGGGAGTTTGCACTTACCGAAAAGATCACACAGGTGCCGGTACAATATTTTTTCATCGGCTAAAGGTTTCTCACCGGCTTTTTGGATCAAAGAGCTACACGGACTTGCTATTTACAGGAAAAACAGACTTATTGGATTTTAAACCACTACGCCACCTCTGTTAAATATCATGCAAAACATAAGCAGCCAGCAGATTTAACAATCACAATAGATGCTCGATAACTTGGAAGAACGACTCACGAAAGACTCTAGAAGGGAAGAAAAGGGAAAAATGACCAACGGAAAAATGACCAAACCACACTAAGAGAAAGTAAGGGACGAAAGACTCTAGAGACTCAGGTAATAGAGAAAAATGCAAACAAGACACTAGAGAGCACATTCCTCCTCCCCAAACCTAAACTCATGCATGTCCTCAAGCGTAGAGTGAAAAAGAAAAGAGAATGGGATCAACAGTGACTGGCCTGTAGGTGTACCTTTACAGTCATGTACAAGACTCTTCCATGTTGGCTAACGAGTACTCTGGAAGTTCTTGGTTCTTTCAGTTGTTGCAACTCCTTTTCTTCCCTGTAGATATAGGGGTCCAGTATGCGCCCCTATATATTTCCTGCTGTTAACCTGCGAGATAGAGTATAATGGAGCAGAATAGGCTTTCAACTCACGTACCTTGCCTTGCACTTCGATTGTGCAGGTTCGGGCATGCAGATTCACTACCATGAGAGTCGAGCGGATGAAGGGTCACCCTAGAAGTAGCATATCTTTTTCCATTTATTTCCCTTTCACCCTCGGCGATTCCACTACCACAAAATCCGTCATTACCGTTACACCATCCAGCTTAACTGGGACATCTTCTACAATCCCTATGCATCTACTTCGGGTTCCCCGAGCAAGAGTCATAAAGCATCTGCGTGGCTCCATTCCTTTTAAGCCTAAGTCTTCATAGGTGCCAAAAGTCATCAAATTGCAACTAGCACCAGTATCGACTATTCCAGTAACCTGAGCTGAACACCCAATGCCTACAGATAAATCAAAACTGTTGGAGTCGTTTATACTCTTTTCCGCCTGAGGAATTACTGCGGTGGGAGGGCCGGTTTCTGCAGTTATTTGTTCCGCATTCACCTCCTCTTCTAGAAACACGGAACTCGGTCCCTTGACTTCGACTTACGCGATTCAAGACAACATTCTCAATCTCATGGCTGTCGATCTGAGGACTCACTTGAACCGTTGCTGGAGTTCCCACATCAGATGCAGAGTTCTCAACCTCGTTGGTACAAGTGGCAACAACATATTTAACCTTTCCCGGTTCTTCAAAATTTATCTCAACCGCCAGGACTCTAATGTTTTCTGGGGTTGCTGGGAATTTTGCTTTCTCTATGAGCTGAAATTTCTCTACTAGGTCACCCAATGTCTGTTCCTGCCTTTTGTGTGATTGCTCGATACTGTCGAACCTCTGGTCATTCCTTTCCTGAATTTTCTGTGCCTCAAGCCAGAACCTCTCAGACCTCTCCATATGGCTCCTGATTTCTTTTTCTAGCTCAGTAATACACGGCCTGGAGTCTCTTCTACTGCTCTTGCTACCACTCTCCTAGCCTTATTTCTCGCACCCTTAAGCTGGGACACTGCTGCCAGTCTCTCGAAAACAACATTTAATTCATCAGCAAATGTTTCCAGGAAAGAATTATTGGAAGTCATCTCGACCATGTTTTGACACTCCCAATCCAGGCCTTCATAAAATCTGATGACAAATCCATTGCAAACATCCTGTGGTGGGGGCACTGACAGAGCAGATTCAAAAACCGTTCCCTTGGTTCATAGAAGCTCTCATCATCATCTGCATAAACTTCTCAATCTGGAGACGGAGTTGCCTAGTCTTTTCAGCAGGATAAAACTTGTTCATGAAAGATTTATACAGAGCATCCCAAGTACAAAAATATCCCTCCAGCTGGTTCAGAAGTCAGCTCTTAGCCTTGTCCTGCATGCAAATGGGAAAGACCTTTTTCCTGATTTCATCATTGGTCACAGTAATTCCACCTACAGTTAGCAGAATTCTAGCAATCAACCCCTCAAACTCCTTTAGAAACCGAATGACATCCACATTGGCCATTCCATAGTACTTAGGCAAGTCATGGAAGTGATGAGGCTTGATCTCCATGTTCCTGGCATCATTAGACAGTACAATTGCTGGCTTTCCAGCCTTAATCTCGCCAGGTTGCATGTAAGCCCCATATGTCAGTTGAGCCATTGGAAATATCTTCTGAAAACCTGTTGTTAAAGCTACACAACTCCAAAACTCGAAAGAGATCTTAGTTTCTGTTAGTGCACTAAACCGCAAGTTAGAAAAAGAAACAAATAAAAATTCACAATTTAACGCTACAGTAGGAATGGATTCCCCGGCAGCAGCGCCAAATTTGATGTGCTCAAATTATTACTTAGTAAACAAGTAGTAAGCAGTTGTTGTAGACAGACAATGCTAACCACAGGATCGTTCGCTAAGGAACCAATTAAGCTACCACAACGGTTTGAAAGCAAACAGTTACTTGTGAAAACAGATTGATTTGTAAGTTGGTTGTTTCTAAAAACTAGAATAAGATAAAGCAAATAACAGTTTTTAACAATGAGAGAAGATGAACACAGTAGTAATGATCAAGTAATGCTAATTCGTTCTAGGGCAATCATTCATATTTGTCACACGGTCGGTGTACAGAAATCAATCAATCCTATTCAACCAATCAGTATTTGAGTATTTCAAACTAGAGTAATCGTGGGTTGTCATTCCACAATCCTTAACCGAAAACGATTTTGAGAATTTAAAACTAGCTTATTGGATTGAAGGTTTTACGAAGATTTCAAACTAGATGAACCAATATGAACGAATACGAACCCAGGAAACGAATACGCATAACTATCAGATAACTACCACATTCAGAGAGGTTTAGCTACTCATGATTGAATCAAGGATGAAAGAATGCATGGTATTGAATACGCAAAGCATAAACATGTTGATAATCGCATGCAAGATCATACAATTCGATAAACAGAAGAAAACAAAGAATTGTATAGAAGCAGTAGAGAGTTATCAATAAATTACCAAGAATCCGATCCGAATGATTCGTACAAGATGAAAACCAAGCTCCAAAGATCAATCAATCCATGTCAAAACCTAGTTCAAGGAGCTTTTTCTATGAAAAAATCGAGTATAAGTAGTTATGGGAAAAGAGGACCTAATCCTGACCAGAAAAGGAAAAAATATGCTGAATCTGGGCCTTCTCGCCGAATCTTGCCGCAGCGAGGAAAATAGCTCGCCGCGCCGAGAAACCCCGTGTCGCTCCTCTTTTTGCCTCGTAAAATCTCGCCGCGGCGAAAATATCCATTCGTCACGGTGAGCTTAAAACCTACGTAACTTATTCGACAGACAGAATTTTCCGATGCTTCCGAATGAAAATTGTAGCCCTTTGAATTACCTTTCCGTGGCCATCGCGGTCAGGTCAATCAGACATCATATGAGACAATTATGGCTAAAATGGATAGACTGCTCCGTAAAACTTCACTTTTGCAAGCTTCGCTAAAATGGCTCTTAATTCTTCGTCCGAACTCCGAATCCACTTCCGTTTTCGCCCAGTTAATCTACATTCAGAGATGTAGAACCAAAGTTTTCACTCCGATTTTCACCTTCGTGACACAAAAATCCTACAAAACACAAACAAAGCATCAAAGAATAAAAACGCACAAAGACACTATAAAACCATAAACAAAGACTGCTAAAAAGGACCCAATGAGACTCTAAATTATCGTCTCATCACTTCTTCAGCATCCATATCCTCAGCGAATGCTTGTGCATCAAGTAGTTGTTGTTTTTTGCTCAACAAGGGCTTCTTCCTCCTTGCGAGACAACTCTTCATCCTTTCTGAGGTTGGCTTCTTTTTCAGCAACCTTGGTTTCCAACTCAAGGCGCAATTTTTCTTCTTCTTCTTCCAATAGTTGTCTTAGTTAGACCACTCTTAAGCTCAGCTTCCTTTAGCTTTTGAGCAGTGTCATCATCAATATGTTAAACTTGTTCTTCATTTTGTTGCTGTGCTGGAGAGGATTTAGAATATCTCTGAGGGTATTGTGGAGGAGAAGTGTTACTTGTTTTCTTCTGTGTAGGCTTTTCAGCGACTGAGGCATTGTTTCCCCCAGTAACTCCTCCCGCCCTGGGTGTAGGTGCATAATCATCATCATCACCATAACCTTTCTTGTGATCTTCTTTCTTATCAGCAGAAGGAGGAGACTTAGATTTTTCGACTTTTTTCTCATCAGTCTCTTCCTCATCAGATAGCAGATCTATCACTTCTTTGAGTACCACAGGTTTGCTTCCCACTTCTTCTTGTTCATTGGCAACTGGAGGAATTTTAAGTGGCAGAGTGTGGTTTGGAGCTAACTGGACTCTTGTACTTCTGTCTGCTTTCTGAAAGTCTTCTATGAGGATTTCTGCAACTACATCCTTGAACTTTAAGTTCATCAACGTTGCAAAGTCATACTTTTCAGTAGGAAGCAACGCATGGATGTAGCTTTCAAGTTGTTCATCTTTCTTTCTTCTTGATGGATCATCAAGGACCTGTGCAAATGCCATCAGATTGAGTCTCCTTAACTTTTGCCATCGTCGAAACACGGAGAGATGATCTGGAAGTGCACAATTTTTGAACAACTCAAGCAGATCATCATCAGTTGTAACCACTCTTGTAGTTTGCTGTGAAGTACCCTCACTTTGAGCCTGAAAGAAAATGGAGTTTTGATTTAATATCAAAACTTGTTCATATATCTGAGTAGTAAAATTGTCAATGTCTGAGTTACCTGTATCGCAACAACAGGCACTGAATGCTTGACTTGTGAGGTGGAAGGATCCTCAGATATCTTCATTGGTAGAGGAGACTTGGATGTCTGGTCCTCACCAACTTCCATTTCTTTATGAACCTGAGAATGAAAAGTGTTAGTACAATTAGAAAAATTAAGTAGGATGTCACAAACACTGGTATCTGAGATTTCTACCCCACTACAGGAGGCTCAGATATGTGTTTCTCAGAGACCTTGGAAGTCTTTGTTATATCCTTTGGTGTCTTTGGCTTTTGAGCCACACCATCTTCCTTCTCATTTGGAGCCTTTAAGGAACATGAAAAACTGTGAGTTAAATCATGAGATGGAGATTTCTGAAACTTCAAAATAGGATATTTAACTACATGCAGGGAAGGCTCAGAATCCTTGTTGATGAAGGGTAGAGATTCCTCCTTCTCAAAGTTTGAAGGAAGCTTTTCAGCTTCCTCTCCTTCCTTTGTTTCTTTTACAGCCTGTAACAAAGATTAATCATAAGTAACAAAACATATAACATAGAATTTAACATGTAGAGATTTAAACCACTCAGTAACCCGATCATTATCAGATTTAACATGTAGAGATTTAAACCAGTGACCTCAGCTTTGTTTAAGGTTTCTGGCACTTCAAGCCTTTCCTGAGACTTTGGCTCAGTTGCCTCCCATGGTTGATCTCCCTGAGTCGCAACCTCTGTTTAATTCCTCTTAGATGAGAGTTGGGGAACCTGCTCAATTACAGGATTTACTTCAACAACACCAGCAGCGTCCTGACAGATTTGAATCACGTCCATATAGTAATTTTACCTGAGATCGGCAGAAGTCTGAGATGCTTATGGTTGTTGTGTTAATCGAGAACTGGATT
The DNA here is from genome assembly GCA_026545765.1 of Plantago major. Taxonomy (NCBI): domain Eukaryota; kingdom Viridiplantae; phylum Streptophyta; class Magnoliopsida; order Lamiales; family Plantaginaceae; genus Plantago; species Plantago major. Next base: position 50,730,827 of record CM048841.1, on the reverse strand, counting down.
GAGAATTAACATCAGTGATTGTCCTTTCCAAGATCCTTAGCCATCTTTTTTACTGATGCATTGACAGTGTCATCAACTACTACAACATCACTCATCAGGGCATCTTGCATATCCTTAAAGGTGGTTGGCCCTGATGGTGTGTTTCCTTTGGACATGGTTGCTTTCTCAGCAACCTTAGATCCGGTGGATTCTTCAGAAACCTCATTCCGTTTCAAGAAAAGTGCAATGTCTAATATATCTACTTCTGCAACAGATATAGCTTGGGACGCATCAACCCTCTTAGCATTAAGAGTGGTATCTTCAACACTATGAAGTGTAGGCTAGACATGGGCAGAGGTATCTGCAGCACTATGGAGTTGTATCTGAACTCCTTTAGTGTTATCTGTGGCACTGGGTTCAGATAGATGTCTATCAAGATCAACCACAGAGGTTGTCTTCGTCGCCGCTACCTTCTTCATGCCTCCAGTCCTTGGTTTCTTTGGTGGCATAACATTTGCCTCAGAATCCTCTTCCCTGGTCTCTTCTGGTAACTTTTCTTGGCCTCTTTTGCCAGTCTCTTCATCTTGCGATCATAGTCATATTTGCACACAAGATCACTGGTGGGAATTTCTTCCTTCCCTCTAAGCTGTAGACCAAGTTTCTCTAGAAGGTAGCATATTTTCAGACCAAAGCTTATTGACTGCTTGGGCTCAGTAAGGTCACCTTCTACATCAGGCTCAAAGCCTTGAAGTTTGTCAAGAAACCTCATGTAGATGTATTTACCCCAGTTGAAGGGTTCATCTTGTTCCTCCAGTGAGTCGAGTAATACCATCATTTCCCATCTCTCCATGCTGATTTGGTCAGCTCCACCTTGATTTGAATCAAAACACCTATGCAGTATAAGTTCCATCAAGTCCCACGGTTCAACAAGGTGTCTTCTCCTAACAACCGAGTTGTTAACCTTTGGTGGAGTCTCAGCAAGTTTAGGGTTCATGTAGAGTGAGTAGAAGTTTGTCACACCATCCAGTGAGGTGTCTTGTTCATAATCATAACCTTGGGTGGGTAACCCAAAGTGGTTGCTGAAGGTCTCAACATCAAGGTTTATCTCCAAACCTTGAACCTCATCGACAGTTGTGGTGGTGAAGGTGGAATTATTGCAAAATTCCAACACATCCTCAGTGGATATAGCACTGGGTCATGCAGAGCAAAACTCCTTGATTTTTACCTTTGCAAGTAAATCAAGTGCTCTTTGAACATCTGTTGGGTTCTTTGCAACTCCCAGCAAATAATCATCAATAAGTACTCCTCCACAGAGTACCTTTGAGTTAGGGTGCCACATCGAGAAGTTGAAATCACCAACTAGTCTCTTGTTGGTCACAACTAGAACTGGAGCTTGCTTTTTAGCAGTTCCAGATGCGGAGGCTTGTGATTTCTGGGATCCCGCTCTCTTGGGTGCCATCTCTTTAAATAGATGTAGAAGTAGAGTGTTTGAAAGATATTAGATTCGAGTTCGTTTAAGTAATTCCTTGCAGAAAGACTTAGCTGAAAAACTGAGAGATTTGCAGAGATAGTTGAAGTTTTTGCTATTTTGATACTCGTAAAAATGTGAGTTTAGGCTAAAGTGATTTTCTTTTCCAAAAACTTCTTTATATAGCAATGCAAAACGCATAGATACAAATGGATTTTATAAATATATATTCCGCAGTCTGCACTTAGGCGTGGGTGAAAAAGCGGTTTTACATTAAATGCGAGTGGGCCCGTTACTGGGTTACAGTGCTAGTGGGCAGTTGGGACTCATCTGATCCGTTGAATTGCTAATTCCATATCATTCAATGATTAAGATTGCTTTCTCAGCAATGATCACAATCAACACATGTAAATGTGCCCAATTAATGCTATTTAGCTAATAGTTATTTGAGTCTCTTTCGATTCTCAGTAATATGTAACTAGGAGACAAACTGGTATCTGAGCTTATTAATTAAGCGTCCAGCCTGTTTGAAAATTATCAAAAAAATGGAAATTTACAAAACTCAAGAGATAGTTAACTACTGACAAATTGTACTAGTTGTCGACTTCTCTTCTTTTGTGTTCCCCCTTACTCAGTGGCCTTTCATATATAGAAATCTACACCACTAAACTAAAGAGTTACTTGGGCTTGGCTAATAACCAATTTCACTCATAGCCTTGATATCTATGTTCCCGTTTCAGATATCTCTTTCTCTTTTAACGTATCTTTCTTTTCAGAAAGCCTTTTTCTTCTCTTTTGGCTTACTGAGTTCCCGTCTGAGTGACCAATTTTGCACCTTGGCAATTGCATTAACCGAAGATTATGTCTTAAACTCAGGAATCTGCTCTCTTGCAGATGCTTTGTGAAGATATCTGCAAGTTGGTCTTCAGTACCAATCCTGAGTATCTCAATATTGTCTTTTTCAACATGATCTCTAATGAAGTGGTGTCTAACATCGACATGCTTTGTTCTTGCATGGAACTTAGGATTCTGAGTTATAGCAATAGCACTTGTGTTGTCACAGAAAATGGGAGTTTTCTCTTCATTGATTTCATAGTCTCTAAGTTATTGTTGTATCCACAAGATTTGTGAAGCACAACACCCAGCAGCAATATACTCTGCTTCTATCGTTGAAGTAGCAATTGAGTTTTGCTTCTTGTTGAACCATGATATTAATCTGGTACCAAGGAATTGACAGGTTTCTGAGGTACTTTTTCTATCAAGCATTGATCCAGCATAGTCAGCATCTGAATAGCCAACTAAACTCAAGCCACTTCCTTTTGGACACCACAATCCAACTGCTACAGGACCTTTAACATACTTTAGAATTTTTATAGTAGTGTTATAGTGTGATTGCATTGGATTTTTCTCAAATCTTGCACATACACCTACTGCATATTGAATATATGGTTTGCTTGCTGTGAGGTATAGTAGAGACCTAATCAGATTCCTATACTTGTGTTCTTCAACACTCTTGTTAGTTCAGTGTAGGTCATCTTGGTTCCAATGCTCATAGGTATCTTAGCATTCTTTTTAGAAGGCTTTAGATGAAACTTATTGAGCATGTCTTTTGCATACTTTGTTTGACTAATGAATATTCCGTCATTAAGTTGCTTGACTTGCAACCCTAGGAAGTAATTCAATTCTCCCATCATGCTCATCTCAAATTTACTTTTCATGAGCTCAGCAAAGTATTCACAAAGTTTCTTGTCCTTAGATCCAAAGATTATGTCATCAACATAAACTTGTACTAAGAGTAGTTTTCCATCATGGTTCAAAGTAAAGAGAGTTTTATCTGCTTCTCCTTTCTTGAATCCACTTTCTAGCAAGTACTTAGCCAGTGTGTCATACCATGCTCTTGGAGCTTGTTTAAGTCCATACAGAGCTTTCTGAAGCTTATAGACCATCTTGCTTTCTGAGGAAACTTCACAGCCAGGTGGTTGCTCAACATAGACTTCCTCAGCAAGCTCACAATGTAGGAAAGCACTCTTGACACCCATTTGGTAAACTTTATACTCTTTATGAGCTGCAAAGACTAGAAATAGTCTAATTGCATCCAATCTTGCATCTGGAGCATATGACTCATCAAAATCTAGTCCTTCAGTCTGGGTGAATCGCTTGGCAACTAACCTTGCTTTGTTTCTACTTATTTCACCAGATTCATTCATCTTGTTTATGAAAACCCACTTAGTTCCTATAACAGATATTCCATTAATATAGGAACTAGTTTCCTGACTTTGTTTCCCTCAAATTGATCCAATTCTTCTTGCATTTCAGAGATCCAGTCTTGCTCTCTTAATGCTTCTTCAATAGTCTTTAGTTCAATGTCTTAGAAGAAACATCCATATAGAGAATTTGCATGTTCAGCAATTGCTCAGTAGTTCTTACCCCTTAGTCTAGAGGACCAATCACATCCTTTGCAGGATGATCTCTTATCAATTTTATAATGGCTTAAGAACTAGTAAGATCATTTTCATTTTGATTCATTTATGTATCATTATGATCATGATAAGATACTTGTTCAGTATTTGAGATATCTGGCACATGCAATGTGCTTGGGATATCTAACACTTGTTCAGTGTCTTGGGTATCTGAGACAGGATTCTCAGCATCTGCCTGCTCAGTTATCTCTTCATGATGAAGATTCTCAGTGTCTTGATCCATTTCTGGATTTCTCATAGGAAACTCTTCATCATGCCTTAGAGTCATCTGGTTGTTACTTGGCAAAGATTACCTTTCTTCGTCAGACTCATCCTCTAAGTGAATGCCAGAATTATTTCCTTGCTGAGATTCTTCTTCAGAATCCTTGATCATAAGTTCTTTGAACCTATCTGAGAGTTCTTCATTCATTAGTACTTTCTTGTTTCCTTCATAGAATACTACATGGACAGATTCTTCAATCTTTTGTGTCCTTTTGTTGTAGATTCTTTAGGCTTTGCTATTCATTGAATAACCAAGAAATACTCCTTCACATGCCTTTGGTTGAAATGTTCTAAGATATTTTTTCCATTGTTAAGAACAAAACATCTGCAACCAAACACCTTTAAATGTTTGATACTAGGGGGTCTACCAATCAATGACTCATAAGGAGTCTTATCATGTTGTTTGTTGATCAAACATCTATTTTGAGTGTAGCATGTTGGATTTACAGCTTCAACCCAGTAGATTTCACTTATTTCAGTGTCAACAAGCATTGTTCTTGCTACTTCTTTTAAGGACCTATTCTTCCTTTCAGCAACACTATTTTGTTGTGGTGTCCTTACTGAGAATGGTTATGTTGTATACTGATGTGACAATGAAATGTGCGATATAACATGCTTTTAGACCCTTGTATTTTGCCTTAGATTTAATAGTTATATCATTTTATGGTCAATTAACAACTTCGTGTGTTTTCTGTAGGTCATGATCGAGTTATTGAGGAATTGCATGATTTTAGGGACCAAAACGACATAATTGTGCCAAATCAAGAAAGTTAATCAAAAATTCAGAGTTGGCCGAAGCACGGAGTTCGTGGTTTCAAAACATGTCATGTGACCTGCCAGTGCGAAGATAATTGAAAATGCTACAACTTTGTAGAAGACAACTTTCTGAGGAAACGAAGTTACGAAGCCCGAAATTGATGAACAAAGAAAATAGATTTGAAGCTGGAGGAATCGCACTTGGCGATGCCCTGTTGATGCGCTCAAAATTAATAACACAAGTAGTAAAGCGGTTGTCATAGTACAACAAGGCTTAAACCACAGGGTCGTTCTCTCGAGGAATTGATTAAGCTAGTTCTAAGGTGTAGGCTCAAGGTGTGAGTTGTAAACATATAGTGTGGGTAAAGTGATACTTTAAAACCCTACAACAAACTGCAATTACAAGACAAGGTAATACCTAGAACATGCAATCTACAATTAAAACGAAGCAAGCGATCTTTCAAAAGTGCTGATGCGATATAGCTAATGGTACACTGCCCGCGAATGCAACAACTTTGCTATTGCAAACTCGAACCAGATACAGATTATAAGTACGTATGAGTTATGGCAAAAAGCTTGTCACTAGCTATGCCCTCATCCGGATATATACTAATTAGAGGTAAAGACTGATGCAAGTCACAACGATACAAGCATGCGTTCAACGACTAGATAACAATATGTCACAATACAAGTTATTACGGCATCCACCTAACTAGTACTATTGATTACCTGGGCACCTATTGGTCTCTGCGATCGTCAAAAAGATCAATAATGCTTCTTCGAATTAAAAGAGAGATTGAAATCTCTAAGTGTTTACAATGCTTGGAATTCAAAGTATGAAACTAGGAGAATGTAAAGATATGTTAAAGACTGATACAGGGGGTCCTATTTATAGACCGAGGAAGATGAAATTTGAAATCATGGGGAAAAACTGCCATAAATCGTGGGTTTGATTCTGTCAAACAGAGCTCACCGCGGTGAGGGGACCTTGCCCGTTCCAGCTCACCGCGGTTTACCCTTTCTGCCTTCTTTTTTGCTTGGTTGTACCGTGGTGAGGCTCCTTGTTGCAGGAGCTCACTGCGGTGAGCCATGTGCCCGCGAAAATTAGCATTTTCCCACTCTCTCCTATTTTCTCTCCCTTTTCCAACCTCCATGTCACCTCTCTTGGAGTAGTGGCCCACTAACATGGCCTCATGGTGCTTCTAGAAACTTTCCCAAGTCTTCTTGCACCTTGGTCCTCCATTTCCTTGCCAATTACAATAAAGTACCTAAAAAAGCACCAAAACACACAAAAAACCCAAACGTGACACGGAACAAAAAATACTAAATAAAGGCTAAAAGACGCAAAAAAACACGGAAAAAGGCACTAAATGAGTCGTTAAAATATCGACTCATCAAACTCCCCAAACCGAACCTTTGTATGTCCTCGAGCAAACAACTCTAAAACCTAGAAAAAGAAAAAACACATAGACACGACAAACAAACAGAAGAGTTCAATCGACAAGCTACCGGGACAAGTATTGCCAGAGATAAGCCCTTATACTGATGTAAACTTCTATCCTCTCTAACTTTGACAAGTAGCTTTGCAAAGATCACAATCTTCCATTTCACAATTAAATAAAACTTAATCCTATCCTAGTAGTCCCTCACAAAGGAAGATAATAGTGCAACTCTCAAGTCTCTCATATGGAAGTGTCCAGTAAATAAGGGTATTCGCTCAAGACTTAACTTAGGATGGTGATAACAAACGTCACAAGCTGCCACTAATATTACATGCTTTTGCACTCAATTCAAACGAGTCAGAAAGGACTTTTTAGGAAAGGGGTCGAAATCAAATACAAGGGAATAAAATTAGCTGCCGTTCTCGTGCTTTGCTCTTTTTGCACATTTATTACTTTCTCTTTTTTTTTTCCTTATGCTTTGCTGTTAGGAATATCTGTTTAGATTTGGATCACTAACCTAATGACTTATCTTAGCTCAGAAAGGTGGTTAGTACTCTTGGTTCACTTGAACACTATAAAAGAAGAAAATCACTAAGTATGTTAGTCTAGCAATCTTGTATAGGATGTTAGGTCTCTGAATGTAATTTTTATATCTTTGAAGAAGACCAAGAAGAAGGCATCCAGCAGGAGAGTTCAACAAATTTTGACGTTTTGAAGACTGCACAAGATTGCTGAAGACAAAAGTCATCAGATACCTATGTCCAGATATGTTGAATAAACAAGTATTTTTCAATAAACAAGTTTTGCAAAGGATATATGAAAACACAAGGTTTCTGAACGAGAAAAAGTGCCCACAAATATCTACACTCAGATACCCTTGATAAAACTATGTTTCTGGGAAACAATGTTTCAACAGGTATCTGAATATGTGAAGGTCTCTGGAAAGGGACATGCAATTCTTCAGAAAGCATGCATAGTTCCGTTGGCACTACAGGACAAAAATAGTACAATGCAATAAATGCGCAGACAGAGACATCTGAACAAAAGAGGAAATCTCTGAAAAGAGACAACGTCTTCTGCAGTACTACTTACAGATATCAATAGTTTGAATTTCAGTAAGCCTAATGGATACTATTCAAACGACATTATTTTTAACTATAAATATCAACACTTAGAATGCTTGAAACACACACCAAGAACTTACACCTTGAACTTACACTGAAAATACCAAGCTTCTCTGATAAAACAACTAGTGGTATCTTTCTTTCAAGCATATAAGCCTTCAACCTACTTACTCTTTAGCTTACAATTGCGACTAAGCTCTTGAATTCCATGTAGCACGAAATTTCTAAGTGTCCTGATCCTTAACAAGCATTGCTATCTGTGAAGGAGTTGAATCAAAACATCAAGTATCTGAGTTTCATTCTCCAAAACATTGTGAAGTGTGTTAAGTGATTCTTGTTCTATAGAGTATTCCTACATAACTGAAAAGTTATTAAGACTACTCACCTGACAAACTACCTTAACCAACACCTTAAACAGCGTGGAGTACAGGAAGTACTTAGTTTGGGAAACTAAGGAATAACTCCAAGGTTACTGAGCATAGGAAGTACTTAGTTTGAGAAACTAATGAATAGCTCAAAGGATTCTGAGTACATGAAGTACTTGGCTGATAAAGCCGGGGAATAACTCAAGGGGAACACTTGGTTGGGAACCTAGTGTAAAAGGAAATCAAGGTATAGGTTTATTGTAAGGAGAACTCAATATCTATCTTAGTGAATTTCAAGTCCTGAGAAAGGGCGAGTGGATTAGTTGAGGGATTACGCCACCCTCAGATACCACTATAAAGATCTGTGTTATTTACTTTCTGCAACTTATTACTTGCTTTATTTACCTTGCTGAGTTTTTACACACTTATATCTTGCTGAGCACGTGCACTTATCACAGAAAAGTCTTCCTCTCTCTGAAATTAAGTATCAGATATCTTCACAGATATCTGAGAAATTGTGTTTATCGACAAAAGTTGTAAAAGACTATTCACCCCCCCCCCCCCCCTCTAGTCTTTTCCTTTGCCATTATCTGGACCAACAAGTGGTATCAGAGCGGGAGGTTCCCAAGCCTTCTGCACTGAACCTAATCCCAGATATGTGCCCACTAATTGCTTTTCACCAACTCTTGATTTGTCTGTTTAGTGTGTTTGCCGCAGGATGTCTTTAAGTGACGGTCCAATTCTTAAGCCATAGAACTATGAGAAATGGACGAACAACATGATGCTCCACCTAGAAGCCATCAGTGATGAAATGATCAAAGTAATAAAGAATGGCCCCATAGTCATTCAACAACTCAAGCAGGTTATGGAGGTTTCTAATGGTAGAGACAGAGTTCCCTCTGATGAAGAACCAAGTGGTGGTTCCTGACAAATAGGTGCGTCAACCAGTGGAAGACCTATTGGTCAAGTTGTTTATGAGCCAAAGCCCAGAGAGCTCTCGACATCGGAAGATGCCAAGAGAAATCGACTGGATGGTCAGGCTCACAATATCATCATACGTTCCACTCCAGAGCACATACAGTGTAAACTGTGGGGTGCAAAAATGGCGAAAGTGGCTTGGCAACTGATTGAAGAAATTTGTGCCGGCACTGAGAAGACAAAGGAAAATAAGTTCGAAGTTTTGAAGCTTAAATTCCAAAACTTTAAACAAGGTCCCACAGAGACTCTTGAAGAACAAGATTTCCAATTTACAACACTGATGAGTGAATTGGCTGCACTTGGTGAAAGTGAGAGGTACTCTAACTCTGAAAAGGTTAAGACTATCGTGAGAAGATAGAATCAAAACTTGGAACATACTCAGTATTTTTATTTCAACCAAGGAATGCCAAATATCACTCCAGTAGAACTCTTTTCCCAGTTAGCTACTGTCAACTATGAAACTACTCAGAGAGAAGCAATAATTGCTCAGAACGTTCACAATGCTGCTTTAGTAACACAAGGTACTTCTGAAAAGAAGGATACCAAGAAAATGACTAAGGAAGATGCTCTTGTTGTAAAGCAAATGAGAAAATATGTCAGTCGCGAGATTGAGAGAAGAAAAGTCAAAGAGAAGCTGAAAAAGCATCTAGGCTCAAACTATCACCAGTACAAAAATATTCAGCTGTCAAGCTCGCTTGACAATCCGGCTCAGCAAGCATCTAGTACTGAGGAAGGAGAAATCCGAAATGATATATGTTTCTATTGTCAGAAACCTGGTCATTTTAAAAGAGACTGCCCTGTTTTCAATAAGCTAAAAACAGGTGACAAGAAAGATAGAAGAAACTTCAAGAGAGGTCAGAGAGCTATGCTCACTGAAGAAAGGAAAAAGATTCAAATCCAACTGGATGCTCTTAATTTTAAGTCAGAATCTGAGGAAGAAGGCTCAGATGACTCCAAACTACCTTCTCCAGAATTATGTGGCATCACTCATGAATTGGTTGACTTTGGTCAAAAGAAGAGGGAATTATGTGGGGGTTGCTGAGGAGATCTATCCAGATTGCTCCAACATTGAGCCTTGCCTAATGGCTGATGAGGTAACCAACAATTCTCAATTCATAAATTATGAGAGTGATGAGGAAGAAATCAGAGATTTAGAATATCTCAGAAGAGAACTTGATCTCTACAAAAGAGATTTTCAAATGATCCGAGCTAGAGCCGACATTTTTGAAGAAGAAAAGAATTCTCTTGAAAAGAAAAATTCACAATTACTCAGGATATCTGAGCAAAAGAATGTTGAAAATGCATTTCTCAAAGCATAGATATCTGAAATGGAGAAGTTACACAGAAAAGCAATGGATATATTCCAAAAGGAAAATAAAGATCTTCTTTCTGAAAATGAGAAACTCAAGAAGAAAGAACTATCTTTTCAATCCTATGCCAAAGCTAGCGACACTCTTACTGAAGTACACTCTTATTTAAGAGATCCTTCAGAAAAGGGAGGACTTGGGCTGGACACACAAACAAATAGCTCTACTACTCTGAATAAAAATGACGAAAGAATAACGTTTGTTAGTGCTCAGTAAAATGATTCCCAAATAATCTACAACATTGGTCAGAAAGCTAAGGTTGTTGACAAAGGAAAGGCAGTCGCAACCAAACCTTTGTGGGAAAAACAAGTCCAAAAGAAAACTGTTGGGAATATTTCTGTAAAGAAACATAACACTGAAAAGTGTAATCACCCACAGTGCTATGTCTTTCAGAAAGGAAAATTTCCAGGAGCAGGCAAATTTCCCAACATCACGTTTTCTGGAAAGAAAGACGTTCCAGAGACTAGCAAAGTCACGAGAAGAGAACTCGACAAAGACCAGGTGCTCGAAATGGCATTGGCTATAAAGCCATCGGGAAACAACTCGCTCGTGAGTATAAACAAGAGCAAGAACGATGGATGAAAGCCAGGATTGCGCATAGCAATCATCAGAAGTGGAAGAAAGAACAGGTTACGACCACTCTGAATGCCAGGGCTAGAAGAAATCTGGCAAGGAAAGCTAAGTTTGCTGAAAAGCAGACTCAGCAATCTGACAGGTATCTGAAAGCACCACGAGGAGCACCTAGGAACACACCAAGAAGGAAAATAGTTTTAAATGATAGTGACACTAATCATTTACCTAAAATTCCTCCTAATGTTCCAACAAGACAAAAGAATACCCTAAGAAAGTTAATTCAAAAATGGATTCCTACAGGGAGATTCTTTAGTCCAGAAGGTTCCATTGTTGGAATGAGAGCCTACTCCATGTTTCCTGTCTTGTGTAGAACACTCTAAGGAAGAACCCGAAGTGGCATTTTGATAGTGGATGTGGGAAGCACATGACAGGAGACAAAGCAAATCTGATTAACTACAGAAAATGCGATAAAGGATCAATTATTAGATTTGCTGGAGGAGATGAAAATCCAACCATAGGTTTTGGCAATCTGAAGTTTGGAGCTCTTACAATCTTTGAAGTACTACATGTAAAGGGATTGAAATATAATCTCTTAAGCATGAGTCAATTGGTAGACAAAGGGTACACTGTAAAGATCAAGTCAAAACTATGCAAAGTAATTGACAATGAGTCACAACAGATAGTCTTGGTTGCTAGGCGAAAAGGAAATCTTTATGTTGCTGACTGGGCATCTGCCACAACTGAAGAATGTCTCATGGTGAGTCAATCTGGCCACACTGAAGAAAATTGGCTATGACATAAAAGAATAAGTCACTTGAACTTCAAAACTATGAACAAGCTAGCCAAGAAAGAATTGGTGGTTGGTTTACCCCAAAATGGCATATAGAAAAGATGGTATATGCTCAGCTTGCCAAAAGGGGAAACAATCCAAAACATCTTTCAAGTCTAAAACTAGACACTCTAGTGAAAGGCCACTGCAAATGTTACATATGGATCTTTTTGAATCCTCTATAACTAGCTATGCAGGAAAGAAGTATGGTCTGGTTGTTGTTGATGATTACTCAAGATTTACTTGGGTTGTATTTCTCAAACAAAACACTGATGCAAGGGTTGGGATACCGAACTTGCTGAATAAGCTTGAAGTCATGAAAAATGACAAGGTATCTGTAATCAGAACAGACTATGGTACTGAGTTTGTGAACCAGTACATAAAAGAGTTTTGTACCTGCAAAGGAATACAACATCAACTTTCTTCAGTAAGGACACCACAAAAAAATGGTGTTGCTGAAAGGAAGAATAGGACCCTAAAAGAAGCAGCAAGAACAATGGTTGCTGACACTGAAATAAGTGAAATCTATTGGGTTGAAGCTGTTAACACAGCCTGCTACACTCAAAATAGATGTTTGATTAACAAACACCATGACAAAACTCCTTATGAACTTTTGATTGGTAGACCCCCTAGTATGAAACATCTGAGGGTGTTTGGTTGCAGATGTTTTGTTCTTAACAATGGAAAAGAATACTTGAGAATATTTCAACCAAAAGCAGATGAAGGAGTATTTCTTGGTTATTCTCTGAATCGCAAAGCCTACAAAATCTACAACAAAAGAACGCAAAAGATTGAAGAATCTGTTCATGTAGTCTTCTACGAAGGCAACAAGAAAACACCTTTGAATGAAGAACTCTCAGATAGGTTCAAAGAACTAATGATTAAAGATTCTGAAGAATAATCCTCAAAAGGAAACAATTATGTCATCCACTTAGAGGATGAATCTGACGATGAAAAACAACCATTGCTTAGTAACAACCAGATGACTCTAAGACATGATGAAGAATTTCCTATGAGAATTCTAGAAATGGAAAAGGTTACTGAGATCCTTCATCATGAAGAGGTTTCTGAGAATGAGATTGCTGAAAATCAAATTTCAGATATCTCTAACGCTGAAAAAAGAGTCAGATATCTATGGCTTTTCCCGTGTGCCAGATATCTCAGATACTGCACAAGTATCTTATCAAGATCATATTGATTTACATTCAGATCAAAATGATACTGATTCTACTAGTTCAAAACCCATTATGAAATGGATAAGAAATCATCCTGCCAAGGATGTGATTGGTCCTTTAAACCAAAGAGTTAGAACTAGGAGAGCAATTGCTGACTCTCTTTATGGATGTTTCATCTCAAACATTGAACCTAAAACTATAGAAGAAGCATTGAAGGATCAAGATTGGATCTCTGCAATGCAAGAAGAGTTGGATCAATTTGAGAGAAACAAAGTATGGAAACTGGTTCCATTTAATGACGGAATATCTGTAATTGGAACCAAGTGGATTTTCAGAAATAAAATGAATGAGTCTGGTGAAATAACCAGAAACAAAGCAAGGTTGGTTGCCAAGGGATTCAACCAGACAGAAGGACTAGATTTTGATGAGTCATATGCTCCAGTTGCAAGATTGGATGCAATTAGACTATTTCTAGCCTTTGCAGCTCATAATAACTTTAAAGTTTATCAAATGGATGTCAAAAGTGCATTCCTAAACGGTGAACTTGCTGAGGAACTCTATGTTGAACAACCACCAGGCTTTGAGGTTTCCACATAAAGTAGAATGGTTTATAAGCATCAGAAAGCTCTGTATGGACTGAAACAGGCTCCCAGAGCATGGTATGATACTTTAGCCAAATACTTGCTGGAAAGTGGCTTCAAGAAAGGAGATGTTGATAAAACACTCTTTACTTTGAACCATGAAGGGAAACTACTTTTAGTTCAAGTATATGTTTGATGACATTATATTTGAATCTAAAGACAAGCAACTTTATGAAGACTTTGCTGAGCTCATGAAAAGTAAATTTGAGATGAGCATGATGGGAGAATTAAACTACTTCCTAGGATTGCAAGTCAAGCAACTTAATGATGGAATATTCATTAGTCAAACAAAGTATGCAAAGGATATGCTCAATAAGTTTAATCTAAATCCTTCTGAAAAGAATGCTAAGATACCTATGAGCATTGGAACCAAAATGACCTATACTGAATCTGATAAGAGTGTTGAAGAACACAAGTATAGGAAATTGATTGGGTCTCTACTGTACCTCACTGCAAGTAGACCTGATATTCAATATGCAGTTGGAGTGTGTGCTAGATTTCAGACAACTCCAATGCAATCACATTACAACATTGCTATGAAAATATTAAATTATGTAAAGGGTACTGGAGAAGTTGGATTGTGGTATCCAAAAGACAGTGGATTGCGTTTAGTTGGCTATTCTGATGCTGACTATGCTGGATCATTGCTTGATAGAAAAAGCACCTCAGGAACTTGTCAATTTCTTGGTGCCAGATTAATATCATGGTTCAGCAAGAAACAAAACTCAATTGCCACATCTACCACAGAGGTTGAATATATTGCTGCTGGGAGTTGTGCTTCACAGATATTGTGGATACAACAACAACTCAGAGACTATGAGATCAATGAAGAGAAAACTCAAATTTTATGTGACAACACAAGTGCTATTGCCATAACTCAGAATCCTAAATTTCATGCAAGAACAAAGCACATTGATGTTAGACACCACTTCATTAGAGATCATGTTGAAAAAGGCAATATAGAGATACTCAAGATTGGTACTAAAGATCAACTTGCAGATATCTTTACAAAGCCTTTGCAGGAAAGTAGGTTCTTAACCTTGAGACATAGTCTTGGGTTAATGGAGCTACCGAAGGAACTGAAAAGTTCTAATCTCTGAGACAGAAATTCAGAAAGAAGAGATAAGATATCTAGAACATGAATCCAGAATATCAAAGACAACAGGTAAAACACATAGCAAAAAGATATCTGAGACGGGTACTCAGATATCAAAGGTTAAAGGGTAAAATGGCTATTTGAATATTTCTGAGACAAGTACTCAGATATCTATGAGATCACAAAGTGAGGGGGAACACAAAAGAGAAATGTGGTACAACTATATTCAGTCAACTACACCTCTAGTGTTTTGTATCTTTCCATTTATATGTTAAGTTACATACAGTCTCTAAACTGACTACATAAGTCAAAATACTGTCCCCTAGTCATATAAAAGAGATGTGATTCAGAAAGACATACGCCAAATTTCATTAATTGGGCACAACTACAATTTCTAATTGTGATCATTTCTGAAGAAGCAATCGTGATCCTTGATGAAACGGGCGTTTGATCTTTACGGACGAGATTAATTCTCTGTAAAATAGTACACTGTAAAAATACAAACGTGGCCCACTAAGCATTTAATGCAAAATGAATTTTACCCACGCCTATCTGCATTTGCACAGATACATATGTATTTGTATGTATATGTCTGTCGAGAGTAAGATGCTATATATATAGGATTTTCGCAAAAGAAATCACTTTCGCCTAATCCAACATTCACAATTACATAGAAATAGCAAAAACCTTTCAAAGTTTTCTGCAAATCTCTGTTCTTCGCTTAGTTATTCTACAAAGAATCACTAAACTTGCACCTTAATCTCTTTACAACTTTCAAAAACTTTCACTATTTAAAGAGATGCTCCAAAACGTGCTTCTACCAGAAATCCCAAGTTACTACCTCTGGTACTGCTGAAAAGCAAGCACCAGTGTTGGTTATAACAAACAATCGGTTGATTGGAGAGTTCAATCCTGATCATTGGACTTCAAATCACAGGATGATTTGGGGTGGTGCCATGATTGAGGAATACCTTGTAGCAGCAATAGAAAACCAGGCTGACAGAAAGTTGGTACTTGATATGCTTGAAAAGGCACAAATCAAGGGCTTTCTATATGCTCTTCCCAGTGGAGTTTCTTCACTGGATGTCCTGGAGTTTTACAACAACTCCATGATTATTTCCAAAGTCTATGAAGGCACTGAGACAATGTCTATCAAGACTAAAGTCCAAGGACAGGAAATCCTGTTGGACGAAACAGCTTTCTGTGAGCTGTTTGAACTTCAAAATCTTGGAAAGGATTTTGAAATTGACACAAAGGATGAAGATCTCCTTGAGGGTGTCAAAAAGCTATACAGTGATGTGTGTGATCTTGAAAAATCAGATGCACCCATCGACTTCAAACTTGCTGACATCAGAACCAGACATCTATTGGTTCACTGGGATGTGTTGGCATGTATCTTCACAGATGCTTTGATGGTCTACAAGGAGGAGTTGACCAGATATGCCAAGAACGCTGGATGATGATGTTCTTGTTGAATCAACAAAACAAAAGGCTGGAAAACCCTTTTAATTGGGGGAAGTACGCCTTCATGAAATTTGTGAAGAAGATACAAGGCTTTGAGCCTAAAATCGTTAAGGGCCTTGCTGAGCCAAAAGCCACAGTAAGCTATGGATTGAAGATATGCTACTTACTGGATTGTCTTGGCATTGAGCTCAGAGAGACGGCTGACATAGCCAATAGTAACCTGCTCTACAAATATGAATATACAAACATGATGAAAAAGGTTATTGCATCTCAGAAAGGTTCCAAGAAATGAATGACTGATGTGGTATCTGAGGGTTCCGTTGTGACCAAAAAGCCCAGAACTTCACGAAAGAAGTCTGCTGGCAAATTAGAAGGCATACCCATTGTGGATGTCGACTCTCAGATATCTGCCGCCACTGCTGATGAACTCATCAATGAAGATAAACTCATCAATGCTGCTAAGACCACAGCTGATGAAATCATCAATGTTGTAGAGTGGCTTGCTGATGAACTTATCAATGCTGTTAAAAGCAGTGAGAAACTTCAAACACTCTCTGCAGAAGCAGTAGGGATTGTTGATAACTCAGTCCCAGATTTCGATGAAGAATCTGAAGATGAGGGGGCAGCCATAATCCCCAACGTTGCTGAAAGAGCAACAAGTGCAGAGGTTGCTGAGAAGGCAACTAGTTCAAAGGTTGCTGAAGATGCAACTGTGACAAGGTCACTGGACAAAACACACCATCAGAGCAAGTAACACTTAAGCACATTAAAGATGCTCTGATGAGTGGCAATTTAGTGTTGGAGGATACTGCCATTGCGTCAACACTTAAAAGTCTGTCTCAAGCATATATGGATAGGCTCCATACAGCATCACCTTCTTCATCCAGATCAGAATCACCACACCAACCACAACAGCCAATAGTGGATGCTGTTGAGATGATACTTGAGTTATAACATGAAATACCAACATCTTTCGTTGCTGAAGAAAATCCTGTAAAAGAACAGGTTCCCCAACTCAATGAGAGGGATCAAACTGAGGCATCTGCTCAGAATGATCAACCAGGGGAGGCAACTGAGTTGCACACTCAGGAAAGGTCTGAAGTACCTGAAACTTCAAACAAAAAAGCTGAAATGGAACAACAAGACCAAAGCATAGAAGGGTCACAAGTTCCAGAGACCAATCAACCTAACACTACTCAGGTAGCTGAATGGTTTTACTCTCTAATTGTGATATTTTATGTTTATAAATCTTGTTACATATAAAAATTTCTTTGTTACAGGCTGAATTAGAAACAAAAGAACAAGAGGAAGCTGCAAAGCTAGCCTCAGAGACTGAGAAGGAGGCTCCCATAGCCTCACCACTTAAACCTGAGCCTGTATTACAGGTGGAAAATAGTTTCTTAAGACATGACTTTTCAGATATCTTTTATACACACTTGACTAACTAAGTGTTTGTTTCTAATAGGCTCCAACTGAGAAGAAAAATGATGAGGCGGAGTAGCCTAACTCATCATAGAATCAACCAGAGACTCACAAAGTTCTGACAAACAAGTATCTGAGCCTTCTATTGAGATGGTATATATCTCAGATATCTATATTCTTCACAATGTTACTCTGATCATTTTTCTAAAAACTTAACACTTTCTACTCACAGGCTCAAACAGAAGTAGAAGTTTCTGGGGTATTGCCCACTCAATCCCCTCAACCAATGGAAATTGATGAGGCAACCAAACCTTCATCACCAGAGAGAATACCAAAAACTGTACAAGTTTCTGAGAGACAAGTATCTGAGCCTACAAGTTTCTAAGTGTTTCTCTCCTGATAAATTTCTAAGTGTTATGTTATATTTTATTCTCAGGTTCAAGCAGAAAGAAAGATCACTGAGGATCAGACTACCCAGTCTCCTCCTCATATCCAGATATCTGAGGCACCTGGAACCTCAGTAGTCAAGTCATCTGAGCCTGTCACACAGGTAACTCAGATACCTTTCTACTCTAACGCCCAGATATCGACCATAGTTTTGAAACTAATTCAGAACACTTTCTTTCAAGCTCAAACAAGCGCCACTAAGGTCCCTGATGATGAGAATAAGGACCTACTTCCTTTCTCCAAGGAATACACTTTGCCAAAGCACCTAAAATGCTTCAAGAAATGGTAAAAGCTTCGATGCTCCGATCTATCTGAGATCATAAAGGTGACTGATCACCCCATAAGGAGAGCACGAGCCCTTGACTTGGAAAATTATGCCATGCTATGTTCCCCACTAAACAATACTCTTTTGAAACATTAGTGCATAAGGACTTCGTCAAGGAAGTGGCTAGAAAGCTTATTCAAGCTTGTAACCAAGCAGATGGTTAGACCAGAATGCAGATGGCATTCAAGCCTATTTTGCCTCAGACTCTATAGTTCATACCCTATGAGCAAGAGGAAGTAAATGGGCAAATGATCACTATTCCAGAAGTGATCAATCTGGTCTCTGAAGATGAAGAAGAGAAGGAGACTGATGAGAATGACTATGAAGAACCTCCTTCTGACCATCATAAGGATGAGGATGATAAGAAGGATGATGATGATGCCCCTGTACCAGGGACAGGAGGGATTGCACAAGGAAATAATACCTCAGTTGCTGAAAAGCACACTGAGAGGACATCACAAAAATCCCCTCTTCCATCTCCTCAGAAATCTACCCATCCATCTCCCCAACAAAAAGACACTACTGAACAAGTAGTTGAGCACTCTGAGGACAACACTCAAAAAATATTAGATGCACAAGCCAGAGTTGCTCAACTCAAACAACTGTTAGAGGAAGAACAACAGCTAAATCTTCAACTGGAAGAGAAGATAGCTGAATCTAAAGCAAAGCTCCAAAAGATTGAAGATCAAACAATCAAGGAAATGGAAGCTTATGCTGAAATGAAAGAACTACAACTTGCTGAGGAATTAGATACTAAGCAAGTATCTGAAGACAAGCATGATGCTAAGGCTACATTACCAAATGATGTACCATCCTCCTCACTGAAAGGAAAGAAGCCCATCTCTGAGATGGTTGCTTGACTAGAGAACATTGATGAAAATGTCCAATAGGATGAAGATCACTGGGCTGATGATTCAGATAATGAAGAAGACAAGGCATTGACAGAACACCGCAATGAACACTTAACGGTTTCTCATTTGAAAAGGAAGCTGATTGCTCCTGAAATCTTCAGCAAGCTGCCAAATGTCAACTCCAATGAATACTTGAACTGATATCAAGTACTGGCTAAATTGAAAAAGGAGTTGTCTTCTCAAGATAAAGCCGCCATTGCATCAGTCCCTGCAGAAATGAAGACATTCACTGAGCTCATCACTCAGAGAACAACCAGTCTGGTCGTTGTTCAGAAAGACCTAGGCATGGTTAGGGATGATAACTAAAACTTGGCTGCAAAAGCCTTTGAAGAGGCTAGCTATGCTGCTGGAAAAGCAGATGCTATTCAAGGCCCACTGGCAGAGCTCACTGATAAGGAAACAGGTCTTATCAAACAAAATCAGGAGCTCAATGCTAATCTGGTAAAAGTTGGTTGCTGCTTACAACTATCTGCAAGGCAACTTTGACTCCCTTTCAGAATCTTTTGTGATTCTTAGTCAGTCAACAATGACAAAGGGGGAAGGATTGCAAGGTGATCAGAGAGGAAGAGGAACATGAATCAAAAGAAAATCTGAACAACCACCTCTCAGAATAAATGAGCCCTCCTCCAGTCAGATTGCTCTACAGATAGTGGCCACTAAGCAACTTCCTGAAAAAGGAATGACAACAAGGGACAAGGCACAGAAACCTCCAAGGGGTACCAAGGCTCCAAGGAGAAGACAAGTGATAGGGGTTGATGAGTCTTCTGAAAAGAAGAAGAAGAAGGACAAATCAAATCCCAGGGTAATGAAGAAGGCTGTAAATCACCCAACAAGAGAAATCTGGAAGATGATGATGAAGATGAGGATGAAGATGAAGCTCCTCTTCACAGAAAAAGAGGAAAGGTTGATAGCCTAACTGAGCCCATAGCTGCAAAGCCTTTGGCAGCTAAAACACCCTCTGGAAATACCAAGTCAATCCAGGGTGGTTCTTCAAGCAATCCCCCAAGGGAGAATTCAAGACGAAGGAGGAATAGATTGAGAGCTGAAAGAAGAAAAGGTCAACTTCCACTCAGGCCAGAAGAAGACAGAATTGAGTATGTGAAAACCAACAATGACTCCTCTGTCTATAGGTGCATTAATCAAAAGAATGGCTACTGGATTCTAGAACTCAAGCATTTACTGGTAAATGAAAAATTTCCAGAACTAATCCATAAACAACTCATGGCATAGAGAAAAGACAAGCCAGTCTTGATTAACACCAACCACATCAAAGCCTGGTTGGATTTTGAAGTAATCAAGAGAATAGAAGCTATGAAGAAGGACCTCTCTGATGATTGTCCTTATGGAAAGCCAGATGATGTGCACATAATTCCCAACATCACTGGAACAGGCACAAGAGCAAGACTTGTTGTGGAACCCTATGAGTCTTTTTACATGACTCAAGAACAATACAAGTGTGACATAAGATATCTGAGGATTATTTATGAATATTTCAAGTTATCAGATATCAGAATTGAGCATGCCTGGAAATGGAGAAAGTATCTGTGGGTCAAACATTTTGCCAAGAAGAATCCCACCAAATCATACAAAGAAGTCTGTGGTTATGCCAGAGAAACTGAGATGTTAGTCAGAACATTGCTCTATGACTACTCAGATGATATCAAAAGATTTGGAGATAGGTGCAAATTGATCCTTGGAAGCTGTTGAAGATTTGAAGATTTGAAGACTTGAAGACAAGTTAATTAGGATGTTTACTTGGAGCTTGGTTACTCCTGTTGTCCTAGTTAACTATGTATTTTTTTGTATCTTGCTGATTGTACTTTATTGTTCTATCATTGTAAAAGTTATCTGTAAACTTTCTTTGTAACATATCTGATGAACCTACTCTCAGATATCAATCTATAAAAAGATAACTTGTCATCAAAGATCACACCTTGTGATTTGGTTGATGCTTACTTTCTGCACTTAATTAAAATGAATTGAAAAGATCATAAGAAATGAATAAGTGTTAGATTGTTCCCTCTTCCAAGTTGTAATAGGTTTTAAAGATAGTCATCGTTGATTGATCAAAAAGGGGGAAATTTGTTAGGAATATCTGTTTAGATTTTGATCAGCAACCTAATGACTTATCTTAGCTTAGAAAGGTGGTTAGTACTCTTGGTTCACTTGAACACTGTAAAAGAGGAAAATCACTAAGTATGTTAGTCTAGAGAATCTTGTATAGGATGTTGGGTCTCTGAATATAATTTTTGTATCTTTGAAGAAGACCAAGAAGAAGGCATCCAGCAGGAGAGTTCAACAAATTTTGAAGTTTTGAAGACTGCACAAGATTGCTGAAGACGAAGGTCATCAGATACCTATGTCCAGATATCTTGAATAAACAAGTGTTTTTCAATAAACAAGGTTTGCAAAAGATATCTGAAAACACAAGGTTTCTGAATAAGGAAAAGTGCCCACAGATATCTACACTTAGATACCCTGGATAAAACTATGTTTCTGGGAAACAATTTTTCAACAGGTATCTGAAGATGTGAAGGTCTCTGGAAAGGGACGTGCAATGCTTCAGAAAGCATGCATAGTTCCGTTGGCACTACAGGACAAAAATAGTACAATGCAATAAATGCGTAGACAGAGACATATGAACAAAACAGGAAATCTCTGAAAAGAGACAACGCCTTCTGCAGTACTATTTACAGATATTAATAGTTTGAATTTCATTAAGCCTAACGGATACTATTGAAACGGCATTATTTTCAACTATAAATATCAACACTTAGAACGCTTGAAACACACACCAAGAACTTACACCTTGAACTTACACTGAAAATACCAAGCTTCTCTGATAAAACAACTAGTGATATCTTTCTTTCAAGCATACAAGCCTTCAACCTACTTACTCATTAGCTTACAGTTGCGACTAAGTTCTTGAATTTTAAGTAGCACGAAAGTTCTAAGTGTCCTGATCCTTAACAAGCATTGCTATCTGTGAAGGAGTTGAATCAAAAGATCAAGTATCTAAGTTTCATTCTCCAGAACATTTAACATAGACTTGGGTCAGTAAAGAACATATCACCACACATTGTGAAGTGTGTTAACTGACTCTTGTTCTATAGAGTATGCCTACATAACTGAAAATGTTATTAAGACTATTCACCTGACAAACTACCTTAACCAACACCTTAAACGGCGTGGAGTACAGGAAGTACTTAGTTTGGAAAACTAAGGAATAACTCCAAGGTTACTGAGCATAGGAAGTACTTAGTTTGGGAAACTAAGGAATAACTCCAAGGTTACTGAGCATAGAAACTAAGGAATAGCTCAAAGGTTTCTAAGTACAGGAAGCACTTGGCTGAGAAAGCTGGGGAATAACTCAGGGGGAACACTTGGTTGGGAACCTAGTGTAAAAGGAAATCAAGGGATAGGTTTATTGGAAGGAGAACTCAATATCTATCTTAGTGAATTTCAAGTCCTGAGAAAGGGCGAGTGGATTAGTTGAGGGATTACGCCACCCTCATATACCACTATAAAGATCTGTGTTATTTACTTTCTGCAGCTTATTACTTGCTTTATTTATCTTGCTGAGTTTTTACACACTGATATCTTGCTGAGCACGTGCACTTATCACATAAAAGTCTTCCGCTCTCTGAAATTAAGTATCAGATATCTTCACAGATATATAAGAAATTTTGTTTATCGACAAAAGTAGTAAAAGAATATTCACCCCCCCCCCCTCCTAGTCTTTTCCTTTGCCGTTATCTGGATCGACATTAGCTCTTTTTGCACAGATTTTCTATTTTTTCATTTTTTTTTCTCTATCTCAACGTTGCAATAGGTTGCCTAAGATCCGTACTTTTGTATGTGTCGGTTTGGTATACACCCCATCAACCCTCACAACATACGAGCACCATCCACGCGCTGGTTTATAGGTAGTATTTGGCATGCATTTTGGAAACAAAACCATCAACCTTCACAGCATACGCACAATTAGCACCGCGTTGGTTTATACGTAGTATTTGGAAATGCCCAACACGATCTTAGACGATCATAAATGATCCTGGAATACACCTCGAGATTTTTTTATTATTTTTTAGAATGGCCTCATAGCAATACAAAACAATTTGGAAATCGACCATAGCTCAAATATAGAAAGTAGTGAGCCTGAGTATGAAGTTGACAAGAGTCCTCCTCCCCAATCCTGTTCGTTGGAACAGGTTCGAGAATCGAGACAACAAGTCGAAAATGTCGTTCGTCATGCTCGTTTTAAAAAAAGTGCACATGTATGTGAAGTGGCGCAAGTTTAAAAAAAAAAAACTTGCTCATCCTAAAAGAATCACATATTTCCCGGTACAAGATTTTTTCATCGGCTTTATGGCTTCTCACCGGCTTTTTGACTACTAAAACAGGAAGACATTTTATTTACAAGTGAAACGAACTAGAGTGATTTTGGAAAATTCCTTAGCACTCAGCCAGAGGCCATCTAAGATCACATTAGTAAAAAGGCTTAACTAAGGCAAAAGATATCTGGACTTGTCAAAAGAACTCAAGACTCGACACAAAAAAAATTTGAAATAGGCCAAAAGACACGACTGAATTGCAATCACATAAAAGTAGCTAACATACCACCACAAATAATCGCAAAAACGAAAAAGAAAAGAAAAACACATATATACATATTTACAAGGCAGCAATAATCCGAGGCATGTAAGCATATGAGTAAAACATCCCTCCCCGAAGCTATTCGATAGCTAGTCCCTAGCCTAGGGAATAAATAAAAAGAGGGAGTTATAGAGTTACCGCCCATAGTATGCCTCGGTCGGCATGATCACTAAGAGGAAGGCGGACCATGGGGTCCGGAATATGAGCCTCCTCTTTGTTGCTGCTGGTCATCCGTCTAAGCTTTGCGCATTCGCTCCATATGCGCTAGGCGCTCATTTGCCCGCATGTCTGCTGCAGACATGTGCTGTGTGAGACTCAAATAGCATGAGTCCCACTGATCCAAGTGCGTACCAAACCGCTGCGATATTCCATGTATGCTCCTAAGATCTGCGGCAAGTCCTTGGTAGCACCCCTATCTCTGAAATATCGAAGGCTATCACGCTTTGCCTCCCCTTAATGTGTTCGAACTGGGCTCCCTTCTACTTTTTGGACACACTCTTTGTTTTGGGTACCATGGTACCTGGATAGAAAATGTCAGCGCTACACCCATATCAAAATGTAGCTACACGAATGCCTAATCCTAACTCTTAGTCTCAAGTAAACCAATGCATTCAAGTGTTGCTACATCATGCTTTCCCCCAAACCAATTCTTGCATGTAGTGACAACTATGCCTTATCCTACAACATAATCGTGCTTACCATAGTGCAAACATTTGTTACTACATGGTATTTTCCCAATTGAAACAGTAGCAAGCTCAATCCTATCATCAAATATGCAGCACGAATACAGATTCTAAGATGAACAAGCTAGCACAATACTACCCTGCCACCAAAAACATCATAAATCTCCAGAAAATCTAACTAACCTAACTTGGATTATGACTTATCTAGACAATTTCATACCTCATAAGCACAACCACATACTCAATAACAATCAATCAACCTCCTCTTCAGTTTGTCCTCACTCAATCCACTAGGTTGTAACTCCGTCACAAATTGTTCGAACTGACGAATAAACCCGAACGCATCTTCCATCAGCCTTCCCCAGAGTTATGGAAATGAACATCCCCAATCATTGTCTAGATCGGATTCCCTAACCTCAGGCCCAAGGAATATTGGTGGTTTTCTTACCACCAGCTGAGGTACGAAATATTCTCCGTACGTAGCCATACCCTTGCCATACATACACCTGCAGAAAAAATTTCTCTATATCAACAAAACTAAATGCATTGTTAGTTTCTGTTAGTACAAAAAAAAATCCACAAGATAATTTCTTTTTTATTTTCTTGAAATTTTCAGATTTTTCTTTGGTCTTCGAATAAGATAAAAATAAAAATACGCAACTACACATTGATCCTACTTATTGAAGAACGTAGGAAACAATTCCCCGGCAGCGGCGCCAAATTTTGATGCGCTCAAAATTAATACTTGTAAAATAACACAAGTAGTAAAGTGTTTGTCGTAGTACAACAAGGCTTAAACCACAGGGTCATTCTCTCGAGGAATTGATTAAGCTAGTTCTAAGGTGTAGGCTCAAGGTGTGAGTTTTAAACAGATAGTGTGGGTAAAGTGATACTTTAAAACCCTACAACAAACCGCAATTGCAAGACAAGGTAATACCTAGATCATGCAATTTCTACAATTAAAACGAAGCAAGCGATCTTTCAAATGCACTAACGCGATATAGCAAATGGTACACTGCCCGCGAATGTAACAACTTTGCTATTGCAAAATCGAACCAGATACAGATTATAAGTACGTATGAGTTATGGCAAAAAGCTTGTCACTAGGTATGCCCTCATCCGGATATATACTAATTAGAGGTAAAGACTGATGCAAGTTCACAACGATACAAGCATGCGTTCAACGGCCAGATAACAATATGTCACAATACAAGTTATTGTGGCATCCACCTAACTAGTACTATTGATTACCTGGGCGCCTATTGGTCTCTGCGATCGTTAGAAAGATCAATAATGCTTCTTCGAATTAAAAGAGAGATTGAAATCTCTAAGTGTTTACAATGCTTGGAATTGAAAGTATGAAAGTAGGAGAATGTAAAGATATGTTAAAGACTGATACAAGGGGTCCTATTTATAGACCGAGGAAGATGAAATTTGAAATCATGGGGAAAAACTGCCATAAATCGTGGGTTTGATTATGTCAAACAGAGCTCACCGCAGTGAGGGGACCTTGCCCGTTCCAGCTCACCGCGGTCTACCCTATCTGCCTTCTTTTTCTGCTTGGTTATACCGTGGTGAGGCTCCTTGTTGCAGGAGCTCACCACGGTGAGACATGTGCCCGAGAAAATTAGCATTTTCCCACTCTCTCCTATTTTCTCTCCCTTTTCCAACCTCCATGTCACCTCTGTTGGAGTAGTGGCCCACTAACATGGCCTCATGGTGCTTCTAGAAACTTTCCCAAGTCTTCTTGCACCTTGGTTCTCCATTTCCTTGCCAATTACAATAAAGTACCTAAAAAAGCACGAAAACACACAAAAAACCCAAACGTGACATGGAACAAAAAATACTAAATAAAGGCTAAAAGACGCAACAAAACACGAAAAAAGGCACTAAATGAGTCGTTAAAATATCGACTCATCACCTGTGGACCGCAGTAGGGGGCTCAGCGATTGCCTGTGGACTGCAGTCCACTGTCAGTTTGTCTTTCAGTCCATTTTCTGGCCTGTCAGGTTAGGGTCCGTCTTCCTAAAACTTCCTTATACACCAATGGCAGTTGGAGCTCGGAATTTTCAGTATAAATAAGACCATTAGGGTCTCATAATGAAGAGAGCGCGGGACGGAAAGGTTCTGTAGCACTAAAGCAGCTCCTGAGAGAGAACCAGTCCTCGGGGAAGTGAAACCCCAAAACCCTAGCCATCAGCAAGCAATCAAGGAAGCCATCAAGATCGACTACAAGGAGAAGAGATCAAAAAATAGGAATCTGAGGGTCGACACTCACCATCTTCTTACGGTTTAGTTGTTTCAAACATGATTTCAATTCAGTTTACGGTTTATTTATTTTCAGTTATGTCAGGCTAATTTACCTATGTAAGGGTTAGCCAGGATCCTTGATTACTTAATTTATATATGATAGAATAGTTTTAGCATCAATGTTGGTTATGCGATTGTTGTTCATACCTGTGTTGTTTGAGGAAGGATGCTTTGTTTGTTTATGTTTTCGCGAGACATGAGTATTCATTGCACTAGATTAGGAGTTATCAGCTGTGTCTATAAGTTGATATTCTGCCTGAGCTTTGTTGTTGAGCTAGCCGTTGGTGACAGCTTTGAGCTAGAGGATAGATTACATGGGGTATCTTTACTTACTGTGCCTTGGTTTAAGATATGTGACTTGTGTGACTCTACAGCTGTAACTATCGCTATATGTTATTCATGATATAAACCGTTTATCAAAGTGAAGGTTAACGCTGACATGGTTTTCTCTATAAGTTCTTAGTTCGTCAATTCACTTTATAATTAATTTCCTACTTACGTGTTTATTTTATTTATTGAAAAATACCAAAAATATGTTATTTATTTTATAGTGAAAATCAACAATTTAATATTCTATTTCAATCGAGCATTATTCCCGAGAAAATGACATCTCGAGTTAATTTACCGCTATAAACTGTGTGTTAGTGAGCTTCTGGCAATTATAAATTTAATCTTTTGATTGTATTTAGAGATTACAATATCTACGACGAAATCAAAATCTCTGAGTAAACATAAAAAATTTAGCGCTGGTGCCAGGGAATAATTAGTAGATTTCCTGCGTAGAACTTATTTCGTTATTTTCTAGTAGTAACTACTTTTATTTCACAAGAGAACTCAAGACAGAAGAAGAAGACGAAAGAACTATCAAGGAGATCCGTATGCCGAAACCAAGAAGGAGTGGAATTCGGATCCAGCTGCATGTAAGGGAGTACGGATTTGATCTAACTCTGATTAGCGCATTACCAATGTTCGGAGGTAGAGAAGGACAGAATGAATGCAATTTCATGTATGCATTCGAGTCTATTGTTGAGCAGTTTCCGACGAAGGGGTTAACCGATGGTGAGCTGAAATTCTGGTTCTTCATCAAAACACTGGAGGGAGCAGCAAAAAGATGGATAGATTCAATTAAAGAATAAGTTAGTAAATGGGAAGAGCTGAGGAGTCTGTTCTTGAAAAGGTTTCTATGGCTTGCAAGGGTTATGAGAGAAAGGAGGATGATATCTAACTTCACTCAGAAACAAAAGGAAGCTTTTCATGATGCATGGGAAATGTTTGAGGAGATGCAATACAACTACCCCCAACATCAGTTTATTTCGCGACAACTCTGTGAGTATTTCTACGTAGGAGTTAGTGAGAAGTTCAGAGACCTTATTGACGTAGCTCTGAAGGGATCATTTATGGGGAGTTCTGCTAAGCATGTTCTGGAAGCTTGTGCAAGTGTTGCTGAGAACTCAAGGTACATGAGTGAGCAGCTAAACGAGAATGAGATCTTCAATAAGATGGAAGCCATGGAAGAAGTAAGGACAATAGACGCAATTGAGGAAGAAGCGCAATGGGCTATGGGACAGAGCATAGGAACTCCTGAGTACTTGGACAAGAGAAGCATATCAAAGGAAGTAAGCCAAGAAGTACCAGAAGGGAAACCTATTGAGCTGAGCATTGAAAGGAATGATGAAGTTTCCAAAATTAGCAGTGAACAAGTGGTCGACAACAATGTAACTTCTAAAAAGAGGTTGTAAGAAGAGATCAAAACCCTCAAGGAACGTCATAACCAGAGAGGAAAGGCAGTGCTGGAGGAACTGGAAAAAAGGAAGTGAGAAAACACACTACCTGGTAAAGCTGTTCACAGAAAGCACCACATCGACTGACGAAGCAATAGAAAGGTTAAGTGGAGAAGTCGATGCAGTCAAGGAAAATTTGATCGAAATAAAGTATGCAGTTAGGGAGTTGGATGAAAAGGTGGAAGAAGTCAAGGAGCAGCAGGTGGAGAGCACTGGAGCTATCACTACTAGGAGCAGGATAACAACCCCGGATTCTAATCCTTGAAGTGAAGAAAGAGCAAGAAAGAAGCATGATGCGGATATAGTGGATATAGAAGAAGAAGAAGAAGAAGAAGAAGAAGAAGAAGAAGAAGAAGAAGAAGAAGAAGGTGAGAGAGGGAAGTCTGAGAAAGAAGCCTAGGAGAAGAAGAAAGAGCAAGAAAGATAGCATCCAGGAGAGGAAGATATGATGCCGACCCGATGGAAAAATGGTACGTCCGAGTAGAAGATGGGGGAATAGTTCGTCTAAAAGACTTACCTTTTCCAGGAAGGCTAATGGGTGATGTCAAGAAGGCTGCAAAGATGAAGGCTAAAGGAAAGCTGGAGAACCAATCAATTCTAGTACTAGTGCACGATCTATTTACTTTATACCCATCCGACTATATCGCAGTTGCATGGTAATTCTTTAACTAGAAGAAAGCCTACGTTGGAGTGGCGTGGAGAAAAGGATCGGATATAATTATAAGAGGAATAGGAGATCCGGGACAGTTAAGCATGACGATTGGAGTGAAGGGCAAAAAAGTAAATTGCATGATTGACCTTGGAGCCAGTGTAAATCTTATATCATTGGCTTAGGCGAGGGAGCTAGGGATTGAAGACGAGATAGAACCATGTGGAACTAGCGTCCAACTGGCCGACAATTCGACAAAAAAATGTGTTAGAGAAATCAAAGGTTTACCTGTGGAGATCGGAGACATAAGATCAAGACTAGACTTCCTTGTGATGGATATGGAAGGAAGTGTAATGAGATCTAAAACACTTATTAGGTGACCAGCCCTACATCAGATGGAAGCCGTAGACAACACAGGAGAGAAAACCTATTCATTGATCGTGGAAGGGCAGAAGAAGCGTTTCAATTCTAAAGGTGAACTCCTAGAAGAAGGAAAGAGAATAAAGAGAGGATATTGGGAAAGTGCAAATGATTTCCACCTTGGAGACGAAGTCGAGTTTGGATATCTGTTGCCAGATCTAATAGAGGAGGATGAAGAAGACTTTGACACAAAACAGTATGAGAGGCTCGAGCAACTGTATTATGTGGATACAATGGAGAAATAGGAGAAGGATGACCCACCAATCATTGGATTGGAGGAGGTGCTACGGTCAAAACCGGAACTCAAACAGCTACCAGCAGACCGCAAGTACGTTTTCTTATCTGACGACGAGTTTTTCCCTGTCATTATCTCTTCATCTTTAACTAAGGATAAAGAAGAGAAGTTAGTAGAGGTTTTAAATAAGTATAAGGAAGCAATAGGATGGGATATAACCGACATCAAGGTGAACAGCCCCGTAAGGTGCATGCATACTATTACACTAGAGGAAGGAGCTAAGCCAGTAAGGCAACCTCAGTGGAGA
This sequence comes from Plantago major, assembly GCA_026545765.1. Classification (NCBI taxonomy): domain Eukaryota; kingdom Viridiplantae; phylum Streptophyta; class Magnoliopsida; order Lamiales; family Plantaginaceae; genus Plantago; species Plantago major. The sequence continues at coordinate 50,700,683 of CM048841.1, read as the reverse complement.
CAGAATCTAGTAGTAATGGAAGTGGTGAAGAAGGATATCCACAAGCTTCTGAATAACGGGCTGATCTATCCTATCGAAAGTAGCAATTGGGTGAGTCCGATACACGTGGTTCCCAAGAAGTCAGGAATAACAGTCAAGGATAATATAGCAACTAGGATTGCTACAGGATGGAGGATGTGTATCGACTACAGGAGATTGAATTTAGCAACAATGAAAGACCATTTCCCCCTACCGTTTATAGATCAGATGCTGGACAGTCTGACAAGTAATGAGTATTACTGTATCTTGAACGGGCTATTTTGATTCGTCCAGATCCCCATCGCACCTGAAGATCAGAAGAAGACTACTTTTACCTGCCCTTTTGGAACGTGTACTTATAGAAGGATGCCGTTTGTATTATGCAACGCACCGGCTACCTTCCAGAGATGCACGCTGTCTATATTCAGCGACACGGTGGGAAAGATCATAGAAGTATTTATGGATGACTTCCCGGTGTTTGGAAATTCATTCGAAGACTGTCTTCAGAAGTTGTCACTAGTTCTGGAAAGATGCATCAAGTGCAATCTAACTCTAAGCTGGGAAACAAGTACTTTTATGGTGAAGGAAGGAATAGTGCTGGGCCATGTTATTTCAAAGGAAGGGATCAAAGTGGACGTGGCGAAGGTGGAGACAATATCAAAGCTACCGCCACACACTAACGTCAAGGAACTTCAATCCTTTTTGTTTTTTGGGCATATCAATTTTCACAGGAGATTTATTAAGGACTTGTCAGTGGAAGCTAAACCTCTCAACATCTACTGAGGAAGGATGATAAGTTTAATTTCGCGAAGATTGTATGAAAGTGTGGAGCAACCTGAAAGAGAAGCTAGTAACCTCCCCGATTATGACTGCACCAAACTGGGAAATTCCGTTTGAAATAATGTGCGATGCATAAGATTTTGCTATTGGAGTTGTATTAGGATAGAAGGTGGACAAGCAATTCAGGGTAATCTACTACGCAAGCAAATCCATGGAGAAGGAATTCTTGGCAAACTTTCTGCCTTCTGCAGACCGCGGTGAGCCGCCTTTTCCCCTGGCTCACCACAGTGAGATCTGTTCTCCCGCAATTTTCTTTTATAATAAAAAATTAATAAAATCTATCATAAATGAAATATGCACCTATATCTATATGCAAAAGAATAAGTCATGCTTTGGTTATAGTCGTTAGCGTCGACTCTTCCGTTCTTCATTCTGAACCCCCGGGTTGCCTCCCAGGAAGCGCCTTTTCTTATAGTCGTTGGCTCGACTGCTACACATTACCGTTATCCGTTCTCATACGGGAACGAATTTTGAGCAGGCGTCGAGCCTACTTGGAGCTTCCAGTGAATATCTTCTGCTCCATTGTGTGTTGATCCCACAATACTCATGTAATCCTGCAAACGAGTATGTCGAGAGTTAATATGTTCAAATTTAAGCACATAACACTCGTAAACAGGAAACAAAGAAAAAGGGCAAAAAGGATCAACAAAACTCCCCTTGGGTAATGACATATGTACGATGTCGGGGTGATGGGGCACCTGGCTCTTCGTGGTCTCTGGTGGTGTGGAAACGCTCTCTAAAGTCACTAGTGGGATGGGAGTGATTTCTAAATCCGGAGTATTCACGCTTCCTTTGTCGAACTTCTCATCTTCCTTTTGTTCAAAATTCGTTACGCGATCCTCCAAGCTCTCCATCAAAGAGTACGGGGTATATTCGTCATAGAATACTCTAAGCACTTCCTCCCATGTACTCAATGACTCTGGCTCTAGCAAATGCAGCCATTCTCTAGCATGGGATCTAATGGCAAAACGAAACAGCATCCTCTTTAGTTGGTCCACACTCAATCCACTAGGTGGTAACTCCGTCACGAATTGTTCGAACTGACGAATAAATCCGAAAGCATCTTCCATCGGCCTTCCCCAGAAGTATGGAAGTGAACACCGCCAATCATCTTCTAGATCGTATTCCCTAACCTCAACATCAAGGAATATTGGTGGTTTTCTTACCACCAGCTGAGGTATGAAATACTCTCCGTACGTAGCCATACCCTTGCCATACACCTGCAGAAAAATTTCTCTATACCAACAGAACCAAATGAATTGTTAGTTTATGTTAGTACCAAAAAAGATAATCCACACGAGTAAATTTTTTTTTTTTTTGAATTTTTTCTTTGGTTTTTGAAATAGATAAAAATAAAGAAACGCAACTACACACTAATCCTACTTATTGAAGAACGTAGGAATCAACTCCCCGGCAGCGGCGCCAAATTTTGATGCGCTCAAAATTAATACTTGTAAAATAAAACAAGTAGTAAAGCGGTTGTCGTAGTACAACAATGCTTAAACCACATGGTCGTTATCTCGAGAAATTTATTAAGCTAGTTCTAAGGTGTAGGCTCAAGGTGCGAGTTGTAAACAGATAGTGTGGGTAAGGTTGATACTTCAAAACCCTGAGAAAAGCAAAGTACAAAAGTCTCGGAGTGGATATGTGGTCCTTGTGATCACCGTTTTCGTGTTGGGCAAGTTACAGATACTACCCACATATTGGCGTGGCCTTAAAAAGCTACATGTCGGTGAGGGTTGATGGCATGCATACCAAACCAGCACGCAAAAAAATACGGAATTTGGTAAAACAGACACTACCAAAAAATGTAGATACTAAAAGAGCCCAATGATGGCCAACCAAAAGCATACAAGTCAATAAAATGACTGCAAAAGATTCTGTGTCAAAACAAAAAGAAAAAAGAAAAACAAAGGAGCAAGTAGTCTTTGTGTGAAGCAACCGATGGAGTAGTTACGATGATAGAAGAGAAGTTGAAGATTTGTCATTACGAGAAGACGAACTCGAAGGAAGGAACTCGGCATCTAAAAGGATAAGTCCCCCTGAAATACCCTTTATTCTACCTTTTTATCTTTTAATGATACTTGGCCTTGCACTCCTCTGTATATTATCCTACCTATTTTACTTACCAAGCCAACATGAGTACTACTTTGATTTGTGCCTTGACTTTTCGGAACAGTATTGCATAACATTACCGCGAGGTAATGATTTTGAAGTACACCTATAAGGACATTGGGTTAAACATGTAACCGCTGGCTGTAGTGAGTGATGCTTACTTGTTACTTGTTTGCTGTGGAGTCATAAAGTTGGAGCTGAAACTAAGCGAGTTAGTAGAGTTTGAAACCCTAGAAACTGGCTGCTTGTCTATGTGGTGGTTTATTCTCACTGCTCATTTCATGGTCACTTCTTGATTATCGTTATTGCCTTGCTCAAGGATGAGCAAGAAACTTGTTTGGGGGTGTGATGTGACAATGAAATGTGACATATAGCATGCTTTTAGACCCTCGTTTTTTTGCTTTAGATGCAATAATTGTATCATTTAATGGTCAATTACCTACTTTGCATGTTTTATGTAGGTCATGATCGCGTTTTTGAGGAATTGCATGATTTCAGGCAACAAAACGGCATAATTGTGACAAATTGAGACGGGGGAGCAAATACACCGGATTGACCGTTGCACGGAGTTCAAGGTGTCAAAACATGTCATGCGACCAACCAATGCGAAGATAATTGAAGATCCAACAACTTTGTAGAAGACCACTTTTCCAGGAAACCAAGTTACGAAGCCCGAAATTAAAGAACAAAGAAAACAGATTCGAAGCTGAAGATATCGCAGACGGCGGTCCACAGGGGACCGCAGAAGGCCCCACTGCGGTCCACAGGCAACCACAGTGATGGTTCTGTTTTCTCCTGGGCTGTTTCTCCCAGCCTCTCAGGCTTGAGCCCGCCTTCCTAAACCTTCCTTATTGAAGAATGGTGACCAAAGATTGATTTCTACACTATAAATAAGACCTCTGGGGTCTCATAATTCTACACTGCTCACAAAGCAGCTCTCCTAAGAAAGAACCAGTCCTCGGAGAAGTGAAACCCTAAAATTGCTGGACATCAGTCACCCAGAAGAAGGAAACCCTAGAAGCAGCTGCATGAAGACATCAGAGGCTAAGCTTCTTCTTCCTTTCTTCTCTAGTTTTTCGATTTATGTACTTAGATTACTATGAGTAGCTAACTTTCTTTTGTAAAGGTGAACCGCCGTAACTCTACTTTTACTACTTCTTTATATACCGTGATATATTAATGGAATAGTTATTAGACGTAAATCGTGGTTATACAACTCTATACATCCTTCGTAGTGTGATGTTCTGCTGAGTGACACAGTAGTTTCATTGAACTAAGTAGGGATACTCGTGCCGACTGCGTCTTGAGCACCATAGTATTATGCCCTGCTATCGTTAGAGGTAATCACGTAGGATTGTAACTAGGAAGTGTGGAGTAGCATAGCAGAGGGAGGTTGGGGAACCTGTACGCCTTTCCATCATTGATTTACAACAAAGCTATTTAGGGTTTACTGCAATTCAATTATTCTATCTGAGATCAAACTGTTTAATTTTCAGCATTCAATTACAAACGTTATTTGCTTGTTCCAATGCTAAGTGTCCGTGGAGAAAAACATCCCGAGTCAGCTTTGCGCTATAAACTGTGGATGTGAGGACTTCCGACTTATAAATTTAATCTTGATTGTATTTAGGGATTATAGGTTCTACAACGAAAAATGAAATCTCTGGTGCACATCAGTCCCACTGAGACTTTTTTTTTTTAAGATAAAGGTGGAGTCTTGCTCCTATATTATACCAAACGGGTAGTGATCCCAAGTTGCTACAAAACACTACATCCATAGGCTATAGGCTATACAAAATATATCAATCATAAGCCTATCTACTAGAGTAGAACATAATTACAACCTAAAATGAATTATTTATGGAGGTTTGTAAGAGTTTGCCAAAACTTCCATTTTTTGTGTCCAAGAAAAATCTTATGTTCCTGCCAATCCTGCCAAGCTAGCTTTGTAGTTTCCTTTTTCTTCTTTAATTAACTTCTTGATATACCAACAGTTTGCTTGTCTTTTTATTCTTGGGCTATCTAAAGACAGTAATCTTTGGTCTCACTCGATTTCCTTGCCACAAATCCTCATCTACTGCTTCTCTAGTCACATTTTCCTGATCTAGTCTATATCCACAAACAAAATCACAAGATAACCAGTGTAACTCCATACTCTTGTACTCAAATAGTAGCCAAAAGAGTATTAACACACACTTGTCAACTTCAGAAATCCTAGCAAAAGAAGATATAAACCATGACATCATCATTATCCACAACAAGTCCCAAAATAAACTACTACAAGCATGACCTACTCTATTATGTCCAAAGCACAAACCTGCCTCTAAGAAACCATTACATAAAACGAAATCTAGCCCAATACCCACAAAACATTCGTCCAAACTAGTCAGCCTCAAGCACTGGTAGTATACTAAAACTAAAAGATGCCTAAAGTTGATCTCAAAATATACCCCCCAAAGCTGCCAAAGCTACCAAGCAAACTGAGAAACCTCAACCAAGATATCACTGATCAAAACCTGCTTGAAATCTTAAACATCTAGAAACCAATGGGCCTTTTCTTCTCTTTTTTTTTTTGACCACTTTTTATACTGTATCTTTTTTTTGTAGTATTTTTTTTCCTTTCTTGTTTTCATTTTTTTATTTTCTTAAATGGCTGTAATATTATTTTTTTGCAGACCATTTTACCAAAAGAAGTAAACCAGTAGACAAAGAAACCAAATAGGTCCCAAGGAACTGGAAACCAAACAACAAGGATCAGAAACATATCAAAGGAGTGCAGGAAGCCATAAGAAAAGGAGAGGATAGAAATCCTTCCTTTTGATGTAACTCCAACAATAGTAAACACCTGTCAACAAAGAGAGAACAAAAATGTAGTGTGCACCAAACAATAGTGTATGCAAAGGCCTAACATAGAGCTAAGAACATGAACAAAAGTGCTAGAAAAGGGAAGCTCTTTCCTGAGATCTGGCACCCTTAAAACTATTAAAAAATGAACACCTCACCTAACACATACTAAACATGCTACAACTAAACACAGAAAGTAGTTTTCCACCTGCTTCCAAACTGTAGAAGAACTACATGCAACTGAAATGTCCCAACCCTCATAATGCCCCATCCCCTCATAACAAAAACCTGCCAAAGTATACAAATTAGAAAACCACCACACACAAAGAACTGAAGAAGTAACCCATGGATCCTTTTCTTATTTTTGGATCTCTTTTTTTACTGTTGTATTATTTTTTTTGTAGTCTTATATTTTTCCTTTTCTTTTCTTTTTTTAGGGAACTGTTGTATTATTTTTTATTTTTATTTTTTGCAGTTCCTATAGCTATCTTCTACAAACATCAAAGACCACCAAAAACCATCTTTCCATCCAAACACCAACAAAAGGCCTTCTCTTACTACCTCCACTCCTGTTCCACTATCTTCTCCTCTCTCTTCTCTTGAGCCTTGAAGATTCATTTAGATTTTCTGATATAAGGTATGCCATGCTTATCTATGTAAGCTAATCTTCTGACAGGTATTGGTATGTCCTCCAGCCTGATCTCTTGTGTAACTCTTCTAACAAGTGCATCCTTTGCTAACCAGTCTATTGCTGAATTACCTTCTCTATACAGGTGTTTCACTTGAACTTGCAGCTTAGCCATTAGAGCTTTGATTTTTGTTAACGTTGATCATCTTCCAGTTCCACTGTTGCATTGGTTGGTAGATTAAATTAATTGCCACTTTTGAATCTGTATCCACCCAAATGTTCCTCCAATTCTTACTATCACAAATAGTCAATCCTTTCCAAATTCCATAAAGCACTGCCTGTATAACTGTGGAATTTCTCAAATACTCTTGATAAGCCACTAGTATTCTTCCATCTTCGTCTCTGATCAATCCTCTAGCTGCAGACTTTTTACTCCAGGGATTAGAAGCTCCATCACTATTAATTTTCAAATGTCCTTCTGTAGGTTTATCCCACACTACTAAAATGGTTGTAATACTTCTTGGAGAAGCAAATTGTATCTGTCATAACTGTGCTATCTGAAGATCCCCTGTTGATGTGTCGATATTTTAGCGACTCATTTAGTCTTTTTTAACCATATTGTGTTATGTCCTTTAGCCCAATTTATAGTGTTTTAGTGCATTTTCACGTTTGGGTATTTTGTGTGTTTTTGTACTTTTTAAGGTGTTTTTAGGTAAAAGGCAGAAAGGTGGAGGACCAATGTGCAAATTAATGTTCATCCAAGCTTATAGAAGAACACTAAGGCCAAACAGTGAGCCATTACTCCAAGGAGGTGACAAGGAGGTTGAGAAAAGGGAGTGAAAATAGGAAGAAGTGGGAAAAATGGGAGTTTCTCCGGATAGGAGGCTCACCGCGGTGAGCTCCAGCAACACGGAGGCTCACCTCTGGAGCTCACCGCGGTCCAGAGGAGCAAAATAGAAGCGAATAGTCACACAGAAGACCAGACCGCGGCAAGCCTAGCACCAAGAATAGGCTCACCGCGGTGAGAGCTGGCGAGACAGAGTCAAGGCCACGATTTCTGGCAGTTTTTTCCCATGATTTCAAATTTCTACTTCCTTGGTTCTATAAATAAACCACTTGTATTCAGTCATTTTGATATCTTTATACCTTCTAAGTCTATTTTCTTTCAATTCAAGCATTGTAAACACTCTAGAGATTCAATCTCTCTTGCAATAGAAGTATATTTCCTTTCAGATGATCTCTTGTCACTGACGTATCCAGGTATCAATCGTGCAAATTGTTGTTTAAGTTTGTATGTGACAGGTTGTTACTTTGATTACTGAATCTTGGTGTATCGGTGTGAAATTGTTAGTGTCTTAATCATTAATTATGCTATATCCGTATGATTGCATAGCTCGTGACAGGATCTTTGAGTGATTACGTACTTATAGCCCGTATTTGGTTGAACTAGCAATAGCAAGGTGATGAACTGCGACTAGTGTATCGTTAATTGGTTCTTCTTGTATTAGCACACTTCATGAAAGGATTAATATGCTTCATTGTTTGTAGAATTGCATGATCTAGGTATTACCTTGTCTTGTAATTGTTAGATTTTATCCTAGGGTTGAAGTATCACAATCCACACTATCTATTTACAACCAACACAAGCGAGTCTATTCTATAGAACTAGCAGAATCAATTCCTCGAGAGAACGACCTTGTGGTTAAAAGTCTTGTCTGTCTATAACAATCATTTTTTCTACTTGTGTTAATATAAGTAGTAATTTCTTAGCGCATCACCTATCCACATGTTTACTTTAAATGGTTTGGCCAGAAGAGAGCTAAGAACCTACTTTTGAATATTCTGGATTATCCTATCTGCCTGAATTAGCACTTTTTCATATTTTACTCCATTCCTTGCTTTCCATGAGTACCATCCTATTAACATTGGCAATAAAATCCTGATGTGGCCTTTATTCGCATGGTGAGAGGAATTTATCCATTTACTAAGCCTTTCTTTACAAGAATCTCCTTCACATATACTTACTTGGAAAAGATTAGAACACCAACTCCACACTCCCTGTACCTCATCATTTTCAATTATAACATGTTGGATAGATTCCCTACCTCTACAACAATTGACATTTTGAAGCCAATGTCAAGCCTATTCTTCTTAATTCCTCATCCACAGGCAGCCAGTTGTTGAGTATTTTCCACAAAAATATAGATATTGTCAGAGGAAATCATTCATGACAACAATTACCTGCTAATTCTGCCCCAGGATTATTCTTTCGAATGACCTCCCATGCTGATTTGGTAGTAAGCCAATTAGAGGAATGCTTCCATACTTGAGAAGCCTCTTGTGATGTATCATAAGGATAGTGCAAAAATACCTCAGTTGCCACTTGAATATTCAGGTTTTCTTAAAGTCTCTCCCAACACCAATTTGTACCCTCCCCTTTATCATGTACTAGAGAATTATCCATCTGTGTTGAAGAAGAGAAGAGAGATAACTGTCCTTTTTCATACCAAGTGTCATGCCAGAAATAACACCGTGCATTACCTATTCTCCGGAAACCATTACAAATGCAGAAGGTATCTGAATCAAAGGATGCTAAGAATGCATTCCTGAAAGCTCAGATAGTTGAGACTACTAAAAAGCATAAGGAAGAAATGGAGGAACTTCAAAGGAAATTTAATAAAATTCTCATTGAGAATACTGAAATCAAAGAAAAGAATGTTTCATTTCAATCATATGCTAAAGTTTGTGACACTCTAACTGAGTTACACTCTTATTTAGGAGATGCCTCAGAGAAAGGAGGAATTAGGCTAGACACTCAAACAAATAGTTCTACCATCTGAATAAGAATGATGAAAGAATGACATTTGTTAAAGGTCAGCAAGGTGATTCAAAAACAACCTATAGTATTGGTCAGAAAGATAAGGTTGCTGACAGAGGAAAGGCAGTTGCGACCATGCCTTTGAGTGAAAAACAAGTCCCAAAGAAATCCGATGGGAAAGTTCTGAAAAAGGAACACCACACTGAAAAGTGTAATCACCCACAGTGCTACGTCTCTAAGAAAGGGAAGATTGCTGGAGCTGGCGAATTCTCTAATGTCACTTTTTCTGGAAAGAAAGATGACCCAAAGACTAGTAAGGTTGCTGAGAGGAGATCTCAGTCGGCACCTCGTGCTCGACATGGCATTGGCCATAAAGCCCTCGGGAAACAACTTGCTCAAGACTACAAACTAGAGCACGAATGATGGAAAAAACCTAGGGTTGCTCACAGCAATCATCAGAAGTGGAAGAAAGATCAGACCACAAGCAATCTGAATGCCAAGGCTTGAAGAAATCTGAATAGGAAATCTCAGTTCGCTGAAAAGCAGACTCAGCAACCTGACATGTATCTGAGAGCACCACGAGGAGCACCAAGGAACACACTTAGAAGGAAAATAATTCTTGATAATAATGATACTAATCATTTACCTAGAATACCTCCTTATGTTCCTGCTAGACAAAAGCAAACTCTTAAGAGATTCATTCAAAAATGGATTCCTACTAGGAGAAACTTTAGTCTAGATGGTTCCATTTTTGGAATGAGAACCTAACTCCATGTTTCTTGTTTTGTGCATAACACTCTAAAGAAGAATCCAACGTGGAATTTTGATAGTGGATGTGGAAAGCATATGACAGGAGACAAAGCAAATCTAGTCAACTACAGAGTATGCGATACAGGACCAGATATCAGATTTGCCGGAGGAGAACTGAATCCAACTGTAATGAAAGGTTGACCTTTGTAAAAAGTCAACAGTTGGATTCTTCAACCACCTATATCATTGGTCAGAAAGCTAAGGTAGTTGACAAAGGAAAAGGAGTTGCAACCCATCCTTTGAAAGAACAACAAGTTCACAAGAAACATGTGGATAAGAATTCTAAAAAGAAACACAACCCGCAGATATGCAACCATCCACATTGCTGCATTACTAGGAAGGGAAGAATTGCTGGAATAGGCGAATTCTCTACTAAACCATTTTATGAAAATAAAGATGGTGTAGAAACTAGTAAGGCTTCTGAAGAGCGCATTCAGAAAGCCAAAGGTGTTCGAAATGGCATTGTCTATCGTGCTATTGGAAAAGTCCTTCTGCAATAATATAAGGAAGGACAAGAACAATGGCGCAAGGCTGATATTGCACGTAGCAATAGACAGAAGTGGAAGAAATCTCAAGCCACTGAAAAACTGAATGCCAGAGCTAGAAGGAACCTGGCCAGAAAGGCTAAGTTTGCTGAAAAGCAACCCCAGAAACCCAGGGTCCAGAAAGCACCAAAGGGAACACCTAGAAACACCCCAAGAAGGAAGATTGAGATCAAAATTACTGATTTTATTGCATCTCCTTCTGATCAAGTTAGACAAAAACAAACTCCCAAGAAATTCACTAAAATGTGGATTCCTACTGGAAGAATGTTTAGTCTAAGTGGTTCTATCTCTGAGGCAAGAACCTAACTCCTGTTTCCTGTTTTGTGCAGAACGCCTCTTGGACTAAGGCTCAATGGCTATTTGATAGTGGATGCGGAAAGCACATGACAGGAGACAAAGCAAATCTGGTCAACTACAAAGCTTGCAACACTGGACCAGACATCAGATTTGCTGGAGGAGAATTAAATCCCTCTCTGGGATCTGGCAACGTCAAATTAGGATCATTAACAATCACTGACGTATTACATGTTAAAGGTTTGAAATATAATCTATTTAGCATGAGCCAGTTTGCAGACAAGGGATTCACTGTGAAATTCAAAGCAAAGTATTGCAAACTTATTGACAATGAGTCAAAGCAGACAGTCTTGGTTGCTCGGCGGAAAGGTAGTCTTTATGTTGCCGATTGGGCATCTGCCACAACTGAAGAATGTCTCATGGTGAGTCAATCAGGTCACACAGAAGAGCACTGGTTATGGCACAAAAGAATGAGTCACTTGAATTTCAAAACTCTGAACAAACTTGCCAAGAAAGAGTTAGTGGTTGGTCTTCCCAAAACATCTTTCAGAAAGGATGGTATCTATTCTGCCTGTCAGATGGGGAAACAATCCAAGATCTCCTTCAAGACCAAAACCAGAGACTCTAGTGTTAGACCACTGCAACTATTACACATGGATCTTTTTGAATCATCCGTAACTAGTTATGCAGGAAAGAAGTATGGTCTGGTTGTTGTAGATGACTTCTCAAGATTCACTTGGGTTGTCTTTCTGAAGCACAAATCTGATGCTAAGGTGGAGATACCAAATTTTCTGAATAAGCTTGAACTCATGAAAAATGACAAAGTATCTGCAATCAGAACAGACCATGGTACTGAGTTTGTCAACCAGTACATAAAGGAGTTTTGTACCAGCAAAGGTATACAACACCAACTTTCCTCTGTGAGAACACCACAACAAAATGGTGTTGCAGAAAGGAAAAATAGAACCCTTAAAGAAGCAGCAAGGACAATCCTAGCTGACACTGAAATAAGTGAAGTTTATTGGGTTGAGGCTGTAAACACAGCATGCTACACTCAGAACAGATGTTTGATAAACAAACACCATGACAAGACCCCATATGAACTCTTGGTTGGTAGACCCCCTAATATCAAACATCTGAAAGTGTTTGGTTGTAGATGTTTTGTTCTTAACAATGGAAAGGAGTATCTAAGAACATTTCAACCAAAGGCAGATGAAGGTGTGTTTCTTGGTTATTGTATGAATATCAAAGCATACAGAGTTTACAACAAAAGAACAAAGAAGATTGAAGAATCAGTTCATGTTGTATTCTATGAAGGAAGCAAGAAAACACCCCTTGCTGATGAACTCTCAGAAAGGTTCAAGGAACTAATGATAAAAGATTCTGAAGAAGAACCCTCAGAAAGGAAAAACATCATTGTGGAAAGGGAGGATGACTCTGACGAAGAAAAGCATGAAATGCCTAGTAACAACCAGATGATTCTCAGACATGATGAAGAATTTTCTATGAGAATTCCAGAAATGGAAACTGAAGATGTTCATCAGAGAGTTGACTCTGGAAATGACCTCTCTGACAGGCATGTCCCAGAAAGCTCTCACACTGAGCAAGTGTCAGACAATCACCGCCCCTATGAGGTGCAAAATGTCACAGATACTGAAAAAGTATCAAGTCATAATCATAGTGATTCACATTCAGATCACATAGATGTTGACCCTACTAGCCCTAAACCCATGATGAGATGCATCAAGGATCATCTTGCAAAAGATGTGATTGGACCAATCAATCAAGGTGTTAGGACTAGGAGAGCAATAGCTGAAAATGCTAACTCTCTCTTTGGATGTTTCATCTCAAACATTGAACCTAAAACTGTAGAAGAAGCATTAAGAGACCAAGACTGGATCTTTGCAATGCAAGAAGAGTTGGATCAGTTTGAGAGAAACAAAGTCTGGAAACTAGTTCCATTTGTAGAAGGAATATCTGTTATTGGAACTAAGTGGGTTTTCAGAAACAAGATGAATGAATCTGGTGAAATAACCAGAAACAAAGCAAGGTTGGTTGCCAAGGGATTCACCAAGACTGAAGGTTTAGATTTTGATGAGTCATATGCACCAGTTGCCAGATTGGATGCAATAAGACTCTTTCTGGCCTTTGCAGCTCATAAAGACTTTAAAGTTTATAAGATGGATGTCAAGAGTGCATTCTTGAATGTTGAACTTGCTGAGGAAGTCTATGTTGAACAACCACCTGGCTTTGAAGTTTCCTCAGAAAGTAGAATGGTCTATAAGCTACAAAAAGCTCTATATGGACTGAAACAGGCTCCAAGAGCATGGTATGACACTTTGGCCAAATACCTTCTGGAAAGTGGTTTCAAGAAATGTGAAGTTGATAAAACTTTATTTACTTTAAATCATGATGGGAAACTACTCTTAGTTCAAGTATATGTTGATGACATTATATTTGGGTCTAAGGACAAGCAACTTTGTGATGACTTTGCAAATCTCATGAAAAGTAAGTTTGAGATGAGCATGATGGGAGAATTGAACTATTTCCTAGGATTGCAAGTCAAGCAACTCAATGATGGAATATTCATTAGTCAGACAATGTACGCAAAAGACATGCTCACAAAGTTCAATCTTAAGCCTTCTAAAAAGAATGCTAAGATACCTATGAGCATAGGAACCAAGATGACCTATACTGAATCAGATAAGAGTGTTGATGAACACAAGTATAGGAAATTGATAGGTTCACTACTTTACCATACTGCAAGCAGACCTGATATTCAATATGCTGTTGGTGTGTGTGCTAGATTTCAAACAAATCCAATGCAATCACATTACAACATTGCCATGAAAATATTAAGGTATGTGAAAGGTACAGTAGATGTAGGTTTGTGGTATCCTAAAGAAAGTGGATTGAGTTTGGCTGGTTACTCAGATGCTGATTATGCTGGATCAATGCTTGATAGGAAAAGCACCTCAGGAACTTGTCAGTTTCTGGGAACTAGACTTATCTCATGGTTTAGCAAAACGCAAAACTCAATTGCAACTTCTACCACAAAGGCTGAATATATTGCTGCTGGTTGTTGTGCAACACAAATTCTGTGGATTCAACAACAACTCAAAGACTATGGACTCAATGAAGAGAAAACTCCCATTTTCTGTGATAACACAAGTGCTATTGCAATCACACAGAACCCCAAGTTCCATGCCAGAACAAAGCACATTGATGTTAGACACCACTTCATCAGAGACCATGTTGAGAAAGGCAATATAGAGATACTCAAGATTGCACGTAAGACCAACTTGGATATCTTCACCAAGCCCCTACAAGAAAGCGGTTCTTGACCTTAAGACATAATCTTGGATTAATGGAGATGCCTAAGGACCGAAAATGTCCCAATCTCTAAAGTCTGAGTAAGTGAGGTAGAAAAGAAGTAGGCCTCTGAGAACATGTTCTCAGAAAGCCAAGTTGATAAGAAGTGATGCAAAGGTTTCTGAGTAGCAACACTCAGAAAGGCAAAACATTTCTGGAACGGGTATCCAGAAAGGCAAAGGTTGGTACACACTCAATAAGTAAATAAGACTAGAACTTACTTACTGAGAGTGGGTTAAATACATTCAAACAACTGAAGCTTCTGACACTTGAATTCAGAAAGCTATTTAGTCATAAAGAGAAAAGACACACAAAGCCCGAAAAGTATAAGTTCTGAAAGTCAAACATGTCCAATGTCTCGTATTTTTGCCATTTTTATGATAAACAATATAAAGATAAGGACTTGACACTCAGAATGATAAGTTCAAACGATTAAGTGTTCTTACCCTTTACCAAGTGACACAATGAATGTAGCATATTAAAAATCCATCAAGTCGGCACAATACCAATTGGTGATTGACATCATTATGAGATATTCAATATAAGCCCTTGATGAATAAACGTTTGATCTCAGCGGTTGAAATTAAAAAAAAAGCAAATAATGTCTGCTGAGAAATGCAGACATGGCCCACTACGCATTTAATGAAGCACAAAGGACGTACCACGCCTATGCAGATACAAAGACACACATTCATATTCAGTTGTATGTATGTTGTATCTATGTACATTTTGTCTGCTATATATATAGGATTTGGGCAAAAGACAAACACTTTTACTAATTCCGAAATTTCAAACTTGCATCAAAACAGCAAAATCTCTCAAGATTTCTGCAAAACCCCCTCTGCAAACTCAACTTCTTGTGCTTAGTCTTCTGAAAAGATAGACTAATCTCGATTAATTGTGCAAAATTCATCTGAAAACACTCACTCAAAACTCTATATAAGAGATGGCACCCAAAAAGATGACCACCAAGAACTCTAAGGTCGCATCATCCACTCCTGCTGAAAAGCAAGGAGGAAAGGAACATAAGGTGTTGAATAAACGCCTTCTGGGAAAGTTCACCCCATCGGATAGGAACCCTAACCACAAAATGAATTGCGGAGCTTTTCTAGTGAAGAAATATGTACCTGCAGTCATTTCTTCCAATCCAGATAGGAAACTGATATTGGGGATGCTGAAAAGTTCCCATATCTCCAAGTTTTTGTCTGCATCACCCAGTGGACTATCCACACTGGATGTGCTGGAGTTCTATAACAATTCCAAAATCTTCACAAAGCTTGTGAATGATGAAGAAGAGAAATACATGCAGACTGAAGTTCAAGGACAAGAAATTGTCCTAGACTGCAAGACTTTCTGCAAGATATTCCGATTGAAAAATCAAGGAACAATTGAAGACATCAACATCAAGGATGCTTCCATGATTCAAGGCGTCAAAGAGCTATTTGAAGCAATCCAGTTAGAAAATGCAAAGTGTTGCCCAGGAGATTTTGTTCTGAAAGCCATCAGAACTAGTCATCTCCAGAAACACTGGAGTACTTTAGCTCTTATTCTGGTCCGTTGCTTTGATGGCAACAAAGGTGGAGTAGACCAGATAAGCAGGAGAGATGGATGATGATGCATCTTCTGAACAAGAAGCATGAAGGGCAGGAAACACACTTCAATTGGGGGAAGTACGCCTTCAACAAATTCCTTGGACATATTGAGGAATTTGAGCCCAAAATCATCAATGGCCTTGCTGAGCCAAAGGCCAATATGCACTTTGGTCTCGTAATGCTACATTCTGGAAACAATGGGAATCACTCTCAGAGAGAAACAAGAAATCCCAGTCACCAACTCCCTTTTCAGACACGCCTTTGAAGAAAAGGAGAAACTTGTTGCTGAGAACGCACTCAGAAAGGCAGAAGAAGAAGAAGAAACTGCACAGCAAGGTGAGGAGGTCTCTGAGAAAGCTCAAGCTAAACCTCCAGTTGCCAAGAGAAAGAGGACTCAAAGCAAAAGAGCCTCCAAGTCCCTAAGCATACAAGAGGCACAACCTTCTGGAGACAAGGTCTCAGAAGATGTTGGACGCCCAGAAAGGCAACTCGAGAATGCCCCAAGAATCCTGAACCAGACTGCTCCAGAACTCTCCAGAGATGATAGAAATATCATAGATGGGTCTGCACCAACACAAAATAGTGATTCGGAAGATGATGAAGTACTTGCAAAAGTACTCAAAAGATTCAAGTATGAGACCCATGGAGGAGCATCAAGCTCAGCTCTTCAGAAAGACAAGAGCCCCACTGCCCAGCAGGAAGAAGAAGGCCTGGGTGAGGAAGATAGAATGCTGGAAGATCCTGACATTGCTTCCACATTCACTATGCCAGCACAAAATATTGCTGAAGAAAGCCCTGTTCTTGAACAGGTTCCTCAACCTTCTGAGAGAGCTCAACTATCGGAAAGGTATCAAACTGAGATGGAGACTCAGAATGATACTGCAGAGGAGAACAACAATGAGCACAGAGAGACTGTGGAATCACCACAAGTCCAAGAGATCATTGATCAGCGTGACTCTATTCAGGTAGCAAAAGTAGTTTGTATCTAACTTGTCAACATTAAAATGTTAACTTGTTACTCATAAGCTGCATTTGTTACAGGCCAACATGGAGACACACTTTCAAGAGGAAGTTAATTTTTCCACCCCTCTGAATGAAGAAGAGGTTCCTCCAACCTCAGAACAACAAAAAGAGCCTGTCCTACAGGTAGTTAAGTTATCTCTGAATAAGAAATAACTTGCTTGAAATATTCATATCTTGTGTTCTAAATTCTTTTTGTCTCTTATTTAGGCTCCAACTGAGGAAGTAGTGGTGGTGGAACCAACACCGCAAAACCAAGAGATTCCAGAAGCTGAAAAGCTTTCTGAGGAAGCATTTACTTAGCCTTCTGCTGAGAAGGTAAGTAATCAATAATAGTCTCCTTCAAGAATGCTCTGGAAAACCCACTACTAAATCTTTTATGTTTGTTCTTACAGGCTCAGTCAGAAGAACAATTGGATGGAGAAACAGTTGTGTTATCTCCTCCAAAGGAAACTAAAACTGTTGAACAAGCAGTATCTGCAGAAAAGGTGCCAGAAACCCCCCAAGGTTTCTGAGGAACATGCTACTGAGCTTCCTCAGTTGGAAGTAAGTGAAGCCTCAAAAAGCATATTTCTATCTATCTTTCTCCGATAAACAAGTTTTTGAAACCATAATTGATTTTAATTCTCAGGTTCAAGCAAAAAGAAAGGTTGATGAGGATCAGACTTTTCCTCACAACAAGGTATCTGTGGTCTCTGAGACCAAGCAAGCAGATGTACAGGATAATGAGCCTAGTATTTCTACACAGGTATGCTCAGAAAGCTTACTTTTGCACACATATACTAACTCAAGTGGTTTGAACAAAACTAACTTGATCCCTTTCTTTCAGGCTCAAAGTCTAGTGCCAGTTGATTTACTCAAGGCTTTCCAGAAGCACACTTTAAAGAAACATCTCAAGTGCTTCAGACAATGGCAGAAACTCAGAAAGGCTGACCTTTCTGAATTAGCCAGAGTAATCGACGTCCCAGAAAAGAATGCAATCGCCTTCAATCTGGAAGATTATATCCATGCATTGTTCCCAACAGAGTCCTACTCATTTGCCACTCTGATGCATGAAGACTTCATTCATTAAGTAGCACAAAGACTTATAGCAGATTTCAAGTCTGTGGATGTTCAAACCCAAGAACAGATGGTTACCCATCCTGCCTTGCCCAGCAAGCTCACTACTTATCCAGCTGAACAAGAAGAAGTTAATGGGAGGATGATTACATTCCCAAATGTGATCAACCTGGTTTCAGAAGATGACGAGGAGATGGACGAAAATGGTTATCAAGAACCTTCCTCTGAGCATCCAAACCAAGAAGCAAAGAACAAGAGTGATGATGATGATGATGATGATCAGAATGATGATCCCCAACCTGGACAAGGCGGGATTCAGAAAGCTAGCAAAGGAAGTGGAAAAAAGGCTACTCCTTCAAATGCTCAGAGAGCCCCATCATCATCACCTCCCAAGTCTCATCAAGATATCCAACAGGCTGAGCACAATGATGCCATAGAAGAAATTTCAGCCGCTGAGTTCAGGATTGAACAACTTAGAAAGGTGTTGGAAGAAGAAAAGAGAATCAGAATTGAGTGTCAATCTCTTGTTGATGAAAAGGAGGCCAAACTCAAAAAGCTCAAAGAAGCTAATGCCAAGGAATTGGCACTCCTAGATGAGCAAAGAAATCTGAAGAATGCCATTGTTGTCACAGCTGCTGAGATAGATGCCATGGATGACAATGATGATGAATTGACAACAGAAGGGAGCAAGAACTGGTTAGGCAGAACAAAGAGCTGAAGAAGGAACTTCAAGAATTAGTCAGGGTGCACAACAATCTCTAGAAAAACTTTGAATCACTCTCTGAAGCTTATGCTGTCATGAGTCAGTCATTCATGACTAAGGGGGAAGAGATGCCTCAGAAAGGCAGAGGAAGAAAAAGAAAACAATCAAATCCTCCCTCCTCAAGTCAACTAGTCATCAAGGACACTGGAGATGCCCCTACTGAAGAAGTTGTTCCAGATCAACCAGCCAGAAGGCTGAGGAGTATGATAACTAGGGGAGCCAAGTCCCTTAGAATCTCAGAAGAGAAGAAGACTTCTGAAGAAGAAGAAAAGGAAGAAGGAGAAGTAAGGGGTCAAGAAAGATGCAAGTCTCCAACTTTGAACTTCAATGATGATGTGGATGATTCTGACACAGATGAACATCCACTTCACAAGAAAAGGAGACAAGCAACTACTTCACAACCTCCTCTGGCAGCAAGGCCTTTGGCAGCCAGAACCCCTTCTGGAAATACCAAGTCATTACAAGGAACATCCACCAGCACAGCCCCAAGGCAGGAAGAAAGGGTTAGAGGATCTCCTGACAGAAGGCCACCTAACAGAAAAGCAAGAAGGGATTCCCAGTTTGGCAGAGTAAACAGAGAAGCTCATCAAGAAAGGCCAACTGATGCCCACATTGAGTATGTGAAGACTAGTAATGAAGAGTCTTCATATAGGTGCATTCTGAACAAGAGAGGGTATTGGATTCTGGAACTGCAACATCTACTTGTCAATGATAAGTTTCCAACTCCCATCTCAACCAGATCCTGAAATGGAGAGAAGGCAAGCCAGAATTGCTAAAACCTGAGCACCTTCATGCCTGGCTAAACTTTGAAGTAGAAAAGAGGAATGAAGCCAGAAAGATGGATCTTTCTTTTGCCTGTCCTTACCCAAAGCCTGATGATGTACACAAGGTAAGAAAACTGGATGGTAGCTACAGGAGAAAGAACAAACTAGGTGTTTCAACCTATGAGTCATTCTATATGACATTGGATGAATACCCAGATGATATACACTATCTGGAAGAAATATACAAGTATTTTAACCTATCTCAGCTGCAAGTAGACCATGCCTGGGTCTGGGGAAAGTACTTCTGGGTCAAACATTTTCTGCGGAAGAATCACAAGCTTGGCAAGAGTTACCATGAAATATGTGACTTATCCGTAAAGATGAGCTCTGTCAGAAGGATTCTTTATGACTATGTCCAAGAATGCAGAAAAGTGGATGATTATGTCAACTGATCCAGAAAGGATGCTGAAGAACATGAGGTATCTGAACCCAAGTTGCATTTCTGAAGACTTGAAGACTAGTAACATTAGAATACTCTCTTGGAGCTTGGATTCTCCATTGTTCTAATTTACTTAGTATGTTTTGTTACCTTTTTGTAATCTTGCTGATTGTTTCTGAATTTCTCTATTTGTAAAAGTTGCATCTTACTCTGTAAATTGTACCTATCTGAAGATCATACTCTCAGATACATTCTAATAGATGACAACTTATCACTAAAGATCACTTCCTGTGATTTGGTTGATGTTTACTCTCTGTACTTAATTCAACTAAAATTGAATATCATTTGAAATGATTAAGTGGTGGATTGTTTTCTCTTCCAGGATTACAAATTTGTAATAGGACTTAAAAGATAGTCATGGATGACTGATCAAAAAGGGGGAAATTTGTTA
Source organism: Plantago major (assembly GCA_026545765.1). NCBI lineage: Eukaryota > Viridiplantae > Streptophyta > Magnoliopsida > Lamiales > Plantaginaceae > Plantago > Plantago major. The sequence goes on along the minus strand of CM048841.1, from coordinate 50,680,311 downwards.
GGAATATCTGTTAGTATTTTGATCACTCATCACATGTTCTTATCTTAGCCAGAAAGGTGATTAAGTACTCTGGGTTCACTTGAACATTGTAAAAGAGGAAATCACTGAGTATGATTAGTCTAGTAAATCTTGTATTAGGATTATAGGTCTCTGAGTGTAATTTTTATTTCCAGAAGATCATGAAGATCAATCCTAGCAATGGAGCTTTTCTGAAGATTAGAAGACTGAAGATTGCACAAGATTTATGAAGATATCAAGGTTTAGTCTAACTCAGAAAGACTATGTCCTTAATCCTTTCTTAAGTGTATTTACTTACTTTTGAAATATGATTTTGGACATATGACATCATGAGTATGGAGCATGCAAGCCATCAGAAAGGCTCATGTATCCGTTGAAGACTACAGGACAAGAAATAGTACAAGTGCATTAACTGCATCGGCAGAAAAGCCCAAGCCGATCCTCTCTGAGATATGAGACAAGGACTTCTGAGTACTCATTTCAAGATAAGTATGGACTGAATTTGAATTGTGTCTAACGGATATCATTCCAACAACTCTCAAATTCATCTATATATATCACACACTTAGATGCTGAGAAATACACACCTTAGAACGCTCTATCTTGCAAACTTACCATCAAGCAAAGTATTCTCTCAAGCACTCTACTACCCTTTCTGAAAGCTTTCTGTTGCTCGAAGAATCACTAGTAGTTCTAAGTAGTTCTTAGAATAGGATTATTGTAAGGTGAACTCAATTATCTATTCTAGTGAATTCTAGGTCTCAGAAAGACCGAAGTGGATTAGTTGGAGGATTACGCCACCTCCAGATACCACTATACTTGCTGTGTCATTTACCTTTCTATATTTACATTTCAGCAAAGCACACACACATACTTATTGTTTCTGCACTTACCTATCTTAAAGTCTTCCGCGCTCTGAATTTAAGTATCAGAAACCCCCAGGTTTTTGAGAAACTGTGTTTATCGTCAAAAGTTTTAAAAGACTATTCACCCCCCCCCCCCTAGTCTTTTACTTTGCCGTTATGACCAACACGTAAGGACCAAAGAGTAGAAGCCCGTAAGAACCATCGTATTGATAAGAGGCGACACGTGAAGACCTGCACAAGTAGCTTGGAGAGGGGAGGTTAGAACCTTATACCCGGCAAACCGGAAGGAGACTTTACTTGCGAGAGTGTGAGGATCAACTCGGTATAATTATCGGGAATGAGAAGTGATTATGCCTTACACTTATCATGGGAATGTGTGCCATGTAAATAGATTTCTCCCAAGATGGGAGGGAACCCCCCGATCGCACCAAGTGTCGAGCTCAGATTGAGCCAACAATGCCTCAATAGGCCCATGGCCCATTAATGACTCCCTAACCCATTCCCTTTTGGGCTTTCGGGGGTAGATTAGTCATTAATGTGAGAGTTTGTAGACCTTGTTGCAGTTTGCCGTGTATGAGGCCCGAGGAGGTAGGTCCGGTCCCAAGGTCTGAACCGTACTAGGTTGGACTGTAGGTTTCTATAGTCTATGCACTATCCGAAGGAGGCGGTCCGGGATATGTGACTCAGACCTCGATACTCTCAAGTGCCAGTTCACTTTGTTGCTTGAGGTTGTTGTGTTGAGTCCGAACGAGTGTCCGGGTCGGATCCCATGGTTACGGACCATTGGCAAGGTTGAACCTACTACCCTTTGGGCCTTCCTGTCCCTTTCCACCCCGGTGCATCGGACTTTCGGGGGCTAAGGGTTAGACCTCCGGGTCGGACTGTAAGGTCCCAGACTCGTAGACAACTTGGGACGCCTTAGGATTCGTTCCAAAGGCGTCTATGATGGATTTGACATATTTTCGTATCAACAACTACAACCAGGCAGTTTGACTACATGGGACGAGGTGTACAAAAAGTTTATGCTCAGATACTTTCCATTGAAGAAGACATCCAACCTGAAGAGCCAGATCCAAAACTTCAACCAACTGGACAGAGAGACATTCTATGAAGCGTGGGAAAGATATATGGATCTACTTGATAGGTGCCAGATGCACTCCTACGCACTGTTCGACAAGGTGAACTTCTATACGGGAATCAACTCTATTAGCAGGCACTTATTGACGGAGAATGTCAAGGAAATCTGCTAGTCGTACCCCCAAGAAGGATTTGGGAGGTATGTGAGAACCTCAGCGAAAACTCAATCTAAAAGGGACGAGGAAGGAGTGTCCGATCAAAGGAAGTTCGTGCCCCTGAGGAGGTTCTGTGGAAAATGATCACGAAGAGACTGGATGAGAGAGAGTCCGAAGGAGAATATGGACACAAGGAATCGTTGGAGGAGGCAAACTACATCCAAGATGGTGAACCATCATCAAGCCGAACCCCTCTGTCAAACCAAACCTGGCATGAAGTTAGGCAACACCGGAGTCGACCTCTTACCCCCATAACATTGATAAGGGTAACTGCACCAGCTTAGCATGAATCATCCATTTTGGAAGGAAAGATCCACTTCATCATCAAGGATCTGAGGACAGTAAGGGAGTCTATGGAGAAACAGAATGAAAGGGACGACAAGGTGGAGACATTTATTGAAAGAGCGGACATAGTGCTCTGCAGGATCAACGAGAAGGTAGAAGAAATGGAAGGAAGCTTGGTAAACATAACAAAAGGCTGATGATACTTCTAGAGAAACGTGATGAGGAGAAAGAAGATGACGAAGAATGCAAAGATGAGGAGGAAGCTTTAAAGCGGATGGATGCAGAAGATAGATAAATTTCCGAAAAACTCCTCGATAAGTTTTCTAACTCTCGCTTTAACTTTACCTTATCTAGTGAATTGCATATAGAAGGTGACTCCTTGAGACAATGTAAGTACCTCTATGGAGAAAAGAACCAGATGGAGAATTTCAGGAGGAATAAGAGGAAAGAAAACCCGTACTTACGCACTAATATCCCAGGAGAGAAATCAACCCCTTAGCATTTGAAATTACAGTCAACATAGGGGGCGGGATGGTAGTAGGAACTCTAGAACTGGAACCCGATGTGAATTTTATCCCCTTAGAGATGTACAAGAGACTTAGGTTTACAGGAAAGACCGACGCTTGTGGCATGTCCTATGACGTCGGCATGAGCATAGCAAAGAACTATGGGATGGTTAGAAACCTGCTCATCAAAGTAGGTACTCTCATAATCCCGGTGGACTTGTTGATAGTTGACTACGAGAATGACAACAATTGGAACTTATATCTGGGAAGGCCCTTTATGATAATGACTAACACCATTATTCATATAACTGGCAGAAAGGTTTCTATGTTTGTTAATGGACTGCAGAGTGACATAGAGTTGTCCATCGGAAGGTCACACCTGAAAAAGGGAAAGCTTGTAGCTGAAAGATCGCCAAGGAGAAAGAAGGATCAACCACCTGGAGAATTTCAAGGTGCATTGACGAAGATGATGGAAATAGATAAGAACTATTTCTATTCGCATGAGATTCACTTCAAGTTTCCGGATCCGAGAGACATGGAGAACAAACCCTATAAGATCTATCTGGACAAGTGGATGACCGAAAGATTGAAATTGCGAAACAAGGGTCTATTCTACGAGAACTTCAAGGATGACAAGGGTTTTAGAAACCGACTGATGACACGATAATTTAGAGTCTCATTTAGTCATTTTTAGCGGTCTTTGATAGTCTTTGTTTATAGTTTTTTAGTGTTTTTTGTGCGTTTTTATGTTTGGTGTTTTTGTCGTGTTTTGTAGGTTTTTTGTTCTTTAGGTACAATTTGGAAGAAAGACGACTTTGTGAGATGTTATTCGAGTAAAGGGATCAAAAACTGCAGTGTACATTAAGATAGGCCTTGTCGAATGAGCGAATAGAGGAGAAGCAAGCTCGCCGCGGCAAAGAGATATTCTCACCGCGGCGAGAATTCCAGTACCTACAGGAAGATCGACAACAAGATCTCGCCGCGGTGAGAAAGCGCGAAGATAGACAATCGAGCATACTGGAAATCTTGCCGCGGCGAGACAAGTTTTTAGCATTTTTTGTTTTCCTTATTAGGTTAGACTTAGGCAATTTTTGCCAGAACTTCTTTTACTCAAATTTTACTTAGAAAAAACTCCTAGAGCTAGTTTTGAACATTGATTGATCATGGAGCTTGGTTCTTGACTTCTAACGAATCATCGACATCGAATAATTAGTAAGTTTTATTAATCTATATTGCTTCCATACAATTGTGCTTGATTCATCTGTCAAATTGTATGCTCTTGCTTGCGATTATGAATACGTTTATGCTTTGCGTATCTAAGATTATGAATTCTTTCGCCTTTAATTCAAGTATGAGTAGCTAAATCTCTCCAAAACTCAGTAGTTATGTGATGGTTATGCAGATTCGAATCTAGGGTTTATATTCGTTCATATAGGTTCGTCTAGTTTGAGATTTTCGCATAAACCTTCAATCCTTTACGTTAGTTTTAAACATTCTAAATTGTTTTGGTTAAGAATTGGCGGTCTGAGAAACCTGACCATTTCTCAAGTTTGAAATCTTCTAAACACAACTTAGTTAAATTGGATTGATTGCTTTTCTGTACACTGACCGTGTGACAAGTATGAACGATTACCTTAGTATCAAATTAGTATAACCGGATCATTACTACCGTGTTCGCCTTTATCATTTGATCAAAACAGTTTTTTGCTTTCCGTTAAATTTGTGTTTTAGAAGTAAAAACTATTCAAAACCAACTTGTTACTCACAAACACATGTTTTCTCTAATTCGTTGTGGTAGCTTAATTGATTCGCTAGAGAACGATACTGAGTTTAGCATAGTCTACAACTACATCTTATTCTCTTGAGTTTAATAGAGTATAATTTGAGCTTACCAAATTTGGCGCCGCTGCCAGGGAATTAATTCCTACTGTAGCATTTAGAGTTTAATTTTTGTTTGTTTCCCAACTTGCAGTTTAGTGCACTAACAGAAACTAACATTTCTTCATGTTTTTGACTTGTGTAGCTTTGACCATAGGTTTATGCGCGGAACGAGATCGCAAGGAACACCTTTGCTCAGTCCAGTGAATGAGATTGATCGACACCTTCGCCGGGTTAGAAAAGAGTACTTAACAACAATCAAATGGCTGAGAACGAACAACCCATCGTTGAGGTAGGAGAGATAACTGATGGAGCTTACATGCAGCCGGCGAAATTAAGACTGGAAAGTTAGCGGTAGTGCTGTCTAATGATGCCAGGAACATGGAAATCAAGTCTCATCACTTCCATGATTTGCCTAAGTACTATGGGATGGCCAATGAAGATGTCATTAGGTTTCTGAAGGAGTTTGAGGGACTAATTGCTAGGATTCCGCTGACTGTGAGTGGAATTACGGTGACTGATGAGGAAATCTGGAAGAAGGTTTACCCTATTCTGAACCAGTCGGAGGGATCTCTGGCTACTTGGAATGCTCTGTACAAGGAATTTATGAATAAGTTTTACCCTGCTGAGAAGACTAAGCAACTCCAGCTTCAGATTGAGAAGTTTATGCAGATGGGAGATGAGAGTCTCTATGAAGCAAGGGAAAGGTTTTTGAATCTGGTCTCTTAGTGCCCTCACCATAGGATGTCTGAGATGGATCTGCGCTACAGGTTTTACGAGGGCCCAGATTGGGAAGCTCAGAATATGGTTGACATGACTGTCAATGGTACCATTGTTACAACATCTTCTGCGGCTTTGACTGAGGCATTTGACAAGTTGGCCGCTATTTCCTAGCTTAAGGGGACGCGTGGTCGGGCTAGAAGGGCTGAAGTTAGAGCTGTGGAGGAAACCCCAGGGCCTAGCACCTACGAGCTAGCGGATCAGATCAGGGAGATAAGGTTGCTTGGCACTGTCTCCGCCCAGGTTCACAGGTGAGTGAACGGTGCAATCTCTGCGGTAATTTTGGGCATGGAGCTAGCATGTGTACACTTCCAGAGATTATGAATGAGAAACCGACTACTGAGGTAGTTAACTGGGTGCAGATAAGACAGCACAACTAGAAAGGTAACCCAAGTGGCAACGCACGGGGACCTAGGATACAGACTTTTGTGCCAAACCGCACAAACTTGAGTTATGGAAATAACTTTTATGAGAATGCCCCATAGGAGTAGTTGGTTTCGGTTCAGCCAGTTCAGGTTCGGTCTACACCAGCACCAGTAAGTTCTGATCAGGAAATCAGGAATCACGTGGCAAGATCTGAGAAATTATGGGTCGAAGCATAGCAGAATCAGAGCAGGAATGATCAGAGGTTCAACAGGATTGAGCAGTCACATAAACGGTTGGAGAAGACATTAGGGGATCTATCTAGCCATCTTCAGCAAAGGGAAAAGGGTGAGTTCGCACCAACTGTGGAAACCAATAGGATTCTGGCTGTCGAGGTGACATTTGATGAGCCAGGGAAGCTAAATTCAGTTGTTGCTACTTGCACATGCAAGTCTGATAATGCGGTGGCCCAGGTTGAGGCACCAGAGATGGTTAAGGTACTACCTGCACCAACACTTGAGAAGCTGAAGGAAGTAGAAGTTGATGAAAAGGAAATGGAAGTGGCCATACCTGGTTATGCAATTTCGGTAGAGAAGTTGAATGCAAAACTAGCTCACATTGAGGTGAAGTCCACTACTCCAGTGATCCCAAAGGCAGATAAGAGCATCAGTGACGTAGAAAGCTTCGACTTGGTCGTCGGCATTGGCAACTCGTCTGAGGTAATTGGTGTTGTTGACACAGGGGCTGCAGTTAATATGATGACTTTTGCTACGTACGAGGAGTTGAACTTGAAGGGTTTGGAGCCTCGTAAGTGCTTTATCTTGCTAGCCAATGGAACGAGGAGTAGGTACATGGGGATAGTCAAAGATGTCCCGGTTGAACTGGATGGTCATGTCTTTATGGCAGATTTTGTGGTTGTGGAGTCATCTCAGATCAAAGGAAAGGACATGGAGAAAGATATGCTGCTTCTTGGGCGTCCCTTTATAAAGACTACTCGCATGATTGTCAATCTCTATGCTCGTACCTGCACTATTGAGGTACATGGCAAGCAATGCATGTTGCAGGCCACTACTACACCATATTCTGTTGCACAGGTTGACACAAGGACGTATATTGGGGCACATACCGGACGACTCTATACCCACTCTTACTTACAAGGACGAAAAGGAGCTGAGAAGACCGGACGTATCAAGCTCCATTGATCTTAACCGGAGAAAGTCGAGCTAACGACTCTAAACAAATGCATCTTACTTTGCACTTAAACTAATTTTTACATTCGTTGAACTCATTTGCATTGTTATTTGAATTGGTTGTGACATTTTAGTTTATTAGTTGAATAACTTGCTAGTTTAATCTTGCATTGTTTATTTATTCACGTTGTGAAAGGTGCGAAACATTTGTACTCACACGAGGTAAAACGTGAAACTCCATCCGTGGCAAGGAGTTTCGATCTTGCAAGGCGAGATTGCACATAAAAGTACAAGTTTTTCGAGGAAACGCCTTTATTCTCGCCGCGGCGAGAATTCCAGAAACTCCCAGAAGCTGGCACACGACTTCTCGCCACGGCGAGAAGGTATGAAAACACGGGCCACCTTTCTTCTTCTTCTTCACTTTTCTTTCTTTCCCCCTTTCTTTCTCTCTTCCACCCCGTCTTCTTCACTTCAAAAATCTTGTTCTTCCTCAATTCTTCACCAAATTCTTCAATTCTAGTTGCCACTCAACGGGTTTTTGCGCCCTCTTCTCATTTCTTCCATCATCTTCGAGTTTCAACCACTGTTTCTCTCCGAATCAAGGTATTTTGGCTTGTAACTTCGTTTTGCCCCTTAATTTCGATTTTTTTAAATTCTTGGTAGTTGATCGTTGTTCATTCCTAATTGATTACTCTTGTGGGTTGTATATATGATTGCTTTATGATTCATTGATTCTTGCCTCTTTGAATTCAATTGCATTGCTCTTACTCTGAATTCCCACTCGATTTTTCCCCTAATTTTGCCTATGTTCATACCCCTTGGTGTTGCTTGATACTATTCCTGAGATTGTGAGCCTAACTATGTTGAGTATAATGTTCTTCTGGGATTATTCACCAATTTCTGGAATTTTGTTGCCTTCCCCTGTTTTCTGATTTTTAAGCTAATCTGGTTTGGGGAGGTTGAATTCCTGCTTTTCCCCATAATACTGTCTACTGACCCTGTCTTTGTAGGAGCCATGTCTCCCAGGGGTATAGGTAGCAAGCGTCAAATGGGAGAAAGCAGTAGTCCAACAGATCAGCGAGGTCAATAAGATGAGTTCCCTGGCCTATCTAGGCCTGGACGAGCTTTTATGATTGCCAATTTCAGCGAGCCCAGGCAGTTCTAGTGTGAGAGAGCACTGGACATTGATGAGAATTAGGAAGCAGTCTATGCTCGGGTTATGGATAGAGTCTGGTACCTCCACTGGGGCATACTTTTTGGACACCACAGCCCATATGATCCGAAGTTGGTCCGTAAGTTCTACATCATGCTCCACGACAGGGTAGATGATGTCATGAAGGTCCGTGGGGTCTAGTTCAAGTTCTCGAAGGGCACCCTTCGCATTTTTTTGCAGTCTAGGAGTTACGGACAAGAGGATGATCTCTATGGTCACTGGGGGAATAATCTCAACCTCCGCAAGTTTGACCTTGATCTTGTCGGTATTGTGCTTCAGCCTGATCAAGTTCCCGAGGAGTTCTAGAGGAAAACTCGGATATACTCTCAGTTCCTTAAGCCTGAGGTTCGACTATGGCAGTACATGATCCAGTACAATGTTACGCCAAACTCTCATTTCAACTCTTTAACCCCACCTACTTTTCGTATCATTTGAGCTATTATGACCGGGAAGTATGTTGATGCTGCGGATATTATTCTGGAGGAAATGCTTTCGCAGACAACAAAGGGGAGTGTTCCTGGTTTCCCCTGCCTGATTACCGAATTCTGCAAGGCAAAAGGAGTCCCAGGGATTCCAGGTACCGAAAATCCCATGGGTGCTCTTAACTCGATAGCAGCTCGGACTATTATGGGGAATGCAGAGGCTCGTGAGCACAGAGGCCGAGAGGGTAATGTAGCTGCTGAAGAAGCAGAGGATCCTGCTGAAGAGGGTACTGGAGGGCCAGCAGCACAGGCTGCTCCTACTGATTTCTGTGCATACTTTGAGCAGATGTCAGCACAGTTTTGTGACTGGGCAGGACCGCATTACACACATATAGAGTAGTACTCTGCTTTGACCAAGGAGAGACAAGAGTTCCGAGACTGGGTGACACCTCAATATGCCAACATTTCTTACCAGTACTCACGCATTGAGGAGTACTACTTGCAGCAGGCAGAGCACGATAGGAGAGCTGATGCTAGAGAGTAGAGGGAAGTCGAGCACTTAGCGTGGTAGGAGGAGTTGTGGAAGACACAACAGGATTTCTAGGAGCAACGCTTCGGTGGAGGCGCTTTTGGATCAGCTTGAGTCCACCACACGAGACATCACTATGGTTGGTCACTTTATAAAGTCTTTCTTCTTACACTATATGTTTCTAGGGTCTAGCTTTCGTGTAGGTTTGGGGTGGTTTCGACTGTATCATTAGCTTATGTTGTCTCGTGTATTCATGACATTTGTACTCCGTTTTTGTTTTTCTTGTTTTCATTTCCATTCTGTAACTTGTTCAAGTGGTATGTTAGCCACTTTGTTCTATTATGTGACTGCGGTGGTATGTTAGCCACCTTGTTTCGATTAGTTTCTCATTTCTGTCAGTTTTAGTTTTAGATTTTTTCTGATATCTGTGGTGAGTCTGAGTTATTTTCCCAAATCGAACATCTCTTTTGGATGTTAAATTTCCTTGGTGCTCTTGTTTTGTTTGATATTTAGCTGGAAGTAGTTTAGTGGATTTAAAATCCTACAAGTCTGTTTCTCTTGCAAATAATGAGTCTGTGTAGCTCTTTAGTCCAACAAGCCTGTGAGGAGCCTTAAGCCGATGAAAAAATACTGTACCGACATCTGTATTGTGTGATTCTTGGTATGTGCAAGTTTTTTACGAATTACTTGTGCCTTTTCATACTTATGTGTACTCAGTTTTGTAGGGGATGATGAACGAGATTCTTACCTTTCGATTTTTCTCCTCTAAACCCGTTCCAAGGAACAGGTTTGGGGAGGAGATTCTCTATTTTTGCGACTTTTTACTTGAGCTATTATGTATATCTACTAAAGAGTCTGTTTGCTGCTTCCCAAAGCTGTCTGAATTTAACTCTCAGGGTGGATATGTGGTCTTAGTTGATCACCGTTAGTCGTGTTGGACATGTTCCAATTACAGCCACATACCGGCGTGGCTGAAAAGCTACATGTCCGTGAGGTTGATGTCATGTATACCAAACCGACACGCACAAAAGTGCAGACTTTCGGTAAAATAGACACCTTCAAAAAATTGAGATAAAAAGAGCCCCATGAGGCCATGCATTGAACAAACAGTGCAATCTTGGTTGAAGTGTGAAATGAATGATTTGAATAAGGGGAGCAGCATCAGTCTTCAGATTTTTGAAAATTAAGTCGCTCGCCAAAAAGTCCCTTTCGACCTGATGAGATGAGTACAACATCGTAAGATAGTCTACGCATTTTTGTGACGCAAGTCATCGTCCCAGTTTACTTTGTGAGTGTATAACCTGTTTGGACATTTCCAAGAGAGTGAGAGTTACACTTCAATCACCTGTGAGGGACTAGCGAGCTAGAATTAAGTGTTATTTGCTTGAGAAACGGTCTTGTTTGATTTTCAATAGATTGTTCTGCCAAGGTTAGTTGAGTACAAAATTTTTGCATTTGGTGAATTTATTGTTTACAATGGTAGATTCGGTCGCTTGGAAATTTAACTCTTTTGTTTCCGTTTCGTGGTTTAGAGTATAGTTTGTCTAGGTTTGTTTGTTTGCTCGAGGACGAGCAAAGGTTCGATTTGGGGAGTTTGGTGAGACAATAATTTAGAGTCTCATTTAGTCCTTTTTAGCGGTCTTTGTTAGTCTTTGTTTATAGTTTTTTAGTGTTTTTTTGTGCGTTTTTTACGTTTGGTGTTTTGTTTGTGTTTTGTAGGTTTTTTGTTCTTTAGGTACGATTTAGAAGAAAGACGACTTAATGAGATGTTATTCGAGTAAAGGGATCAAAAACCGAAGTGTACAAGAAGATAGGCCTTGTCGAATGAGCGAATAGAGAAAAAGCAAGCTCGCCGCGGCGAGAATTCCAGTACCTACTGGAAGATCGACAACAAGATCTCTCCGCGGCGAAGGAATATTGTCGCCGCGGCGAGAAAGTGCAAAGACAGACAATCGAGCATACTGGAAATATCGCCGCGCTGAGTATATATTCTCGCCGCGGCGAGATGAGTTTTTAGCTGTTTTTTGTTTTCCTTACAAGGTTAGACTTGGGCAATTTTTGCCAAAACTTCTTTTACTCGAATTTTACTTAGAAAAAGCTCTTAGACCTAGTTTTGAACATTGATTGATCTTCGAGCTTGGTTCTTGATTTGTAATGAATCATCGATATCGAATTCTTAGTAAGTTTGATTAATCTATGCTTGATTCATCTGTCAAATTGTATGCTCTTGCTTGCGATTATCAATATGTTTAGGCTTTTCGTATCTAAGATTATGAATTCTTTCGTCTTTAATTCAAGTATGAGTAGCTAAACCTCTCCAGCACTCGGTAGTTATGTGATGGTTATGCAGATTCGAATCTAGTGTTTATATTCGTTCATACAGGTTCGTCTAGTTTGAGATTTTCGTATAAACCTTCAATCCAATAAGATAGTTTTAAACATTCTAAATTGTTTTGTTTAAGAATCGTCGGTCTGACAAACCTGACCATTTCTCTAGTTTGAAATCTTCGAAAAATAGTTTGGTTGAATTGGATTGATTGCTTTTCTTTACACCGACCGTGTGACAAGTATGAACGATTACCTTAGTATCGAATTAGCATAACCGGATCATTACTACCGTGTTCGCCTTTATCATTTGTTCAAAACAGTATATTTGCTTTCCGTTAAATTTGTGTTTTTGAAGTAAAAACTATTCAAAACCAACTTGTTACTCACAAACAAACGTTTTCTCTAATTCGTTGTGATAGCTTAATTGATTCCCTAGAGAACGATACCGATTTAAGCATAGTCCACAACTACAACTTATTCTCTTAAGTTTAATAAAGTATAATTTGAGCTTATCAAATTTCGCGCCGCTGCCGGGGAATTAATTCCTACTGTAGCATTTAGAGTTTAATTTTTGTTTGTTTCCCAAATTGGGGTTTATTGCACTAACAGAAACTAAGATTTCTTCAAGTTTTTTACTTGTGTAGCTTTGACCACAGTTTATGCGCGGAACGAGATTGCAAGGAACACCTTTGCTCAGTCCAGTGAACGAGATCGATAGACACTTTCGCCGGCTTAGAAAAGAGACTTAACAACAATTCAAATGGCTAAGAACAAACAACTCATCGTTCAAGTAGGAGAGATAACTTATGGAGCTTACATGCAGCCTGGCGAAATTAAGGATGGAAAGTCAGTGGTTGTGCTGTCTAATGATGACAGGAACATGGAAATCAAGACTCATCACTTCCATGATTTGCCTAAGTACTATCGGATGGCCAATGAAGATGTCATTAGGTTTCTGAAGGAGTTTGAGGGGCTAATTGCTAGGATTCCACTGATTGTGAGTGGAATTACGGTGACTGATGAGGAAATCAGGATGAGGGTTTTCCCTATTTGCATGCAGAACAAAGCTAAGAGCTGGCTTCTGAACAAGCCGGAGGGATCTCTGGCTACTTGGGATGCTCTATACAAGGCATTTATGAATAAGTTTTACACTTCTGAGAAGACTAAGCAACTCCGGCTTCAAATTGAGAAGTTTATGTAGATGGGAGATGAGAGTTTCTATGAAGCAAGGGAAAGGTTTTTGAATCTGCTCTCTCGGTGCCCTCACCACAGGATGTCTGAGAAGGATCTGTGCTACAGGTTTTACGAGGGCCTAGATTGGGAAGCTCAGAATATGGTGAAGAACAAGACAAGAAGGAACCTACCATTCACCGGTCTCATTACCGCTATATGCCGGAAGAATGGAGTTCCTACTAGTGAGTCGGGATTTTCTCGACTCATAGAACCTTTTGATCAAGACAGAACTATCCACCTCCTTGAGATGCAGGAGAAGGCCGCCAAAGTCGAGCATCGAAGAAGAGGAGTAGCGGATCAGCCGCAAGGAGCTTTTGACATGAATTCGTTCAACGAATTTGTGAACAACTATCAGATGGAGAGTCAAGGGAGTGCACAAAGGAGAAATGAGCTGAACGGAATGGGCCGGAGGTCGGAGCGGAATAGTCATGTCACCTACCTGCACTGTTATGAGCAGATCTCCTTCCGGCAGGAGAACATTGACGGGTATGGTCACTACGAGTATCCACCTTATTACCCAGCACTGCAGCTCTGTCCACTGCCCGACGTTGATCCGACGCTATACTACCAAGGCTATCAAGGATTTTATCCTCCACCGCCTCCTAGAGGATCCTCATCTTGAAGCTCCATCTGGATTGGAGAAGCAGCACTGAAAGGGGTGTATCTTTTCTTTTTTTCTTTACTTTCCTAGTTTTCTATCTGCTCTTAGCTAGGTTTGGGGGAGGAATTTGATTTGATTGCTACCTGCTTAACTATTCGGTCTGTAATAACCTTAAATAATTGTACTTAGTAATTTGCATTTTAAGTTATGTTTATCCTTATCTGTTACATCTAAGGTCTTTTACTTGTTGAAAAATATTTTGATATGTGGGAGAGTACTGAGTGTGAGCCATAACTGAGATGAGGGGCTGTGGATTAGTTTTCCTACTTTGCTGCTTGCTGAATATATGCTCTGACCAAATTCGACCCATGCTACTTTGATGAGTGAGTTTGCTTGCTACACCCGTGTGAACACTGCTACCCTTGAGTCTTTATTTGTCAGCAGCATGAATATGATTAGTGGTACTCACCTTTCTGAATCCTTTTCTATACCTTTCACTAACCCTGGTGAAAGACTTTTGAGCCTTTATGAAACCCCACCAAATATCCTATACTTACTTTACTAAAGCGGTGACAGCAACCTACCACCGAGCTTGAATGAAGAAACGAAGCAACAAGTTCTAAAGTATGGAGGAGAATCATGTTTTGATCATGATCGAGAATTGGTTTGGGGGAAAGAAGAGAAGAGAACCCAGACCCCAGTTCGAGAAATTGGTTTGGGGGAGAAGTGGAAGATGATCATCATCGAGAGGTAACCTTGTTGGTTCTACTATTTATCTCCGGTACTAAAAATCACTAGCTCTTGCTCCAGAAAAAATAGAAAAGATAGTACCGAAAAAAAGCAAAGGTACAATAGTCTCGGAGTGGATCTATGGTTCTTGTGAACACCGTTTTCGTGTTGGGCATGTTATAGATATTACCCACATACCGGCGTGGCCCTAAAAAGCTACATGTTCGTGAGGGTTGATGGTATGTATACCAAACCAGCACGCACTAAAGTGTAGAATTTGGTAAAATAGAAACTACCAAAAAATGGAGAGACTAAAAGAGCCCAATGATGGCCAACCAAAAGCATACGAGTCAGTAAAACAACTGCAAAAAATAGTATGCCAAAAAGGAAAAAGAAAAAAAGAGAGAAAAAAGGAGCATGTAGTCTATGTGTGAAGCAACCGATAGAGTAGTTACGATGATAGGAGGGAAGTTGAAGATTTATCATTACGAGAAGACGATATCGAAGGAAGGAGCTTGGTGTCCGAAAGGATAAAGTCCCCCTGAAATACCCTTTATTCTACCTTGTTATCTTTTAATGATACTTGGCCTTTCACTCCTCTATATATTATCCTACCTGATTTACTTACCAAGCCAACCTGAGTACTACTTTGATTTATGCCTTGATTTTTGGGAGCAGGATTGCATAACATTACCGTGAGGTAATGATTTTGAAGTACACCAAGAAGGACATTGGGTTACACTTGTAACCGCTGGCTGTAGTGAGTGATGCTTTCTTGTTACTTGTTTGCTATGGATTCATGAAGTTGGAGTGGAAACTAATCGAGTCAGTAGAGTTAGGAACCCTGAATTGGCTGCTTGTCTATGTGGTGGTTTATTCTTTCTACTCATTTCATGGTCACTTCTTAATTATCATTTTTGCCTTGCTCAAGGATGAGCAAGAAACTGATTTGGGGGTGTGATGTGACAATGAAATGTGCGATATAGCATACTTTTAGACCCTCATTTTTGTACTGAAATGCAATATTTGTATCATTTTATGGTCAATTACCAACTTTGTATGTTTTCTGTAGGTCATGATCGTGGTTTTGAGGATTTGCACGATTTCAGGCACCAAAACGACATAATTGTGACAAATTGGGACAATGAAGCAAATACGTCGGATTGACCGTTGCACGGAGTTCGAGGAGTCAAAACATGTCATGCGACCTACCGATGCGAAGATAATTGTAGAAGACCACTTTTTGAGGAAACGAAGTTACGAAGCCCAAAATTGAAGAACGAAGAATACAGATTCGAATCTACAGGGATCGCACATGGCGACCGCCAGGGAACCGCAGAAGGCCCTACTGCGGTCGATTGTCGACCGCAGTCAGCCTTCTATTTTTCTCCTGGGCTGTTCTGTTGGCCTGTCAGGCTAAGGCCTGCCTTCCTAAACCTTCCGTATTGAAGAATGCCGGTTTGAGCTCGAGGTTTCATCTATAAATAAGACCTCAGGGGTCTCAGAATCAACACAACTCACAAAGTAGCTCTCCTGGAGAGAGAACCAGTCATCGGGGAAGTGAAACCCCAACCCACTGGCCGTTAGGCACCCAGAAGGAGGAAACCCTAGAAGCAGTTGCACGAAGACATCAAGAACATCAGAGACTAAGCTTCTTCTTCCTTTCTTCTTAGATTTCGATTACTGTTCTTTGTTACTATGAGTAGCTAACTTCCTTTTGTAAAGGCGAACTGCCGTAACTCTACTTTTGCTACTTCTTTACATACCGTGATATATGTTAATGGAATAGTTATTTGAAGTAAATCGTGGTTATACAACCTTATACATCCTTCGTGGTGTGATGTTCTGCTGAGTGACACAATAGTTTCATTGAACTGAGTAGGGATACTCGTGCCGACTGGGCCTTGAGCACCATAGTATTATGCTCAGCTGTCATTAGAGGTAACTGCGCAGGATTTTAACTAGGAAGTTGGGAGTAGCATAGCAGAGGGATGTTGGGGAACCTTTACGCCTTTCCATCATTGATTTCCAAATAAAGCAATTTAGGGTTTACTGCGAATTGATTATTCTATCTGAGATTAAAACTGTTTACTTTTCTGCATTCAATTACAACGTTATTTTCTTGTTCCTATGCTAAGTGTCCATGGAGAACGACATCCCGAGTCAACTTTCCGCTATAAACTGTGGATTTGAAGACTTCCGACATACAAATTTAATCTTGATTGTATTTGGGGATTACAGGTTCTACAACGGAAAATGAAGTCTCTGAGTGCACACCAGGGTACGTAAAGTACTCATGGCAAATGATGTCTGCGATCTCCTTTGGGATTGCCAATTCAATTGTTTTTTTGTGCACATAGACATCATCTGCAGCATCAAGTTTAGGCACACTATAGTACCGGTTGATCGAATGAGGATTAAACTCAACATACTCGTTCCTGATTGGCACCCACTTGGTAAGATCATCCTCGCACTTCCGATCTTCATAGTTGGCATAGAAGTCAAACACCAACTGAATATCCCATTCCTCGGTTTACCTAACAAGCATGAGCCATCATCGACCCTCAAACATAGTCTTCAATGGTTCCATGATTTGCTCTTCCTCACGAGAGAGCATCATCAGGTCCACTCCTCGATCAACAACATAAGCTCTGCCGGAATTGTGGGACTTGTACTCCATGCTCCTCCGAGAAATGGTGGGAACACCATAATCCACGGTGGGAGGTGGATAAATCCTCACCATTGCATTTCTCCTCAATGATTCCCCTCTGGTTCTCTTAGCTGGTCTTGTCTTCTGTGCCATGGTACCTACATAAATAGGTGTTAGCTCACTTTAATCGCAAAAATGCAACCAAGACTCGACTGAGAAGCTTAACTCACAAGGGTATGCGCTTATCCTATAACGTAGACAATTTCAACCATAGTGCGCGCAAGAACAACAAAGCTCAATTAATTCGAAATCTTAACCAAAAGCAAATGGCTATGCCAAAATACTACGCCAAAGATAACACTACCAATTCAAGTCACTATTGAGCAAAGTAGCATATGGAGATATGAAGAACTACTAGCAAATTTGATTAAAATTCATAATCAAGATACAAATCAACACTCAATACTAGAATTATATTCAACAAGTCACAGAGCGCCTACAAACAAGCATTCATAATCCAAAAACCATTCGAATGTAAAATTCCCAAAAAGTAGCAACAAGGGTTAGCCAATTACCTTGAAATGATGCAAGAATGTTGTTCTATATGATGAGTGCTTCGAAAAGAGCCAAAGAACAAGAGATTTGGTGAAGAAAACAGAAAGTTGGAAGAATTTGGAGGAGGGGCAATCACGTGAAGGCGAAGGGGAAGTGGGGAAGTGAGAGTGAGCTGCTGCGTAAAGTAACAGCTTTATTTCTCCTTCTACGAAACGGGCGATCGCCCGCTCGTTTGCACGCGGCGAAAGAAAAATTTCTGTCACCGCGTCCAGACTAGCATGTGGTCAGTCCATTTTTTTTCGATTTTTCTCTTTTGTTTTTTAAATAAAGGGAAATGATAGGAAATTAAACGTGAATGCAATTTATACTAATAATGCAAACTAAATGAATTTAAAGATTTTTTTTTTGAATTTTTGAGAACAGAAGAAAAATATGCTAATGCAACTATATGCAATGCAAATGAGAGAGATGGTCGAATCACTCCGGGTTGCCTCCTGGATAGCGCTTCTTTATAGTCAATAGATTGAATCTTCATGGAGTTCATGTACCGCCAACAGCACCATTCCATCTTCTACTTTCAACCCCTTCCTAACCGGCCCCAACACAAAGAAGTCGGTTATCACGGAGTCATTTCCCAACCGGATTTCCACATCTTCTACAACACCAAGTGGTCTCCGTATCGTACCTCAATCTCCTTGGAAGGAGAGTTGTGGTGGTTGAATGCCCCACATTCTTCCACTTGCGATTTCGGAACCTCGACCCTTTCTTTTTCCTTGGATACCATGTTTTGCACCGGTAGCTCAGAGACAACCTCCCAATCTCTCGAATTGCCATGGCATTTTCGGTTGCTCCAGGCAACCTCCCCTTCTCTCGGATGCGACTCCTATCAAGCAACTCCTGAAGTTGCCTCTTGATATCCTTGTTGTCCCCTTCTAGAACCGACAACCTCCCATTCGTCTTCTCCAAGTGCCTTGAGCCCGGTCGACAAACCTCTGCGACCTCTCCATGAACTCCTCAATTCTCGACATGCTAGTCGAGGTGGAATCCTTGGGCTTCTCCTCTTCCTTAGGAGTAGGATTCTCACAATCATCGTTCGAGTAGCTCAGCTTCGACCGATCCACATTAGGGTAGCACTGGTTAGGAGGGAACCTATGAACCGGTCCCTTTCCTCCAAATCCAACATCCCTTGGACTATACCTCAGGAAATACCCCCCATTGGCTCCTTGCACCCCACAGACTTCCTTTCCTATCACTGGAGTAGCAATCTCAGACACCTCCTTTACCGAGAAGTCGGTCCTACATTGATTTGCCACGTGTCCGTAGTAGTTACAAATCCCACACTTTTCCTAAGCATGCGGATTCTGACCACTCGCCGCCAACAACTTCACTTGTCTCAACTCCCTTTCTACCTCTTCTATACGTTTGCTAGAATCATTGAAGGTGGCCTTCACCTCACTCCTAAGACCCCTGCTTCGCCCCCGCACACTCTTGTGGTGCAAATTCTTTGCACACTTGATGAACAGATCGTTCAGCTCCTCAGGTGTATGATCCATGATGCATCCACCACTAGCTACGTCAACATAAGATTGTTGACTCTTGTTCAGCCCATTATAGAAGTATTGCGTCAGATCCCAAGACTTAGGCGGTGATGAGGACACTTCACTTGGAGCATCTTGAACCTCTCCCAAGCCTCGTAGAATGTCTCATCATGGAGTTACTGGAACCCCTTGATCTGTGCCTTCAAAGACGAAGTCTTCGACTGAGGATAGTAACGATCTGTAATGGCCTCAAAAATCTCATCACAAGCAATCAAAGACACCTCCAGTAGCATATTCCACCATGCCTTAGCTCTGTCCGCTAAGCACATGGGGAATATCTTCATCCTTAAGTCGCATCCTCCACCCCTGTAGTATGCATCACAGCTATGAACATCTCCAACTCCATCAAGAATCCCATCACATCTTCGTTTTCCGTCCCATAGAATTTGGGAAGGTAATAAAGAAGATACGGCTTCAGCTCATACTTCCGGGCCGCTTCTGACAGAACGGTGCACGACCTATGGGATCCAACGTGAGCCTTGAAAATGTTGTGGATCGTGTTTCTAGGAACAACACGAGCACCGCCACCACCACCACCAGCTCCTCCACCTGTATCACCCATATCTATTTGAAGAATAGAGTCCTCTGTATCAGACTCCGAACCAGATTCTTCAATACCCTCACTCACTTGCGTAACAGCAAGACTAAACATCAACCTCATCCGATGACTTTCGATATCATCAACAAAAGGCTCCACGGGAAGATTCAAGTTCTTTCTCCCTTGCATAAACTACCTGTAATCAGAAAAACGAAAGGTATGAAACCAAGATAATCCACAAACAGAAAACACAAGAAATCCGAGTAAACTAATCTTTAACACATAAACAAAGGAGTTAAGTCCCCGGCAGCGGCACCAAAAACTTGATGCATCAAATCAAGTCCTTAATTTATAAAGCCAAGAGCCATATCAAGGATAACTACAAAAGCACGTAGTGAGTTGATAAGTTGCCCCGATTGTCATTCTCGAAGAACTTAACTAGGCTTGTCGACGTTTTAAAGAAGTAGTATGTCTAGAATTGCATCTTAAAACTTCCAATTCTTTTCTTTCGCAAATCACACAATTTGGTAAACAGAAAACACGAGTTTGTTATCAATTAAAGGAGACATGGGGTGGTGGTTTCAACAAGAGCTAGCTAGTAAAAGGATGCAATGATTACATGACTGTTGCATGTGAAAACGTTTAATCAACGTAGTAGAGTCGTCAATTCTACTAGTCGAAGTTTGTAGTTGAAAGTGTTGGGCGTAAATCGTTGTTAACCTTGAGGGTGCGAATACCTCTTGTGGATTTTGGGTATAAGAAAACGATTGCTATGACTTTGAACTAATCAAATGATTCACAAGAACTCAATCAAACAAAGAACAGTGTTTTCAGTCAAAGACCTATACTAGCATGCTCACGATTTCACCAGCAACCCATGGGTGTTGTTTAGCTACTCATATTCATAAACATACACAAGAATGTAAACAAAGGGAAACGATATAGATTTACAGAATGACTTTGAGTAATGAAGCTCCAATGGATAACAATGGAGAAAGTACTGTTTACAGGAAGAAATCTACAGCTCAGTGGTTAACCAAGACTCCAACTTCAATCAGATGGATGAATCTTGGAACCCTAGACCTCTCAAACTCTCCCCAAATATGTTTTGAAATGAAGAAGTGATCTGTTTCAATTACAAATCAGACATTAAAATGCCAAAATCCTAAAAAAGTAACGCCAAAAATGCTCAAATCGGAGGCTGGCGAATGCCTCGTACGGAGCGGGTGATCGCCCGCTCCGGCTCTAGTGCCGCCTCCTATTTGGCTGCGTCCAGAGTCTGGGGCAGTCTCCCCGCTTCTCTTCGCGCTCGATCTCGTCTTATTTGCCCATCCTTGACCCGTTTGGCATTCCGGGAACCTTCGTGGCATCTATTTGGAGTCTTGGAGCTTGTGATCTCCGATAAAGTGCATCCAAATGCATCATTTTGACTCCTTTTCTTCATGAAAAGTACCTAAAACCTAGAATCAAGGTGGAAAGACAAGAAACACAAACAAAATACAAAATATATACAAATAAAGGAAAAACTAAACGAAAAGTAAGTAAAAACAAGGTAAAAAGAACCTGATGAGGTGTTCTAAAAATGCCTCATCACACAGAGTTCGAGGAGTCAAAACATATCATGCGACCAACCAATGCGAAGATAATTGAAGATGCAACAACTTTATAGAAGACCACTTTTCAAGAAAATGAAGTAGGAAGCCCGAAATTGAAGAACAAAGGAAACAGATTCAAAGCTGGAGGAATCGCACTCTGCAGTCCACACCTCAGTAGGGTGCTCTGCGGTCCCCTCTGGACCGCAGTCAACCATCTGTTTTCTTCTAGGTCTGTTTCCTGGCCTGCCAGGCTAAAGCCCACCTTCCTTATTGAAGAATGGCGGTCAGCGCTTGATTTCCACACTATAAATAAGACCTCAGGGGTCTCATAATTCTACATAGCTCACAAAGCAGCTCTCCTGAGAGTGAACCAGTCCTCAGGGAAGTGAAACCCCAAAACCGCTGGCCGTTAGGCACCCAGAAGGCGGAAACCCTAGAAGCAGCAGCACGAAGACTTCTGAGACTAAACTTCTTCTTCCTTTCTACTCTATATTTCGATTTCTGTTCTTCTATTACTATGAGTAGTTAACTTTCTTTTGTAAAGGCGAATCGCCGTAACTCTGCTTTCGCTACTTCTTTATATACCGTGATACATTCATGAATTAGTTTTAAAATGTAATTCGTGCTTGTTCTTTATTCGTCTGACTCTTTATGTGGGAAATCCTTACTAACTACGACTTGGTAACGGATTTTACGTTATCCTGTGTGATTTGTCAGAAAATGTGACGAGATAGTGTGTTGAGTGACACAACATATTGTTGGTAAGTGAAGGTGTCTGGATTAACTACGACTTAATCCTTTTGGCATGTTTCGTTGCTGCCTGTAGACAACTAGTATGTTGTTTGATTCTAAATAGTTGGGAGTAGCATACAGAGGGAGGTTGGGGAACCTTTACGCCTTTCCATCATTGATTTACAACAAAGTAATTTAGGGTTTACTGTGATTTAATTATTTTGTCTGAAATCAAACTGTTTACTTTTCTGCATTCAATTACAAACATTATTTGCTTGTTCCTATGCTAAGTTTCCGTGGAGAACGACATCCTGAGTCAACTTTCCGTTATAAACTGTGGATTTGAAGAATTCCGACTTGTAAATTTAATCTTGATTTTATTTAGGGGTTACATGTTCTACAATGGAAAACGAAATCTCTGAGTGCACATCAATCGTCATATGCTCATAGGATGGAGACAAAATTACAATTTGCCTTTCAACTTGATGATTGACACAACTTGAAAACTTGAGTTACATGCCTAGTTCTTGCATTATTTTGAAGTGGCTATTGATCTTATTACAAGCTATAATTTTGCATACGCCTTGTGTCGCACATTAGGTTTGGGGGAGAAGAAACCCCATTGGATTTGCATGTAAGCCTTAGAATTGATTTAACTGCAACCATGCTAACTCACACACTTTTTTGGCCTAGGTACAATGGGAAGAATCAAAGGAGGAATGGATTTGGGGTGAACCAAGCACTAAGAGAGCAGAAAGGAAAGAAGTTGGCATCGGCGACCCTTTCAAGCAAGGCCTGGAGTTGGCTATTGGTTAATAGCGACTGAGGGGTAATTCCCGAGAAGAACATTGAGATCGAATGGGGAATGAACCCGGCCCTTAATTGGATTCACGACATTTTGAGCCTCTATGCTTGGGGAACTTTCACTTCCATTCTCCGAGGATACGACATAGAGGTAGTCCGGGTGTTCTACGTAGAGTACTTCCAACTGACGGTTAAAAAGCTGGAGGATGCACTTTTAGATCGCCCCGTCATCATACGAGGGGTAGAAGTCATGTTTGGGCCACGAGCTATCAACGAATTCTTCAACATACCCGAGGAGCACATTCATGGAGAATACAAGAAACCGGCATTTGAAGAGTTGGAGTACGGATATATCATAGAAAACATCCCACACAGGTATTACTCGGAGAAAGATTTAGAGAGGATGCAATGGGAATGTCCATCCCAAGGGCTACACTCAATGAAAGAGCTCAACTTGAAGCAAACCCTGCACCACGAAGGGCTCAAGGGCGATGTAGCCACTCTTGTCTATGCAAACATGGAGGGTCACTACATTGATTTTGGAAGGATCATGGTGAAGGAAATGCAAATGGTGAAGAACATAAGAAGGAACCTACCATTCCCCGGTCTCAGTACCGCTATATGCCAGAAGAATGGGGTTCCTACTTGTGAGTCAGGATTCACTCGACTTATAGAACCTTTTGATAAAGACAGAACTATCCACCTCCTTGAGATGCACTAGAAGGCTGCCAA
The DNA here is from genome assembly GCA_026545765.1 of Plantago major. Taxonomy (NCBI): domain Eukaryota; kingdom Viridiplantae; phylum Streptophyta; class Magnoliopsida; order Lamiales; family Plantaginaceae; genus Plantago; species Plantago major. Next base: position 50,656,874 of record CM048841.1, on the reverse strand, counting down.
AGCCGAACTTAGAAGAGGAGGAGTAGCGGATCTGTCGCAAGGAGCTTTTGACATGAATTCGTTCAACGAATTTGTGAACAACTACAGATGGGCAGTCAAGGGAGTGCACAAAGGCGAGATGAGATGAACGGAATGGCCGGAGGTCGGAGTGGAACAATCATGTTACTCACCTACACCGTTATGAGCAGATCTCTTTCCGGCAGGAGAATATTGACGGGTATGGTCGTTTTGTGTATCCACTGATGTGTCAATATCAAAGTTTTAATATTTGTTTACTTAGCCAAGAGCTAACTCTCGACACTACGAAAACATGTAGTGTAGTGAAGTTAACCCCAAGGTCGGTCTCTAGGGACTTAACTAGGCTGAGCTTCAGTTTACGAATAAAAGTAACAATATGAAAAGCATGTAAATGTTTGTTTGCTTCGGCAGCGAGATGATTAACTATCGTAACAGTAAACAACTAAGCAGACAAAACTAGATATGATTGACACTTAACGAGATTAATATATGAATGAGGAAAATTATGGAGTGCTGACTGGAGAACAAGCTTGCTAGCAGGAAATATGCGATCCACAGGAAACGATTACCTCAAGTTGTCACTACTTGGGTTCAGAAAACGAATAGCATTAGTGAAGGCGTCAATTTCACTAAGCTACGATCAATAAAGCTAATCCTACTATTACCGTTTGCAACTAACTGCTAGATTAAAACAAGACGAAAAACGTTTTGGTTGCCAGGGATTGAATGCTTAATCTAACAGTGATATTGACGCATTGCGCATCAAACGTAATAGCAGGATATGTAATTTAATCTAAAAAGCACAAAGTAATCGTAACCTGATTATACATAAATGCATAAACCCTAGCTAGCATGCTTGAATCCGTCACCACCCCCATAATCAGGGTGTTTAGCTACTCATGTTATGCAAAGACATAATCAAATAAGCAATTAAACGATTAACACACATAATCTAATACTAAATACGAGGAATCGATCAATTGATACAAGTTTACCCTTCGTTGTCACAAACCCTAGGTAGAACCTGAAGAATCTGAAGCGATTGATGCAAGAAAGAATGTAGATTACGCTTCCAATCAATGATGATCGTCGGATTACAAGGTGAAAATCGTTGGAAACTAGGTATAGCTTGAGAGAAAAGTTGTGTTCTTGACAATAGAATGAATGAATAATAATGAACAATGTCTTTTATCAAATAGGGAAAAGTAAAGTCTAATTCTATGCGAACTGGGGAAACAATGTGCCAAAAATGGCCCAAAAAACAACCGCGCCCGCGACAGAAGAGACCGCGCCCGCAGTAGCATTCTGGACATCCATCGCGCCCGCCAGACATTGATTGCGCCCTCCATGGAGCCCAATCGCCTTCGCCAGTATTCACTCGCATCCGCCAGCCCCTTTTTGGTCATCTAAACGTCGTAATATGGAGATAGTTCCTTCTTCAAAGTTGTAGGTCTTGGCCTTATCTACACGTGGGCACTAAGATCAGGTCAATCGGAGTTCATATGCAAACGTTATGGCCAAAATTCCAAAGCTGCTCCATCGTAGTTCGAATTTCGCATGCTTTCACTTAAACGTGTCTAAAATCTTCGTCCAAACTCCAAATCCACTTCCGTTTCGACAGATCAACTCCTTTCTCAACGACCATTCAGGTCCATAAACTTCCTTGCTTCCATTAATGCATTAAATGCACTGGTTTAGCCCTTGTTTTAATGCATTTTCACCAAACACCTACAAAACACAAAAAAACACAAAAACATAACAAATCACTAATGAAACACATACGAACTATACTTGAGGATGAAAATAAGACGGTAAAAAAGTCCGAATGAGACGATGTAAAATCGACTCATCAAACTCTCCAAACCGAACCCTTGCTTGTGGTCAAGCAATAGACTCTCTAAAAATCTTAGAAAAATAAAAAACACAAAAACACACAGACAAAGTCTAGCTCCCAAGCTACCGAATCACTATTTCATGTAATAAGCCTAAAGAATGCAAGAGGTTTAAAATCAAACTGACATTCACAGAATCACATGCATAAGCCCAAAAAGTTAATTTCCAAAGTAAATAGAACTTAAGTCTAAAACGGTAGTCCATCACAAGTGGATCCTATGCAACTAATCTCTCACACTCCTGGAAGTGTCCAGTAGGGGTAATCACTCAAGAATATAAGGAGATAAGGAAGGTGACTTGCATCACAAAGATGCCTCAAATACCTCATGCAATGTACTCAATCAGTTAAGTCGGAAGGAACTTTTTCATAGCTCTGTAACAATCAGCAGTAGACTCATAAAAAGGTAGTCATTCTCTCATTTTTCAATATATATATATATTTTTCATACTCTTTTTTGCAGTCTTATATATGACCCATATGCTTGTATATTTTTTCTGTCTCAATTTTTTCGTAGTATCTGTTTTACCGAAAGTCCGCAATTTTGTGCGTGCTGGTTTGGTGTACACACCATCAACCCTCACGGACATATAGCTTTTAAGGGCCACGCCGGTATATAGGTAGTATCTGAAACTTGCCCAACATGACTAACGGTGGCAACTAGTACCATAGATCCACTCCGAGACTTATTTATTTTTTTGAGAGAACAAAAAATCTGAACACAATCTTTACCAATTCAAGTAGGGCACATAAACCTCCTCCCCAAACCTGTTCTTGGAACGGGTTTGGCATAAGCAAATAAGAATGTAAAACATGCCGTTCATCATACTTAATTTACACAGAGTACACATGAGAATGATGAGGCGCAAACAAGGGAGTTTGCACTTCCCGAATTAAATGACACAGGCGCCGGTACAATATTTTTTCATCGGCTAAGGTTTACTCACAGGCTTTTTGGACTACAGAATTAGAACGAACTTTCTATTTATAGGAGAAACAAACTTAACGAATTTATACATGCCAACTGCTTGTAATCAGAGATCAATCAAACCTCAAGCAATAAACAGGTTTAGTACATGCAATAGATGCTCGACTTGGGAGACAAACTTAGACTCAACAGACAGACTCGAATAAGAAATACAAAAAGAAACACATCCGAAAACATGCAAGCACGAAGCCTAAAGCAGATCCAAACTCAAAACACCCCTCCCCAAACCTGAACTCATGCTCGCCCTCGAGCAAACGAGTGAAAAGAGAAAAGTAGAGAGTTGATAGGAGAGGGCTTCCCTGATTGAAGGTTTCCAAGATGTGTAGAAGACTGGTGGTGCTCATTTGCGATCGTGGATACTAGACTTCCCCATGCTCGAATTCCTCTGCCCTTGCACCTGCGAATAGATATAAAGGGGTCCAACATACCCCGCAGAATAATCCTTGCAGATAAAATTCTTAGGCAAATAATCCAATGGCTTCACCATGCCGACCTTACCATTCACCTCGTATGTGTTTGTGCGTCTAAATATGCTAATATCCATTCTAGAGGCGAATAAAAATGGCCAGCCAAGGAGGATTGTATCGGGTCCTGTCTTCTGATCTTCCCGGACATCCTTCAAAACAACAAAATTGGTGATAATAGTTTCACCATTCAGTTTAACCGCGACAGCCTTCAAAACAACAAAATTGGTGATAATAGTTTCACCATTCAGTTTAACCGCGACACCCTTTGCCAATCCAACTGGTCTTCTATGTGACCCATCCGCCATTAGGAGTCAAGCTTTCATCTCTTTCAAGCTTGTAAAGCCACATCCCTTAAACAGACTGTATGGGATCGTATTACATGTAGCTCCTGTATCTAAAGTCGCAATGACTTTAGAATATTCCATTCCAATGACGATGTTAAAGCTCTTCTTACTGAGAGGATGCTCCTTCACATTTTTTGCTAACTCTTCTTCCTTGGCAGGAACTTCAACTGCTCCAGTTTCCGGGGTGCTCACTATAACTGTAGAATCTTCCTCTTTTGCAGAACCCAATTCTTCAACGAAAACGGATGGATCTTCCTCTTGTTCCGGGGTCAACTCCTCAACAGAATTACCGAAGGTTATCACCTCTTCTACTGCTGCTTCTCCAGCAATCGGAATCAACGATGCACACCCACAAGCTGCGCAAATCTATTTTGAAACCTTAACACGGGTCTCATTTTCCGAAAAAGTCACCTCAAACGGTGTTTCTGTGATCACCTTAATAGCCATAGCTCTCTCAGAACTATTAAGGAATTTACCCCTTTCCCTTTCTTGGTTTTTCTCTACCAGCTGCTGGAGGGTACCTTTGATCTGGTCGTTGTCCCTTTCCAATCATTGAATTGTGGCTTCTAATGCATCCAATCTCTCAGGGGTAGCTGCATGTATCCTTGTTGTGTGTTACATGGTGGCATGAAAACTTTTCACAAACCCTCTTAGATCCTCCAAAAAACCTTCTGGAAGTTGTGATTCGGGAAGGTGGCGTTCAGGGCAATTAGAGCTGCTAAGCTTAGGAGGCTTAGTCCTATGCTCTAAGCTATTTGCTATCCTCTCGAACACAACACTTAATTCGACAGGGGTGCTCTCCCCCATCTATCCTCCACATGCCATATCAACCAGCATTGTGAAGACTCTTCAAGCCCATCAAAGAAGAACTGGTTTAAATATGCTGTACCAAAACAGTGATGGGGGAACTGACGCTGTAAATCACGGAATCTCTCCCATGCTTCGAAGAAGGGTTCTCCTTGTCGCTGCTTCAACTCACAAATCTGTGCTCTAAAGCTCGTAGTCATCGATACAGGGTAGTATTTTCTCATAAAGGTTTGGAAAGCTTTGTCCCAAGTAGTGATGCTTCCTTCTTTCAGACCATTCATCCAAGTTCGTGCCTTGCCCAAGAGACACATAGGGAAGATCCTGAGCCTCAAATCATCATCCTTAACCCCTTCGGGTTTCTCCAATCCAGAGATGAAATGCTCAATTTCTCTGAAGAAACCCATGACGTCCTCATTCTCGACTCCATAGAACCTCAGAAGTTGTTGGAGGAGATGCTTCTTAACCTCGATACCCCGCACATTAGATGGTGTGACTATGGCTGGGTGACAGGCACCCTGCACAGGTAGAAGGAGTGTGTACATTGAAGGTTGCTCCACGGTAGCCATATCTGTGACCCTGTGCTATAAGATAGACACAACACCAGAACTACACAAACGTAAGCACCCGTTAGTTAAAACAAGCACTCAAGACGAAGAACACAGAGGTAGCAAAGGAAAAAGACTAACAAAAACAAAAACTAGAAAAAGAAAAGAAAAACAAAAATACTATAACTAAAAACTATACTTGAGAATGGAAATAAGACGGAGAAAAAACTGAATGAGACATTGTAAAATCGACTCATCAAACTCCCCAAACCGAACCCTTGCTTGTCCTCAAGCAACAGACTCTCTAAAAAACCCAGAAAAACAAAAACATATAGACACAAAAGTAAAGTCTAGTTCCCAAGCTACCGAGTCTACGATTGCGAATAATAAGCCTGAAAAATGCAAGAGGTTTCACATCACACTGACGTTCTCAGAATCACATGCACAAGTTCAAAATGTTCATTTCCCGAGTAAATAGAACTTAAGTTTAACCCGGTAGTCCCTCATAAGTGGATCCTACGCAACTAATCTCTCACACTCCTAGAAATGTCCAGTAGGGGTAATCACTCAAGAATATAAAGAGAAAAGTTGCGTCACAAAGTTGCCTCAAATACCTCATGTATCGTACTCAATCAGTTAAGTTAGAAGGGACTTTGTCACAGCTATAATCAATCAGCATTAGACTAATGAAAAGGCAATCGTTCTCTCTTTTTTTATATTTATAATTTTGTGAATACTTCTTTTTTGCAGTCATATATATGACCCATATGCTTATTTTGTCTCAATTTTTTGGTAGGGTCTGTTTTACCGAAAGTCCGCAATTTTGTGCATGCTGGTTTGGTGTACACGCCATCAATACTCATGGTCATATAGATTTTAAGGGCCACACCGGTATATAGGTAGTATCTTAAATGTGCCCAACACGACTAACGGTGGTAACTAGTACCATAGATACACTCCGAGACTTTTTTTTTTTGAGAGAACGAAGAACCAGATAACAGTCATTATCAACATATACAGTACACATAAACCTCCTCCCCAAACCTGTTCTTGGAACGGGTTTGGCATAAGCAAATAAGAATGGAAAACATGTCGTTCATCATACTTAACTTACACAGAGTACACATGAGAATGATGAGGTGCAAACAAGGGAGTTTGCACTTCCCGCGAAATCACACAAGAACAAAATTACCGGTATAATTATTTCATTTTTTCATTGGCTACTAAGCATGCTCACAGGCTTCTGAGCATGCTCACAGGCTTTTGGACTATAGAATTAGAACAAACTTTCTATTTATAGGAGAAATGAACTTAGCAAACTGCTAATAGTCAAGGATCAATCAAAACTCATGCATTTAACAGGTTTATTACATGCAATAGAACTCGACTTGGGAGTCAGACTTAGACACAAGAGAAAATCACAAAAATGAGAAAAAGACACACAAAAAGACACGACACAGACACATATATGGATAAGTACATGAAAGTTGTCTCCCTCCCCAAACCTAGACTAGAGATGGTTCCCAACAAATAGGCTAGAAAGAAAGAAAGCTGAAAATGTACTTCCCTGAAATGTGTGGCTACTGCTATCCATTATCGAACCGGAACGAATCCCTTATATCCTTCTCGCCTAATTCAGCGATTTGGGAGCCATCCTTAGCTCATCTTCTCCTATTTTCCATGACTCCCTGAAAACTAAAATAAAATAAATCAAAAACTAAAATAAAATTAAGGGAATCAGGGGGAAAGTAAAAATGGCAAACGGGGTCGAAATTCCCTGGTCAGTCTCGTGTGCGAGCTGGGCTAGTATGTACAGATCACTGAAAGGTGGAGGAATGGACTGTGGATCCGATGGCATCGTCCGGGTAGTATCAGGTCTCTGCTCCATCTCCAAATAATCAGAAACGGTTTGTTGAGTCTCTGCGTCGATCACATCGGTGGACGTCTCCTCCTCCATGTCTAACAGATTGCTCAAACTCTCGCAAACTCCTTCAACCGAAATGGGAATCCCTTCTTCAGTTACAGTACCAGTGGTCGTAGTTGCCTTATTTTCTGCCATCTCGTCCTCATCGTCACCATACCAAAGAGCTAGCAACTCGGTTGTTGGGCTGAATCTAGTTTTAGCTTTGTTGAGGCCAATACACAGATAGTTGATTATCTCCTCTAATTTCTGAGGAGTCGGTGTCATCATTGTTCCTCGTGCGGCTCTATCTACCATCCCTTGGCACTGACTTGTATTATTCATGTAGAAAATCCACAGTATCGTTGCCAATGTAAAAACATGGTTCTCATGCTTCTGCTGCAAGTCTTGAAATCTATGCCATGCCCCATCGAGTCTCTCCCCAGTTTCCAGTCAAAAACAAAGGATCTGTTCTCTATCCAAACAGTTTGCTGCAACATGACCATCCATCCCACACCTATAACAAATCGGGGGATCCATACTTCCCTACACACACTCAAAGAAACCAAAGTAGTTCCACTAAAACAAACTATACTAAACAAAAAAAGGAAAAAACAAACAAAAACTGACTAATATATTCAACTGAAAATTACAATTCGTAAACTTAGCAAAGGAGTCAAGTCCCCGGTAGCGGCGCCAAAAACTTGATGTGTCAAATCAATGTTTTTAAATTTGTTTCTTAGCCAAGAGTTAATTCTCAACACTATGAAAACATGTAGTGCAGTGAAGTTAACGCCGAGGTTGGTCTAGAAGGACTTAACTAAGCTGAGTCTTGTTTACGAATAATAACAACCGTATGGAAAGCAGTAATGGTTATTTTTTGCTTCGGCAACAGATTGACTTTTATTATCTATCAACTATACGATCTAACTACAAAATAGATTAATCTAAACGAGAATGATATGATCCAAGAATTATGGTGTGGTGACAGAAAAAAAGCCAGCTAGCAGGAAACATGCAACAATAATGATGTCAATTTACTCTAGTTATCACTGGGACACGTCCTATCGATTATTACACTGCTCTAGCCTTTTCTAGGCAGACACCTTACATCACATAAGGTACGGATGAATTATGACAATGAATTAACTGTATAAAGTTCTAGAAAACAGATAGCATTAGTGAAGGTGCCAATTCCATTAAACTACAATTAATTAAGCTAATGTAGATATTACTATTCGTAATAAACCATTAGATATAGCAAGACGTAAAACGTTTTGGTAAAAATGAACAGATGCTTAATCTATTGGTGATTTTGACGTAATGAACGTGAAACTGAATATTGCATACGCAATTAATCAAAACAACACAGAGTAAATCACATCTTATATATATCGAATACACGAACCCTAACTAGCATGCATTGAATCCGTCACCATCCCATAACTAGGGTGCTTAAGCACTCATCATATGCAAAAACATAATCAGAATCATAAACCGGTAGGCACTAAACATAAACAATACTAAAAACCAAGAAACGAGATAAGGAACAAGTTTACCTAATCGTGTCACAAACCCTAGGTAAGAATTGAGGAACTTGAATCGAACTGGTGAAAAAGTATGATGAATATGCTCCCAATCAATAGTCAATCATCGTATTACAAGAGAAAACGGTTCAATTACCTCCACGAATGGGTAGGTAATTGCCTTAGAAATTCGGTTCTAGGTTGAAAGCAAAAGATGAAACGAATAATAATAATGTTGTCCCTCAATAATGTTTTACTCTAACCTATATATAGTGAATGAAAGGAATTAGAAACGAATTAGGATAAGATCGGACAAATCTTGCAAAATCAGGGCAACTGGCGTTCGCCAGTTCTTCCTGGAAGGATCGTTTTCCCTTTTGACTCCTTTTGACTCCAATTCTTGGTATTTGGCCTTGCCGCTCCACTTCTAGCATACATACAAAGCATTTGAACTCCATATCCTATAGATGTATATAAATACACCATTTTACCGTCAATTAGCGCGGTTTAGCCAAATACTCACAAAAATACACAAAACAAGAAAACGTAATAAAATACAAATAAAACACATAAAAACTATACTTGACAATGGAAATAAGACGGTAAAAAAAAACCGAATGAGACGATGTAAAATTGACTCATCACCCACCATCGCAGCTCTATCCACCGCCCGACGTCGATCCGACGCTGTACTACCAAGGCTACCAAGGATTTTATCCTCTACCGCCTCCTGGAGGATCCTCATCCTGAAGCACCATCTGGATTGGAGAACACAATACCAAGAGGGGAGTATCTTTTCTTTTTTCTCATTTTACTTTCCTAGTTTCTCTATCTGCCTTAGCTAGGTATGGGGGAAGAATTTGATTTGATTGCTATCTGCTTAACTAATCAGTCTGTAATAACTTTAAATACTCGCACTTAGTAATTTGCATTTGAAGTTATGCTTTAGCCTTATTTGTTACGTCTAAGGTCTTTTACTTGTTGAAAAATGTTTTGATATGTGGGAGAGTACCGAGTGTGAACCATAACTAAGATGAGGGGCTGTGGATTTGTTTTCTTGCTTTGCTGCTTGCTGAATATATGCTCTGACCGAATCCGACCCATGCTACTTTGATGAGTGAGTTTACTTGCTACTCTAATTTAAGTCATGTGTGCAACCGTTTGAACACTGCTACCCCTTGAGTCTTTATTTGCCAGCAGCATGAATGTGATTAGTGGTACTCACCTTTCTGAATCCTTTTTTTATACCTTTCGCTAACCCTGCTGAAAGATTTTTCAAGCCATTATGAAACTCGACCATATATCCTATACTTGCTTTACTAAAGCGGTGACAGCAACCTACTGCCGAGCTTGAATGAAGAAACAAATCAACGAGTTACAAAGAATGGAGGAGAATCATGTTTTAATCATGATCGAGAATTGGTTTGGGGGAGAAGTGGAAGATGATCATCCTCAAAAGGTAACCTTGTTGGCCCGACTGTTTATTACCGGTGCTGAAAATCACTAGCTCTTGCTCCTGAAAAAATGGAAAAGAAAGTACAAATCACAATTACAAGACAAGGTAATACCTAGATCATGCAATTTCTACAATTAAAATGAAGCAAGATGATCTTTCAAAAGGTCTGACGCGATATAGCTAATGGTACACTGCCCGCGAATGAAATACTTTGCTATTGCAAAATCGAACTAGATACAGATTATAAGTACGTATGAGTTAAGTTAAAAAGCTTGTCACTAGTTATGCCCTCATCCGGATATATACTAATTAAAGGTAAAGACTGATGCAAGTTCACAACGATCAAGCATGTGTTCAACGATCAGATAACAATATGTCACAATACAAGTTATTAACAGCAACCGCCTAACTCGTACTATTGAATACTTGGGTGCCTATTGGTCTCTAAGATCGTCAGAATGATCAATAATGCTTCTTCGAATTAAAAGAGAGATTGAAATCTCTAAGTGTTTACAATGCTTGGAATTGAAAATATGAATTTAGAAGTAAGTGAAGATATGCCTAAAATGAACAATGGTCTATTTATAAGACCTAGGAAGCTAAAACTCGAGTGAGTGGGGAAAACTGCCACAAAACATGGTTTGACATGGTCCAGCAGGGCTCACCGCGGTGAAGAAGGTCGCTCACTACGGTACAGCCATTCTTCAATTGGCTTCTGATTTGTAGACCGCGCTGAGCCTCCGTTATTTTTGGAGCTCACCGCGGTGAGGACTGTGCAAGTTGATCTTCAATACCAATCTTGAGTATCTCTATATTGCCTTTTTTAACATGATCTCTAATGAAATGGTGTCTAACAGCAACGTGCTTTGTTCTTTCATGAAATTTAGGATTCTGAGTTATGGCAATAGCACTTGTGTTCTCACAGAAAATCGGTGTTTTCTCTTCATTGATCTCATAATCTCTGAGTGTTGTTGTATCCACAATATCTGTGAAGCACAACACCCAACATCAATATATTCAGCCTCTGTGGTAGATGTGTCAATTGAGTTCTGTTTCTTGCTGAACTATGATATTAATCTGGCACCAAGAGATTGACAAGTTCGTGAGGTGCTTTTTCTATCAAGCAATGATCCAGCATAGTCAGCATCAGAATAGCCAACTAAACTCAATCCACTGTCTTTTGGATACCACAATCCAACTTCTACAGTACCCTTTACATACCATAATATTTTCATAGCAATGTTGTAGTGTGATTGCATTGGATTTGTCTGAAATCTAGCACACACTCCAACTGCATATTGAATATCAGGTCTACTTGCAGTGAGGTACAGTAGAGACCCAATCAATTTCCTATACTTGTGCTCTTCAACACTCTTGTCTGATTCAGTATAGGTCATTTTGGTTCCAATGCTCATAGGTATCTTAGCATTCTTTTCATAAGGCTTTAGATTAAACTTGTTGAGCATATCCTTTGCATACTTTGTTTGACTAATGAATATTCCATCATTAAGTTGCTTGACTTGCAAGCCTAGGAAGTAGTTTAATTCTCCCATCATGCTCATCTCAAATTTAATTTTCATGAGCTCAACAAAGTCTTCACCAAAGTTGCTTGTCTTTAGATCCAAATATAATGTCCTGAGCATATACTTGAACTAAAAGTAGTTTCCCTTTATCGTTCAAAGTAAAGAGTGTTTTATCAACATCTCCTTTCTTGAAGCCACTTTCCAGCAAGTATTTGGCTAAAGTATCATACCATGCTCTGAGCTGTTTGATCCATACGTAGCTTTACAAGCTTATAAACCATTCTACTTTCTGTGGAAACCTCAAAGCCTGGTGTTGTTTAACATTGACTTCTTCAGCAAGTTCACCGTTTAGGAATGCACTTTTAACATCCATCTGATAAACTTTAAAGTCATTATGAGCTGCAAAGGCTAGAAATAGTCTAATTGCGTCCAATCTTGCAACTGGAGCATATGACTCATTCTAACCAACCTTGCTTTGTTTCTGGTTATTTTACCAGACTCATTCATTTTATTTCTGAAAACCCACTTGGTTCAAATTACAGATATTCCGTCAACAAATGGAACCATTTTCCAGACTTTGTTTCTCTCAAATTGATCCAACTCTTCTTGCATTGCAGAGATCCAATCTAGATCCTTCAATGCTTCTTCTATAGTTTTAGGTTCAATATTTGAGATGAAACATCCATAAAGAGAGTCAGCAATTGCTCTCCTAGTTCTAACTCCTTGGTCTAAAGGACCAATCACATCATTGGCAGGATGATTTCTTATCCATTTCATAATGGGTTTTGAACTAGTAGGATCAATATCATTTGATCTGAATGTGAATCAATATGATCTTGATAGGATACTTGTGCAGTATCTGGAACATGGGAAATGCCATGGATATCTTACACTTTTTCAGTGTTAGAGATATCTGGAATTTGATTTTCAGCAATCTCATTCTCAGGAATCTCTTCATGATGAAGGTTCTCAGTAACCTGTTCCATTTCTGGAATTCTCATAGGAAATTCTTCATCATGTCTTAGAGTCATCTGGTTGTTACTAAGCAATGGTTGCTTTTCATCATCAGATTCATCCTCTAAGTGAATGACAGAGTTGTTTCCTTTTGATGATTCTTCTTCAGAATCTTTAATCATTAGTTCTTTGAACCTATCTGAGAGTTCTTCATTCAAGAGTACTTTCTTGTTTCCTTCGTAGAAGACTACATGAACAGATGCTTCAATCTTTTGCATTCTTTTGTTGTAGATTCTGTAGGCTTTGCGATTCACAGAATAACCAAGAAATACTCCATCTGCTTTTGGTTGAAATGTTCTCAAGTATTCTGTTCCATTGTTAAGAACAAAACATCTGCAACCAAACACCCTTAGATGTTTGATACTAGGGGGTCTACCAATCAAAAGTTCATAAGGAGTTTTGTCATGGTGTTTGTTAATCAAACATCTATTTTGAGTGTAGCAGGCTGTGTTAACAGCTTCAACCCAATAGATTTCACTTATTTTGTAGTCTTGCAGCAACACCATTTTATTGTGGTGTCCTTACTGAAGATAGTTGATGTTGTATACCTTTGCAGGTACAAAACTCTTTTATGTAATGGTCACAAACACAGTACCATTGTCTGTTCTGACTATAGATACCTTGTCATTTTTCATGACTTCAAGCTTATTCAGCAAGTTGGGTATCTCAACCCTTGCATCAGATTTATGTTTGAGAAATACAACCCAAGTGAATCTTGAGTAATCATCAACAACAACCAGACCATACTTCTTTCCTGCATAGCTAGTTATAGAGGATTAAAAAAGATCCATGTGTAACATTTGCAGTGGCCTTTCACTGGAGTGTCTAGTTTTAGACTTAAAAGATGTTTTGGATTGTTTTCCCAATTGTCAAGCTGAGCATATACCATCTTTTATATATACCATTTTGGGTAAACCAACCACCAATTCTTTCTTGGCTAGCTTGTTAAGAGTTTTGAAGTTCAAGTGACTCATTCTTTTATGCCATAGCCAGTTTTCTTCAGTGTGGCTAGATTGACTCACCATGAGACATTCTTCAGTTGTGGCAGATGCCCAGTCAGCAATATAAAGATTTCCTTGTCGCTTAGCAACCACGACTGTCTGCTTTGACTCGTTGTCAATTACTTTGCATAGTTTTAACTTGATCTTTACAGTGTACTCTTTGTCTACCAATTGACTCATGCTTAGGAGATTATATTTCAATCCCTTTACATGTAGTACTTCAGAGATTGTAAGAGCTCCAAACATCAGATTGCCAAAACCTATGGTTGGATTTTCATCTCCTCCAGCAAATCTAATAATTGGTCCTTTATCGCATTTTCTGTAGTTAATTAGATTTGTTTTGTCTCCTGTCATGTGCTTCCCACATCCACTATCAAAATGCCACTTCGGGTTCTTCCCCAGAGTGTTTTTCACAAAACAGGAAACATGGAGTTAGGCTCTCATTCCAATAATGGAACCTTCTGGACTAAAGAATCTCCCTGTAGGAATCCATTTCTGAATGAACTTCCTTGGGGTATTCTTTTTTCTTGTTGGAACATAAGGAGGAATTAAATGATTAGTGTCATTATCATTTAAAGCTATTTTCCTTCTTGGTGTGTTCCTTGGTGCTCCTCGTGGTGCTTTTAGATACCTGTCAGATTGCTGAGTCTGCTTTTCAGCAAACTTAGCTTTCCTTGCCAGACTTCTTCTAGCCCTGGCATTCAGAGTGGTCGTAACCTATTCTTTCTTCCACTTCTGATGATTTCTATGCGCAATCCTGGCTTTCATCCATCGTTCTTGCTCTTGTTTAAACTCACGAGCGAGTTGTTTCCCGATGGCTTTATAGCCAATGCCATTTCGAGCACCTGGTGCTGTCTAAGTTCTCTTCTCAGCAACTTTGCTAGTCTCTGAAACGTCTTTCTTTCCAGAAAACGTGATGTTGGAAAATTTGCCTGCTCCTGCAATTTTTCCTTTCTAAGAGACATAGCACTGTGGGTGATTACACTTTTCAGCGTTATGTTTCTTTACAGAAATATTCCCGATAGTTTTCTTTTGGACTTGTTTTTTCCACAAAGTTTTGATTGCGACTGCCTTTACATTGTCAACAGCCTTAGCTTTCTGACAAATGTTGTAGGTTATTTGAGAACCATTTTGCTGAGCACTAACAAACGTTATTCTTTCATCACTCTTATTCAGAGTAGTAGAGCTATTTGTTTGTGTGTCTAGCCCAAGTCCTCCCTTTTCTGAAGGGTCTCTTAAATAAGAGTGCACTTCAGTATGAGTGTCGCTAGCTTTGGCATAGGATTGAAAATATAGTTCTTTCTTCTTGAGTTCCTCATTTTCAGAAAGAAGATCTTTATTTTTCTTTTGGAGTATATCCATTGCCTTTCTGTGTAACTTCTCCGTCTCGGATATCTGTGCTTTGAGAAATGCATTTTCAGCATCCTTTTTCTTAGATATCTTGAGTAATTGTGAAATTTTCCTCTCGAGAGAATTCTTTTCTTCTTCAAAAATGTCGGCTCTAGTTCGAACAATTTGAAATTCTCTTTTGTAAAGATCAAGTTCTCTTCTGAGATATTCTAAATCTCTGATTTCTTCCTTATCACTCTTATAATTTATGAATTGAGAAATGTTGGTTACCTCGTCAGCCATTAGGCAAGGCTCAATGTTGGAGCAATCTGGATAGAACTCCTCAGCAACCCCACATAATTCCCTTTTCTTTTGACGAAAGTCAACTAATTCATGAGTGACGCCACATAACTTTAGAGAAGGTAGTTTGGAGTCATCTGAGTCTTCTCCCTCAAATTCTGACTCAATATCGAGAGCATCCAGTTGGATTTGAATCTTTTTCCTTTCTTCAGTAAGCAAAGCTCTCTGACCTCTCTTGAAGTTTCTTCTATCTTTCTTGTCACCTGTCTTTAGCTTGTTGAAAATAGGGCACTCTCTTTTAAAATGACCTGGTTTCTGACAATAGAAACAAATATCGTTTCCGATTTCTGCTTCCTCAGTACTAGATGCTTGCTGAGTCGTTTTGTTCAGCAAGCTTAACAGCTGCATATTCTTGTACTGGTGATAGTTTGAGCCTATATGCTTTTTCAGCTTCTCTTTGGTTTTTCTTCTCTCAATCTCCCGACTGACATATTTTCTCATTTGCTTTACAGCAAGAGCATCTTCCTCAGTCATTTCCGTGGTATCCTTCTTTTCAGAAGTACCTTGTGTTACTAAAGCAACATTGTGAACTTTCTCAGCAATTGTTTGTTCTCTCTGAGTAGTTTCATAATTGACAGTAGCTAAGTGGGAAAAGAGTTCTACTGGAGTGATATTTGGCATTCCTTGGTTGAAATAAAAATACTGAGTATGTTCCCAGTTTTGATTCAAGCTTCTCACGATAGTCTTAACCTTTTTAGAGTTAGAGTATCTCTCACTTTCACCAAGTGCAGCCATTTCACTCATCAGTGTTGTAAATCGGAAATCTAGTTCTTCAAGAGTCTCTGTGGGACCTTATTTAAAGTTTTGGAATTTAAGCTTCAAAACTTTGAAATTATTTTCCTTCGTTTTCTCAGTGCCGGCACAGATTTCTTCAATCAGTTTCCAGGCCACTTTAGCCATTTTTGCACCCCACAGTTTACATTGTATGTGCTCTGGAGTGGAACGTATGATGATATTGCGAGCCTGACCATCTAGTCGATTTCTCATGGCATCTTCCGTTGTCCAGAGCTCTCTAGGCTTTGGCTCATAAACAATTTGATCAGTAGGTCTTCCACTGGTTGAAGCACCTGTTTGTGAGGAACCACCACTTCGTTCTTCATCAGTGGGAACTCAGTCTCTACCATTAGAAACCTCCATGACCTGCTTGAGTTGTTAAATGACTATGGGGCCATTCTTTATTACTTCGATCATTTCATCACTGATGGCTTCTAGGTGGAGCATCATGTTGTTCTTCCATTTCTCATAATTCTCTGGCTTGAGAATTGGAGCGTCACTTAAAGACATCCCGCAGCAAACACACTAAACAGACAAATCAGGGGTAGGTGAAAAGCAGTTAGTGGGCACTTATCTGGGATCTAGGTTCAGTGCAGAAGGCTTGGGAACCTCCTGCTCTGATACCACTTGTTGGTCTAGATAACGGCAAAGGAAAAGACTAGAGGGGGGGGGGGGGTGAATAGTCTTGTACAACTTTTGTCGATAAACACAATTTCTCAGATATCTGATACTAAATTTCAGAGAGCGGAAGACTTTTCTGTGATAAGTGCACGTGCTCAGCAAGATATGTGTAAATACTCAGCAAGGTAAATAAAGCAAGTAATAAGTTTCAGAAAGTAAATAACACAGATCTTTATAGTGGTAACTGAGGGTGGCGTAATCCCTCAACTAATCCACTCGCCCTTTCTCAGGACTTGAAATTCACTAAGATAGATATTGAGTTCTCGTTACAATAAACCTATCCCTTGATTTCCTTTTACACTAGGTTCCCAACAAAGTGTTCCCCCTGAGTTATTCCCTGGCTTTATCAGCCAAGTACTTCCTGTACTCAGAAACCTTTGAGCTGTTCCTTAGTTTCCCAAACTAAGTACTTCCTATGCTCAGTAACCTTGGAGTTATTCATTAGTTTCCAAAACTAAGTACTTCCTGTATTCCACGCCGTTTAAGGTGTTGGTTAAGGTAGTTTGTCAGGTGAGTAGTCTTTATAACTTTCTCAGTTATGTAAGAATACTCAATAGAACAAGAATCACTTAACACACTTCACAATGTATGGTGATATGTTCTTTACTAACCCAAGTCTATGTTAAATGTTCTAGAGAATGAAACTTAGATACTTGATCTTTTGATTCAACTCCTTCACAAATAGCAATGCTTGTTAAGGATCAGGACACTTAGAACTTTCGTGCTACTTAGAATTTAAGAGCTTAGTCGCAACTGTAAGCTAAAGAGTAAGTAGGTTGAATGCTTGTATGCTTGAATGAATGAGTTCGTAGATGTAAGTTCTTGGTGTGTTCAGTGTGTATTCAAGCATTCTAAATGTTGATATTTATAGTTGAACATCATGCCGTTTGAATAGTATCCGTTAGGCTTAATGAAATTTAAACTATTGATATCAGAATAGTAATCTTTGAAGACGTTGTCTCTTTCGTAGATTTCCTCTTTGTTTAGATGTGTCAATACAGCATTTATTGCATTGTACTATTTTTGTCCTATAGTGCCAATGGAACTATGCATGCTTTCTGAAGCATTGCATGTCCCTTTCCAGAGACCTTCACATCTTCAGATACCTGTTGAAACATTGTTTCCTGGAAACATAGTTTTATCCATGGTATCTGAGTGTAGATATCTGTGGGCACTTTTCCTCGTTCAAAAACCTTGTGTTTTCAGATATCTTTTACAAAACTTGTTTATTGAAAAGCACTTGTTTATTTAAGATATCTGGACATAGGTATCTGATGACCTTCGTCTTCAACAATCTTGTCCAGTCTTCAAAACTTCAAAATTTGTTGAACTCTCCTGCTGGATGCCTTCTTTTTTGGTCTTCTTCAAAGGTATAAACAATTACATTTAGAGACCTAACATCCTATACAAGATTTGCTCGACTAACATACTTAGTGATTTTCCTCTTTTACAGTGTTCAAGTGAACCAAGAGTACTAACCACCTTTCTGAGCTAAGATAAGTCATTAGGTTGCTGATCAAAATCTAAATAGATATTCCTAACATAGCTTGTGACAGGCTCTTTGTAGTGATTACGTACTTGTAGCCCGTATTTGGTTGAACCAACAATAGCAAGGTGATGAACTGCGACTAGGTAACCTTAATTGGTCCTCTCGTATCAGCATACTTCATGAAAGGATTTATTTACTTCATTGTTTGTAGAATTGCATGATCTAGGTATTACCTTGTCTTGTGATCGTTAGATTTTATTCTAGGGTTGAAGTATCATTATCAACGCTATGTGTTTACAACCAACACAAGCGAGTCTATTCTATAGAATTAGCTTAATCAATTCCTTGAGAGAACGACCCTGTGGTTAAAAGCCTTGTCTATCTATAACAATCGCATTTTCTACTTGTGTTAATATAAGTAGAAATTTCTGAGTGCATCAGAAATTTGGCGCCGCTGCTGGGGAGTTGATTCCTATGTTCTTTTGTAGTAGGATCAATTGTGTTAGTTTTGTATCTTTTATTTGAAAAAAAAATTAGAAAATCTTTAAAACTCAAATTTTTTAATGTTTTGTCTCTTTTGTTTTCAATTGTTTTGGCAGAACTAATCCTGGTTTATTGTTTTTGTGTGTGTAGGGTAAAATGGATGACCCTTACTGTGAAGTGTGTGACAATGGAGAATATGGGCACAACTAGAGATTTTACATTGCCAAGAGGAATCTCTTTCACTTCGAGCAAGGAGAGGATAAAAAATTCCATGATACTTGGTACAGGTATTTGGAATTTAAGCTGGAGTGGCCGGATCATGACTTGTCGGAGGAATGCATGATGTTCTATTTCTGCAAGGCATTGAGAGGGGAAAATAGGAAGATAGTGGACGTTATTGCTGGTGGTTACATTGATGGTGTGGATCTAGATCAGCTAAGAGAGTTATTTGAACTGACTACTTATCTGACTAGGTTGCATTCCATGGGGTTCGTGCCAACATGTTTGCTTTGAAGGGAACTAGTTGAGTCTGAAGTGATGGAAGAAGAGACGTCAGATTCCATTACTACACCGGATAAAGATACTTCTTCTTTGTTTGATGATGGGGGCATGGATACCCCAGATTCATAAAGCACTCCCATGCCACTTGAGCCCATAGAGAGCACTTCCATGCCACTAGAGTCCATAGGAAGCCATGTGCCTCATCACCCCGACACCACACATACGTCGTTACTTGAGGGGAATTTTGTTGATCGTTTCTGCCCTTTTTCTTTATTTCCTGTTTATGAGTGTTATGTTCTTAAATTTGAACATATTAACTCTCGACATACTAGTTTGCAGGATTACATGAGTATTGTGGGATCAACACACAATGGAGCAGAAGGTATTCACTGGAAGCTCCAAGTAGGCTCGACGCCTGCTTAAAATTCGTTCCCGTATGAGAACGGATAACAGCAATCTACAACAGTCGAGCCAACGACTATAAGAAAAGGCACTTCCCATGAGGCAACCCGGAGGTTCAGGTTTGAAGAGAGAGGAGAACATGTGGCAGCAATACTTTGGAGTATGATCATCTTCCGGACCCCAAGGTCCGCCCTCCTACCATTGATCATGCCGAATGAGGCATACTACGCGCAGTAACTCTACAACTGTCTCTTTTAATTTATTCTTTATGCTAAGGCCTAGCTATGGAATAGGTTTGGGGAGGGAAGTTGTATGTTCTTATGATTAAATGCCTCGGTATGAACTATTTACGCTGCATTGTATATATGTATATATGTGTTTCTTTGTTTTTCTTTTTAGTTTGGTGGTGTTGAGTGGTATGTTAGCCACTCTTGTGTGAGTCGTCTTTTGGCCAATTTTTTGGCCTATTTCAATTTTTTTTTGTTTGTCGAGTCTAAGTTCTTTTGGCAAGTCGGTTATCTATTGCAATAGATAAGCCTTTTATTGATGTGATCTTTGATGGCCTTTAACTAGTATTAAGGAATTTTCGAAAATCACTTTAATCTGTTTCACTTGTAAATAGAAAGTCTTCCTATTCTACAAGTCAAAAAGCCAGTGAGAAGCCTTATTGAGCCGATGAAAGAAATATTGTATCGGCAAATGTGTGATTCTAGTTGGATGAGCAAGGAAAATCCTTGTGCCACTTCATATACAGTGCACTCTTTTTAAAACGGGTATGACGAACAACATTTTGACTTGTTATCTCGATTCCCAAACCCGTTCCTTGAGAAGGGTACTTGTTACTTCATACTCAGGCTCACTACATTCTATATTTTGAGCATTTGGTCGATTTTGAAAATTGTTTGGTATTGCTTGCTGCCGTTCTAAAAAAGAAAAAATCTCGAAGTGTTTTTCGAGGATCACTTGTGACCGTGTTGGGTATTTCCAAATACTAACTATAAACCAATACGGGGCTGATTGTGCATATGCTGTGAGGGTTAATGGTTATGTTCTCAAATTGTATGCCAAATACTACCTATAAACCAGCGCGTGGGCGGTGCTCGTATGTTGTGAGGGTTGATGGGGGTGTACTCCAAACCGACACGCAGAAAAGTGCGGATCTTGAGCAACCTATTGGGATACATTTGCAACATTGAGATTAAAAAAAATGAAAAAATATGAAAATCTGTGTAACAAGAGCAAAGCAAAAGAAAAAAAGAGAAAAATAATACGTGCAAAAAGAGCAAAGCACGAGAATGACAGCTATTTCTATTTCTATTTCTTGATTTCGACCCTTTCACTAATAAGTCCTTTCTGATTCGTTTGAATTGAGTGCAAAAGCATGTAATATTAGTGGCAGCTTTGTGACATTTGTTGTCACGTTCCTAAGTTAAGTCTTGAACGATTACCTTTTTTTTACTGGACACTTCCAGAAGAGAGACTTGACTCGCACTTATATTATCCCTTGTGAGGGACTACTAGGGTAAGTCGAAGTTTTATTTAGTTGTAAAACGAAAGATTGTGATCTTTGCTAAGCTACTTGCCAACGTTAAAGGGGATACAAGTTTACATCAGTTTTAGGCTTGACTCTTGCAATAGTTGTTCCGGTAGCTTGTTGAACTCTTTTGTGTTGTATCGTGTGTATGTGTTTTTTCCTTTTCTAGGACGTTTTAGAGTTTTGTTTGCTCGAGGGCGAGCAAAGGTTCGGTTTGGTGAGTTTGATGAGTCGATATTTTAACGACTCATTTAGTCTTTTTTAAACGTATTTTGTTATGTCTTTTAGCCTTTTTCATAGTATTTTAGTGCATTTTCACGTTTGGGTATTTTGTGTGTTTTTGTACTTTTTTTAGGTGTTTTTAGGTAAAAGGCATGAAGATGGAGGACCAATGTGAAAATTAAAGCTCATCCAAGCTTCTAGAAGCACACTAAGGCCAAGTAGTGGGCCATTACTCCAAGGTGGTGACAAGGAGGTTAAGAAAAGGGAGTGAAATTAGGAATAAGTGTGAAAAATGGGAGTTTCCCCAAATGGGAGGCTTACCGCGGTGAGCTTCATCAACATGGAAGCTCACCGCGGTCCAGCAGTGCACAACAGAACACGAATTGATTCGCAGAAGACCAGACCGCGGTGAGCCAGACACCCAAAGGAGGCTCACCGCGGTGAGAGCTAGCGAGACAGAGTCAAGCCACGTTTTCTGGCAGTTTTTTCCCATATTTCAAATTTCTGCTTCCTTGGTTCTATAAATAGGCACCTTGTATTCAGTCATTTTCATATCTTCATACTGTCTAGTTTATATTTCTCTCAAATTCAAGCATTGTAAACACTCTAGAGATTCAATCTCTCTTTCAATTGAAGTATATTTCCTTTCAGACGATCTCTTGTCACTGACGTATTCAGGTATAAATCGTACAATTACTATTTACTTTGTACATGACATGTTGTAACATCTGATTACTGAATCATGGTGTATCGGTGTGAACTTGTTAGTGTCTTAATCATTAATTAGGCTATATCCGTATGATTGCATAGCTCGTGACAGGCTCTTTGTAGTGATTATGTACTTGTAGCCCGTATGTGGTTGAACTAGCAATAGCAAGGTGATGAACTGCGACTAGGTAACCTTAATTGGTCCTCTCGTATCAACACACTTTATGAAAGGATTTATTTACTTCATTGTTTGTATAATTGCATGATCTAGGTATTACCTTGTCTTGTGATTGTTAGATTTTATTCTAGGGTTGAAGTATCATTATCCACGCTATCTGTTTACAATCAACACAAGCGAGTCTATTCTATAGGACTAGCTTAATCAATTTCTCGAGAGAACGACCCTGTGGTTAAAAAAGCTTTGTCTGTCTATAACAATCGCTTTTTTCTACTTGTGTTAATATAAGTAGTAATTTTTTAGCGCATCTTATAACCACGAGTTACGTCTAATAACTATTCCATTAATATAACACGGCATATAAAGAAGTAGCATCATTAGTGTTTTGGCGGTTCGCCTTTACATGAGAAAGTTAGCTACTCATAGTATTCCACTTCCCCCGTCCCAGAAATACCTTCCCACTTTGACTTTTTGCAATCAAACTTTTCCAACTTTAACTACAAATTAATCTTATATAATAAAAATTTAGTCCATAAAGTTTCATTATATAAAAACAATGAACATTTTACATTTCCAATTTAACATTAATTCGTAGTCAAAGATAGAAAAGTTTGACTGCGAAAAGTCAAAGTGGGAAGCTATTGCCGGGACGGATGAAGTACTAATGACATAAATCGAAAAGAACAATGAAATAAAGAAGAAGAAGAAGCTTAGTCTATGATGTCTTCGTGCTGCTTATAGGGTTTCCTCCTTCTGGATGCCTGTCGGCCAGCAATTTTCGCATGTTTCTTTCCTGCCTGTAGACGGCTAGTACGTTGTTTGATTCTAAGTAGTTGGGCGTAGCATAGCAGAGGGAGGTTGGGGAACCTTTACGTCTTTCCATCATTGATTTACAACAAAGCAATTTAGGGTTTACTGCGATTTAATTATTCTGTGTGAAATTAAACTGTTGATACGGGAATATGTCCAATCCGTCATAGATGCCTTGGGAGTGTATCCTAAGGCGTATTAAACAGTCTAAGGTCAAAAGGCTTAATGTCCGACCCGTAGGTCCGACCCTTGACCTTCCCGGAACGAGCAATAAGAACCTTGGCCTTCAGGACAAATGGTCCGACCCAGAGACGTGGATCCAGACGTATGACTCGGACCTCCTAAGGAACCAAGTGAACTGGCACCAAGCGAGAAGGAAGGGTCCGAGGCTAGCAAGGTCTGAACCACAGTACTTTAGGAGGTTGTTCAAGTTATCTTACTTTCAATTGAGTACCGCTCGGACCATTGCTCCAGACCTACCCTTTCGGACGAAGGTCCGAAGTGGACATCAGAAGTCTCTAATCTCTCGAGGAAAGACTAAACTACCCTCGAAAGCCCAAAAGGGAAATGGATTAAGTAGTGTAAGGCTCAGATTACGCCAACAATGCTCTATTAGGACCATGGCCCATTAAGGAGACTTAATGGGCCATGGTCCTAATAGAGCATTGTTGGCGTAATCTGAGCCTTACACTTGGCGCAATCTTGTGAGTCTTCCCTTTCTCAAGGGAAACCTATAAATATGGACATATCCTCATAACGCGAGGTAAGCCTTCTTCCCGGACTCTTACCTTCCCGACTATTATACAGAGTAGATCTTCAGTCTCTCTTGAGTAAAGTCTCAAACCGGTTTGACACTTAGCAAACCGGGTCTACGGTCCTAACCCCCCCCCCCCTCCAAAGTTACTTGCGCAGGTTCTTACCCATTAGTGCTTTGGACCTTGGAGTGCTTTGGACCTTGACTTGGGACGATTTGCAGTGATTTTGACTTAGGGTGACTTAGGAAGAACATACTAAGCGTTTGGGGGACTTCACCCTCAACATTTTGGCACCGTCTGTGGGAAACTTTTCAAAAAATTTCATAGCTCTATAAGCAATGGCAAGACAGAGAAAGTCAGCGAGAACCGCCACTACTGCAGTTGGAACTCTCGCTCCAAGGCCACGAGGTAGACCTCCTACTAGGAGAACACGATTGGCTAGGATCGTATCAAGGAATCGAGAGGAGTATCCAAGCGATGGTCACGCTACCAGTGTCTCCTTAGCATAGAGCAAGGGATTACATGGTCGAAATTATCCCGGTGGTTCAAATTGAGGATCTTCCTCTGGATGTAGCAATCAATCCAAGGACTGGTGAGAGGCTCGCCGATGAAGAGATCTGTTAGGAATCTCTGTTTAGATTTTGATCAGCAACCTAATGACTTATCTTAGCTCAGAAAGGTGGTTAGTACTCTTGGTTCACTTGAACACTGTAAAAGAGGAAAATCACTAAGTATGATAGTCTAACAAATCTTGTATAGGATGTTAGGTCTCTGTATGTAATTTTTATATCTTTGAAGAAGACCATGAAGGAGGCATCCAGCAGGAGAGTTCAACAATTTTTGAAGTTTTAAAGACTGCACAAGATTGCTGAAGACAAAGGTTATCAGATACCTATGTCCAGATATCTTTGATAAACAAGTGTTTCTCAATAAACAAGTTTTGCAAAAGATATCTGCGACGCAAGGTTTTTGAACGAGGAAAAGTGCCCACAGATATCTACACTCAGATACCCTGGATAAAACTATGTTTCTGGGAAACAATGTTTCAACAGGTATCTGGAGATGAGAAGGTCTCTGGAAAGGGACATGCAATGCTTCAGAAAGCATGCATAGTTCCATTGGCACTACAGAACAAAAATAGTACAATGCAATAAATGCGCAGACAGAGACATCTGAACAAAAGAGAAAATATCTGAAAAGAGACAACGTCTTCTGCAGTACTATTTTCAGATATCAATAGTTTAAATTTCATTAAGCCTAACGGATACAATTCAAACGGCATGATTTTCAACTATAAATATCATCACTTAGATTGCTTGAAAGACACACACTAAACTCACTAAAAATACCAAGCCCCTCTGATAATACAACCAGTGGTATCTTTCTCTCAAGCATACAAGTCTTCAACCTACTTATTCTTCAGCTTACAGTTGTGACTAAGCTCTTGAATTCTAAGTAGTACGAAAGTTTTAAGTGCCCTGATCCTTAACAAGCATTGCTATTTGTGAAGGAGTTGAATCAAAAGATCAAGTATCTGAGATTCATTCTCTAGAACATTTATCATAGACTTGGGTCAGTAAAAGAACATATCACCACACATTGTGAAGTGTGTTAAGAGACTCTTGTTCAAGAAGGTAGTATTATATAACTGTAGAAGTTATTAATCTACCAAATCTGACAAACTACCTTAATCAACACCTTAAACGGTGTGGAGTACATGAAGTACTTAGTTTGGGAAACTAAGGAATAACTCCAAGGATACTGAGCATAGGAAGTACTTAGTTTGGGAAACAAAGGAATATCTCAAAGGTTTCTTAGTATAGGAAGTACTTGGCTGAGAAAGCCGGGGAATAACTCAGGGGAACACTTGGTTGGGAACCTAGTGTATTTAGGAATCGAGAGAAGATATTTGTAAGGTGAACTAAATTATCTGTCTTAGTGGATTCTAGGTCTGAGAAAGGCCGAAGTGGATTAGTTGAAGGATTACGCCACCTTCAGATACCACTATAAAGATCAGTGTTATTTACTTTCTGAAATTTATTACTTGCTTTATTTACCTTGCTGAGTATTTACACATATCTTGCTGAGCATGTGCACTTATCATAGAAAAGTCTTCTGCACTCTGAAATTAAGTATTAGATATCTTCACAGATATCTGAGAAATTATGTTTATCGACAAAAGTTGTAAGAGACTATCAACCCCTCCCCCCCCCCTAGTCTTTTCCCTTTGCCGTTATCTGGACCAACAAGTGGTATCAGAGCAGGAGGTTCCCAAGCCTTCTGCACTGAACCTAGATCCCAGATAAGTGCCCACTAACTGCTTTTCACCTACACTTGATTTGTCTGTTTAGTGTGTTTGCTGCAGGATGTCTTTAAGTGACGCTCCAATTCTCAAGCCAGAGAATTATGAGGAATGGAAGAACAACATGATGCTCCACCTAGAAGCCATCAGTGATGAAATGATCGAAGTAATAAAGAATGGCCCCATAGTCATTCAACAACTCAAGCAGGTCATGGAGGTTTCTAATGGTAGAGACAGAGTTCCCACTGATGAAGAACCAAGTGGTGGTTCCTCTCAAACAGGTGCTTCAACCAGCGGAAGACCTACTGGTCAAGTTATTTACGAGCCAAAGCCCAGAGAGCTCTGGACATCGGAAGATGCCAAGAGAAATCGACTGGATGGTCAGGCTCGCAATATCATCATACGTTCCACTCCAGAGCACATATGTGTAAACTGTGTGGTGCAAAAATGGTGAAAGTGACCTGGCAACTGATTGAGGAAATCTGTGCCGGCACTGAGAAAACAAAGGAAAATAAGTTCGAAGTCTTGAAGCTCAAATTCCAAAACTTTAAACAAGGTCCCACAGAGACTCTTGAAGAACTAGATTTCCGGTTCACAACATTGATGAGTGAAATGGCTGCACTTGGTGAAAGTGAGAGATACTCTAACTATGAAAAGGTTAAGACTATCGTGAGAATCTTGAATCAAAACTGGGAACACACTCAGTACTTTTATTTCAACCAAGGAATGCCAAATATCACTCCAGTAGAACTCTTTTACCACTTAGCTACTGTCAACTATGAAACTACTCAGAGAGAACAAACAATTGCTAAGAAAGTTCACAATGTTGCTTTAGTAACACAAGGTACTTCTGAAAAGAAGGATACCAAGGAAATGACTGAGGAAGATGCTCTTGTTGTAAAGCAAATGAGAAAATATGTCAGTCGGGAGATTGAGAGAAGAAAAGCCAAAGAGAAGTTGAAAAAGCATCTAGGCTCACACTATCACCAGTACAAAAATATGCAGCTGTCAAGCTCGCTGAACTAGCCGGCTCAGCAAGCATCTAGTACTGAGGAAACAGAAATCGTAAACGATATCTGTTTCTATTGTCAGAAACCTGGTCATTTAAAAGAGATTGCCCTGTTTTCAATAAGCTAAAGATAGGTGACAAGAAAGATAGAAGAAACGTCAAGAGAGGTCAGAGAGCTATGCTCACTGAAGAAAGGAAAAAGATTCAAATCCAACTGGATGCTCTAGATATTGAATCAGAATCTGAGGAAGAGGACTCAGATGATACCAAACCATGTTCTCCAGAATTATGTGGCATTACTCATGAATTAGTTTACTTTGGTCAAAAGAAAAGGGAAATATGCGGGGTTGCTTAGGAGATCTATCCAGATTGCTCCAACATTGAGCCTTGCCTAATGGCTGACGAGGTAACCAACATTTCTCAATTCATAATGTATGAGAGTGATGAGGAAGAAATCAGAGATTCAGAATATTTCAGAAGAGAACTTGATCTCTACAAAAGAGAATTTCAAATGATCCGAGCTAGAGCCGACATTCTTGAAGAAGAAAAGAATTCTCTTGAGAAGGAAAATTCACAATTACTCAAGATATCTGAGATAAAGGATGCTGAAAATGCATTTCTCAAAGCACAGATATCTGAAACAGAGAAGTTACACATAAAGGCAATGGATATACTCTAAAAGGAAAATAAAAATCTTTCTTAAAATGAGGAACTCAAGAAGAAAGAACTATCTTTTCAATCCTATGCCAAAGCTTGTGACACTCTCACTGAAGTACACTCTTATTTAAGAGATCCTTCAGAAAAGGGAGGACTTGGGCTGGACACACAAACAAATAGTTCTACCACTCTGAATAAGAGTGACGAAAGAATAACATTTGTGCTGCGCAAGATGGTTCCCAAATAACATAAAGCATTGGTCAGAAAGCTAAGGTTGTTGACAAAGGAAAGGCAGTTGCGACCAAATCTTTGTGGGAAAAACAAGTCCAAAAGAGAACTGTTGGGAACGTTTCTGTAAAGAAACATAACACTGAAAAGTGTAATCACCCACAGTGCTATGTTTCTCAGAAAGGAAAAATTGCAGGAGCAGGCAAATTTTCTAATATCATGTATTCTGGAAAGAAAGACGTTCCAGAGACTAGCAAAGCTGTTGAGAAAAGAACTCAGACAGCGCCAGGTGCTCGAAATGGCATTGGCTATAAAGCCATCGGGAAACAACTCGCGCATGAGTATAAACAAGAGCACGAACGATGGATAAAAGCCAGGATTGCGCATAACAATCATCAGAAGTGGAAGAAAGAACAGGTTACGACCACTCTGAATGCCAGGGCGGAAATTCCTCCATTTTCCCACTTTCTCCTATTTTTCTCCCTTTTTCCAACCTCCATGTCACCTCTCTTGGAGTAGTGGCCCACTAACTTCGCCTGGTGGTGCTTCTAGATGGTTTTGTAGTCTTCTTTGCACTTTTCTCCTCCATTTCCTTGCCAATGACTCTAAGAAACCTAAAAATGAACAAAAACACACAAAAAACCCAAACGTGACACGGAACAAAAAACACTAAATAAAGGCTACAAGACGTAACAAAATACGGAAAAAGGTACTAAATGAGTCGTTAAAATATCGACTCATCATAATCCAACAACCAATTCTTTCTTAGCTAGCTTATTCCGAGTTTTGAAATTCAAGTGACTCATCCTTTTGTGACATAGCCAATTTTCTTCAGCGTACCTAGATTGACTCACCATGACGCATTCTTCAGTTGTGGCGGATACCCAATCTCGAAAATAAGCCTTTGCAAGAAAGCAGGTTCTTAACCTTGAGACATAGTCTTGGGTTAATGGAGCTACCGAAGGAACTGAAAAGTTCTAATCTCTGAGACGGAAATTCAGAAAGAAGAGATAAGATATCTGGAACAGGAATCCAGAATATCAAAGACAAAAGGTGAAACACTTAGGAAAAAGATATCTGAGACGGGTACTCAGATATCAAAGGTTAAAGGGTAAGATGGCTATTTGAAGATTTCTCAGACAAGTACTCATATATCTATGAGTTCACAATGTGAGGGGGAACACAAAAGAGAAATGTGGTACAACTGTTTTCAGTCAACTACACCTCTGGTGTTTTGTATCTTTCCATTTATATGTTAAGTTACATACAGTCTCTGAACTGAATACATAAGTTCAAAGACTGTCCCCTAGTCACAGAGAGAGATGTGATTCAGAAAGCCATACGCCAAATTTCATTAATTGGGCACAATTACAATTACTGATTGTGATCATTGCTGAAGAAGCAATCGTAACCCTTGATGTAAAGTGCGTTTGATCTTAACGGACGAGATTAATTCTCTGTAAAATAGTGGACTGTAAAATCACAGACGTGGCCCACTAAACATTTAATGCAAAACGAATTTTACCCATGCCCATCTGCATTTTCACAGATACATATGTACAAAATCAATTTGTATGTATATGTCCGTTGAGAGTAAGATGCTATATATATATAGGATTTTGACAAAAGAAATCATTTTCGCCTAATCCAACATTCACAATTACATAGAAATAGCAAAAACCTTTCAAAGTTTTCTGCAAATCTCTGTTCTTCGCTTAGTTATTCTGCAAAGAATCACTAAACTTAAACCTTAATCTCTTTCCGACTTTCAAAAAAATTTCACTATTTAAAGAGATGGCTCCAAAACGTGCTTCTACCCAGAAATTCCAAGCTACTACCTCTGGTACTGCTGAAAAGCAAGCACCAGTGTTGGTTATAACAAATAAATGGTTGACTAGAGAGTTCAATCCTGATCATTGGACTTCAAATCACAGGATGATTTGGGGTGGTGCCAAGATTGAGGAATACCTTGTAGCTGCAATAGAAAACCAGGCTGACAGAAAGTTGGTACTTGATATGCTTGAAAAGGCACAAATCAAGGGCTTTCTATCTACTCTTCCCAGTGGAGTTTCTTCACTAGATGTCCTGAAGTTTTACAACAACTCCACGATTATTTCCAAAGTCTCTGAAGGCATTGAGACAGTGTCTATCAAGACTAAAGTCCAAGGACAGGAAATTCTGTTGGACGAAACAGCTTTCTGTGAGCTGTTTGAACTTCAAAATCTTGGAAAGGATTTTGAAATTGAGACCAAGGATGAAGATCTCCTTGAGGGTGTCAAAAAGCTCTACAGTGATGTGTGTGATCTTGACAAGCCAGACACACCCATCGACTTCAAACTTGCTGACATCAGAACCAGACATCTGCTAGTTCACTGGGATGTGTTGGCATGTATCCTTCACAGATGCTTTGATGGTCTACAAGGAGGAGCTGACCAGATAAGCCAAGAACGCTGGATGATGATGTTCTTGTTGAATCAACAAAACAAAAGGCTGGAAAACCCTTTTAATTGGGGAAGTACGCCTTCATGAAATTTGTGAAGAAGATACAAGGCTTTCAGCCTAAAATCGTTAAGGGCCTGGCTGAGCCAAAAGCCACAGTAAGCTATGGACTGAAGATATGCTACTTACTGGAGTGCCTTGGCATTGAGCTCAGAGAGACGGCAGACATTGCCAATAGTAACCTACTCTACAAATATGAGTATACAAACATGATGAAAAAGGTTACTGCATCTCAGAAAGGTACCAAGAAACGAAAAACTGATGAGGTATCTGAGGGTTCCGTTGCGACAAAAAAGCCCAGAACATCACAAAAGAAGTCTGCTGGCAAATCAGAAGGCATACCCATTGTGGATGTCGACTCTCAGATATCTGCTACCACTGCTGATGAACTCATAAATGAAGATGACCTCATCAATGCTGCTAAGACCACAGCTGATGAACTCATCAATGTTGTAGAGTGCCTTGCTGATGAACTTATCAATGCTGATAAAAGCAGTGAGAAACTTCAAACACTCTCTACAGAAGCAGCAGGAATTGTTGATAATTCAGTCCTAAATTTCGATGAAGAATCTGAAGATGAGGGGGAAGCCATAATCCCCAAGGCTGCTAAAAGAGAACAAGTGCAGAGGTTGCTGAGAAGGCAACTAGTTCAAAGGTTGCTGAAGAAGCAACTGTGTCCAAGGTAACTGGACAAAACACACCATCAGAGCAATTAACACTTAAGCACATTGAAGATGCTCTGATGAGTGGCAACTTAGTGTTGGAGGATACTGCCATTGCCTCAACACTTAAAAGTCTGTCTCAAGCAGATCTGTATAGGCCCCATACAGCATCACCTTCTTCATCCAGATTAGAATCACCACACCAACAACAACAACCAATAGTGGATTTTGTTGAGATGATACTTGAGTTACAGCATGAGATACCAGCATTTTTCCTTGCTGAAGAAAATCCTGTAAAAGAATAGGTTCCCCAACTCAATGAGAGGGATCAAACTGAGGCATCTGCTCAGAATGATCAACCAGGGGAGGCAACTGAGTTACACACTCAGGAAAGGTCTGATGTACTTGAAACTTCAAATAAAGAAGCTGAAATGGAACAACAAGACCAAAGCATAGAAGGGTCACAAGTTCCAGAGACCAATCAACCTGACACTGCTCAGGTAGCTGAATGGTTTAACTCTCTACTTGTGATATTTTATGTTTATAAATCTTGTTACTTATAAAAATTTCTTTGTACAGGCTGAATTAGAAATAAAAGAATAAGAGGAAGCTGCAAAGCTTGCCTCAGAGACTGAGAAGGAGGCTCCCATAGCCTCACCTCTTAAGGAACCTGAGCCTGTATTACAGGTGGAAATTAGTTTCTTAAGACATAACTTTTCAGATATCTATTGTACACACTTGACTAACTAAGTGTTTGTTTCTAATAGGCTCCAACTGAGAAGAAAAATGATGAGGCTGAGAAGCCTAACTCATCAGAGAATCAACCAGAGACTCACAAAGTCTCTGAGGAACAAGTATCTGAGCCTTCTATTGAGAAGGTATATATATCTCAGATATCTATATTCTTCACAATGTTACTCTGATCATTTTTCTAAAAACTTAACACTTTCTACTCATAGGTTCAAAAAGAAGTAGAAGTTGCTGGGGAAATGCCCACTCAATCCCCTCAACCAATGGAAATTGATGAAG
The DNA here is from genome assembly GCA_026545765.1 of Plantago major. Taxonomy (NCBI): domain Eukaryota; kingdom Viridiplantae; phylum Streptophyta; class Magnoliopsida; order Lamiales; family Plantaginaceae; genus Plantago; species Plantago major. The sequence continues at coordinate 50,624,782 of CM048841.1, read as the reverse complement.
CCTCAAAGCCTTCATAACAAGAAAACCTTCCAGAGACTGCACAAGTCTCTGAAAGATTAGTATCTGAGCCTCCTACTGTGGAGGTAATTGACATCTCAGATATCTGAAATTGTCTAATGTAGTTTTCTTGCTAAAATTTTATAAGTGTTATGTTTTTAATCTCAGGTTCAAGCAGAAAGAAAGATCACTGAGGATCAGACTTCCAAGTCTCCTCCTCATATCCAGATATCTGAGGCACCTGGAACCTTAGTAGTCAAGTCATCTGAGCCTGTCACACAGGTAACTCAGATACCTTTCTACTCTAAAGCCCAGATATCTACCATAATTTTAAAACTAATTCAGAACTCTTTCCTTCAGGCTCAAACAAGTGCCACTAAGGTCCCTGTTGATGAGAATAAGGACCTGCTTCCTTTCTTCAAGGAATACACTTCGCCAAAGCACCTAAAATGCTTCAAGAAATGGCAAAAGCTTCGATGCTCTGATCTATCTGAGATCATAAAGGTGACTGATCACCCCATAAGGAGAGCACGAGCCCTTGACTTGGAAAATTATGTCCATGCTATGTTCCCCACTGAACAATACTCTTTTGGAACATTAATGCATAAGGACTTCGTCAAGGAAGTGGCAAGAAAGCTTATTCAAGCTTTCAACCAAGCAGATGGTCAGGCCAGAATGCAGATGGCATTCAAGCCTATTTTGCCCAAGACTTTACAGTTCATACCCTCTGAGCAAGAGGAAGTAAATCGGCAAATCATCACTATTCCAGAAGTGATCAATCTGGTTTCTGAAGATGAAGAAGAGAAGGAGACTGATGAGAATGACTATGAAGAACCACCTTCTGACCATCACAAGGATGAGGATGATAAGAAGGATGATGATAATGCCCCTGCACCAGGGACATGAGGGATTGCACAAGGAAATAATACCTCAGTTTCTGAAAAGCACACTGAGAGGACATCACAAAAATCCCCTCCTTCATCTCCTCAAAAATCCCCAACAAAAAGACTCTACTAAACAAGTAGTTGAGCACTCTGAGGACAACACTCAGAATATATTGGATGCACAAGCCAGAGTTGCTCAACTCAAACAACTGTTGGAGGAAGAACAACAGCTAAACCTTTAACTGAAAGAGAAGATAGTTGAATCTAAAGCAAAGCTCCAAAATATTGAAGATCAAGCAATCAAGGAAATTGAAGCTTATGCTGAAATGAAAGAACTCCAGCTTGTTGTTCAGGCAATTGTTGAGGAATTAGATACTGAGCAAGTATCTGAAAACAAGCATGATGCTAAGGCTGCATTACCAAAAGATGTACCATCCTCCTCACTGAAAGGAAAGAAGCCCATCTCTGAGATGGTTGCTGGACTAGAGAACATTGATGAAAATATCCAAGAGGATGAAGATCACTGTGCTGATGACTCAGATGATGAAGAAGACAAGGCATTGGCAGAGCACCGCAATGACACTTAGCTGTTTCTCATTTGAAAAGGAAGCTGATTGCTCCTGAAATCTTTAGCAAGCTGCCAAATGTCAACTCCAATGAATACTTGAACAGATATTAAGTACTGGCTAAATTGAAAAAGGAGTTGTCTTCTCAAGATAAAGCCGCCATTGCATCAGTCCCTGCAGAGATGAAGACATTCACTGAGCTCATCACTCACAGAATAACCAGTCTGGTCATTGCTCAGAAAAACGTAGGCATGGTTAGGGATGATGACCAAAACTTGGCTGCAAAAGCCTTTGAAGAGGCTAGCTATGCTGCTGGAAAAGCATATGCTATTCAAGGCCCACTAGCAGAGCTCACTGATAAGGAAACAGGACTTATCAAACAAAATCAGGAGCTCAAGGCTAATCTGGAAAAGTTGGTTGCTGCTTACAACTATCTGCAAGGCAACTTTGACTCCCTTTCAGAATCTTTTGTGATTCTTAGTCAGTCAACAAAGACTAAGGGGTAAGGATTTCAAGGTGCTCAGAGAGGAAGAGGAAGAGGAAACAAAAGAAAATATGAACAACCACCTCTCAGAATAAATGAGCCCTCCTCCAAATGACCGCTTACTGAGATAGTGGCCACCACTCAGCAACTTCCTGAAAAAGGAATGACAACAAGGGCCAGGGCACAGAAACCTCCAAGGGGTACCAAGGCTCCAAGGAGAAGACAAGTGATAGGGGTTGATGAGTCTTCTAAAGAAGAAGAAGAAGAAGAAGAAGAAGAAGAAGAAGAAGAAGAAGAAGAAGAAGAAGAAGAAGAAGAAGAAGAAGAATGAGGCTACAAATCACCTAACAAGAGAAATCTGGAAGATGATGATGAAGATGAAGCTCCTCTTCATAGAAAAAGAAGAAAGGTTGATAGCCTATCTGAGCCCATAGCTGCAAAGCCTTTGGCAGCTAAAACACCCTCTGGAAATACCAGGTCAATCCAGGGTGGTTCTTCAAGCAATCCCCCAAGGGAGAATTCAAGACAAAGGAGGAATAGATTGAGAGCTGAAAGAAGAAAAGGTTAACTTCCACTCAGGCCAGAAGAAGCCAGAATTGAGTATGTGAAGACCAACAATGACTCCTCTGTCTATAGGTGCATTAATCAGAAGAATGGCTACTGGATTCTAAAACTCAAGCACTTACTGGTAAATGAAAAATTTCCAGAACCAATCCATAAACAACTCATGGCATGGAGAAAAGACAAGCCAATCTTGATTAACACCAACCATATCAAAGCCTGGTTGGATTTTGAAGTAATTAAGCGAATAGAAGCCATGAAGAAGGACCTCTCTGATGATTGTCCTTATGGAAAGCCAGATGATGTGCACAGAATTCCTAACATCACTGGAACTGACACAAGAGCAAGACTTGCTTTGGAACCCTATGAGTCTTTCTACATGACTGAAGATCAATACAAGGGTGACATCAGATATCTGAGGATCATATATGAATACTTTAAGCTATCAGATATCCGAATTGAGCATGCCTGGAAATGGGGAATGTATCTGTAGGTCAAACACTTTGCAAGAAGAATCCCACCAAAACCTACAAAGAAGTATGTGGTTTTGCCAGAAATACTGAGATGATAGTCAGGACCTTGCCTTATGACTACTCAGATGATATCAAAAGGTTTGGGGATAGGGAATTTGCTAACTGATCCATAGATCTGTTGAGTGAAGACTTGAAGATTTTGAATACTTGAAGACTAGTAAATCAGAATGTTTACTTGGAGCTTGGTTACTCATGTTGTTCTGATTTAACTAAGTATTTTCTTTTGTATCTTGCTGACTGAGCTGTAATGTGTTTTATTTGTAAAAGTTATTTGTAAACTTTACATGTAACATATCTAATGAACATACTCTCAGATATCAATCTATAAAAAGATAACTTGTCAGCAAAGATCACACCTTGTGATTTGCTTGATGTTTACTCTCTGCAACTAATTAAAATGAATTGAAAAGATCATAAGAAATGATTAAGTGTTAGATTGTTCCCTCTTCCAAGTCGTAATAGGTTTTAAAGATAGTCATCGTTGACTGATCAAAAAGGGGGAAATTTGTTAGGAATATATGTTTAGATTTTGATCAACAACCTAATGACTTGTCTTAGCTCAGAAAGGTGGTTAGTATTCTTGGTTCACTTGAACACTGTAAAAGAGGAAAATCAATAAGTATGTTAGTCTAGCAAATCTTGTATAGGATGTTAGGTCTCTAAATGTAATTTTTTATATCTTTGAAGAAGACCAAGAAGAAGGCATCCAGCAGGAGAGTTCAACAAATTTTAAAGTTTTGAAGACTGCACAAGATTGCTGAAGACGAAGGTCAACAGATACCTATGTCCATATATCTTGAATAAACAAGTGTTTTTCAATAAACAAGTTTTGCAAAAGATATCTGTTGGGAAATTTGTTGGGAAATTTCTTGGGAAATTTTTTAGATATTTTGTTAGAAATATCTGTTTAGATTTTGATCAGCAACATGATGATTTATCTCAGTCTCAGAAAGGTGATTAGTACTCTTGGTTCACTTGAACATTGTAAAAGAGGAAACTCACTAAGTATGATAGTCTAGCTAATCTTGTATAGGATGTTAGGTCTCAAAATGTAATTTTTATTTTATGGAGAGAAGACCAAGAAGAAGACATCCAAGCAGAACAAGCTCAACGACATTGAAGACTTGAAGAAACTGCACAAGATTACTGAAACTGTTTTTTAGATACCTTAGCCAGATATCTTGAAGACACGAATAGTTTTAAACAAACTGTGTCACAAGAGATATCTGAGAAATAAAAGGCATATCTGAAAACAAGGAAAGTGTCCACAGATATCAATTCTCAGATACCTTGAGCATTAACCACATTTCTGAAAAAGAAATATATATATTGCAAACAAAGTTGTTTCAATAAAAGTGGTATCTGAAGATTGAAGATAAGGACGTGCAAAGAATCAGATAACACTAGTCTCGACATAAAGCATAGTTCCGCACTACAGACAAAAAGTATAGTACAATGCATTTAATGCACGGACGAGATGTCTCGAATAAAAGCAACGGCGACCAAGAAGAAGACAAAACTCACATAAGATTATACACAGATATCAATAGTTTGAATTTGAGCCTAACGGATACTATTCTAATGGCACTCAAATTCATCTATAAATATCAACACTTAGACTGCTTGAAGAGATACACCTTGAACGAAACGACACAACGCTGAACACCTTACTCTCTCAAAGCAACTTACTTATCCTCAAAGCTTTCTGTTGCGACCAAAGCTTTTGATCTTGAGTAACACTGAAGTTCTAAGTGTCCTGATCCTAAACAAGCACAGCTATCTATGAAAGAGTTGAAACGAAAGATCAAGTATCTGAGATTCATTCTCTTGAATATTTATCTAAGACTTGGGTCAGTAAAAAGAACAAGATACCATACATTGAAAAGTGTATTAAGTATACTTGATTCACAGAGCTATCTGAATAACTGAATAAGTTATTAAAGAAGCTCATCTGACAACTCAAACCAAAACCAACACCATAACTGGCGTGGAGTACAGGAAGTACTTAGTTTGAAAAATTAGGGAATAACTCCAAGGTTACCGGAGTATAGGAAGTACTTGATTTGGGAAACTAAGGAATAACTCCAAGGTTATTGAGTATAGGAAGTACTTAGCTTGGGAAGCTAGGGAATAACTCAAAAAGGTTTCGAGCAGAAGTACTTGGTGAAAGCCGGGAACAACTCGGGGGAACATTTGGTTGGGAACCATTTGTTTAAAGGAATCTTAGAATAGGATTTTGTAAGGAGAACTCAATTATCTATTCTAGTGAATTCTAGGTCTGGAAGACCGAAGTGGATTAGTTGGTGGATTACGCCACCTCCGATACCACTATACTTGCCGTGTTATTTACATTTCAGTATTTACATTTCAAAGAACACACACACACACTTTAACTGTTTCTGCACTTATCTTTATTAAGTCTTCCGCGCTCTGATTCTAAGTATCATATATCTATTCAGATATCTGAGAAATAGTTTTTATCGACAAAAGTTTTAAAAGACTATTCGCCCCCCTCTAGTCTTTTACTTTGCGTTATCCGACCAACAAGTGGTATCAGAAAGGAGGTTCAAGCCTTTTACCGAACCTAGATCCCCGATAGGTGAAGGAACTTTGTCCATTTTCGAGGACTATTTAATTTGTGTGTTAAGTGCGGTATGTCTCGAGTGATGCACCCATTCTCAAACCAGAGAATTACGATAAATGGAAAAATAACATGATGCTCCACCTTGAAGCCATAAGTGACGAAATGATCGAAGTGATAAAGAATGGCCCAATAGTCATTCCACAACTCAAACAAGTCATGGAGGTTTCTAATGGTAGAGTCAGAGATCAAAGCGAAGGATCTTCACAAACCGATGCGTCAACAAGTGGGAGATCTACTAGTCAAGTCATTTACGAACCAAAGCCCAGAGAACTCTGGACATCGGAAGATGCCAAGAGAAATCGTCTGGATGGTCAAGCTCGTAATATCATCATCGATCGACACTGAGCACATACAAGGTAAACGTGGGTGCTAAATGGCGAAAGTTGCAACTGATTGAAGAAATCTATGCCGGAACTGAGAAAACCAAAGAAAACAAGTTCGAAGTTCTCAAGTTGAAATTTCAAAATTTCAAACAAGGACCCACTGAAACTCTGGAAGAACTTGATTTCAGATTTACCACTCTCATGAGTAACATGGCAGCTCTTGGGGAAAGCAGATACTCCCTACCAAAAAGATTAAGTCTATTGTCGTAAGTCTTAACCACAACCGGAGCATACCAAATTCTTTTATTTTAACCAAGGAATGCCAAATATCACTCCAAAGGAACTTTTCTCATCTTGCTATGTTGATTATGAGACAACTCAAAGAGAACAAACAACCTAAAAGTTGCAAAACGCGTTCTAGTCACTCAAGGAACTTCAAAAGAAGAAAAGCAAGGAAGAAATCGAGGATGCTCTTGCCGCAAAGCAAATGAGCAAATATATCACGAGAAATTGAAAGAAGGAAAGCCAAAGAGAAGTCAAAAAGCATCTAGCTCAAACTATCACCAAGACAAAATATGCAAAGCTCATTGAACAAGCCATTTCGTAAAGCATCATGTCTTGAGGAAGCGAAATTGAAACGATATCTGCTTTCTATTGTCGTAAACCTGGCCACTAAGAAGGATTGTCCCGCCTCAACAAACTAAGGACAGTGACAAGAAAGATGGAGAATCTTGAAGAAGCCGTAAAGCTTTGTTAATCAAGAAAGAAAGAAAATCCAAACTCAATGGATGCTCTATACGTTGAGATGATTCAAGATGACAATTCAGATGACTCAACCTTACCATCACCAGAATTATGTGGAGTTACTCATGATATAATCGACTTCGGCCTCAAGAAGAATGAAATGTGTGGAGTTGCTGAAATTGACGGTCCAGACATCTCCAACATAGAAATCTGTCTTATGGCTGATGAGGTAACACATACTTCTTGTTATACTTATGAAAGTGATGAAGAGGAAATAAAAAATCTAGAAAATCCCAGGAAAGAACTTGACATCTATGAAAGAGAATTTTTAATGATCCGAGCTAGAGCCGAAAACCTTGAAGAAGAAAAGAATTCTCTTGCAAAGGAAAATTCTCAATTAGTTAAAGTATCGGAGAGAAAGGATGCTGAAAATGCATCTCTCAAAGCTCAGATATCTGAGACTGAAAAGTCACATAAAGAAGCAATGGCTGAATTACGAAAGAAATATGAAGATCTTCTTTCTGAGAACAAGGAACTCAAGAAGAAAGAATTATCTTTTCAATCTTATGCCAAAGCTAGTGACACTCTTACTGAAGTACAATCTTACTTAAGAGATCCTTCAGAAAAGAAAGGACTTGAAATGAATACACGCATGATTGTTCTATCACTCTGAATAAGAGTATGGAGAGAAGAACATTTGTAAGTACTCAGCAAGACGGTTCCCATGAAATCTATAGTATCGGTGAGAAGACAAAGATTGTTGACAAAGGAAAGGCAGTTGCGACTAAACCTTTGTGGGAAAAACAAGTCAAAAACAAAACTGTTGGGCACGTCTCTGAAAAGAAACACAACACTGAAAAGTGTAAACACCACAGTGCTATGTCTCTCAAAAGGGTAGAATTGCAGAGCCGCAAATTCTTCCATGTCACTTTTTCTCGAAAGAAATTGACCAACCAGAGACTAGCAAAGTCACGAGAAAAGATCTCAGATAGCTTCAAGTGCTCGAAACGGGATTGGCTACAAAGGCATCGGAAAACAACTTGCTCATGAGTACAAGTAGGAGCAAGAACGATGGCTGAAAGCTAGAATTGCTCAAAGCAATTATCAGAAGTGGATGTTAAATCAAGCCACTGAAAATCTGAATGCCAAGGCTAGAAGAAATCTGGCAAGGAAAGCTAAGTTTGCTGAAAAGCAAACTCAGAAACCTGACAGGTATCTGAAAGCATCATATGGAGCACCTAGGAACACACCAAGGAAGAAAATAATTCTTACTAATGATAACATTCATTCAAATAGAATTCCTCCTTATGTTCCTGTCAGACAAAAGAATATTTCAAAGAAATTCATTCAAAAATGGATTCCTACTGGAAGATCTTTTAATTCTGACGGTTCCATCAAAGATATGAGATTCTCCTGTTTCCTGTTGTGTGCAGAATGCTTCCTGGACTAAAGCACAATGGCTATTTGATAGTGGATGCGGAAAGCACATGACAGGAGACAAAGTAAATCTGGTCGATTACAAAGCTTGCAACACAGGACCAGATATCAGATTTGCTGGAGGAGAATTAAATCCCTCTCTGGGATTTGGCAACGTCAAATTGGGGAATATAACAATCACTGACGTATTACATGTTAAGGATTTGAAATATAATCTATTTAGCATGAGCCAGTTTGCATGCAGGTTTTACTATAAAATTCAAAGCTAAATCGCAAACTAATTGACAATGAGTCAAAGTCATACCTTAGTCGGCGGAAAGGCAGTCTTTATGTTGCCGATTGGCATCTGCCACAACTGAAGAATGTCTCATGGTGAGTCAATCTGGTCACACAGAGGAGCACTGGTTATGGCACAAAAGAATGAGTCACTTGAACTTCAAAACTCTGAACAGACTTGCCAAGAAAGAGTTAGTGGTTGGCCTTCCCAGAACATCTTCGTAAAGGATGGTATCGCTCACTCACGATGGGGAAACAATCTAAGATCTCTTTCAAGTCCAAAATCAGACACTCTAGTGTTAGACCACTGCAACTTTTACACATGGATCTATTTGAATCATCTGTAACTAGTTATGCAGGAAAGAAGTATGGTCTGGTTGTTGTAGATGACTTCTCAAGATTCACTTGGGTGGAGATACCAAACTTGCTGAAAAAGCTTGAAGTCATGAAAAATGACAAGGTATCTGCAATCAGAACAGACCATGGTACTGAGTTTGTCAACCAGTACATAAAGGAGTTTTGTACCTGCAAAGGTATACAACACCAACTTTCCTCTGTAAGAACACCTCAACAAAATGGTGTTGCAGAAAGGAAAAACAGAACCCTTAAAGAAGCTGCAAGGACAATGCTAATGACATCGAAATAAGTGAAATTTATTGGGTCAGTAAACACAAATGCTACACTCGTAATGTATGTTTGATAAACAAACACCATGACAAGACCCCCTATGAAATCTTGGTTGGTAGACCCCCTAATATCAAACATCTGAGAGTATTTGGTTGTAAATGTTTTGTTCTAAACAATGGAAAAGATTATCTGAGAACATTTCAACCAAAGGCAGATGAAGGTGTATTTCTTGGTTATTCCACAAATAGCAAAGACTACAGAGTTTACAACAAAAGAACAAAGAAAATTGAAGAATCAATTCATGTTGTATTCTATGAAGGAAATAAGAAAACACCTCCTAATGATGAACTCTCAGAAAGGTTCAAAGAACTATTACTGAGGGATTCTAAAGAAGAATCCTCAGAAAGGAGAAACATCATTATGGAAAGTGAGGATGACTCTGACGTAGAAAAGCTTGAAATGCCTAGTAACAACAAGATGACTCACAAACATGATGAGGAATTTCCTATGAGTTTTCCAGAAATGGAACAAAGTTATCGAGAACCTTCATCATGAAGAGGTATCTGAAAATGAGACTGCTGAAATGCAAGTTCCAGATATCTCTAACACTGAAAAAGTGTCAGATATCCATAACATTTCCCATATGTCAGATATCTCAGATATTGAAAAAGTATCAAATCATAATCTTAGTGATTCACATTCAAATCACTTGGATATTGATCCTACTAGCACTAAACCTATGATGAGATGGATCAAAGATCATCCTGCAAAGGATGTAATTGGACCAATTAATCAAGGTGTTAGGACTAGGAGAGCAATAGCTGAAAATGTTAATTCTCTCTTTGGATGTTTCATCTCGAATATTGAACCTAAAAATATAGAAGAAGCATTAGGAGACCAAGACTGGATCTCTGCAATGCAAGAAGAGTTGGATCAATTTGAGAGAAACAAAGTCTGGAAACTAGTTCCATTTATAGAAGGAATATCTGTGATTGGAACTAAATGGGTTTTCAGAAACAAGATGAATGAATCTGGTGAAATAACCAGAAACAAAGCAAGATTGGTTGCCAAGGGATTTACCCAGACTAAAGGCTTAGATTTTGACGAGTCATATGCACCAGTTGCCAGATTGGATGCAATAAGACTCATTCTAGCCTTTGCAGCTCATAAAGATTTCAAAGTTTATCAGATGGATGTCAAAAGTGCATTCTTAAACGGTGAACTTGCAGAAGAAGTTAATGTTGAGCAACCACCTGGCTTTGAAGTTTCCTCAGAAAGTAGAATGGTCTATAAACTACAGAAAGCTCTGTATGGACTGAAACAAGCTCCAAGAGCATGGTATGACACTTTGGCCAAGTACCTTCTGGAAAGTGGTTTCAAGAAAGGTGAAGTTGATAAAACTTTATTTACCTTAAATCATGACGGAAAACTACTCTTAGTTCAAGTATATGTTGATGACATCATATTTGGATCTAAGGACAAGCAACTTTGTAATGACTTTGCAAATCTCATGAAAAGCAAGTTTGAGATGAGCATGATGGGAGAAATGAATTATTTTCTAGGATTGCAAGTCAAGCAACTCAATGATGGAATATTCATTAGTCAAACAAAGTATGCAAAAGATATGCTCACAAAATTCAATCTTAAGCCTTCTGAAAAGAATGCTAAGATACCTATGAGCATTGGAACCAAAATGACCTATACTGAATCAGATAAGAGTGTTGAAGAACATAAGTATAGGAAATTGATAGGTTCACTACTTTACCTCACTGCAAGTAGACCTGATATTCAATACGCCGTTGGAGTATGTGCTAGATTTCAGACAAATCCAATGTAAACACACTACAACATTGCTATGAAAATGTTAAGGTATGTAAAGGGTACAGTAGATGTAGGATTGTGGTATCCTAAAGAAAGCGGATTGAGTTTAGCTGGGTACTCAGACGCTGATTATGCTGGATTACTGCTTGATAGGAAAAGCACCTCAGGAACTTGTCAGTTTCTGGGTACTAGACTTATCTCATGGTTTAGCAAGAAGCAAAACTCAATTGCAACTTCTACCACAGAGGCTGAATATATTGCTGATGGTTGTTGTGCAACAAAAATTCTGTGGATACAACAACAACTTAAAGACTATGGACTCGATGAGAAGAAAACTCCCATTTTCTGTGACAACACAAGTGCTATTGCGATTACACAGAATCCTAAATTTCATGCCAGAACAAAGCACATTGATGTTAGACATCACTTCATCAGAGACCATGTTGAAAAAGGCAATATAGAGATACTCAAGATTGGCACTGAAGACCAACTTGCAGATATCTTCACTAAGCCACTACAAGAAAGTAGATTCTTAGCCTTAAGACATAGTCTTGGACTAATGGAACTACCAATGAACTGAAAGAGTTCAGGAATTTGGAACGGGCATCCAGAGAAGAGGAATCTAGAATGGGCATCCAGAGAAGAGGTATCTGGAACGGGCATCCAGAGAAGAGAAAAGAGAAATCTGGAACGGGTATCCAGAAGTCAAAAAGGCTAAAGAGCAAAAAGATAGCTTAAGATCTCTGAGACGGGAACTCAGATATCTGAATCACTCTATAAACGGGAACACAAAAGAGAATAGTATAACTATCTGCAGTCAACTACTCTCTTGAAACTCGCATTATTTCTATCTTGATGAAAAACTTGGAAAAATCCTAAGTATAAGACAGATTCAGATGCAAACAGTGTTCTTGGTCATACAAAAACGTGATTCAGAAAGCTATGAGCCAAAATTCATTAAATGGGCACAATTACACTTGTTGATTGTGATCATTGCTGAAGAAGCAATGGTGACCCTTGATGAAATTAAGCGATTGATCTGCCAGACGGTGGAAATTAATTCACGAAGAATAGTGGATCGTTGAAATTGCACATGGCCCACTAAGCATTTAATGCCGAACTAGCTTTTGCTCATGCCTGCTTGCAAATCACAGATACGTACACACAAAATCAATTTGTATGTATTTGTCTGTTGAGATTCAACTGCTATATATATAGGATTTTGGCATAGGAAATCACTTTTGCCTAATCCGAAAACTCATCTTGCACAAAAATAGCAAATCCTTCTCTTCATTCTCTGCAAAACTTCTACAATCTCTGCAAATCAAGATTAAGTTTTTCTGCAAAGAATTACTGAATCAAATCTCTTTCAAACACCAATTTCAAATCCCTACACTATATAAAGAGATGGCCCCTAAAAGTTCAACCACACTGAAATCTCAATCCTCCACCGGTACTGCTCAAAAACAAGCACCAGAGTTGGTTATTGTGAACAACCGACTGGTAGGAGATTTTAATCCTGACCATTGGACTTCAAATCACAGAATGATTTGGGGTGGTGCCATGGTTGAGGAATACCTCACGGCTGGAATAGAGAACCAAGCCGATAGAAAGCTAATTCTTGACATGCTTGAAAAGGCACAAATCAAGGGCTTTCTATCTGCTCGCCCTAGTGGAATTTCATCACTCGATGTGTTGGAATTCTACAACAACTCCAGGATTATTTCCTGTGTTTCTGAAGGCACTGAAATAGTGTCTGTCAAAACCTCAGTCCAAGGAAAGGAAATCCTTCTGGACTTAACAACTTTCTGTAAGTTGTTTGAGTTTCAAAATCTTGGAAAGGATTTTGAAATAAACACCAAGGATGATGAACTCCTTGAAGGTGTTAAAGAATCAGATGGCGTGTGTGATCTTGAAAATCGATACACCCACCGAGTTCAAGCTTACGACATCCCAACCGGACATCCGATGGTTCACCGATGTACCGCTTGCATTCTTCACAGATGCTTTGATGGTCTACAAGGAGGTCTTGACGGATAAGCCAAGAACGATGGATCATGATGATCTTCTTTGAATCAACAAGATAAAAGCCGGAAAACCCTTTAATCGGGAAAGTACGCCTTCATGAAGTTTGTGAAGAAGATTCAAGGCTTGAGCCTAAGATTGCCAAAGGACAAGCTGAGCCAAAGGCCCACGATGAGCTATGGTCCGAAGATATGCTACTTCGGAGAAGCTTGGCATTGAGCTCGGAGAGGCAATTTGAAATAGCCAACAAGAACCTACTCTACAAATATGAGTATACAAACTTGATGAAAAGGTTACCGGGTCTCGTAAAGGTTCTAAGAAGCGAAAGTCCGAAAAGGTATCTCAAGAAAGGTTGCGACCAAGAAGCCCAGAACTTCAAGAAAGAAGTCTGCTGGCAAATCAGAAGACACACCCAAAGAGGTTGTCAATTCTCAGATATCTGCAGGCATTGCCAATGAACTAATGAAGGCAGATGAAATCATCAATGCTGCAAAAGAGTTATCAACTACTGAACAAGTAGACTCAGCAAGAGAAAGTGCTTCCAGAAATGTGAAGACTATTACAGAAAGCCTTGCTGGTGAACTCATAAATGCTGCCAAAAGTGGTGAAAAACACCAAGCCCTATCTGCAGAAACCGCAGGAGTAATGGACCAATCAGTTCCTAATGCTGATGAGAGCTCTGACGATGAAGATGATGAACTAGTCATCTCTCAAGTCCTAGAAAGAACAAAGAAGGCTAAGGTTCTTAATAAAGAATCGTGATAAGGTATCTGAAGAAGAACCTACACCACAGGTTGCTGAACCTATAGCAAAGGTTGTTGGTGCAAACACATCATCAGGGAACGTTTCTTACGCACAACTTCAAAAAGCCCTGATGAGTGGTATTTTAGTGCTGGCAGATGCTGATGGAAATGCCACATCTAAAAATCTGGAAGAACATTCTACTGACCAATCCTCTACTTCCAGACAACCACATCAACCACAAACACAACAACCACAACAGACACAAGTGGTTAATGAAATGGTAAATGAACTCCATTTCGAATTACCAGCAATGCAGTATGCTGAAGAAAATCCTGCAAAAGAGCAGGTTCCCCAACTCAATGAGAAGGATCAAACTGAGACATCTACTCAGAATGATCAACCGGGGGAGGCAACTGAGTTGCATACTCAGGAAAGGTGTGAAGTACCTGAAACTTCCAACAAAGAAGAAATACTGGAACAAGAAGACCAATGTATAGAAAGGTCACAAGTTTCAGAGACCAATCAGCCTGAAACTACTCGTGGTCAATCGTTTAACTCTTATCTTGTGCAAATTTTATGCTTGTACATCTTGTTATTTATAAAAATTCTTTGTTGCGGTGAGTTAGAAACACAAAACAAGAGGAAGTGAAAAGCTTACCTCGTAAATCGAGAAGGAGGTTCCTCAACCTCGCCTCTTAAGATATCGAGCTGTGCCACGGTAATAATGGATTCTTAAGATAACACTTCTTCGCTTATAAGTTTATGTGCTTAATCATTAAAATAAATGTTTCTAACAGCTCCAATCGAGAAAGAGGCGATAAAGGCGAAATGCGGAAGAAACCCAAACCGATAAGGTTTCAAGAACAATCATTGAGCCTTCCAAAGATGAAGGTATATGAAAATCAATGATAAATATTCTTCACCTTGGGTTAACTAAAATCTTCTCTAAATTATTCAATGCTTTCTACTCACAGCTCACTCGAGTAGAAGTGCAAGGGACGAGTTGCGACATCCTCACACTATGGAAATTGATGAGGCATCAAGGCCTTCATCACAAGAAAAGATTCCAGGATCACAAGTCTCTGAGAGACAAGTATCTGAGCCTCCCATGGAGGTAATTGACCTCTCAGATATCTGACTTGTCACTTAAAGTTTTCTTGATAAAATTTCCTAAGTATTGTGATAATGTTAATTCTCAGGTTCAAGAAAGAAAGGTTGATGAGGACCAGACTTTCAAGTCTCCGCCTCACAACAAGATATCTGAGACACCAATTGTCTCAGCAGAACAAGTCTCTGAGCCTGAAGTACTTACTCAGGTAACTCAGAAACTAAACTGCACTTCTCCTCAGATATCTATAAAATTTTTGAAGCTCACTCAAAACTCTTTCTTTCAGGCTCAAACAAGTGCCAAGCAGGCTCCCAATGTTGAGACAAGGGACCTACTTCCCTTCTTCAAAGCTCACACCCTGCCAAAGCACATTAAATGCTTCAAGAAATGGCAAAGGTTAAGGTGCTCTGATCTCTCTGAAATATTGAGAATCACAGATCAACCAAACAGAAGATCACGAGCTCTTGACTTGGAGACATACATCCATGCAATGTTCCCTACCGAACAGTACACAGTTGCGACTCTATTGCATAAGGATTTCTCCAGAGAAGTGGCGCACAGTTTGATACAAGCCTTTGAACAGGCAGATGGTCAGACAAGATTACAAATGGCATTTAAGCCAGTCCTGCCCCAAACTCTGCAATTTATACCTTCTGAACAAGAAGAGGTTAATGGGCAGAAGATCACTATTCCTGAAGTGATCAATCTTGTATCTGAAGATGATGAGGAGGAAGAGATAAACGAAAATGACTTCGATGAACCTCCCACTGACCATCACCAAAAGGATGACACAGACAAAAAGGATGATGATGATGCCCCTGCACCAGGGACCGGAGGAATTTCGCTAAGAAATGATGCCTCAGCTGCTGAAAAGCACACTGAGAAGACTTCACAGAAATCTCCGTCTCCATCTCCTCAGAAATCTACTCATCCATCTTCTAACCAACACCCAGTTACTACTGAACAAGTAGTTGAGCTTTCTGAAGAAACCAATCAGAAAATATTAAACACTCAAACTAGATCTGCTCAACTCAGACAACTGTTGGAAGAAGAACAACAGCTCCATCTTCAAATGGAAGATCAAATAGCTAAATCCAGAGACAAGCTTGATCAACTACAAGATCAATACTTACAAGAAATGATTGCTTACTCTGAGGTTAAAGAGCTACAGGATGATGTGCATGATATCACCAAAGAACTCGATACTGAAGAAGTATCTGAAGTCAAGCATGATGCTAAGGCTGCATCATCTTCAAAATAAGTACCATCCTCCTCCCAGAAAGGGAAGAAACCAATCTCTGAGATGGTTGCTAGACTCGATACAATCGATGAAAATGTCCAAGAGGATGAAGATCACTGGGCTGATTACTCAGATGATGAAGAAGACAAGACTTTGGCAGAGCACCGCAATGAACATTTAGCGGTTTCTCACTTGAAAAGGAAGCTGATTGCTCCTACAATATTCAGCAAACTGCCAAATGTCCACTCCAATGAATACATGAACAGGTACCAAGTACTGGCTCATCTGAACAAGGAGATGTCTTCACAGAACAAGGAAGTAATTGCCTCCGTCCCCTCTGAAATGAAAATTTTCACTGAGCTCATCACTCAGAGAACAACTAGCATAGTCATTGCTCAGAAAGATCTGGGAATGATAAGGGACGATGATGCGTCTTTAGCTGAAAAAGCTTTCCAAGAGGCAAGTTACACTGCTGGAAAAGCAGATGCCATCCTAGGCCCATTGGCAGAGCTCACTGATAAGGACAATGGACTTATCAAGCAAAATCAGGAGCTCAAAGCCAAACTTCAGAAGTTGGTCACTGCCTATAATTATTTACAAGGGCACTTTAACTCTCTCTCAGATTCCTTTATGAGACTGAGTCAGCCAACAATGACTAAGGGGGAAAGAGTGTACAAATCTGGACCTCAAAGTCAGGGGGAATGGGAAGAAGGAGAAGAAAACAAGAAGAAATCTGGAGCTGGTGCGGCTCAGAAAGGAAGAAGAAACATGAAAACTTCCCAGCCACCACTCAGAATCAATGAACCCTCCTCAAGCCAAGCTGCTTTGCAAATAGTAGCTGCTTCCCATAAACCTACTGAAGGAACTAAAATGATAACAAGGGCCATAGCACATAAACCTCCAAGGAGTACCAAGGCTCCAAGGAGAAGAGAAGTTAAAGGGATTGATGAATCTTCTGAAGAAGAAGAAGAAGAAGGTCAAATCAAGTCCCTGGGCAATGAAGAAGGCTGTAAAACTCACACAAGATTTAATCTTGATGATGATGAGGAAACTGATGAAGATGAAGCTCCTCTTCACAAGAAAAGGAAATTTGAAAGCCTAACTGAGCCCATAGCTGCAAAGCCCCTAGCAGCTAAAACACCCTCTGGAAATACCAAGTCTATCCAGGGTGGTTCTTCAAGCAACAACCCCAAAGAGAATTCAAGACAAAGAAGGAACAGACTGAGAGCTGAGCAAAGACAAAGTCAACTTCCACTCAGGCCAGAAGAAGCCAAAATAGAGTATGTGAAGTATGACAATGATTCCTCTGTCTACAGGTGCATCAATCAGAAAAATGGCTATTAGATTCTGGAACTTAAGCATCTATTGGTAAATTCAAGATTTCCAGAACCAATCCATAAACAACATATGGCATGGAGAAAAGATAAGCCAACCTTGATCAACACCAATCACATTAAAGCCTGGTTGGATTTTGAAGTTGTCAAGAGAACTGAAGCCATGAGAAAGGACCTCTCTGATGAATGTCCATATGGAAAGCCAGATGATGTGCATGCACTCAATATCACAGAACAGCACAAGAGCAAGACTACAGAGAACCCTATGAATCGTTCTATCTAACTGAAGATCAATACAAGGGTGACATCAGATATCTGAGGATTATCTACGAATACTTCAAGCTTTCAGATATCAGAATAGAGCATGCCTGGAAGTGGGGAAAGTATCTGTGGGTCAAACATTTTGTCAAGAAAAATCCTACCAAAACCTACAAAGAGGTCTGTGGATTTGCCAGAGACACTGAGATGCTCGCGTAACACTTCTCTATGATTATTCTGATGACATCAAAAGGTTTGGAGATAGGAAATTTGCAGACTGATCCACAGAAATACCATTGAAGACTTGAAGAGATTGAAGACTTGAAGACTAGTTTATTAGGATGTCTACTTGGAGCTTGGTTACTCCTGTTGTCCTAATTTACTATGTAGTTTTTGTATTTTTGCTGACTGAGCCAAACTTGTTCTATGTATTGAAGTTATCTGTAATCTCTCTTTATAACTTATCTGAAGAACTTACTCTCAGATAGTATTCTATAAAAGATAACTTGTCAGCAAAGATCACACCTTGTGATTTGGTTGATGTTTACTTTCTGCACTTAATTAAATAAATTGAAGATCTTAAGAAAAGATTAAGTGTTGGATTGTTCACTCATCCAGATTTGTAATAGGTAAGATAGTCATCGTTGACTGATCAAAAAGGGGGAAATTTGTTGGGAAATTTCTTGGGAAATTTGTTAGATATTTTGTTAGAAATATCTGTTTAGATTTTGATCAGCAACATGATGACTTATCTCAGTCTCAGAAAGGTGATTAGTACTCTTGATTCACTTGAACATTGTAAAAGAGGAAACTCACTAAGTATGATAGTCTAGCTAATCTTGTATAGGATGTTAGGTCTCAAAATGTAATTTTTATTTTATGGAGAGAAGACCAAGAAGAAGACATCCAAGCAGAACAAGCTCAACGACATTGAAGACTTGAAGAAACTGCACAAGATTACTGAAACTGTTTTTCAGATACCTTAGCCAGATATCTTGAAGACACGAATAGTTTTAAACAAACTGTGTCACAAGAGATATCTGAGAAATAAAAGGCCTATCTGAAAACAAGGAAAGTGTCCACAGATATCTATTCTCAGATACCTTGAGCATTAACCACATTTCTGAAAAAGAAATATATATATTGCAAACAAAGTTGTTTCAATAAAAGTGGTATCTGAAGATTGAAGATAAGGACGTGCAAAGAATCAGATAACACTAGTCTCGACAAAGCATAGTTCCGCTGGCACTACAGACAAAAGTATAGTACAATGCATTTAATGCACGGACAGAGATGTCCGAATAAAAGCAAGCATTTTCAAGAAGAAGACAAAACTCACATAAGATTATACACAGATATCAATAGTTTGAATTTGAGCCTAACGGATACTATTCAAACGGCACTCAAATTCATCTATAAATATCAACACTTAGACTGCTTGAAGAGATACAACTTGAACGAAACGACACAACGCTGAACACCTTACTCTCTCAAAGTAACTTACTTATCCTCAAAGCTTTCTGTTGCGACCAAAGCTTTTGATCTTGAGTAACACTGAAGTTCTAAGTGTCCTGATCCTAAACAAGCACAGCTATCTGTGAAAGAGTTGAAACGAAAGATCAAGTATCTGAGATTCATTCTCTTGAACATTTATCTAAGACTTGGTCAAGAAAAGAACAAGATACCATACATTGAAAAGTGTATTAAGTATACTTGATTCACAGAGCTATCTGAATAACTGAATAAGTTATTAAAGAAGCTCATCTGACAACTCAAACCAAAACCAACACCATAACTGGCGTGGAGTATAGGAAGTACTTAGTTTGAAAAATCAGGGAGTAACTCCAAGGTTACCGGAGTATAGGAAGTACTTGATTTGGGAAACTAAGGAATAACTCCAAGGTTATTGAGTATAGGAAGTACTTAGCTTGGGAAGCTAGGGAATAACTCAAAAAGGTTTCTGAGTACAGGAAGTACTTGGCTGTGAAAGCCGGGGAACAACTCAGGGGGAACATTTGGTTGGGAACCATTTGTTTAAAGGAATCTTAGAATAGGATTTTTGTAAGGAGAACTCAATTATCTATTCTAGTGAATTCTAGGTCTCTGGAAGACCGAAGTGGATTAATTGGAGGATTACGCCACCTCCAGATACCACTATACTTGCTGTGTTATTTACCTTTCTGTATTTACATTTCAGCAACACACACACACACTTTAACTGTTTCTGCACTTATCTTTATTAAGTCTTCCGCGCTCTGATTCTAAGTATCAGATATCTATTCAGATATCTGAGAAATAGTTTTTATCGACAAAAGTTTTAAAAGACTATTCACCCCCCCCCCCCTCTAGTCTTTTACTTTGCCGTTATTTTGACCAACAATATCTGAAAACACAAGGTTTCTGAATGAGCAAAAGTGCCCACAGATATCTACACTCAGATACCCTGGATAAAACTATGTTCCTAGGAAACAATGTTTCAACAAGTATCTGAAGATGTGAAGGTCTCTGGAAAGGGACATGCAATGCTTCAGAAAGCATGCATAGTTACGTTAGCACTACAGGACAAAAATAGTACAATGCAATAAATGCGCAGATAGAGACATCTAAACAAAAGAGGAAATCTCTGAAAAGAGACAACGTCTTCTGCAGTACTATTTACATATATCAATAGTTTGAATTTCATTAAGCCTAACGGATACTATTCAAACGGCATGATTTTCAACTATAAATATCAACACTTAGAATGCTTGAATACACACTGAACACACCAAGAACTTACATCTACGAACTCATTCATTCAAGCATACAAGCATTCAACCTACTTACTCTTTAGCTTACAGTTGCGACTAAGCTCTTAAATTCTAAGTAGCACGAAAGTTCTAAGTGTCCTGATCCTTAACATGCATTGCTATTTGTGAAGGAGTTGAATCAAAATATCAAGTATCTAAGTTTCATTCTCTAGAACATTTAACATAGACTTGGGTCAGTAAAGAACATATCACCATACATTGTGAAGTGTGTTAAGTGATTCTTGTTCTATAGAGTATTCTTACATAACTGAGAAAGTTATAAAGACTACTCACCTGACAAACTACCTTAACCAACACCTTAAACGGCGTGGAGTACAGGAAGTACTTAGTTTGGGAAACTAAGGAATAACTCCAAGGTTACTGAGCATAGGAAGTACTTAGTTTGGGAAACTAAGGAACAGCTCAAAGGTTTCTGAGTACAGGAAGTACTTGGCTGAGAAAGACAGGGAATAACTCAGGGGGAACACTTGGTTGGGAACCTAGTGTAAAAGGAAATCAAGGGATAGGTTTATTGTAAGGAGAACTCAAAATCAATCTTAGTGAATTTCAAGTCCTGAGAAAGGGCGAGTGGATTAGTTGAGGGATTACGCCACCCTCAGATACCACTATAAAGATCTGTGTTATTTACTTTTGGCAACTTATTACTTGCTTTATTTACCTTGCTGAGTATTTACACATATCTTGTTGAGCACGTGCACTTATCACAGAAAAGTCTTCCGCTCTGTGAAATTAAGTATTAGATATCTGAGAAATTTGTGTTTATCGACAAAAGTTGTAAAAGACTATTCACCCCCCCCCCCCCCCTAGTCTTTTCCTTTGCCGTTATCTGGACCAACAAGCTATGCAATCATACAGATATAGTCTAATTAATGATTACCGATACACCAAGATTCAGTAATCAGAGATAGCAACCTGTCACGTACAAAGTAAATTGTAATTGTACGATTGATACTTGGATACGCTTATGACAAGAGATCGTCTAAAAGGAAATATACTTCAATTGAAAGAGAGATGGAATCTCTAGAGTGTTTACAATGCTTGAATTTGAGAGAAATATAAACTAGAAGGTATGAAGATATAAAAATGATTGAATACAAGGGTCCTATTTATAGAACCAAGGAAGCATAAATTTGAAATCATGGGAAAAAACTGCCAGAAATCGTGGCTTGACTCTGTCTTGCCAGCTCTCACTGTAAAATCCCGTGATGTGAAACAAGTAGTAAGCAGTTGTTGTAGAATAAACAAAGCTAACCACAAAGTCATTCTCTAAGGAAACAATTAAACTACCAAGCAATTCAAAGCAAATAGTCACTTACATAAACTGTTTGAATTGTTTGAGTTTTGAACTACTAATAAATAGAAACACAGATAACTGTTTCAAATATGAGAGAGAAGAGAACACAGTAGTTAGATCGAGTGGTGCTAATTCGCTCTAGGGGAATCGTTCATACTTGTCACATGGTCAGTGTACTTAAAACATTCAATCCAATTCAACCAAACGTAATTTGAAAATCTTTGAACTAGAGTAATCGTGGTCGTCAATCCACGATCCTTAACTGAAAACGACTTTGAGAATCTTTGAACTAGCTTATTGGATTGAAAGGTTTTTACGAAGATATTTGAACTAGACGAACATATATGAACGAATCCTAGCCCTAGAAGCGAATACGCTATCACCGTCACATCACTACCGTGTTCGGAGTGGTTTAGCTAATCATGATAGATTGAAAGATGAAAGACTTCAAGATATTTCTCATGATAAACATAAACGTAATGATAATTGCATGCAAGCTCATACAATTCGACAAACAAGAACAAGAACGAATTGTAAAGAGATATACAATAGAGAATTACCACGGTGATCAGGAATTCGATATCGATAAATCAATCAAGGATAAAACCAAGCTCCAAAATATGTCTCGATGTCAAAAAGTATCAAATTGGAGCCTTTCTAAGAACTAGGTTAAAAGAAATATATAGCAAGAACCCTAATTCTAAGCTAATAAGGAAAATCAAAACGCTGGATTCCGACGCTCGCCGCGGCGGACAAAACTCTCGCAGCGGCGAGCCTTCTTTAATCGCAGAAGATATACATTCGCTAAATCTTGCCGCGGCGAGCCTTCTTGCAATTTCCAGCTTCAAGCTCGTAAAATCTCGCCGCGGCGAGCCATGCTAAGCAGCTTGTCCTCATTTAGCTCAAAAGATATCGATTCCTGCAAAATGTAAATAAAACACCAAAGCGTAAAAATGAACTAAAAAGACTTTAAAACTGAAGACAAAGACTCACAAAGACCGCTAAAAAGGACCAAATGAGACTCTAAATTATAGTCTCATCAAACTCTCCAAACCGAACCTTTGCTCGTCCTCGAGCAAAGAAACAATCCTAGACACAAACTAGACTCAAACCACGAAAACAAACAAAGTGTCAAGGTCCCAATTGACCGAATCTACCATTGTAAACAGTAAGTCCATGAGATGCAAAAAATTTGTTATCAAACTAACTTTGGCAAAACAGTGTACAGAAAATCAAACACAATCGTTTCCCAGACAAATAGCACTTAAGTGTAGCTCGCTAGTCCCTCACAAGTGAATGCAGTGTATCTCTCACTCTCTTGGAAGTATCCACAGGGGGTATAAGCTCAAAAGTAAACTGGGAAGACGACTCGCGTCACAAAGGTGCCTAAAATATATTATGCTTTTGCACTCGTCTCATTAGATCGGAAGGGACTTAACAAGCGACTCATTTTTTTCAGAAAACAAAAGCTAAAACTGCTCCCCCTAATCACATCAAACGATTCAAATCTCAATCAAATTCTTCACTGTATATTCAGTGCTTGGCCTCATTAGGCTCTTTTAATCACAAATTTTTGTAAGTGTCTATTTTACCGAAAGTCCGCACTTTTGTGCGTGTCAGTTTGGTATACGTGCCATCAACCCTCACGGACATATGGCTTTTTAGGATCACGCCGGTATATAGGTAGTATTTGAAACACGCCTAACACGACTAACGGTGATCAATGAAGACCATAGATCCATCCCGAGATTCAAATATCAATAAGCTTTAGGGAGCAGTAAATAAACTTTTCAGCAATAATGCAAAACAGCACATATAAGTCGCAAGATAACAGTTCTCTCCCCAAACCTGTTCCTTGGAACAGGGGAAAGAGCTTAAAAAGAGCATGCCGTTCGTCATCCCTAACAAGACTGAGTACACATATGTATGAAAAGGCGCAAGTAATACGTAAAAACTTGCACAACCCAGGAAATAACACAATACATTTGCCGGTACAAAAAAATTTTTATCTGCTCTTAGGCTTCTCATAGGCTTTTTGGACCAAAGAACTAAACAAACTTGCTATTTAAAAGAGAAACGACCTTGCAGGATTAAAAATACACTGTCCTACTTCCAGCTAATCATCAAACAAAATGTAAGCAGCAGGTGGATTTATCATCTACAATGGATGTTCGACTTGGTAAAAGACTCAGACTCACCACGAAAATTTGAAAATAGGCCAAAAGACTCTATCTAAAAAGCTAAGACACAAAGATAAACTGAAAACAAAAGAATCACATAAAAGTGGCTAACATACCACCCCGCGTAGACAACACAGAACATATGAAATACCTCCCCAAACCTAAACTTTAGCTCGTCCTCGAGTTTCAAGTTTAAGCAAGCGAAGGAAAACAGAATGCAAACACGTTAGTGAAGGAAAACTTACCCCCGGGTTGCCTCCTGGGAAGCGCCTTTTATTATAGTCGGTGGCTCGAGTTTTGGGAAATGTTGCTATCCATTATATATCAAACGGGAACGAATCCCTTGCATCCGTCCCGGTATCCTTAGCATTTTGTGAGCCATCCTTAGCTCCTCTCCTCAGGTTCTCTAACAGTTCCATGATTCCCTGCAAACTAAAATTAAACAAATCAGAAAATTCAAAAACTAAAAAATAACTATGGGAATCAGAGGGAAAATAAAAATGAAAAATTGGGTCGAAACTCCCTGGGCAGTCCAATGTGTATGATGGGACTATGACGTGCGAATAATGGGTTTCTTCTTGTACCGTAAGGGCAGATTCAGGAGTCAGCTCAGCAGTTAAGCAAGTAGAATGTGTTTCTTCTTGTACCGTAGGGGCAGGTTCAGAAGTCAGCTCAGCAGGTAAGGGAGTAGAATGGGTTTCTTCTTGTACAGTAGGGGCAGATTCAGAAGTCAGCTCAGCAGGATGGTTTATCTTCTCACGCTGGATGTCCTCAATCAGCAACATCGACAAACTCAAAGAATTGGTTAACTCAAAGAATTGTTTAAGTTTAAACCCATCTATGGGTTGTCTCGCGGCTTCTTCTAATATTGTTTGATCATCCTTGGTCAATCCAAAATAGAAACATCCTATCACATCCCTACTGCTCAACCTAGCATTTATGCACCCTTTTTCAAGCTCTCTAAACCGATACCACGCATCGTAGAATCTTTCTCCAGGAAACTAACAGAAACTATGAAGGAGTCCCCTCTCTTTCTGGCGGATAGAGTAGATGTCCATCAGATACGGTTTATTGGTTGCTTAAGTCCCTACACACACGAAGACAAGAAACCATGAGTAGTTCCGACAAAACAAAAACTAACGAAACCAAAAGAAAACTATAAACAAAACGAGTAAAAATTTGCAATCAAGCGCTACAGTAGGAATTGATTCCCCGGCAGCGGCGCCAAATTTGATGTGCTCAAATTGATACTTGGAAACAAGTAGCAAGCAGTTGTTGTAGAATAAACAAAGCTAGCCACAGAGTCGTTCGCTAAGGAAACAATTAAGCTACCAAGTAATTGAAAGCAAATAGTCACTTGCGTAAATTGTTTGAATTGTTTGAGTTGTGAATTATTAATAACTAGAAAATAGAAACGCAGATAACTGTTTCAAATATGAGAGAGAAGAGAACACAGTAGTTGGATCGAGTGATGCTAATTCACTCTAGGGGAATCGTTCATACTTGTCACATGGTCGGTGTACTTAAAACATTCAATCCAATTCAACCAAACGTAATTTGAAAATCTTTGAACTAGAGTAATCGTGGGTCGTCAATCCACGATCCTTAACTGAAAACGACTTTGAGAATCTTTGAACTAGCTTATTGGATTGAAAGGTTTTTACGAAGATATTTGAACTAGACGAACCTATATGAACGAATCCTAACCCTAGAAGCGAATACGCAATCACAGTCACATCACTACCGTGTTCCGAGTGGTTTAGCTACTCATGATAGATTGAAAGATGAAAGACTTCAAGATATTGCTCATGATAAACATAAACATAATGATAATCGCATGCAAGCTCATACAATTCGACAAACAAGAACGAATTGTAAAGAAATAAACAATAGAGAATTACCACGGTGATCAGGAATTCGATATCGATAAATCAATCAAGGATAAAACCAAGCTCCAAAATATGTCCTAATGTAAAAAAGTATCAAATTGGAGAGTTTCTAAGAACTACGTTAAAAGAAGTATATAGCAAGAACCCTAAGTCTAAGCTAATAAGGAAAATCAAAACGTTGGATTCCGATGCTCGCCGCGGCGAGCCTTCTTTTATCGCAGAAGATATACATTCGCTAAATCTCGTCGCGGCGAGCCTTCTTGCAATTTCCAGCTTCAAGCTCATAAAACCTCGCCGCAGCGAGCCATGCTAAGCAGCTTGTCCTCATTTAGCTCAAAAGACATCGATTCCTGCAAAATGTAAATAAAACACCAAAGCATAAAAACGAACTAAAAGGACTATAAAACTGAAGACAGAGACTCACAAATACCGCTAAAAAGGACCAAATGAGACTCTAAATTATAGTCTCATCATCCCGAAAATTTTATTGCACTGTCTATTTGAATTTAATTTGGAGATGAGAAATTATTTTAAGTCGAGTCGCTGTGCTGGATTTTAATCGTCATTCTTTTATGGATTGATTAAGTCGAGACGAGCTACGATAATTGTTGGATTTAATTCGTGAATTAATTGGGTTAGTTTTGGATTGATTTAAAGTCCAAACTAAAGCCCAATCTCATACCCTAGTTAAGTTCTTTCTTCTTCTTCATCTTTTCTACTTCTTCCCGTTCTATTCTTCTTCTTCTCGTTTCGTTCGAAATTGCTAGATCTTGATATTTACACGAGAGTAAACCGGAGTTGTAACTGAAACCGATTAGATTTGGAACAAATCGAACGAAGGTTGGGGTTATGGATCGCGAAACAGAAACAAGAAATAGGGAGACTGATTTCGCGAAATCCTTGGATCAATTCCTTGATGTTTTGAACTGTTATTGATTGTTTAAGATGGAGTAGATGATGGGTATTTGATTTTCGTAGCTCTTGACTTGGTTTGGAGTTGATTGGATCGAGTTTAGAAGGTTTTGGATTCGCAGGGACTAGACTAGAAGTTTGCAGGAACTTGAAGGGCTGCCTTTTGAGAATTTAAGTAGGGGCAGGGGGCAGTTTGTAATTAATTTGGATAAACAGCGTGACGAGCTGTTAAATATGTTGACTAAGTAAAATTGTTAACATGAAAGGCTATGGCCGAGTGGCAGAAGCTTTGAACTTTTAGGCATGATGTTTGTGATTCGAACCTCACTGGACCCATATTTTGTATTCTTTTTATTTCCAGCCTGTTTCGAACCGTTTAGATTACTTGGTACCCTAGACACTTCAGAATTACTATTATGCCCTTCCACCATTTATTCCTATTTTTCCTAGCTCCAGAAATTACCGTTTTGCCTTTGTAACCAACTTTTGCCTTTTCGACCTTTTAAACCGCATTAGAGACGAGCGAAGTGTTATAGTGGTGCTTTGAATGAATGTTGGTTCAATGTGACTTTGGAGGATTCGATGTGCAAGATAATGGAGGGTTTTGCGGATTACTTAAGTTTGACTTGGATTCGTATCGACCTTGAGGTAAGGGGAACTCTTGACACTTTTGCTTTATTTTATTGTTATAATATATGTATATGTATTGTTTTAAAGTTTGACAAATAACTTATGGTTATTATATCATGTTATGGGACTTGATATAATAGTCTATTCGTACGTTTATACTCATCGATATGCCTATGAAATGTGTGACCCTTTCGGGGGGAATGTCATGCTTTGGAGTACTCCCAGTGTTATGTGTGTGACCCTATTGTGTTAGGGGATATGTTATGTGAAAGCCGACCTGTGTGCCACCACAGTTTGTGTGGCCATAGTGTATATTTGATTCGAGCTAAATGTGAATAGTGATTATTGTGACATGTGTTCCATGTAAATGATTTTCGACTATGTTTGATATAAAAATGGAGTGTATATGTATGTATGTATAATTTTTTATATGTACTTGATCCGGGTAAAAGTGCCAGGAGCTCACCCTTACACCCCCTTTCAAATATTTAGTAAGTGATTGGACGAAGATACTTTGGAGTTGAGACGGTAGTCAGATGATGGATATGTGAAGGTTGTTTATTTAGTAAGTGATTGGACGAAGATACTTTGGAGTTGAGACGGTAGTCAGATGATGGATATTTGAAGGTTATTTATAGTAGTTGCTACGACTCTGAGATTTGTATTGTATAGGATGACTTGTAGTATTTGAATCGTTGTAGTCGTTTGAGGATTTGTAATTGTTGTAATTGGTTTATGGGATTTTAGATGCTCTGTTGTACCACTCTGAGATAATTGATGTATTTGAGGATTAAAGGAAGGCTTCGTCTTGGCGTAAGCCCATCTCATGATACACGGCCGGTCGCGCCAAATTATTTTGGTTTTGGGGCGTGACACTCACTGCAATGAGCCTCCTTTGGGTGTTTGGCTCGCCGCAGTCTGGTTTTCTACGAATCAATTCGTGTTCTGTTGTACATAGGGGTGTATTGCGAACCAAACGTTCGCGAAAATTTCGCGAAATTGCTCGGTCAACGCTCGATTCGTGTTCGGTTCGGTCAAACTCGAACAGTTCGCGAACAAGTTCAAGTTCTTCACGAACAAGTATTTAATGTTCGTTAGTTCGCGAACAGTTCGTGAACAAATATATATTATATTTATTAATAATTTATATTTTTAATAACAAATAAATATAGTATTACATTAGATATTACCCTAGATCTTGATCTTTCTATTTCTCCCAGACTCCCAGTCCCCTCTTTCGCCGCCTGCCTACTCGCCACTTCGCTAGTTGCCATCGCCACCACCGGTTGCTCCTTCTTCCACCACGGGTTCCTCCTTCCTCCACCATCTCTAATTGCAATCCTATACCGCCAGTCGCCACTTTTCCACCACGGGTTCCTCCTTCCTCCGCCACTCGCGACATCTTTCCATCTCCTTTAACCGCGCCACCACCGCTTCATCCTTCCTCCACCACCACCATTGAAAGGTTAGTTACCAATTGTAGACTCTGTTTTTCTTAAGAGTGATATATCGGTCTTAAGTGTATAGCTTTGTTTCACTAATTTAAGTTGAAACTCTTTGTTAATAGGACTAGTTCGGTAGTGAAATTAGCCTATTGCCAGAGAGTATCAGTTAATCTAACTTGTAGTGATGGGATGCTGTTACCCTGGATGTGGGAGTTCTTTCTATATGGCAATCAAATTGTAATCTTAAAATCTTGAAAAGTTTAGTGGTACTATGTATATTTATGTTGGTTAACTGTAATTTAATTATATACACTCGACAATTACTTAATGATGGATGCCAACCAATCGTGATTTCATAAGATTGGAGCTGAATAGCACTGCCACTATCTTTTGACAACTTTATTCAAATGCTATGTTGTGAATTTGTGGCTATGCATCCAGTTAAGCATATATGTTTAGAATACAGAGCTCGATTCTTATTAGATACTGATGTCATTTTATGATTGGTTAAAGAGGCATATCATTAACATTCTTGATCTTTTAATATCTGGGCAGCAGATTGAAGAGGCCAAAGCAAAGAGTATCGAGTTGGAGTTCCATACGATGTCAAGGTAAACCACAATTTCAATTTGAGCCTCTTGATAAAACATCATATCGTTACAAAGTTCTTATTCCAGTGTTCTCATTGTTGACAGGCTAGGTTCTTGAGATTGCTACCCTTGCGCTCTATTTCAAGATTTTGGGGTTCCTTGACTGCTGTGGTGAGCCTATTCATATTTAAATGTGCTAATACTTAAATACTTACGCAACATTTGTGATATACGCAGCAGAAAACTCCTTTAACCTTGTGCATAGACGTTGTTACTTCCGAGATGCCGATCAGAAGCTGGTTTAGTAGATGGGGATGGTCTTGAAGTGCTTATAGATAAAAAAAAAAATAAAAAGATGAAAAAAAAAAAGACACTGATGAGACTTAAGAGACCGCCGAGAATGATTTAGGATGGGATGGTGCTTATAGACCAAAAAAAAGAAAAAAGAGTTCACCGGTATGGAACCATTTTAAGGAGGTTATGACTGAAAAAATGGGGAGAAACTGCGGGAATTCGAGTGTTTACATTGTCATATGAGATACTCATATTACAAAGGGGGATGCACTACACACCTGGGCCGACACATGACTGAGTGTCTTCCACTGCTAAGAACAAAAGCTGATGAAGCTAAGCAGGCTAAGCTTAATTTTCCGGCTAGTGGTAATTCCGGGAAGTTTGATATGGCAGCGATGAAAGAAAGTGAAGCAGAGTGGATTAGTATGCATGAGCATCCTTTTACAATTGTTGAGGAAGAGGGGTTTAATATAATGATGAAAAGAGGAATACCTCAGTGGGTTAGGATAACTCGTGTTGCAATAAGAAATGACTGTTTTGCTGTATATGAAAGAGAAAAAGAGAAGTTGAGACAAATATTTAAGAAGGTTCAGAAAATCAGTTTAACTACTGATTTGTGGAAGGCTAAAAATCAGAAGATTGAGTATATGGTTTTGACAGGGCATTGGGTTGATAACACCTGGAGACTACAGAAGAGGGTATTAAACTTCGTTCACCTTCCTCCTCCTCGAACGGGCATAGTCATTGCCGATGAAATACTAAAATGCGTACGGGGGTGGGGATTGGAGAACAAGGTTTATACTTTGTCAGTTGATAATGCATCGAACAATGACACTTGTATCAGGAGTTTGAAGTCTACTTTTTCAAAAAATAGGTCTTTGCCTCTTAATGGGAAGTTGTTCCACGTGAGATGTTGTGCCCACATCCTGAATTTGTTGGTTCAAGATGGTCTAAGCAATGCGACATCGAGATAGTTAATGTTATTAGGGAAGCTGTGGATTATATCAACAAGAGTGACACTCAATGTTTGCAATTTGCAAAAGAGGTAGAAGCAGCTTCTTTACCGGACAGGGTCCTTCTCTACGATTGCAAAACTTGTTGGAACTCTACCTTTGAGATGTTAGTGTGTTCTCTGAAGTACAAAGAGTGCTTTTCAAGCTATAATGAAAGAGACAGAGACTTTGATAAGTGTCCAAGGGATGAAGATTGGGTAAAGGTGGAAAAGATATGTATATAATTTACAATTCTATGCTTTCTTTTCTTTTCTTCTATCTCTACCTTTGAAATGTTAGTGTGTGGCTGTATGCTTTCTTTTCTGAATTCTGCTTTGAAATGTTAGTGTGTGGCTGTGTGCTTTCTTTTCTGAATTCTGATTATGTTTCTCTTATAAAGGTGTGTTCTGTCTTACAAGCATTTTGGGAATCAACTCATGTGATGTCGGGCAGCGATTATCCAACTGCAAACTTGTATTTGGTGGAAATTTGTAAGATTAAGGAGATTCTGGATGCTAAATCTTCCGATAGAGATCAATTTATTGCGGGTATGGTTGCAAAGATGAAGATGAAATTTGATAAGTATTGGGGCGAGTGTAATCTGCTTATGTCAATCGCTGCAATTCTTGATCCTCGACTGAAAATGCTGGTGATTGATCACTGTTTTCCTAAAATTTATCCATCCCATGAAGTTAGGCAGAAAAAAGAAGAGGTTCGAGTGGCAATTTATGCTCTATATACTGAGTATGAGAAGATACATTCTGGTTCGACATCTCTGAGTACGACTTCTCGATCTAATGCATCAGTGCATGCTAGAAAGTCCAATCCACTATCACGCTCTACCGGTATGGCCTTTCTTTACCTCTTAGAATTTTTTTTTTATGAAGTGTGCTGCTCCTAGAAACTCATTTTCTGCTATGAAAAATTGATTTTGAGAATCACCTATCAAGTACTTCTCCAAATCAGCTTTTTAGCTTCTTTACAAAACTCATTTTCTGCTTCTTTTTTGGTTCGTTTCCTCCTTCCCTTCCGAAGTTACCTTTAAAGTGAGTTCATTTCAGCAGATGCTGCTCCTGTTAATAAAGGTTTAATCTACTCTTATTACTATCTCATCTACAGGTATGAGTCAATTTCTTACTCATATATCTTCCGTGGAGAGTGTTCAACCACACAAGAATGAGCTAGATACTTACTTTGAAGATGGCCGACTTACCCAGGAGAACGCAGTAGGTGGCGCTGATCTTGTTAATTTGGATGCATTGAAATGGTGGAAAGAATCCACTAAATACAAAATTCTTTCCAAAATGGCTGCGGATATCTTAGTCGTTCTAGTCAGCACCGTGGCCTCGGAAGCAACTTTTAGTGCCGGAACTAGAGTCATTGACACCTACCGTTCTTCATTAGCGCCGGATACTGTTGAAATGTTGATGTGCACCGGAGATTGGTGTCGTAAGCTTCATGGTATAAAGAAGAAGGATAAGGTATTAATTTAAACTTTCTGTTAATTGTATTATTAATTGTTGTTAAGTGAAGTTGTTTTCTCATGTCTATCTTTGTTTATTTTCCTTTTGGTACAGAAATCACAGAATCCACTGCAGATTGTACTACCCGAGCCTTGAATCATCGGGCAGGCAAGTAACTACTACATTCGCTACCTCGCTGTATTTTGTTCTAGAAAGCTTGTGTCATTTTGCATTTCTTGGTTTAGAAGTGATGTCAATAATGTCTCATAATCGTATTTGTTGAGTTTCATCGATTGTTGAATGCTTTTAGAAAGGAATGAATGATTCTTTTAATGGGGAGAAATAGTTGTTTCCTGTATGTTGTTACCTAGCTTGGAATTTTCTTGAAATGTTTCTTGAAACTTAAATGGTTCTGCTTTGGTGCTGTGTCTCTGGTTATATGGTTAAAAAATTGAGATTGGACTTTTGCAAAGTATTATTCACACTCTAGGCTCAAGAAATACTAGTAAAGTTCTATGGTGATTTTTTGTTAGATTCTTGTGTTAATCTAGCTCTTCTATCTTGTTGTTTCTTGTATGTTGTTAACTAGCTTGGGATTTTCTTGAAATTGTTCTTTATGCTCATTTGGTTCTACTTTGGTGCTGTGTCTCTGGTTTGTTGGTCTTGCAAATTTGCAATCTTTATGCATTGCAATAATGTATAGTAATCGACTAATCGTACTTGTTATTCGGAGTTTCAGCAGTTGTTCAATGCTTTCAGAAAGGGCTAATGTAGGTGTGTGAACTGTGAAGCTTCTATATTTATGAAAATAGGAATATGTTCTCTGATGCAGACTGTGTGTATTTTATTGCTGGTCTGTTTGAGGTTTCCTAATGTTTATTATGGTTTTCGTTTTTGTTTAGGGACTTCATGGAGCTAAAGAAGACTGGATTTCCGTTGCTTTGTTTTGGATGCTTTGTTTTGGACGTTTTTATGTCTCTCGGCTTATCTTATATTTATCGTCGAACTTGATATGTAGTTTATTTTGTGTACCTTTAAGCTTATGGATTTATCGTAATTATACTTGAGTTTGTCGGATAGGAAATTATGGTATTTAATTTATGGACTTGTGTTTAGATATTTTATATTGGCTGTTTTT